>CM067167.1:617203-737976 GCA_034093135.1 Erigeron breviscapus
TTTATTACGAGTATTTAACGATATTTTTCATTAACAATATCATAGGACATGCGTTTTCACTAATCAGGTCAAACGGATATTGGGAGGCATAACAAGAATATGCAAAATGTGAGTTTGAAGGCTAAAGGAGAAAACTTTAACAGTGTAATGGTGTTGTTAAAATGATTTTTGCTGATGTTCCGATGCATAAAGAAGTGTTTCCTGGTCTTGAAAGTTGGTGTGATGGGAAGGTTTTATCATGGAGTGATTTTGTGGACACTCCATTACAATATTAATTTTTCAAGAACATTTGCGACTAATTTATAGGCATGCTTTATGATATTACAAGGACATTTTTCACACGTTGGCATCACAATATGTATTTCTTTATGCGACTTTTAGTTTTTAAGGATGTTACAACAAGAAATGTCATGGAATTATCATCCAATTGTACAGTCTTTGTCTTTCTCCGTGCAACAAGACGCCTGAATGAATGATGTTGTACATAAAGATCATTCAGTGGTATGGTGTATTTAGTACAAATGGTAACTTAGAGCCCATTTAGTACAAATGGTAACATAAAGATCATTCAGTGGTATGGTATATTTAGTACAAAGAAAGTTACAACTTCATATATTATAAGTTATTTAATTAAGAGTAGTTTGTGTTTATTAATATTAAAATAACTATATAGAGTATTAGATCCTATCAATGAATAAATGACTTGTGAAGCGAGTAAAGACACAAACAGATAACACATAGCGTTGTTTTTGTATGTACTTAGATGAAATAAGACACGTCCCTAAAAACAATTATTTCATAAAATGTCTACCGACAATCCGTGTTTTCACACGGGTCTAAATCTATTTTAAGTTATAAGTTAGCTTATCATTTGTTACATTTTATTTTTGGTCATTATTCTATAATTTAGAACTTTTAATTTGTCTTAATCAATATTTGACTAAATGCTAAAACATTTTAAAAATATATTTTTCATAACAAATGATTAATATAACCAATACATGTAACTAATGAAATTTATTTTGTACGTCGTTAGATAAATATGTAACGTCAACAAAATTTTATACCATTGACTATTAATTGACCGTGTTTCTACACGGGTCTAAAACTAGTAGAATATTAAATATAGATTTACTTCAAGTGTCTTTAAAGAAATAACTAGCTTTACCAAGAATTAAATGACCTTTAGTTAAGAAGACTGACCAAGTGATCATATGAATGAAGTGATCATTGAAAAGAGACAAGCATGTGGCAATAATGACCGTTGTAAACAAATTTTTGCAGGAGGAGTTCAAATGATGAAAGTAAAATATGCCTAAAATAGACCACAAGGTGGTGGTTTCCAAGTAGCCGCTGAAGATAGTCTTGTTAATAAAAGTGTTGTGCTAGAAGTTCCATTGCCAAGGATGTTCAAGAAAGAAGCACAGAGATCGACAATGATAGCACTTATGATATTGCCAAAAGAGGCTCTTTATGCACCCGTACTTATTTTCATGTGGAATGTTGTGCATCTTATTATGGTCTGTAAATAAAGTAGTTCTATCTGCGACAATCAATTGTATTCCGTAACACAAACCACTTCAAACTAATATATTGCTTATAGTACTTTATTACGAGTATTTAACGATATTTTTCATTAACAATATCATAGGACATGCGTTTTCACTAATCAGGTCAAACGGATATTGGGAGGCATAACAAGAATATGCAAAATGTGAGTTTGAAGGCTAAAGGAGAAAACTTTAACAGTGTAATGGTGTTGTTAAAATGATTTTTGCTGATGTTCCGATGCATAAAGAAGTGTTTCCTGGTCTTGAAAGTTGGTGTGATGGGAAGGTTTTATCATGGAGTGATTTTGTGGACACTCCATTACAATATTAATTTTTCAAGAACATTTGCGACTAATTTATAGGCATGCTTTATGATATTACAAGGACATTTTTCACACGTTGGCATCACAATATGTATTTCTTTATGCGACTTTTAGTTTTTAAGGATGTTACAACAAGAAATGTCATGGAATTATCATCCAATTGTACAGTCTTTGTCTTTCTCCGTGCAACAAGACGCCTGAATGAATGATGTTGTACATAAAGATCATTCAGTGGTATGGTGTATTTAGTACAAATGGTAACTTAGAGCCCATTTAGTACAAATGGTAACATAAAGATCATTCAGTGGTATGGTATATTTAGTACAAATGGTAACATAAAGATCATTCAGTGGTATGGTATATTTAGTACAAAGAAAGTTACAACTTCATATATTATAAGTTATTTAATTAAGGTAGTTTGTGTTTATTAATATTAAAATAACTATATAGAGTATTAGATCCTATCAATGAATAAATGACTTGTGAAGCGAGTAAAGACACAAACAGATAACACATAGCGTTGTTTTTGTATGTACTTAGATGAAATAAGACACGTCCCTAAAAACAATTATTTCATAAAATGTCTACCGACAATCCGTGTTTTCACACGGGTCTAAATCTATTTTAAGTTATAAGTTAGCTTATCATTTGTTACATTTTATTTTTGGTCATTATTCTATAATTTAGAACTTTTAATTTGTCTTAATCAATATTGACTAAATGCTAAAACATTTTAAAAATATATTTTTCATAACAAATGATTAATATAACCAATACATGTAACTAATGAAATTTATTTTGTACGTCGTTAGATAAATATGTAACGTCAACAAAATTTTATACCATTGACTATTAATTGACCGTGTTTCTACACGGGTCTAAAACTAGTAGAATATTAAATATAGATTTACTTACAATGTGGTCTCCAGTTTTTTTTTTAAGAAATGAAAAGAATGGAAGAGATGAGAGTGGAAGAGAAGGGGTATAATTTTCATCCTTTCAAATCATCCCAAATATGAGAAGAAGATTTGTTGGACAAAATCAACTATAAAATCCATTCATTTCATTTCTTTTCATTTCTTTTCTCTCCTTAAAAAAAACTCAAGAACACAATTTGTTTTGAAATCTTTTATAATCATTTCCTTTCTGTCCTTGAAAAAACTCAAGAACACAGTGTTAGACCGTGAGGAGTGAGGTTTAATGGTGCCAACTCTCAAAAGATGCCTTTTTCTGGGTTTTTTTTTTTTGGAGTGAGTCATTTTTTGGGGCATTTTTTTTAACAAAACACAAAATAAAACCTAAATAAAACTCTAAATGTAAAACATAAAACATTTTTAGGAAAATACACAAACAGTGTATCGTCAAAACCCTGTTTTTAAACATTTTTCATTGGTTTTTAGGAAAATATACATATATCGTCAAAAGTCAAAACAAACTCTTTTCTTTCATTTTCTCTCTCTCTCTCTCTCTCATGAAAAGCTGGAAAGAATTGTACAACATTACAACAACACATACTGACTGACTGACTGACTATCAAAGAAAGAAAAAAGAAGAGAGAATCAAACAGTGATTTTTGATCTTTCAGATTTACATCCTTTTTCAATTTGGGTTCTCAAATTCTGTAAGCAAGACTCCCTCTTGATTCCCTTTTTCTGTCTATTCTTTATCTGATTTGATTGTTAGCTGATTATCTTATGTGGCTTCCTTTTAATTTCAATCTTGATTATTATTATGATATATATATATATATATAACAGTGAAAGTCTACAAATTGTTATATCAAGATTTTTAATCACTTACTGTCAAAAAAGTTATGCACTTTGACTTTTAAAATTAATATATATTATGATGCTTTTCAGCTTCTAGTTATGAAGCCTGGAAATGATATGGGTATTTTTTTTTGGTTTTTACATGTGCCACCAATGTCAAAAATGAATATTTTTAGGAAATTAATATGTACTTTAAATTTTTTAAGTACACAAAATTTACTATTTTACGCTTGCATTTAATATTTCAATCAAATTTAATGGAATATTAATCAGTAAAAACAAAATAAAATTAGTTAAAACAAAATTTTAATCCATTTTTTATTAATTAAAAAGTCAACATAACAATAAATGTAAAAAAAAAAAAAAAAAACACAAATAAAGTATCAACTTTGTAGCATAATATCCCTATAACTCCCTCTTGAACAACCATCACGGACGTTGGACGACGCCAGCTTCAACCTTTTAATAGTGTATCGCTGTATCCTTGCTAAACAATTTGAAACATATTCGGCTGCCGTGCATTGCACGGGCACACTAGTTGATAATTAGTTGAACAAGATTGTGTGTCTTAAGTAAGTACTAGGATTAGAAAGTGCAATAAAATCGGTTTTTAAATATTCAAGTAGTGATAATCACTATCAGCCTGGACATCTAAAGTCTAAACAGTAAACACCCTGCAAGATGTATTTATCGGTTAGTTTAAAATAAAGGGTTTTGCTAAATACAGGTTAAGATGCATAAAATAGTCATACACTTACCATAAATATCACGGGTAGGCTTTTGATATGGAAGGTACAATTTTTTTATGCACGTTTATTTAGCATTTTCCTAAATTAAATTATGAGTAGAGTGGTATGCATAAATGTATATAAGATTATAAGGTAAAGATATGTTACTGTATATATGGTATGTTTGACTTTATTAAAGCTTAAGGTTTGGATTCAATAGTTAAGTTTTTGAATTTGTGATTTGCAGAGTCTGTGGGATATCTATAAAGATATACGATATTGTTCACATGTGTACGGCGTGCTCGTGATTGAAAGTCCATGATGGCGGAGATGAGTCCAATGACCGATACTTCCACTGATGGGGACACCGATGATAAGGTTATGGGAGTATTCTTTAACCACTTAATGTTAACTTATCTTTTCAGGTCATTCTGTTGTTGTACATAGGACTTTTGGAAAGCGTCATGATTTGTTATCTACATTAATATTTCACTAAAAGAGTTGATGATTTATTTCTCATGTATTGCCAATTTATGTTAACCACTGCAAACTATTAGTTTATACCAGTTAGGATAGGGCAGCGACTTGATTGCTATAAATGGAGTTTTTGCTGATATGCGGTATTGTTTATTCTGATGCAGTTTCATAGTGGTAATTCGCTTGGGCATGTGGTTTCTGATGCTAGTGATAAATCGAGGGATCAGAAGGTTTTTTGTTTGTGTTACTATTGTCCTTTTTCAATGCTATATCTTCTTTTAAGATATCCTAAAGTGATTGCTATGTATCCACTATTTTGAAATTCATTAAAAAAGGGAAGGAAAGAAAAAATTGAAGAATGCGCTAATTTATCATCTCGACTTCGCTATTGTTGTTACACTTAAACAATCTGGTCTACCTTGTCACACAATTATCGCATTACCAATAATTGTACATGGCAAGTCTTTAAAACCCTGCATGTCCAATGCGGCCGGGCATTCAAGTTTCTAATTCTATCTGTCTGATTATAACGGTGAATCATAATTTCAGACACTTCGTAGGCTTGCTCAAAATCGTGAAGCAGCAAGAAAAAGTCGTTTGCGTAAGAAAGTAAGTATCTTTTCACTGGTACTCATCTCCCATCTTGAATGTTTGTTCTGATTTGGCGTTAGAAACACAGTGTTACAATTTTACCTAACTGATGGTGGATGTTTAGCTTCAATATGATATATTTCATTGTTAAGATATGCTCGTAAGATGCAAACCTTGGCTATGTTTAAAGGCTGTGGCAGAGCCGCCAGGCAACTTATGAGGGTGAACAAAATGTATAAAGTTGATTATAGTCTTTGTTTTGGGGGGAAGGGAATTAGGGAACTCTGTATTCTATGATTATATGTTAAAGATATATAAGTGCCTTGGTTAAACTAAATGAGTCAGAGAGGTGTTTTCGACTCTGCATCACAGCAGCCGCTGTGTAGCCGTGTAGGTGCTATAGTTAGAACGTGTTTTAGTTTACCATTGCTGTTTCCACCGAAATAAATTGTACAAGATTAGTCATGTGGAAGACTTTAAGCAATCAAGTTGCTACCGATGACTGAATGTGGAAACATGTGATATTTCGTCTTTCTGACCAGTAAGAGGTCACTCTGCATCCTAAAGGAATCATAATCATATTTATCTTTGATGATCCCCATGGGCCATGATATCTCTTTACTAGGACAAGAAAAAGAGGTATAGTGGTAAGTGTTCTCCTTAGAAGTCAATAGCAATGGCGCCTTCATTGACCTTTGATTGCTTCCAGTCTTTTCCTCCATGGTCTCAGTAGAATTTCTAGAATATTTGGAAGCCAACGATTATGCAAGTTTTTTCAAGATGTAAAGTAATTGCCTTGCATGGTTGTGAAGAATTGAAGTAAAGTTAGCAAATCATGAATGGGCTTATTATAATGAAATTATGCAAGCCCTTTTCTGGTTTCTTGTCAGTCAACTGCCTCCGCCCATTTAATTTTCTGCCCAGGGACAATAACTGGGCCTGACCTGGCCCAGATTGAGAACAACCTAGCTGTGGGATCTTATCATAACTACTGTTACTAAAATTTTGTAGTTTACTTTTGGTCCACAGCTTCTCTTTGTTTTCTCCTTAGCACAGTTTATTTTAGACATTATCAATGAACTAACATTTTTGTTGAGCTAGTGCCATATTAAATTCTGCACTTTTTGGTATGTAGCATTTCAGATACCCCTATTTATAGCATCACTAGTTCTATGCATTTCTTCACTCATAGTCAAGAGTTTTTGGCTGAAGTGAACTTATGTAAGTACTTCGGTGGTTTTATAGGCATATGTTCAGCAGCTTGAAACTAGCAGAATGAAGTTGAGCCAACTTGAGCAAGAGCTTCAACGAGCTAGGCAGCAGGTTTGGTTTGACCAGTACTTTTCAACAACTCCCTTGAAGCACATTCATTTGTCTTAATGTTATTTCTCCTTTGCTGAAAGGGCGTCTACATTTCAAGTTCAGGAGAACAAACTCAATCTACCAGTGGAAATGGTATGGCCATGTTGTCATTTCAGTCTTAAATGTTCTTTAAATAAAGTTTAATTTCTAATATCTGAAGCACCGATGGAGCCAGGGTGTGAGGTCATGGGTGCAGTAGGTCCCTTCTGATTTGTACTCCCTGCGTTCCAGTTTAAATGTAGAAATATAACTACTGATTTATGAATGCAGGGGCCTCATCTTTTCATGTTGAATATGCACGGTGGCTGGAAGAGCAAAACCGGAGAATCGGTGAGCTAAGAGAAGCAGTTAGTTCACATGCTGCTGATGGTGAACTTCGTACTATTGTTGATGGATGTGTGGCACATTATGAAGAAATATTCAGAATAAAAGGTGATGCTGCAAAGGCTGATGTCTTCCACATTCTTTCAGGCATGTGGAAAACACCTGCAGAACGGTGTTTTCTTTGGTTGGGTGGATTCCGTTCTTCAGAACTCCTCAAGGTGAGTGGCATATATAGCTTAAAAGTGAATGAGTCAAGCAAGTTAAAATTTACTTGAAGTGTATTTTAATGCCTACAATGTCCTAAGTTACTTTTTTCAAAGATTCAGATTACTACTGTAATAATATTGATGCGTATGGTTTTAGTCTTTGAATAATCGAGTGTTCTTGAGCCATTTGATTGCTAAGAGAAACTGCATCAAATAATGTTTTTAGGTCAGTCTAACCTGAATTGGCCTGTTTTAACATGCAACTCAACTCACTATCTTACAACCTTAAGTTTATAGTGATAGAATGTTAGTTCAATTCAAAAATTGCATCGATCCTACTTGCCATTTATTGATGAGGTTGCTTTCTGAAATACATAAGATAGATGAATATGAAATAGAGACCACAAGTTACACACACCTTGACAAGGAACAAGAGAACATAAATGGTTTTACAGGGTGATTGTCAACAATTTATAGTGCAATTGGGCTAACACAGGTAATAATTTGTTGCTTGTGTCACATGTGTAAAGTTGATAAATTCAGCCAAAAAGAAAATGATAATCAGTTTATGGCTTTCTTAAGTTCTGCAAATGATGGTAATAACAATAACAATAAAACTCCTGAAAATTCCTCGGATGTGCCATTAGGTACCAAACCAAAAAATCCTCATTTTTAGTCTAATGCAGGGACTATATTTCCAGAATTGGGTGTTTAAAACTAGAGAGAGAAACCAGATAAACCAGAATTAGTTTTAGGGGGTTTCTGTTTTTGGTGCGTATATAAAATTACAAATCTTATAATCATGATTTGTTTGCAGCTACTGATAACCCAGTTGGAGCCCTTAACAGAGCAGCAGTTATTGGCCATCAATAGCTTGCAGCAAACATCACAGCAAGCAGAGGATGCCTTATCACAAGGAATGGATGCATTGCAACAGTCTCTAGCCGAGACATTAGCAGGCTCACTTGTGCCCTCGGGCTCATCAGGCAATGTAGCAAATTATATGGGTCAGATGGCGATGGCTATGGGTAAACTAGGAACACTTGAGGGCTTCATTCGTCAGGTGCTGATTACTGCATTTAATTCGTGCTCTTTCTTTCTCTGATACACACACACACACACACGTGCATTGATGATCACATAACGCCACTAGAGTGGGTTATATTATATTCAGGGTCAGCCAAAAAGAAACAGGTGATAGACCAAACGGTTAAAAGTTGCCTGAAGTACAGGAAAATTGTTACAACCTCTTATCTCTTTGTTCAAGATAGTAGATCATTGAATAGATGATTATCCATATGAGTATTTTATCGCAAGTATATATGTGTAATAAAAGATGAACAAAAAACCATTGTTGTATCAACTAATATGATGCAGCTACTTTTGACCCGTCCTAGTAAGTCTAAAGACCTATAGTTTGCAACTCAAATTTGATTGTTATATAACGTGGCCTGCCCATTATGCCCATTAGCACACATCCAAGGGTTGTGGACTAGGTCAATCATTAGCATGAGATTGCACCTTTGGTTCCCGCTAGCTGCATTTAATTTCTTTGAGGGCATGCATAAAGACCTATAGTTTTCTTGGCCCATAAGTAGGAGAGGTTTGTATAAACCATGCATTAGTTGGCTCGAAAAGATTAAATACCACAGTTAGGGGTGGTAAAGTTGAACCATTTATTCTGAATGGGTCAGTGGTTATATTTTATATCTAACGGGTCAAACGAATAAAGTATCTACCGTGGAAACATGTCAAATGAATGAAAGAGGTAGATAGTGTCTTGAGTGTATTTTTAAATTCTAACCGATACAATATTCTAAACCACTACATTCAAATAAGAAAGTATTTGTAAAAGCATAGTTTTTAATCATATTTACCACATTAATACGTCATAAATAATGCAAAAAGGGACAAAATGTTTACAGGTTTCCTGACTTGGTCTTTATCTACCTATACTAAAACTTACCCCTTTTGACCCATTATCCGACCCTTTGATATGTTTAACCATGGTTACCATAAAACACACTGGCACATTTACGGGTCTTAAAATACTTTGGTGGTGGTAACAGGCAGACAACTTGAGGCAACAAACATTGCAACAAATGCACCGGATATTGACAACACGCCAATCAGCTCGAGCACTTATAGCCATCAATGACTATTTCTCACGTCTTCGGGCCCTTAGTTCATTATGGATAGCACGCCCCCGCGAATGATATTCTCTTCCAATGTTTCTGAATTCTGACTCATTTATATGCTCCCACCACAGGTGGCTAAAAGCAAAAGTTAGCCAAGTCTAATTGTAGGTTTTTGCTTTTTTGTTGTCGTTTAGTCATAGCAGAATTTTATTGTTGTGCAGAATGTTTTAAAAGGGGTATTCAGTTTTAGTCATGAAATGACTATATTTCTAGATATGTATTGTAAGAGTTGCCACATGTCATTTTACATGCTCATTATATTTGAAGTTGTAATTATTGAACTTTGTACACTTGAAAGACTTGATATTTATTTGCATAGGATAATATTTTGTTGGACGTGAAAACAAGTGGGTTGGTAATGGGTCAAATGGGCGTAGAAGACTTGAAAGCGGTATTCTTACAAGTTACAACTAGATAACATCGTTTACAAGATTTCTTTTTCCTGCACTTCTATTTGGAAAATTTTCTCGGCGTAAATACTCATGTAAATTAACCTCTATCCTTTTCTGATTAAATGGTGTCAATTTGCAATCTGTCTTGCTAAGTTATCGACGATTATAATTTACCATTATGGACTTGCAGAAACATCAGTGCATACAAGTGTAGGACACTGTAAGAAGTCCACTATGGCGATGAAGGTCTTCTGTAGGATTTATCCGTTTTAAACAGATTTTAGATGCGTTGGTTACTCTTTCAATGTGTGAATTTAGGCAACAAGTCAGCAACTCTAATATTGAGATCATTTGTTATAATTAAAGTTTTTTTTCTTCTTTTGCTGTCACCTTCGTGTATATTACTAGTGTAGTAGTGTTACTTTCAAGCAACTTGCTGATAAGTTCATTTTGATCACTAGGGACAAAAATATTGATGAAAGTAAACACAGTCATCAATAATCGGTTAAATCTACAAAACCAGCAAGCAATTGCCGCAAAATGCTTGCGATGAAGTCAATATTATATCAACACTTTTGCAAGGACACTCTTGTGACCCAATATCCAGGAAGTTCTATATCTAATAACTACAAAACCAAATGAAGACATACAGTAGCTTTATATTTAAACTCTGAAGAGCCATATAAACTATTATAATCTGAACTGAGTAGAAAATTGACTTGAAATGATTCTAAAGCCAACTTTCTAACCAAACATTTTATTCCAATATGGTTCACCGAGAACATTGCTAGTTCAACTTTTGAACCGCCTCCCGAAGATGTCTACTGAAGTGCACACAAACCATTCAGAACAAAAACTAATATCAATATTGTGAAGATATAAAAACAAGGTATTCTTTAAGATAACTCATACCATAACATTATATATATAAGTATGTACACGATAAACAACCATCTGGTGGTAAGGTCTAGAGTGAATCCTTATAGTTGTCGGAACAAATGGTAGCAAGCTAATTAATCGCATATATGACTCGTGTTAAGAAAGATCGTAGAGAACCATGAAGCAATGAAGCATAGAACAACGATGACAAGAAGAAAAAAAACCAAAGTGATCTATGTTTATAAGCAATTGCAAAATAAAAAGAAAATGACATGCAATAAGAAACTAATCAAGATTAGTACCAAAGATACAGAGCAAACAAGCAGATGACAGTTGAACTACAGATAAATGGAAACAAGTTAAACCAAAAGTAGCCAACAAACTTTACGCATATGCTGAATGTTTAAGCACAAATAGGATCATACCGAACTTTAAAAGCTTATATCGACTTCTACTGAAACTGTTTTGATCGTGTTTTTACCTTTTTCTTAAAAAGATGGGTTTGATGTCGAAGATTCTCACTTTGCCATCATGACCTTCACGAATTCCTCATAGTTGATCTGGCCATCGCCATCAACATCAGCCTCACGGATCATTTCATCAACTTCCTCATCAGTCAGCTTCTCGCCAAGATTTGTCATAACATGACGAAGCTCGGCTGCAGAAATGAAACCATTTTGATCCTTGTCAAACACACGGAAAGCCTCCTTAAGTTCCTCTTCAGAGTCAGTGTCCTTCATCTTCCTAGCCATCAGATTCAAAAACTCTGGGAAATCAATAGTCCCGTTCCCATCAGCATCAACTTCATTGATCATGTCCTGTAGTTCAGCTTCTGTTGGATTTTGACCCAGCGATCTCATAACGGTTCCAAGTTCCTTAGTAGTGATACAACCTGAATCATAGTGCATAAATCATCACCACAATGGAACATTGATTAAGAAAAAAAAAAAGGTGACCACAGAAAAATAGCATTGGTAAATGGTAGATTCAGGATTGTAAACAAGTTGAGAGAACTAAACAAGCTACCAGAGAGTCTAAGACTGTCTTAAAAAAATTGAACTAAAAACCAAAATCAACTGGATTTGAGTTAAGTACAGGTTAACTTGAGCAACACTCACAAAACAACCTCAAGCATTAACATACTTCGCTCTTCGATTTAAAAACTGTGCCAAAGACGCCCCAGCACACTTCTCACCATACCCTGGGAGGCGACCTTACAAAAGGCGGCTCGAAGGCACGCCTCAGCCATTAGTGAGGTTCGCCTCACAAACGTTAAAAACCTCATGTTTAAGTAGATTGTAATGTAGAAGTGATTTTATAACCTCCAACTACTTGTGCAGAATGTTATAGAGAAGTGACTAAACTAAAAACAAGTGTCTCGTGTACACGAGGCCTCGGTTGTAACAGTTAGGCCTTTTAAAAAATAAGATTTTTTGTGAAGATCGTGTCATTTTACATTTCACCTTTCACGTACGTGCATAGTTACGTAAAATCGTAAATCACCATACTATTTAATCCACTGGAGCACAAGAATATCAAGTCAACTAATACCCTCATTACCTAATGGTGAGCATACTTAACTTCAATCGAGTTGAGACAAGTTCAAGTATCATTAACTAATCGTATTCATATATTAATACCAGACGACTCGAGCCAAGTTTAAAAGTATCATCAACAAACAGTATTCGTATATTAATACTAATCGAGTCGAGCCAAGTTCGAAAGTATCATTAACTAATCAAGCAAAATACCCTTACAAATTTAAGATCTAAATCACTTTTAATTTAGAATTAATTAATACAATCCCTTAATTTCCTACTCTATAAACCAAACACGAAAAATAAGTCAAATTAATTAATAACGAAAAACAAAAACAAAAATACAAATATGAGATATGATTAAACATGGAAACCCTAAAAATATAGAATGAGAAGGAAATCAGATCTGAGATATGTAGAGATAATAACTGTATACAGATTCAATTCACCCGATTGTTAATACATATAGATATAGATATAGATATATGGGAAGAAATAGAAAAGGAAGGAGACCATCGCCATCTTTATCGAATAGGCTGAAGGCTTCCTTGAATTCTGAGATCTGATCGTCGGTAAGTTGATCTGCCATTCTCTTCTTCTTTGTTCTTGTTCTTGTTATTATTGAGAATTGTGTTTTGTTAAATCAACGACAAAATGATATATAATATAAAGATACGGAGAGGTAAGATCGAGGGAAAGGGTGTTCTAGTGACCCGACCCAAGTGGGAGGACCCAACTTTTTAATTAAAAACAAAATTTTGTATTTCACATATTCCACTTTGTATCATCATTACTACTTAAAGAATAATACTTTCAAAAATAATACGGAGTATGAAATTTAGGAATTATTTTTCATAACGAACATGGTACCCGCGCGTTGCAACGGATACCATTGATAGAGCGTTTCATGTCGTGATTAGTGTCTCAAAAGTCTAAGTTTTGGAACCCTAACATACAATTATAAAGAGAGGATGATCGGTGTCCCGATTATCCTCTACGTCTTGTACACATAAAGTATATACAAAGTGATAATCTGAGAAACTGTGTCAAGAATTAGAAAGTAAAAACCATATTTGATGTTTCTTTTTCTAATGCTGGAGACACAAAATTAATATAGGTGGAGAAAAAAAAATACGGCATTAATTAATCGAGAATGGAGATGAAGATAGTGGTATACAATAGTTATATGTGTAAGGGCAAATAAGTAAATTCGCATGTCCCAAATTTATAAACTTTTCAACACCACCCTATAATCTTTAATAGGGAGTATAGATAATATCATTAAATTAACTACTTTTTTATAATCCAAAATGTAAAAGTTATTTTTCATAATCAACGATCATATTTGAATTTATTAAATTAAAATAAAATTTAAAAAACTTTATGAAAAAAAAACAAAAAAATATATGATATCATTATTTTGATCTAATGGTTATAATTAAACTTGAATTTCAACAAATGGTATAAACTTCTTCAATTATGAATTAATATTTCTCTTTTATTATATATTATAGATAGATAATACGATTTATATATAATTACCATTTAAGCTGGCGGCCCATTAATACGACTGGGTATTTTTGGGATCTGTAAAAATTGAGTTCAAAACTCAATTATCATATTTGTAACAGGGGTTAAAAGGGGTATTTCAGGTATATTTTTTGGGGCACGTGATAGCAATTAACGAAAATAAATGGATGGAATCATCCTAAAAGGATGTAACATGCAAGAAATATATGAATTTTGGACCAATTTTATTAAAATTCTCATAAAGGGATATAAATTATGAAAGTGAGCAAACTACAGGGGCGATCCTTGTAATTAACTTTTTTTAATTTATTTATCATCCCGTAAAACTTTCACTACAGACTTTACAATTTAATAATGCATAATTGTCGTATATTAATGAAAAGTTGTGATACGTGTATCATGTCCTTACTAACACAAATTAGTTTGATATTTGTATAAATTATTATTGAAAAAAAGCACTATATAAAAGGGATGGTGATTCACTCATGTTGAAAACATCATGATCTTTTTGTTAGTATGTGATCACGTAAAATGAACGTATGTCCGGAAATGATTTAAGCCTACGGGGTCACACGTCTCGACACAAATGTAATTATAATTAATTAATATAGTTAATGTAATTTATTAATTAATTAGATCACGAAAATCTAACGGTCGTCCATTAAACGTTAAATAGTTAACGGTACTTAACTAACGGACTTAACGAAGGAGATGTTTATGTAACAATTAGCAAACCCTCTAGAATGTTCTCTAGAGGGCCGGCCAAGAATGTGAAGGGTTTTCCAAAACCCTAAACTTGGTCACCAAGTTTATCTAAGGCTATATAATGGCTTATGGAAATTGTTTTCATTTAACACTCCATTCTAAAGGTTACAAAACTCTACATCTCCTTTCTCTTCTTCTCTAAATTTCGGCCATATAACCGAAATTACATACCCTTTGGGGTTCTTGGTGGTTTCGACCAAAGCAAGGATAAAGGAGAAGCCAATCGTTGCTCGTTTGTGATCAAGTGCTAGCACGCATACATTCGAGTGTTGTGTGTGCGATCGTAGAGAGGTTTTTCTTTAAACCTTATCATACAGTTTTTCACTTTATCATCTTCAATTAAAGGTATATGCTTTCTCTTTTGGTTAATTAATTAATTAGATCACGAAAATCTAACGGTCGTCCATTAAACGTTAAATAGTTAACGGTACTTAACTAACGGACTTAACGAAGGAGATGTTTATGTAACAATTAGCAAACCCTCTAGAATGTTCTCTAGAGGGCCGGCCAAGAATGTGAAGGGTTTTCCAAAACCCTAAACTTGGTCACCAAGTTTATCTAAGGCTATATAATGGCTTATGGAAATTGTTTTCATTTAACACTCCATTCTAAAGGTTACAAAACTCTACATCTCCTTTCTCTTCTTCTCTAAATTTCGGCCATATAACCGAAATTACATACCCTTTGGGGTTCTTGGTGGTTTCGACCAAAGCAAGGATAAAGGAGAAGCCAATCGTTGCTCGTTTGTGATCAAGTGCTAGCACGCATACATTCGAGTGTTGTGTGTGCGATCGTAGAGAGGTTTTTCTTTAAACCTTATCATAAAGTTTTTCCATTATCGTAATTCGAAGGGGAGTTGGTAATGGTAGAAGTATCAAATTTTTGACTAATGGCCATGGGTGAAGAAACACTTGCCTCCTGGTTTCACCGACTCTTCAAGTTAGAACAAGATAAATATTGTTTCATGGGGGACAGGATTCAAAGTGGACAATGTAATTTATTAATTAATTAGATCACGAAAATCTAACGGTCGTCCATTAAACGTTAAATAGTTAACGGTACTTAACTAACGGACTTAACGAAGGAGATGTTTATGTAACAATTAGCAAACCCTCTAGAATGTTCTCTAGAGGGCCGGCCAAGAATGTGAAGGGTTTTCCAAAACCCTAAACTTGGTCACCAAGTTTATCTAAGGCTATATAATGGCTTATGGAAATTGTTTTCATTTAACACTCCATTCTAAAGGTTACAAAACTCTACATCTCCTTTCTCTTCTTCTCTAAATTTCGGCCATATAACCGAAATTACATACCCTTTGGGGTTCTTGGTGGTTTCGACCAAAGCAAGGATAAAGGAGAAGCCAATCGTTGCTCGTTTGTGATCAAGTGCTAGCACGCATACATTCGAGTGTTGTGTGTGCGATCGTAGAGAGGTTTTTCTTTAAACCTTATCATAAGTTTTTCACTTTATCATCTTCAATTAAAGGTATATGCTTTCTCTTTGTTAATTAATTAATTAGATCACGAAAATCTAACGGTCGTCCATTAAACGTTAAATAGTTAACGGTACTTAACTAACGGACTTAACGAAGGAGATGTTTATGTAACAATTAGCAAACCCTCTAGAATGTTCTCTAGAGGGCCGGCCAAGAATGTGAAGGGTTTTCCAAAACCCTAAACTTGGTCACCAAGTTTATCTAAGGCTATATAATGGCTTATGGAAATTGTTTTCATTTAACACTCCATTCTAAAGGTTACAAAACTCTACATCTCCTTTCTCTTCTTCTCTAAATTTCGGCCATATAACCGAAATTACATACCCTTTGGGGTTCTTGGTGGTTTCGACCAAAGCAAGGATAAAGGAGAAGCCAATCGTTGCTCGTTTGTGATCAAGTGCTAGCACGCATACATTCGAGTGTTGTGTGTGCGATCGTAGAGAGGTTTTTCTTTAAACCTTATCAAAATTATAATTTTTCCATTATCGTAATTCGAAGGGGAGTTGGTAATGGTAGAAGTATCAAATTTTTGACTAATGGCCATGGGTGAAGAAACACTTGCCTCCTGGTTTCACCGACTCTTCAAGTTAGAACAAGATAAATATTGTTTCATGGGGGACAGGATTCAAAGTGGACAATGTATCTAGAATTGGCGAAGAGATGTACGGTTAGGAAATTGAAGTCGGACAGCTCCAAATCTTTTAGTTTCCATTGAACACGTCGAATTGAAAGATACTGATGATTTGTGGGTATGGAAATTTCAAGAGTCTCACAAGTTTGTTGTCCGTTATCTCTGTCACTTTCTTCATTTTCAAATTTTTCCGCTAATGGCTCTCGTTTTAGCTGGTATAAATATGTCCCAAAAAAAATAAACATTTTTGCTTGGTGGTTATTTAGGGACCGAATCTCCACTCGGTTCAATTTAAGTACGCCATGGGTGTATTTACCCTCTCATGGATGTCCATTTTGCTTGATTGGGGGCCCATACTGGTCTTACATTTGTTCGCTCATTGTAACTTTGCTGAAGCCATTAGATTGCACTTGTGTTCATGGTTGCAACTCCTTATTCCTCAATGTTTATTGGAAGATATGGAAACGTGGATCACATCCGTTCCACATGATGGCTATTACTAAAAACATGATTAGAGCTATTATTATTATTTTATTTTTTTGTGGGGTGATGGTCTATTTGGAAATATAAAGGGATTAAGGAACCGGAGTGTAACCAACTATGACTCAATGGTTATGTAATGTAGCGACCTTTCAAATTGGCTATCTGAAGTACCTTCCATTTTTGTTCTTTTAATGTATCCTACCGGGTAACATCCTATTTGTAACCGGTAATGCCACATTGGACGTAAAAAAGAATAGGGATTAAGGCACCGGAGTGTAACCAACTATGAGCGAATGGTTATGTAATGTAGTGACCTACGAAAGTGTTAAATTGATGTAAGAACCTCTCTGTGTTGTTCACTCGATGTATGCTATCGGGTTATTCTGGCACTATCTTCGGTAACAACAATTTTTTCCAGAGAGCAAATGTGAAATTGTAACTCAATGTCTAACTTCAACCCCGAACACAATTCAACATTAGATAACTTCCATTTCTAAACTTTGAAACTAGATATAGATAGATGTATATATACATTTACAAATGCACAGTACGTAGCTATGGACCTATGGTCCTCTTGCTTCCTCTTCAAGAAAAAATCCCAAATCTTGTTCCTAAAATCAATTTCATTTCATTCAAAAATAAACAAATTTTCATATCACATCACAAAATTGAACACCATTTTCATTTCATTACACATACATATACGAAAACTATATCATATATCTATATCTATCTACCCACCATCCAATTAAAATCCCCTTCAAAACCCTTGTTTGTTTCTTCATTCCAAGATCAAGATCAGGTAATGATAATAACAATCATTTTTCCATCTTTCACTTTTTGATGGTGACAAACCCTAATCCCCAAATTGGATTATGTTATGATCACCCCATCATCGTTAACCATAAATGAGACCGAGACCACCCACTACAACCTCGTCGGAGTCTAAGACCATCCACCATCCATCTTGTCGGAGTTCGCAACCCACAACCGTAACAATGACCGTACAACAGGTCAATCGGTACATGAAAAGAACAAAAATGGAAGGTTCTTACATCAGATAGCCAGTTTTAAAGATCACTACATAATATAACAATTCAGTCATAGTTGGTTACACTTCAGTACCATAATCCCAAAGTAAATTTAAAATTGTTACCGGCTACCGGTACAACAGGTCAACCGGTACATTAAAAGAACAAAAATGGAAGGTACTTACATCAGATAGCCAATTTGAAAGGTCACTACATTACATAACCATTGAGTCATAGCTGGTTACACTCCAGTGCCATAATCCCAAATATAAAAATGATGTCTTCTTTAAATCTAGCCGACCAAGTATATATGAAGTGTTTACGTCAATTGTATCATTATATTTCATTCGGTTGTCAAGCCGTTGTATGAAGTTGAACTTATCGTGGCCTACTTGAATTAAATGTCCAAGTGTTTTATTGTAATCCTTCGGCGCCTTGCCGGAGGTTCTTTTTTATATCTTAATAAAATTTTAGCTGTTCAAAAAAATATATATATTTTGGACTGAGAAAATTCCTTATCTATAAAATAAAATAATTTTGATGCGGAGAGTTACAACCTTAGATATACTAATAACTAGTGTTCAGGCCCGTTCACTGGACGGGTAGTCTCAAAATATATAAATCAAAGCTAAAAATTAAAAATTCATGTATATTAAATAAAAACTTAATAAAATTCAAATACATTAAAATAAAACTTAAAACTATCCAAATAAGCCAAAAAGTTGAATAAGTAATGCGTAATAAACTAATCCTTTGAGGAAGGCCTACCATACATATCGAAATCAGACTCATTATCAGAATAATCACCATCAAACATAGGATCGTCTTCTGATTCATCTGAATAATCCCATTCACCTTCATCATTGGACTGATCGCTATCAAGCATTTCATCATCAACATCAGTATCCTCACAATCTTCATCGCATCGACCAAATACTGCTGAAAGAGTTTTATAGAATTTAGTAATAAAGAAAATCCGTTGTCTCTTTCCAGAATTTTGTACGCAAAATATTCACGCATTGACACTCGCGATCTGGTATTTACGTGATGAGCGTCCATTTTGTGATAAAAACCCCTATCGAAAGGCCTCATTTCTATGTCTAAAATGAGTTAATATTCCGGAACTATTGGTACTTAATGAGTCGTATGTTTATGCAGGTTCACGGAAGATGCGAGAGAGGGTAAATGACATCAAGTAACTCAAGATGAAGGCCTATGAAGTTACAAGACACAAGGAGGTGATTCGGGAGCCGAACGAAGAAGTACGAACTGCAGCAGGAGCTACCAGCGCCGCTTGCAGCCATGCCAGCGCCGCTGGCCAATATCAAGTGCCACTCCCATCAGCCCAGCGCCGTTGGCCCAGTCCCAGCGCCGCTGGCAAGCCCATCCAGCGCCGCTGGGCGGCCCAAATCAGCAACCGACTTATTTCACTATTTAAGTCGAACTAACCCTCAAAACCCTAAGAGAGAGCCGATTCAGCAGCCCTAGCCGCCTACATTCAACCCTAGGTCGTAGTTGCAGATTTTCAGAAGGTTTTGGAGCTTCTAACACCTTCCGATCTTCATCCTCAACCTGGATCTACTTTTCTATTTTACTTTCAGTTGGTAAACAATGTCTTTCATCTTTTCAGACTTTGTTATTCCTTTAATAATGTCAGGCTAGTAGGCTGAATACTTGTTTGGATCAATGTGATCATGTAGACGTTTATTGTTTTACTTTATTTGTTAGAATCTATTGGAGTGTGTTTTACTGTTTATCGTAGATCCATGTTTTACTAGTTCTTCATATTATTATCGGTTCTATATCTGAACATATTAGTTTAATTCTTATGGTTGTCTATGATCATACACTAGGACTAATATGCTAGGATGGAAAACACTAGTCGGTCTATAACTAGTTGTAAAAAGTGATTCACTTGTAACCGAGGGATCCAGAACCGTAGTAATTAGGATGAATAGAACATGATGCTTAACAATGTCAGACGTGATCCTTTGACTTGGAAACGAGCACTGTGGTCACCGGAGATAATTACTATCTGGTCATGGCTTAAGAGCCGGGTAACTAAAAGATGAACTAGTAACACAAACTTTAGGTCATTAATGCTTAAACAATGAATCTAACGAGAATTTGTTTATAGGGTAGTGTGAGTCTAGCGACAACACTAGTAATTAGGCAAAGTGAATCTAACGAGAATTTGTTTATAGGGTAGTGTGAGTCTAGCGACAACACTAGTAATTAGGCAAAGTGAATCTAACGAGAATCTGAGCCGTGATTAAGTTTCCAACAGACTAGCAAATGGGTAGGATAGTATTTGGTCGTACCATGAGATCGGAGATGCCAAACAAGTATTTTAATTTAATTACTGTTATTTGCTTTTTCAAACTATTTTCAGACTAAGCCTCTCGCTGAATAAGCGGTTGCGGCTTCTATTTACTTTTCAGTATTTTAATTAGTTTAATAGGAAATCGTGACAACCCCACAACCGCTAGAATTACACATATTATTAGATTAGGTAGTGCAAGCGTCCCTGCGAACGATCCTGTAACTTATCACTTAGACTATACTACACTGATCGGGTTCTCTGCTCGTAAGTGTGTGTGTTTTCAGATAATTACTTGTACAACTTATAAATTTAAAAGCATAAAAATAAAACCACATCAAGTCTTTTTGGCGCCGCTGCCGGGGACGCGATGCATTCTTAGTTTAGGAGTGTAATTCGATCCTATTTTGTGTTTCGGCACGAAGTAGTTACCTTTCAGTAATTAGGTTTAAGTCATTTAGGTTAAAAGTCAAATTAGGTTTTTAGGTCAAAATTAGGGTTTATTTAACTTAGCTAGTATTTTCATTTTCTTTAAAATTTAAAAAATCCAAAAATATTTTCTTTTTCATTTCTAGTTTAAGTAGTTTAATTTAGTTTTTCATTTCATTTTTATATTGGTGCGTTGATCTTTTTCTTGAGTTTTGCAGATTATTTAGGTAGTTGATGCGTTTAAGATCGGGAACGGTTGTAAGACGTGTTTCCACAAGCCTAAGTAGACTCAGACGTAGGAGAAGACTCAGCGGATCAATCTCATCACCCGTAGTTAACCTAGCAAACCTTTTCGATCAAGAAGCCCCTTTAGGATCATCCGACACTAGTTCAGAACCAAACTCACCTAGATCCGAAATGGACGAATTCGACCGACCCATGATGGAAAGGACGAGAGCCGTTGCACCGACACCGGGATCGGCTATTGTCTTACCAAACCTTGGAGATTCATTTTAAGTCAAAGGACACCACCTTAAGTTAATCCAAGACAACCAATATGACGGCCGAGCCAAATCCGACCCCCATAAGCATGTAAGCAAGTTCACTAGTTTGTGCAAAATGTTCAAATACGGAGGAGACGTCACCGATGACGATGTGAAACTTAGCTTATTTCCGTCGTCTCTCACGGGAGAGACACGTGTTTGGTTTGATGAGCTCGATGAAGGTACCATCACTACATGGAATCAACTTCGCGAACAGTTCGTCTTGCGATTCTTTTCCCCGAGTTTAGCTAGGAAAATGCTTCGAGACATCAAGGCTTTCAAGCAAGACGAAGGGGAATCACTAGTTGATGCATGGAAAAGGCTTAAGGAAATGATCAGAAACTGTCACGGGAATGGACTTAACAAGGACGAGATCATGGAGATTTTCTTTTATGGTTTAACTAAGAGTTCCCAAAAGGATTTAGACCTAGCCGAAGGTGGTAACTTTTTGTACAAGTCTACCAATGACGCGTACAAAATGATGGAGGATATGGTGCAAGCTAGCTTAGCTCGAGATATGGATGATAAGGATCGAGATAGGAGGCCGAGAAGAACCGTGGCTAGCATCGAGAGCAGCTCCGACAATGAGGTAATTCATGAACTTAAAGCTTTATCTAACCGTTTTTCTACTTTTGAAGATAGGTTGGACATTATGGACAAAGAACACAAGGTGATTGCACACGGGTGCAATAATTGCGGAGGAATCCACTATACCGAAGATTGTGAAGAGGAGGCTACCGAGCAAGTCAATTATGTTCAGAACCAATACCGAGGAGGCTATCAACAAGGACTATTCCAAAGAAACCCCGGTAATTCTAATTTTAATTCTAGTTATGCTAGAAATAACTTTGGTTCTTTTCAAAATAGGTGGCAAAGGAATAATGGTCAACCCGAGCAACCAAAAGCGGAAAATGAAGTCAAGGAGGATCCAATTGTCAAGCTCACAAACATGATGGAGAAGTATATGGACATGAATGACAAGAGACATGACTCCTTGGCAAGCTAGCTTAGCTCGAGATATGGATGATAAGGATCGAGATAGGAGGCCGAGAAGAACCGTGGCTAGCATCGAGAGCAGCTCCGACAATGAGGTAATTCATGAACTTAAAGCTTTATCTAACCGTTTTTCTACTTTTGAAGATAGGTTGGACATTATGGACAAAGAACACAAGGTGATTGCACACGGGTGCAATAATTGCGGAGGAATCCACTATACCGAAGATTGTGAAGAGGAGGCTACCGAGCAAGTCAATTATGTTCAGAACCAATACCGAGGAGGCTATCAACAAGGACTATTCCAAAGAAACCCCGGTAATTCTAATTTTAATTCTAGTTATGCTAGAAATAACTTTGGTTCTTTTCAAAATAGGTGGCAAAGGAATAATGGTCAACCCGAGCAACCAAAAGCGGAAAATGAAGTCAAGGAGGATCCAATTGTCAAGCTCACAAACATGATGGAGAAGTATATGGACATGAATGACAAGAGACATGACTCCTTGGCAAGCTATGCAAAAACGCTCAATGAGAAGATAAGTAATCTCAATCAAAAGGTTGACGAATGAGCAAGAAATCAACAAGCCGCAATCAAGGATCTGGAGAGGAGGATAGATAGATGGATTGAGTAGAATACAAGGAAGGAGAGCAGGCCCACTCCAAGGCAAATCATCCAAGGCGGTCCAAGCTCAAGCCCTAGCACGAGTCAAAAGTACCAACCACCAATCGGACGGAATGAAAATGTGAACGCCATGTTCACCGAAGGTAATGACTACTGAGGTTTCTAATGATTTTTGTGAAGTGTCCAATCAGGTACAGGTCATACGGGAGCAAAATGGAGAT
This sequence comes from Erigeron breviscapus, assembly GCA_034093135.1. Lineage (NCBI taxonomy): Eukaryota > Viridiplantae > Streptophyta > Magnoliopsida > Asterales > Asteraceae > Erigeron > Erigeron breviscapus. The sequence continues at coordinate 640,603 of CM067167.1, forward strand.
AAAACGGACCAAAACGCAATTCTGGAATCTGTCCAGGAGGCACCAGCGCCGCTACCCACCTTCCAGCGCCGCTCTGGAGTCCGTCAGTCCAGATTCGCGCGAAACTTCGTTTTCAGCAGTCTTTCAAGGAGACGTCGAGACCCAATTCACTTCCAAATGCAAAATCAAGGATGGGGACGACTCAGACAGAATGGATGAAATCCAGAATCCTGAAGCATCGAATGACGGGACACAGCTACCGCAAGCATCTAAAGATCCAGGAAGTTTTCTTATCCCTTGCACTGTTAATAATGAATATTTTTCGAGTGCATTAGCTGATTTAGGTCAAGTATTAATGTTATGCCTACTGTGATTTATGAAAAACTTACCCTTTGTTTGCTAAAACCCGCTAACATGAGTATTCGGTTAGCCGATCAGACTTACCGACAACCCAAGGGATTGTCGAACGAGTCCATGTCAGGGTTAAGGATTTAGAATTTTGGACTGAGTTTGTTGTGCTTGATTCGGTAAGTGAAATAGTGACACCCTTAATCTTAGGACGACCATTTCTGAGTGCTGTGGATGCTACCATCCATGTCCTTAAATGTGAAATATCTTTGTTAAATGGTCGAGTTAGATTCAAATCGCCTGTCTTAGGTTCTAAGGATGTCAACTATGATGAAATGTGTTTTAATATTGAGAATGAGTGTGATAAGGAACCTTTAGATGCCTATCATTGCCTCGGAAATTTAAGTCGTTTTTGGTATGGTCAAGGCTTAGATATAAAAACTAGGTATGAGAAAGGTTTGAGTGATTTACATAGGAAAACTAAAATGGATGAGCTAGAAAAGATCCTAGAAAAGACGGAGAGGGGCATAGAAAAAGGTGACAAAATAATGGTTAGGGTAAACAAATTCCTAGACAACATAGGATGGAATGACATTAAGGAACAAGCCTTAACTAGGTATAACCCTTATCTGTCAACCTTTGCCCTAGGAGACCCTACTATCTTTAAAGTTCGAAGTAGAATCTGGGGAAATTTGGGATGTAAATCTTTCATAGATGCTAGGGCGATCATGAACATACTTCCCTTAGATTATCAGACAAGATATGCTAGGAGCTAGGGAAAGTAGAATGGGAAGATAAGATGGTCTACATTTTCAGGAATATAAGGATTAGAGTCCGAGGATTTGTAAAAGATGTAGTAATCCACATAGGCGGACTGAAATTCTCGACAGAGTTCTTTATGGTAAAAGAAAATACGGTAACTAGGAATAATGTGATTTTAGGTCAACCCTTTCTAAAGACCGCATGTGCCGATATAAATGTCGAGTTAGGAGAATTGATGTTACAGTCAGGGATTAACATATTGAAGTTTAATAAGAAGGATATAAGTGAAGGTAATTTCCATGGTCTTGACTGTAAATATAAGCTTTGCCAAGGACAAGGAGAAAAGATGAACATAGAGTCATATTTGGAGGATAGGTCTGACATTTTTATTCGATATAATCCAACGGGTACCGGCCCTCAGCCTACCCCGTATTCTTCCTCAACCTAGTTCCTAGGCCGAGTCCGGCTGAAGACTCGTTAAACTTAGCGCTTCTTGGGAGGCAACCCAAGCTATTTTTATTTTTATTTTTAGGAATATGTGACTAATTACAATTGAGTGATTGTTTTAAATATTATCATTTGTGATCTATTTTATGAGTATGTTTTGAGATTCATAGATGCAAGCTTTCAATGGATCAAGGAAACAAGTAACTTATTGCAATCGTATTTTGTTTTTATTTTTATTTTTATGTTTTAGCTTGTTATTTTCCGTTTTGATATTATGATTGAAGTGTGCAGGAGTATATTGCTTTGTAGTCTGAAGGAAACCATGCGCTTAGCCAAAAGCTAAGTGTGGGGGAGTTCGAGCACCAAATCGTTGAAGAAATCAGACGTCAGAACACGTACAGGAGTCAAAAGCGCCGCTAGGAGACCTCCAGCGCCGCTGGGAATGCATCTGGGCATCCCAGCGCCGCTGGACCTGAACCTTGCAGATCCAGCGCCGCTGGCACCCAGTCCAGCGCTGCTCTCCCAGCTCCGTTCTGTACACCAGATTGCGAAAAATCCAAAAAAATCAGTAAAATCCAAAAAAAAATCAGAAAATCAGAAAATACCAAAAAGAAAAGAAGGTGGAGACGCATCAATAGATCGCCATCAAATGGAGACGACTCAAGTCTTTGAAGATTCAACATCATTCAAGTCACTCCGCAAATGCCATCTTCAACAACTATCATGCAACTTAGACCCGGGAAGTTTCGTTAATCCTTTTACTTTTTACGTGTTTTTCCTATTTCCCTTTGTTTCTATGTCTAGTACAACGAGGACGTTGTACAATTTAAGTATGGGGGGATGGAATAGGAAAAACCCTTGGTCTAATTGTTTGATTTATCACAAGTTTTCTACTACTTATTTCATGCAAATTTTAAGTTTTTCTGTGTCTGAAAACTATTTTGAGAATATAAGCTTTGCAAGTAGACAAAAGATGACGATAACTAAGCAACATTAGCCTTGGTAGATGAACGGTTAGTTAGGACTTTTAGCTTAACTATAGATTTGTGGCTGTTCATGCTTCCAACTGGATTAGAGCTTAGACTGAAACTGTATGCGATTATGTTGCCATAGCACATTTAACCGGACTTTAATATGCCTAGCAATTAGAGCTTTCTAGTCATTAGTATAGGTGTATTAATTGGACTTAATTATACATGCTTGTGTAGGAACTAGTTTAGATGTATGGTTCGCCTTAATTCTTACACTATTTAATGTGAACTAGTTGCATGCGGAGTAGGAGTATGAGTCATCTGGGATCTCTGATAAATGTCTATTGCATGAATAATGTAGTAATCTTAAGAAAAGGCAATCAGTAGATTAATAAAAAGAGTTCAAAGAACTATTAACGAGTAAAATCTATACGCATCAAGTTATGTCGCTTTGCGCGTGGGGAACCACCGACCTGTCACCGCTGTCTTGATGTAAGGTATAAACTCTAACCATTAGTTGAGTTATGTCGCTCTGCGAGTGGGGAACCACCGACCTGTCACCGCTGTCTCAACTATTAAAGATGATAATATCGTATAACTGCTTTAGTGTTTAGCTAGCGAGCAGGACTGTAGTGTGAGAATATGTCTAAGTAGTGACTCACGAGTACACAAACATATAAATATAAATGCCTTGATAGTAGCTAGTAGTTCTGATTGCTATACAAACCATAATTAAGTGCTTAACTAGTCAGCAGAAAGAAGTAAGATTGAGCTGTAAGACATGTGGAAGTATAGAACTGTTTTAGAGGTATTAACACGAGTAAAAAGTTAGCTTTTAGTTTTGATTGACCAATTATCTTGCCTCTAGCTATATCTTACTGATTTTGTCTAAAGCTTTCTCAAATCATTTTGCATGACTAATCTTTCAAATGATTTTAATAAAGTAGAATACTTTAACACTTAAGTTGTCCGCTCATCATTGTTTTATTTTTTTTGGACTATTTGCTTGAGGACAAGCAAAGACTTAAGTGTGGGGTATATGATGAGCGTCCATTTTGTGATAAAAAACCCTATCGAAAGGCCTCATTTCTATGTCTAAAATGAGTTAATATTCCGAAACTATTGGTACTTAATGAGTCGTATGTTTATGCAGGTTCACGGAAGATGCGAAAGAGGGTAAATGACATCAAGTAACTCAAGATGAAGGCCTATGAAGTTACAAGACACAAGGAGGTGATTCGGGAGCCGAACAAAGAAGTACGAACTGCAGCAGGAGCTACCAGCGCCGCTGGTAACCCTCAATGCCAGCGCCGCTCCCTTCCAGCTCCGTTCTGTACACCAGATTGCGAAAAATCCAAAAAAATCAGTAAAATCCAAAAAAAAATCAGAAAATCAGAAAATACCAAAAAGAAAAGAAGGTGGAGACGCATCAATAGATCGCCATCAAATGGAGACGACTCAAGTCTTTGAAGATTCAACATCATTCAAGTCACTCCGCAAATGCCATCTTCAACAACTATCATGCAACTTAGACCCGGGAAGTTTCGTTAATCCTTTTACTTTTTACGTGTTTTTCCTATTTCCCTTTTATTTTTATTTTTATTTTTACTTTTATTTTTATTTTTATTTTTATTATCCTTTGTACAATAAGTGTCAGTTTGTAGTGTCTAACTAGTTTTATTTTTATTTTTATTTTTATTTTTATTTTTATTTTTATTTTTATTTTTATTTTTATTTTTATTTTTATTTTTATTTTTATTTTTATTTTTATTTTTATTTTTATTTTTATTTTTATTTTTATTTTTATTTTTATTTTTATTTTTATTTTTATTTTTATTTTTATTTTTATTTTTATTTTTATTTTTATTTTTATTTTTATTTTTATTTTTATTTTTATTTTTATTTTTATTTTTATTTTTATTTTTATTTTTATTTTTATTTTTATTTTTATTTTTATTTTTATTTTTATTTTTATTTTTATTTTTATTTTTATTTTTATTTTTATTTTTATTTTTATTTTTATTTTTATTTTTATTTTTATTTTTATTTTTATTTTTATTTTTATTTTTATTTTTATTTTTATTTTTATTTTTATTTTTATTTTTATTTTTATTTTTATTTTTATTTTTATTTTTATTTTTATTTTTATTTTTATTTTTATTTTTATTTTTATTTTTATTTTTATTTTTATTTTTATTTTTATTTTTATTTTTATTTTTATTTTTATTTTTATTTTTATTTTTATTTTTATTTTTATTTTTATTTTTATTTTTATTTTTATTTTTATTTTTATTTTTATTTTTATTTTTATTTTTATTTTTATTTTTATTTTTATTTTTATTTTTATTTTTATTTTTATTTTTATTTTTATTTTTATTTTTATTTTTATTTTTATTTTTATTTTTATTTTTATTTTTATTTTTATTTTTATTTTTATTTTTATTTTTATTTTTATTTTTATTTTTATTTTTATTTTTATTTTTATTTTTATTTTTATTTTTATTTTTATTTTTATTTTTATTTTTATTTTTATTTTTATTTTTATTTTTATTTTTATTTTTATTTTTATTTTTATTTTTATTTTTATTTTTATTTTTATTTTTATTTTTATTTTTATTTTTATTTTTATTTTTATTTTTATTTTTATTTTTATTTTTATTTTTATTTTTATTTTTATTTTTATTTTTATTTTTATTTTTATTTTTATTTTTATTTTTATTTTTATTTTTATTTTTATTTTTATTTTTATTTTTATTTTTATTTTTATTTTTATTTTTATTTTTATTTTTATTTTTATTTTTATTTTTATTTTTATTTTTATTTTTATTTTTATTTTTATTTTTATTTTTATTTTTATTTTTATTTTTATTTTTATTTTTCATTTTTATTTTTATTTTTATTTTTATTTTTATTTTTAAGTTGTCCGCTCATCATTGTTTTATTTTTTTTGGACTATTTGCTTGAGGACAAGCAAAGACTTAAGTGTAGGGGTATATGATGAGCGTCCATTTTGTGATAAAAAACCCTATCGAAAGGCCTCATTTCTATGTCTAAAATGAGTTAATATTCCGAAACTATTGGTACTTAATGAGTCGTATGTTTATGCAGGTTCACGGAAGATGCGAAAGAGGGTAAATGACATCAAGTAACTCAAGATGAAGGCCTATGAAGTTACAAGACACAAGGAGGTGATTCGGGAGCCGAACAAAGAAGTACGAACTGCAGCAGGAGCTACCAGCGCCGCTGGCCCATTCCAGTGCCGCTGGCAAGCCCAGCGGCGTTGCCCAGATCAGCAACCGATTTATTTCACTATTTAAGTCGAACTAACCCTCAAAACCCTAGGAGAGAGCCGATTCAGCAGCCCTAGCCGCCTACATTCAACCCTAGGTCGTAGTTGCAGATTTCCAAAAGGTTTTGGAGCTTCTAACACCTTCCGATCTTCATCCTCAACCTGGATCTACTTTTCTATTTTACTTTCAGTTGGTAAACAATGTCTTTCATCTTTTCAGACTTTGTTATTCCTTTAATAATGTCAGGCTAGTAGGCTGAATACTTGTTTGGATCAATGTGATCATGTAGACGTTTATTGTTTTACTTTATTTGTTAGAATCTGTTGGAGTGTGTTTTACTGTTTATCGTAGATCCATGTTTTACTAGTTCTTCATATTATTATCGGTTCTATATCTGAACATATTAGTTTAATTCTTATGGTTGTCTATGATCATACACTAGGACTAATATGCTAGGATGGAAAACACTAGTCGGTCTATAACTAGTTGTAAAAAGTGATTCACTTGTAACCGAGGGATTCAGAACCGTAGTAATTAGGATGAATAGAACATGATGCTTAACAATGTCAGACGCGATCCTTTGACTTGGAAACGAGCATTGTGGTCACCGGAGATAATTACTATCTGGTCATGGCTTAAGAGCCGGGTAACTAAAAGATGAACTAGTAACACAAACTTTAGGTCATTAATGCTTAAACAATGAATCTAACGAGAATTTGTTTATAGGGTAGTGTGAGTCTAGCGACAGCACTAGTAATTAGGCAAAGTGAATCTAACGAGAATCTGAGCTGTGATTAAGTTTCCAACAAACTAGCAAATGGGTAGGATAGTATTTGGTCGTACCATGAGATCGGAGATGCCAAACAAGTATTTTAATTTAATTACTGTTATTTGCTTTTTCAAACTATTTTCAGACTAAGCCTCTCGCTGAATAAGTGGTTGCGGCTTCTATTTACTTTTCAGTATTTTAATTAGTTTAATAGGAAATCGTGACAACCCCACAACCGCTAGAATTACACATATTATTAGATTAGGTAGTGCAAGCGTCCATGCGAACGATCCTGTAACTTATCACTTAGACTATACTACACTGATCGGGTTCTCTGCTCGTAAGTGTGTGTGTTTTCAAATAGTTACTTGTACAACTTATAAATTTAAAAGCATAAAAATAAAACCACATAATTACGTCACTACCATCATCCTACACCTCTCTATGAGGTATATCGGTCCTGTGAGCATATGACATCAATAAAGGATATTGCATGGCTAGATATAATGGATGTAATGAATAATGAATAAAGGACAACTTATGTGTTTAAGTTGTCCGCTATTCTTTTGAATAATGATGTAACTTTTATCAAAGGTCATTCCAATATCACCCACAATCCAAACAACAACCTCATCTGTTGTAGGTAAATCATAACGCCTACCATCTCTGGTCCTACGACCGAGAGATAATATTATGTGTGTGAGTTTCAGTATAGTATATGAATTTGTAAATATACCGGTTGATAATATTCTTGGACGAACATTACGTGTGTGAGTTTCAGTATCTATGTCGATGTGACTTGTGTTTTGAACTGCTTGTAAAATAGGAGGTCATAAAAGATATGAGTTTGGCAAATGTAAGAGTTCTTAAATTTTTTTCGATACAAACATAGAAAAAAACCATTAGATAAAGCAATCCGCGGAATATTACATATATAGTGTTTTGAATATCAGCATCAATATGAGTTTGGTTTGGAACGTGGATGGCTCGTCCTCTTTTTTGAGCCAGAATGGTTTTCCTTACTTGTCTCGCATTCCGGGCTGATGCAGCATCACCAGAACATGCTATATATGAAGAACAAACAAACCGAATTAATGGAAAACATATTACTAATTAAAAATAGGGAGAAATTGAGAAACAAATATATAACATACTGTTTGTTTGTATATCAACCATCTGGTTAGTTTGCTGACTCCACCGAGGGCTTCGTGAAGATGGATTTGAGGCGTTTGAGATAATTGGTTGGCGAACCTTTGCCCGACTGGTTGAAGAGAACCTTTGCCCAACTGGGCTTTTCTTGTTTCAACCAACTCCCTTTGCTTCTTGGCATACGAGTATTGGCTACGCTTCACGCCTTCGGTGCAGGATGAAGATATACTTTTTGGTAGTCACGGTTAACCACATGTTATCAATTCCATTAAACATAGAAGAATTAGCTGTTGATAACAATACAAATAAGAAACTATAATGTTTACCTTCAAACACAAATCGTGGATAACTGAAATCTTCTTCACAGTTGATAACAAATTAAAACTGAGGAATCGTGTTACTAAACAATATTATGGCTTAACTCTAGTAGAAGCAGCAAAAGGGGCAGGAGAACATATCTTGCAACTTTTCAAGATACGTGTATGAATATATAATTAATTCGAATGCCGTGAGAGTATAAAAAAAAACTTTTTTTTTGTTTGTTGAGAAGTAATGCCGTGAGGGTATTAATAAATTTTAGGTTTTTTGGGAGAGTTTTAAGGATAAAAAGATTTGTTTTTGATGCGAAAGTGTCCAGGTTCACTGAACTAGAGGAACCCAGGGAACTGAAGAAGTCCACTGAGCTGAAAGAAACTGAGCTGATCATGCCATCTGAACAAGCCGTGCTGATTCTGCCAGCAGTGGCCCATTTCAAACAAGTCTTTTCTGAACAAATCCAGTCGCCAGTAGTAACACTCCTCCAGTGGCAAGTTTCACCAGTAACCAATTCTGGTAGTCCACCAGTGAAGCTCTCCAGTGAAGCGCTCCAGATGACTGCTCCAGACAAATGGTCCAGTAACCACTACTGAAGACCACCAGTGAAGTGCTCCAGATATTATCTCCAGTAAGGGTCCAGATATTTTATCTCCAGATTTATGTTCCAGTGTCCAGATAATAAAGTCCCTACTGAAGTCCTATGTCTGTGGGTCCAATAAAAAAGGAATGACAACTGTCAAGGAAGGAGCGTGTGACTAACGGTATTGTGGGACCACTTGCAGGGGAATAATTCTAGAAGCCCACGCTGTCCATTTTCTATTGGTCCAATTGATTAGTGGCTTAGCGCGTGACAGCTTTTATGTATTATTTTATTATTTTGTCGTTAATTCCTAGGTAGAGCATGTGGCTATAAATAGAGGTTTTATCTCTCATTGTAAAGTTAGTTGATATTGAATGAAAATTAATAGAGCAGCCTCTATTTCTTACAAATCTTCTTTTACATTTATAGATCTTTGATCTTGGTGTTTAGGAGTGACCCCTTTATCAATATTTGTGGTGGTTCGTCCTTTATCAAATATTGTGGTGAGGTCTTTTAAATCTTCGGTTTCCTTTATCTATAATCGTGGTGGCTAGACCTTTATCGGTTGTAGTTGTGGGGCGGAGTGTTTCCTTTATCCTTGATTCCGGTGGCTTAGCCTTTACGAGTCTTGGTGGTGGATTCTTTTATCTATCATTTTACTTTATTGTCTCGTTTAATTGTTTGTTTCATATAAAATCCAGAAAATACCAAAAATAGTCTTCCGCTGTAGTTTGTCGCGTGATTTACGCATCAAATTTGGTATCAGAGACAGGTTTAAAAAAAGGTTTCTTAATCTTTTTGTCCGTTGGGGTATTGTTTGTTTAGATCTCATTTCGATTTAGTCAGATCTGTTTGTTGGTTGTTTAGATCTAGTTGTTGCTGGTATAGATCTATTGTTTGTTGAATATAAATGGCTTTTAGAAGAAACATGACATTAGAAGAAGCTCATAATGCTAGGAGAGATAAGCAGATTGAAGATCTACAAGAGGCACTTGGTAGAGTTGTTCATATGTTAGAAGATGGTGGTTTAAGATTTAATCGAGAAAATATTGTTACTAGTGAAAGAGATTCTGAATCTCAAGGTCCTAGTATAAGATCTGATAGTACACCTAGAAACTCTAGTGATTCTGATGAACCACATCCTAGAGAAAGGCGTAGAAGGCATAAGGGTAATGATACTAGGGATATTAAGATAGATCCACCAGATTTTAATGGATCTTCTAACCCAGAAGAGTATTTTGAATGGGTCCAGGTGATGGACAGAATAATGTAAATAAAAGGTTATGATGATAGAAAAAGTTTCAAGGTTGCCATTATTAAACTTAAGAAATATGCTTCATCATGGTATGATAATATGAAGTCTGAAAGGGAATACAAGGGCAAGAGTAAAATCAAGACCTGGTCCAAACTGAAGGAGGTCATGCAGAAGAGGTTTGTTCCCCAGTCGTACAAGCAAGATCAGTATCTACTGATGAACAATCTGAAGCAAGGATCCAAGGAAGTTGTGGAGTACATTAGAGAGTTTGAGCATCTGAAGACCAGAACTGGTGTGAATGAGACTGAAGAGCACACTATTGCCAGATTTCTTGGTGGTCTGAACGCTCCCATTACTGAGAAAATTGAGTTGCAGCCTATCTGGACATATGAAGGTGCATGCAAGATGGCTATCCAGATTGAAAGACAACTGAAGAAGAAGGTTCCGTACAATTCATTCAGTAAGGTTCCTGCCAGTGCAAGTCAACCAGTTACCAGTCAACCAGTTCCCAAATTTACTGAAACTGTCCAGAAATCCTTCAGAGGCAAAGAGAAAGAAACTGGAGGATCAAAGGAACCAGTTGGAAGGAAATGTTTTAAGTGTCATGGCTTTGGTCACTTCCAGGCCCAGTGTCCTAATCAAAGAGCCTTGACTGCCAAAGAGATTGAATGTTTACCAGATGTCGACACTAAAGAAGGTGAACCAGTGTACGATGAAGACGAAGATGAAGAGTCCTATGTTGGTGCAGATGTGGGAGAAATGTTGGTTGTCAGAAGGGTGATGCATGCTGATGAAGTTACCACTGATACTGCCCAGAAGGAGAACATTTTTCACTCCAGATGCACAGTCAAAGGAAAAGTTTGTGATCTGATCATTGACGGTGGGAGTTGTGCAAATGCTGCTTCAACTTACATGGTAGAGAAACTGGAACTACCCACAGTTAAGCACCCTCGACCTTACAAGTTGCAATGGCTCAGTAAAGGATCAGAGGTAAAAGTTAATCGTCAAGTTACTATTCCGTTTTCTATTGGGTCAGTTTATCAAGAAAAAATTGTTTGTGATGTTGTACCTATGGATGCTTGTCATATTTTATTGGGTCGACCATGGTTATTTGATAATTATGTTCTTCATGATGGTCGTATGAACTCGTATTCTTTGAATATAAGTGGAAAGAAGGTCACACTGACTTCTTTGAAGCCTAATGAACTGATGAAGTCAAGAAAGACCAGCCCAGTAAGCCTTTGTTTTTGTCTCAAGCTGAAGTCGAAGAAGAGTTATCTGAAGGCTCTCCAGTTATGATGTTACTGGTCGTAGAAAAATCTGTAGAAAAGGAGTTCACTGGTGTCCCCAGTCTCCTGAAGACTTTACTGAAGGAATTCACTGACGTTTTTCCAGAAGACCTACCTGAAGGTTTACCACCAGTAAGAGGAATTGAACAACAGATTGACCTGGTTCCAGGTTCAGTTTTTCCAAACAAAGTTGCTTACAGATGTTCGCCTAATGAAGCTAAAGAGTTGCAGAGGCAAGTCGATGAGTTGGTTGAGAAGGGTTATGTGAGAGCAAGTATGAGTCCCTGTTCAGTACCAGCTCTCCTGGTTCCAAAGAAAGATGGTACAATGAGAATGTGTGTTGATAGCAGGGCCATCAATAATATCACCATTAAGTATAGATATCCCATTCCCAGGTTGGATGATATGCTTGATGAGTTGCATGGCTCCAGAGTATTTTCTAAGATTGATCTCAGAAGTGGCTACCACCAGATAAGGATGAAAGATGGAGATGAGTGGAAAACTGTTTTCAAAATCAAGGGAGGTTTGTATGAATGGTTAGTTATGCCTTTTGGCTTATCTAATGCTCCCAGTACTTTCATGAGACTGATGAATGAAGTTCTCAGACCACTCATTGGTCAGTTTGTTGTTGTTTACTTTGATGATATTCTGGTGTATTCAAAATCTGAAGCTGAGCATGTTAGCCATCTGAAGAAGGTATTTGAACTGTTGAGAAGACACCAGTTGTATGGCAAACTGGAGAAATGTGATTTTATGGTGGAGAGTGTGATATTTCTGGGATATGTTGTTTCAAAAGAAGGAATTTCTATGGATCCCTCTAAGGTTGATGCCATCAGATCATGGCCAGTTCCAACCACAATCACTGAAGTAAGAAGTTTTCATGGACTGGCGTCATTTTATAGAAGATTTATCAAGAATTTCTCTACAGTTGTAGCTCCAATTACTGATTGTCTGAAGAAAGGTGTGTTCAACTGGCCGAGTTCAGCCCAACTGGCGTTTGAAGCACTGAAGGATAAGCTCAGTTCAGCTCCAGTCTTATCCTTACTAGATTTTGATATGTTGTTCGAGCTAGAATGTGATGCAAGTGGGGTAGGTATTGGTGCAGTTCTGGTACAAGCCGGGCGTCCAGTTGCATATTTCAGTGAAAAGCTCAATGGCTCTAAACTGAAGTATAGTACTTATGATAAAGAATTTTATGCAATTATTCGTGCTATCACTCACTGGTCACATTATCTGAAGCCAAAGTAGTTTGTCTTATTCTCTGATCACGAAGCACTGAAGTTTATAAACGGTCAGCACAAGCTTAATACCAGACATGCCAAATGGGTAGAATTCTTACAGTCTTATTCATTTGTTTCAAAACATAAAGCTGGAGTTTGTAATGTTGTTGCTGACGCGCTTTCCAGACGATATTCACTGTTGTCTATCCTGGAAGCAAGAGTGCTGGGGTTTTCATTTATAAAAGAGTTATATTCTGCAGACCCAGATTTTTCTGAAAAGTTCACTGAAGCTAATCAGAAGGGACCATTTACTGTACAAGATGGTTTCTTATTTAAGAATGGCAAATTATGCATTCCCAGAGGTTCGATTAGAGATTTACTGATAAGAGAAGCACATGGAGGAGGTCTAGCTGGTCATTTTGGAATCAACAAAACTGGAGAGATCTTGACTGAACATTTCTACTGGGCAAGTCTCCTGAAGGACGTCCAGAATATTATCAGTCGCTGCCCAACTTGTCACCAGGCCAAGACGACTTTTCACAAGGGTTTGTATACTCCTCTTCCAGTTCCGAGCCAATCATGGGAAGATCTCAGTATGGATTTTATTGTTGCACTGCCCAGAACCCAGAGGGGAAAAGATTCAATAATGGTGGTTGTTGATCGATTTTCGAAGATGGCACATTTTATTGCTTGTAACACAACCAATGATGCTTCAGCAGTAACGAATTTATTCTTTAAAGAGATTGTCAGATTGCATGGAATTCCAAAGACAATTGTGTCAGATCGAGATGTGAAGTTTCTGAGTTATTTCTGGAAGACTCTATGGAGATTAATGGGTACCAGATTGTTGTTCAGTACGTCTCACCATCCTCAGACTAATGGATAGACTGAAGTAACGAACAGAACAATTGGCATGTTATTGAGAACACTGGTGAAAAAGACACTGAAAGATTGGGATCTGAAGCTTGCTCATGCTGAGTTTGCTTTCAACAGAGCTCCTAACTATTCTACCAGTAAATCCCCATTTGAAATCTGCTATGGTGTCAATCCACTGACTCCCATTGATTTAATTCCATTTTCGATTGAACCAAAAGCAAGCATTGAAGCTGAAACCAGAGCAAAAGAAATAAAGAAAATTCATGGAGAAGTGAAGGCCAGAATAGAGAAGGCAAATGCCAGTTACAAGGCCAGAGCAAACAAGAATAGAAAGCAGCCCAGTTTTTCACCAGGTGATCTTGTGTGGGTACATCTGAGGAAAGAAAGGTTTCCAGCGAAGAGAAAGAGTAAACTGATGCCCAGAGCTGAAGGTCCGTTCAAGATCCTGGAGAGATATGGCGATAATGCTTACAAGGTTGAATTACCTGGAGATATGGCAGTTTCTAGCACGTTTAATGTGGGAGATCTGATGCCTTATCTGGAGGATGAGTACCTCGAAGACTTGAGGACAAGTCTCTTTTCAGAGGGGGAGAATGATGCGGAAGTGTCCAGGTTCACTGAACTGGAGGAACCCAGGGAACTGAAGAAGTCCACTGAGCTGATCATGCCATCTGAACAAGCCATGCTGATTCTGCCAGCAGTGGCCCATTTCAAACAAGTCTTTTCTGAACAAATCCAGTCGCCAGTAGTAACACTCCTCCAGTGGCAAGTTTCACCAGTAACCAATTCTGGTAGTCCACCAGTGAAGCTCTCCAGTGAAGCGCTCCAGATGACTGCTCCAGACAAATGGTCCAGTAACCACTACTGAAGACCACCAGTGAAGTGCTCCAGATATTATCTCCAGTAAGGGTCCAGATATTTTATCTCCAGATTTATGTTCCAGTGTCCAGATAATAAAGTCCCTACTGAAGTCCTATGTCTGTGGGTCCAATAAAAAAGGAATGACAACTGTCAAGGAAGGAGCGTGTGACTAACGGTATTGTGGGACCACTTGCAGGGGAATAATTCTAGAAGCCCACGCTGTCCATTTTCTATTGGTCCAAATTGATTAGTGGCTTAGCGCGTGACAGCTTTTATGTATTATTTTATTATTTTGTCGTTAATTCCTAGGTAGAGCATGTGGCTATAAATAGAGGTTTTATCTCTCATTGTAAAGTTAGTTGATATTGAATGAAAATTAATAGAGCAGCCTCTATTTCTTACAAATCTTCTTTTACCTTTATAGATCTTTGATCTTGGTGGTTAGAAGTGACCCCTTTATCAATATTTGTGGTGGTTCGTCCTTTATCAAATATTGTGGTGAGGTCTTTTAAATCTTCGGTTTCCTTTATCTATAATCGTGGTGGCTAGACCTTTATCGGTTGTAGTGGTGGGGCGGAGTGTTTCCTTTATCCTTGATTCCGGTGGCTTAGCCTTTACGAGTCTTGGTGGTGGATTCTTTTATCTATCATTTTACTTTATTGTCTCGTTTAATTGTTTGTTTCATATAAAATCCAGAAAATACCAAAAATAGTCTTCCGCTGTAGTTTGTCGCGTGATTTACGCATCAGTTTTGATATGAAAAGATTTATGTTAGGGAAAAAAAATAAAAAAAATAAAGAAAATAAGAGAGGGCGTATAATTTGAGGAGCAATTAGGAGAGAGTTTTAACTCAAGAAGAGGGATTAGGGGTGCCAAGTGTACCCCCATCTCCTCTTTTGATTTACATAAACAGAGACGTGTATATTGAATGAGAATAAAAATTAGACTGAAGAAAATCATTTTGATCATTTTGATTCTCTGTATAAAAAAAATGAGAATAAAATTAGACTGAAGAAAAACGGCGATGACAACGGTAACGGTATCTACTCTCGTCAAAAGTGGGGTATGAAAATGTATGATATAGACAACCTTATCCTTCTAAAAGGTAAAAAGACGGTTTCGAGAGAATAGGTCAAAGACTTCATTTTAAAAAAAATATTATCGATGATAAAACAAAATCAAGGCCGAAGTAGGGAAACGATCTCATATTTAGCGAGAAACTCCCTCTCTCGAGAGAACCTGTGTGTATATTAGATTGAAGAAAAGCAAGGGTATAAATACCCTTTTTGTATAATTGTATCATCAATCCCCCAATTTAAACAGCATCAATTCCAAACCCTAACTACTTTTTTTTTTTTTTTTTTCTCTCCGTCTCTCATTTCCAAATTCGGTTGCTTCTGCTTTCAGGTTTTCAAATTTAATTGTATTGTTTTTAATTCTTTCATTTCATTCTCTAATATTCCTTTGTCATATTATATCTTTTGCTTCCTTTATTATTATACATATATACATATATTTAGCATATATTGTATGTATATATCCAGTAGTTTTAGGTTGATAATTTTATTCAGCATTTTTTAGATTTATCATTGATGTTGCTATTAATTTACTGCTATGGATTCAGTTTGAACATTTTTATATTATTATTGTTGTTTATAAAAAAGGTGCAAATCGCTAACATTCTCCGTAAAAGTTAACATAACTTCCGTTTAAGTGGTGGCTAGACCTTTATCGGTTGTAGTGGTGGGGCGGAGTGTTTCCTTTATCTATAATCGTGGTGGCTAGACCTTTATCGGTTGTAGTGGTGGGGCGGAGTGTTTCCTTTATCTATAATCGTGGTGGCTAGACCTTTATCGGTTGTAGTGGTGGGGCGGAGTGTTTCCTTTATCTATAATCGTGGTGGCTAGACCTTTATCGGTTGTAGTGGTGGGGCGGAGTGTTTCCTTTATCTATAATCGTGGTGGCTAGACCTTTATCGGTTGTAGTGGTGGGGCGGAGTGTTTCCTTTATCTATAATCGTGGTGGCTAGACCTTTATCGGTTGTAGTGGTGGGGCGGAGTGTTTCCTTTATCTATAATCGTGGTGGCTAGACCTTTATCGGTTGTAGTGGTGGGGCGGAGTGTTTCCTTTATCTATAATCGTGGTGGCTAGACCTTTATCGGTTGTAGTGGTGGGGCGGAGTGTTTCCTTTATCTATAATCGTGGTGGCTAGACCTTTATCGGTTGTAGTGGTGGGGCGGAGTGTTTCCTTTATCTATAATCGTGGTGGCTAGACCTTTATCGGTTGTAGTGGTGGGGCGGAGTGTTTCCTTTATCTATAATCGTGGTGGCTAGACCTTTATCGGTTGTAGTGGTGGGGCGGAGTGTTTCCTTTATCTATAATCGTGGTGGCTAGACCTTTATCGGTTGTAGTGGTGGGGCGGAGTGTTTCCTTTATCTATAATCGTGGTGGCTAGACCTTTATCGGTTGTAGTGGTGGGGCGGAGTGTTTCCTTTATCTATAATCGTGGTGGCTAGACCTTTATCGGTTGTAGTGGTGGGGCGGAGTGTTTCCTTTATCTATAATCGTGGTGGCTAGACCTTTATCGGTTGTAGTGGTGGGGCGGAGTGTTTCCTTTATCTATAATCGTGGTGGCTAGACCTTTATCGGTTGTAGTGGTGGGGCGGAGTGTTTCCTTTATCTATAATCGTGGTGGCTAGACCTTTATCGGTTGTAGTGGTGGGGCGGAGTGTTTCCTTTATCTATAATCGTGGTGGCTAGACCTTTATCGGTTGTAGTGGTGGGGCGGAGTGTTTCCTTTATCTATAATCGTGGTGGCTAGACCTTTATCGGTTGTAGTGGTGGGGCGGAGTGTTTCCTTTATCTATAATCGTGGTGGCTAGACCTTTATCGGTTGTAGTGGTGGGGCGGAGTGTTTCCTTTATCTATAATCGTGGTGGCTAGACCTTTATCGGTTGTAGTGGTGGGGCGGAGTGTTTCCTTTATCTATAATCGTGGTGGCTAGACCTTTATCGGTTGTAGTGGTGGGGCGGAGTGTTTCCTTTATCTATAATCGTGGTGGCTAGACCTTTATCGGTTGTAGTGGTGGGGCGGAGTGTTTCCTTTATCTATAATCGTGGTGGCTAGACCTTTATCGGTTGTAGTGGTGGGGCGGAGTGTTTCCTTTATCTATAATCGTGGTGGCTAGACCTTTATCGGTTGTAGTGGTGGGGCGGAGTGTTTCCTTTATCTATAATCGTGGTGGCTAGACCTTTATCGGTTGTAGTGGTGGGGCGGAGTGTTTCCTTTATCTATAATCGTGGTGGCTAGACCTTTATCGGTTGTAGTGGTGGGGCGGAGTGTTTCCTTTATCTATAATCGTGGTGGCTAGACCTTTATCGGTTGTAGTGGTGGGGCGGAGTGTTTCCTTTATCTATAATCGTGGTGGCTAGACCTTTATCGGTTGTAGTGGTGGGGCGGAGTGTTTCCTTTATCTATAATCGTGGTGGCTAGACCTTTATCGGTTGTAGTGGTGGGGCGGAGTGTTTCCTTTATCTATAATCGTGGTGGCTAGACCTTTATCGGTTGTAGTGGTGGGGCGGAGTGTTTCCTTTATCCTTGATTCCGGTGGCTTAGCCTTTACGAGTCTTGGTGGTGGATTCTTTTATCTATCATTTTACTTTATTGTCTCGTTTAATTGTTTGTTTCATATAAAATCCAGAAAATACCAAAAATAGTCTTCCGCTGTAGTTTGTCGCGTGATTTACGCATCAGTTTTGATATGAAAAGATTTATGTTAGGGAAAAAAAATAAAAAAAATAAAAAAATCATTTGCACTTTACTTTTGCAAAAAACCATACAAAAAATATGGAAAAAATCATTTGCCACTTCTACTTTTGCAAAAAACCATACAAAAAATATGGAAAAAATCATTTGCCACTTCTACTTTTGCAAAAAACCATACAAAAAATATGGAAAAAATCATTTGCCACTTCTACTTTTGCAAAAAACCATACAAAAAATATGGAAAAAATCATTTGCCACTTCTACTTTTGCAAAAAACCATACAAAAAATATGGAAAAAATCATTTGCCACTTCTACTTTTGCAAAAAACCATACAAAAAATATGGAAAAAATCATTTGCCACTTCTACTTTTGCAAAAAACCATACAAAAAATATGGAAAAAATCATTTGCCACTTCTACTTTTGCAAAAAACCATACAAAAAATATGGAAAAAATCATTTGCCACTTCTACTTTTGCAAAAAACCATACAAAAAATATGGAAAAAATCATTTGCCACTTCTACTTTTGCAAAAAACCATACAAAAAATATGGAAAAAATCATTTGCCACTTCTACTTTTGCAAAAAACCATACAAAAAATATGGAAAAAATCATTTGCCACTTCTACTTTTGCAAAAAACCATACAAAAAATATGGAAAAAATCATTTGCCACTTCTACTTTTGCAAAAAACCATACAAAAAATATGGAAAAAATCATTTGCCACTTCTACTTTTGCAAAAAACCATACAAAAAATATGGAAAAAATCATTTGCCACTTCTACTTTTGCAAAAAACCATACAAAAAATATGGAAAAAATCATTTGCCACTTCTACTTTTGCAAAAAACCATACAAAAAATATGGAAAAAATCATTTGCCACTTCTACTTTTGCAAAAAACCATACAAAAAATATGGAAAAAATCATTTGCCACTTCTACTTTTGCAAAAAACCATACAAAAAATATGGAAAAAATCATTTGCCACTTCTACTTTTGCAAAAAACCATACAAAAAATATGGAAAAAATCATTTGCCACTTCTACTTTTGCAAAAAACCATACAAAAAATATGGAAAAAATCATTTGCCACTTCTACTTTTGCAAAAAACCATACAAAAAATATGGAAAAAATCATGTTGCTAACTTAACTGATTTCGTGTCATCAAACAATAACGATCTCTAGGATTTTACATCAAATAAACTTGTTGAAAGCTTGTTGTTACAAAATAGCGGGATTTGGTAAAGTTCATTACATTCTCGTGCCATTTACTTTAGTTTAAATGACGTCTGTTGAGTTGTACGATTACATCATTGATGCATACTGATATATTGGTACGTGCTGATGCAAATATATGTGTGGGGTTCAGGAATTTAAATGTATGCCTGTTAACATAACATGAAATAAATAGGAGCCAAATCATTTTAAAACGTGAAACCCACTTATTGACGCAGAACTATAACATGGGAACATGGGGTTTGAATTAGGGACCTTTAGGTTGCGCCTACCCAAGTTCCAACAACTTAAATAAGCATAGGATGGCTACGGCAAAGTAAATTAACTATATAGATTACCATTATTTAGATTTTTGTCTGCAGGAGTAGGATTTTTTTTTCTCTTATTAATTTTGTATAACCCTTAACATATTCAAGATTTTTGTATGCTCTTTGTACCATTTTGTATTATATACTAGAAGCTGTTATAAGGGCATTCGATAATAGTTTCTGATATGCTGTGGTTGTTTGGTCAATTGTGCTGTTTGCTAGTAGCTGGTGCCAACTATGGATGCTACGAATACCAACAGGGAAGAATCAAGGATACAAATCACGGTAATGAATATATTTGTTTTGTGAAATTAGGGTCCCTAGGAAGGGTGGGGAGTTGCAAGTCAATCAATGTATAATTACATCCAAAGATAATATATATGTTTTTTTGGCATATAAGTTCTTTTCATGTACAGGTGCAATTATCAAGTTAGATATGTAAGCAAAAACATAAATCAACCGACGTTCTATAGGAAAGACATTGTCTTAAATTTAAACCAATTCATGGAAAGCAATTAACGAGATGCATTAGAATGATTAGAAACAAACTTTGAAGTACGCTTGTTATATGTCTATGTGCTAGAAGGCTTGCTTTGTGTGTTTTAAACTAGACTAATACCCGCGCGATGCGGCGGCGGCGGCGACTGGAGGCGGCGGTGAATGGTGGATTGGTGGTGATTGGTGGCCAGTAGTGTAGTTTATTATGTAAAGGTAATTGATGTAAAAGGGGTAGTCTAATTATTTTAAGAGTTGAGGGATAGATGTTGTAAGTTATTTCATTAAGGGTAGTTTTGGTAGACCATTTATGTTAAGTGGTAGGTGTGTTGAATGGTGAGGGGTATTTTGGATACACCAAACTTGTAATTTGAGAAAAGAGGGAGGGGGTTGATGCTTTATATAGTTGTAGAGATTATTAGATTATAGGTGGTAACTGGTAAGTGGTTAATAACAAATGGTGTTTACTTTGGTAACAGACAAATACTAATGTCATGAGGAATGGCCAGATAAGTCCCCCACTATTTCCATCTGTACCCGCTTTAAATGGAGCTGCATCTTATCTTGCGGAGACTACGTCATATCTGACTAGCTGTTTCCCTGCTACTACTGGTATCCTCACTCTCTCTCACACACACTTTTCATTACCTTGTTTTGAACTCTATTCTGACTGGAGAAGTTTGCTGATGTGGTGGTAAATGCTAGTCTAAAACTTTTCTTACAGCAGCTATTCTGTATTTCTGTTATTCAGTATATATTACCAAAACATAATTATCTTCATCCATGATCTAGCTTGTTTTGATTGGCAGGTTTACAAATTTATCGTATTAAATTTGAAGTTTGGAGAACTTAAGTGAATATAACCTAAGATGTTTAATGCCATTTATCAAAAGTTATGCTGTTGCATTACCAATTTCTATTGTTACAGCATCTTAAAGTTCATTTGGTTAGCTATGGGAATTCAACCTCTCAATTGAACAGATACTGCAACTAGAAGCTCTGATGGGCAGGAAGTGGGGACATTCAAAGAAGTAGCAGAACCTTTGCTGTGTAACAATGCACCCCCTGTTCACGACGAAATATCAAGGGGCTCCGAAGATCGTTCCCAAACTAATACTGTTGTTGTCCAATCTGATCAGACAAGTCCAAGTGGAATTTCAATGTTTCAAGGGTAATGGTACCCTTTGTTTTCTTGAAATCATAAGATATGGTTTTTATGTTCACTCTTTGTTTTTTTATTTTTTTTGTGACCTGATTATACAACTTACTTGAAGTTATATTTTAGGCTTATAGCACGGGTTCGAAAGACAGTTCATGGGTCATCAGATGACATTGGATGGCTACAACGTACTCCAGATATGCCTCCTATTGAAGATGGGACAGAGCGGTTTAATAATATTCTAAACAATATTAGGTACAATGTTATTCAATTTCTATCTGCTACCTTTGTTTATACAACATTAATTTTGTTCATGTACCAGTCATGGTGTACACGTGTTGCCAAATTCAATGGTTTATCTCTTGGTTCCAGGTAATCCTTACAAAGCTATAAACTTTTATTTGAATTGATGATGATGATGTCATGTATATGGTTGCATGCAAATCTCAGATCTCTGTATTTATCGAAAATCTTAGAAGTTGAAGTTCTATTTTGAAGGACCCGTTGTCGGACAACATTGATGATGTCATATTTAGTACTACCCATTATTTTCTGTTGAATCATATTATTTATATTGGATTAGTGTGTTATGCGAAGTGGTTGGCATGCAGGTCTTTTTAGCAACCATGGACCACTTTATTTTACTGCTACAAAGGCAAGTTTCTCAAAAATGGGTTTAACATGTCACATTGCAAAGATTCATAGCGAGGTATTATGATTATTATCATGATCAATTTCTCAATTCCTCTGCAACTTGGGTGGTCTTCAAGCCTTATGTTCACATTAAACATTTTAGGCATCAGTTGAGAAGAATGCGAGAGAAATAAAAGAGTGCATTGAAGAGGTTTATTGGGGTTCTGAGAAGCGTGTTTTGCTTTTGGGTCATAGTAAAGGAGGAGTCGATGCAGCTGCCGCTTTATCAATGTATTGGCCAGAATTGAGAGATAAAGTTGCTGGTTTGGCTTTAGCACAGAGCCCGTATGGTGGTAGCCCCATAGCTTCAGACATTCTCAGAGAAGGGCAGTTAGGGGACTATTTTAATGTCCGCAAACTGATGGAAATCTTGATCTGTAAAGTAATAAAGGTACATTATTCAGTTTCACTTCCGCTGGTGTTTTTTCTATGCTAGTGTTGTCTTTAGTTTCTTAGTTGCTAAGATGGGTAAGTTTATAAAATCTCTAATATTTACCATCAAGAGTACCACCATTTTTTTTGCATTTGATACATGGCGAGTGTGGTGAAAATCATTAGTTCACGCTTCCTTTTTTGCCTACTGTCATCATTACAAAAAGATTGATGTTATTAATTTGGTTCATCCCGGTCTATAAAGCTTTTAAGTAGGATATTTTAGACTTTTGATAAACACTTAATGAGTTCGTCCTCGAGTGATTTTCATATAATCTAATATCATGTGAAAAAGCAACCTTTTGGCGAGGGATAAGTGTCCCGGAGTGTAACTAACTGTGACCAAATGTATATTGTAGGAACGAACTAAGGTTTTGGACATTGTATGTTCACAACTTGGTAAATTGTCCAAATCATGCAACATGGTATACGTGGCAACCCATATGAGCTGCCACGTGCAAGTTTTTGATTGGTCGGTTACATGATTTGAACATTTTCACCTAGTTGTCAACATACAATTTTCAAAACCTTAGTTCATTTCTACTATATACATTTGGTCATAGTTAGTTACATTCCGGGGTACTTCCCTTTTGGCGATTGTCAAAACAAAACCTGTCGCTGACCTGCAACACAATTACTAATTTATGCTATGAATAGTTAGTGTGTCAGTTATGATATGTAAATTTTATACCGTTTTAATAATTAGTTGGTGTTCGGTTATGATATAAAAAGATAAAATTTGGTGACTCAATAGAATATTTTGGATGAGTACAATGTCCCTCTGCTGCATTAATGGTTTTATTGTTATCTATATTGCTCTTGATCAGTTTGACCTATTTGACGCATTTGATTTTTTAGCTATATATTTTTGGTCAGACCTATTTTACCATCTAGATATTAAAACATAACTCAAATCAACCCATTTAGGTAAATGGGTGAAATTAATATCAGGTATTAGATTTAAGTAACCATGGTTTCGCTGCCATATATGTGTTCTCACCGTATCCTTGTTTTAAAGGGTGACCTGCAATCACTTGAGGATTTGACATACGAGAAGCGGAAAGAATTCCTGAAGAAGCACCACCTACCTAAGGAACTCCCAGTCGTCTCCTTTCATACCGAAGCCAACATATCTCCGTCAGTTTTAGCGACACTTTCACGTGTTGCACATGCTGAGCTTCCGGCTTTTGCTCCTAACTCATCAGCAACTTTACTGCCTGTAGTGGTTCCTCTCGGAGCCACATTGGCGGCCTGTGCGCAACTCCTACTAACCAGATACGGTGAGAAGAGTGATGGGCTTGTGACATGTCGGGACGCAGAAGTTCCCGGCTCAGTTGTGGTACACCCAAAGAGGAAATTAGACCATGCTTGGATGGTTTACTCTTCAATAAATGATGACCCTTTGGACCCAGATGCTTCTCAGGTGTGTGAGGCTCTTCTAACTTTGGTCATGGAAGTTGGACTGAGGAAGAAGCATTATCTTAGTGTTAAAGAGGAGTGAGGGTTACGGGTTATCCATGTCACCATGATCCGCCCTTTCATTGTAACGATCACATGATAGTAAGAAATGTTATACAATATATGTATTAATTTTCTTGTAACGGAATTACTTGTACATGAAAGGATATGTTGTAAATAGTTGATTTTGAATTTATTTGTTTTTACATTCGAAGCCAAGAATTCATGGTTTCAGGAAAGTAAAAGAGCAGCGACCTACTTTTTAACTTGCTGTATTTGGCCTTCTGTTGCGAACTACTGGATATAAATCTAGAAATGAACATTCAGTGCATATAAATTGTTATAGATGGTTTTTATCGTCACAATTCCCTTATCAAGTGTAAATGAAGTAATTTTTCAAGCGAAAGCAGCAGTCTTATTAAGTTTGTTTAAATGTTATATGCCAGTTTAAGAATCAATATAAGATGACCGAATGATGACTGCTCGTTTATGCAATGTCATCAAGTGTTTTATGCCTACATGGTTGCATAATACGAAAAATGTATTAAACTTTAGTTAATATTTAGTTAAATTGAACAAATTGAATTTGGTATCTTTTTACAAAAAAATTAATCATGTTTTTTTTTTATATATATATTTTCAAAAACTGAATTTAAGGTTATCATTCAATTTTGTGAAAAAATTATTTAGGATTGCATGATAAAACCAGTATGTCACCTAAATTATTTGGGATAGATTAAATAATAATGTAAATATTTGAGATTTGTTTTTTTTTTTATATAAAAAAAAAACTTCTCTCTCCGAGTAACTATATATATTTTTTAAAATATCTAATTTGTATTTATTATTCATATTTAAAAAAAGTAAGTTTTAATTGAAATGAATACACGATGTAGTTATAATCATTTTAATAGACAAGATGTATGCACGCGCGATACAACAACAATGGTGGTAATGGTAATGGTGTGGTGGTGTCGGCGACGAGCGGTGGTGGCGGCGGTGTGATGGCGACGGAGGCGGTGGTGGTGTCAAAGGCGGGTAGTGATGGTGTTGACAGAGGCGGAGGAGGTAGTGGCGATATTGGTGGTGTCGTTATTAATGTAAAAATAATTTGATGTAAAAGATGATAGTTTAGTTATTTTAAATGTTCAAAGATCTATATTCTAACACTAAATCTATATCTATATCCCGCGTAAAAATAATTTTTTTTTTTTATTACTATTTTTAAAAACGTAAAATAATGAACCATGATTAAAATATGTGAAACCAATAAAAACCTTATCATGGCGGCTGCCTCACCGCCGCTCAACAACAACGACAACTCAGGCGATAATCACGCAGATGGATGGCAACAGGTCAAGAACAGGAGACGTAATAGATCAGGAGACTCCAACGATGTGCAAGGGAGAAGAGAAGAGGAATCAAATCAGAAAAACCCTAAAAACCATTTTTCTATTTTTAATCGGATGTCTATGACGACATTCTTCATCACCAACTTCCCCTCTTATATTACTGCTAATAAGATGTGGAGTAGATGCTCCAAAGAACTGTTAAAATTAGTGCTAACGAATATGAAACGTTAGTTTCAAACGAGCAATCATTACTAATTAAAGGCTTAGAGCCCGAGAAAGTACCTTATGTTAGACAATGGTTTCATGAAGAAGGTTTTGTCGATGTTGATCTCTTCTATGTCGGAGGTCGATGGCTATATGATACCTTTAGGTCACAAGAAGCCAAGGATCTTTTTTTTTGTCTAATGATTACCTAAAGGGCAGGTTCGGTTCTATCAAGTCACCGAGTAAAACCTTCGTTCGGATGGTTTGGGTTGAGATATCTTTTTCGAGTCGGAATGGGTGAATGCATATTCAATGGGTAAGGTGTGCGTTTTAACTTAATCTCCCAAATACATTTTTGAAGAGTTGAAGGCTGTTCTTGACGACAAACCGTACGACATTTGGATAAGAGAATTTGCTGTTTGGGAACCAAGAATATTAAAAATTAATTACCAATTTTCCTCCGCTGCGGAGTTTAGAACAAGTCATGAGTCAGATGCCGAGAGTAATGCTGAAGTAGAGGACAATTATGATGGAAGGGCCGAATTCGACTCATTGCTATGCAAAGATCATAGTGACGTGAATTTGGACGAGGAGGTTCTTGGCAGTGGCTCACAAAAGGAAATGTTAGTTGAAGACTCAATGACTAATTTAAATGAATCCATAAATGAAGATCCTAATTAAGCCAACAGAAGACCACTATCAACCTTATATATAGTCCACGTGTGCAACCAAAGGTATTGCTTCACGTTTAAAAGATGCTATCCATGGGGATGATTGTGAAAACGTGAATTCTGTTGAAGAAAGTGAGCTTATAGGGGAATCGAATTATATTGGTAACGACAAAATTAGTGAATTGGTTGTGGAAGGAGTTGGCTGTAATTGTGATAACCGTGAGGATCATTCACATCATAATAACAGTTTGGATGATCATGATATTTTTCTGCTCAGGTTATTACATCAAGATAAGTGTCGGTTTAGGTCTGTTAAAGCTACTGCAAATGAGATTTTAAAGGCTTCTTGTGAGTCATCACTAAAGCAAGATTAACCTATCAATGAAGTTACCGACAGCTGTAAACAGAAACATGTGGCAAAAGAGATCAGTGAACACTTGTTTTCTAGCGTAGTGTCTCCATCTACGCCCCTGATCTAAACCTTGCTGGAGAGTCTTGTTCCACGTGGCTTGATTACGTTGGTCCTCTAGTTACGGAAGAGCTTGATCCGGAAAACTGCTGGAGCTATAGAGATCCCTCTGGGAATATTCAAGGGCCTTTCTCTCTTGCGCAATTACATAAGTGGAAAGACAATTTTCTAGCGATTTTAAGATCTGGAGATATTTAGGCAGTGTAAAGGAAACTGTTCTCTTACACGGTGCCTTAAAAAGACGAATAAAGGATGTCGGTTAGTTCTCTTTGCATTTGTGATATAATGCAACAGGTGTTTGGCTTTCTACATGGGAGGTCTTTCTTTCAGCCTTGCGTTGGGATCTCCTTTCTGATTTTAGTAGTCGCCGGTATGTTGCATGATTGTATTGTATTGTTGAAGTTTATTATGTTCCTTATTTTCTCTTGTCGGTTGGATCGTGTCTTGTACTTGCTATGGCTTCTTACTAACCTTTTTAATAAAATTTTAAATGTCGTTCGAAAATAAAATAAAATAATACATGTTTTATTGTTAAATATATATATTAGCTTTTCAAAGAAGCTATATCCATTTATTTTATATATTTAAAATAGTTAGCGGATGATTAGTTAGTGGATAATGATATAAGGGTGACATAAGAAAAACCTTGTTGGCTATGCTAGACACTTGACAAGTTAACTTTTATTATGTCATGCTTCTATCTCTTTAGTATACTAGGAGATATTTTATCAAGGGTAATTTAGGTAAATCATAAATGTAATAGTTTAGAGGTGAGAATATCTTTTCTATTGATTTTTGTTAAAAGGAAGAGTTCCTTTTTATTAAGTATTACTAGCATTCCACCCGCATGTTGTTGCGGAAAATAAAAAAATTGACGGGTAAATGTGAAGGTATTTTATAGAGATTCCGATGTTGTTTTGTGTGTGTGTGTGTGTTAGTTGGTATGGACATGGAGAAGAGAATGAGGAGAGAAAGCAAGGGTATGTTTTGGTAATTTTATCATGAAAATGGTAATTTTAACAAATTCTTCATCTTGAATTACGTTATTTTCAACTAGGAAGTTCGAATGTCCCGCGTTGCGGGACTCTAATTATCGTTTTTCAATATTTTCTTATTTAAAGACAATACCCTATGTACGACACTATAAATGTGTGTACTTTCATATTGATAGTTTCTTAAAACATAACTTCATAACATAATGTTACCAAAAAATTCCATAAATCAAGCGAAATAAAAAATACAATAAAAAGTTTAAAGGATATCATATTTACGTTTATTATTGATTTGGTTTCACTATGGTATTTGTAAATCCAAAAATTTGAATATTAAATTCAAGATGTTTACACAAAAGCTAATGATATACTTTGTATAATAAAATATTTAAAATGTAAATACTAATGAATCTAAAAAGTAACATGATGAATATATTCAAAATAAATCAAACATAGCTAAGCAAATTTTTATTTTTAAAAAGAGAATTATTTTTTATATATATTGGATTTTTGGATTAACAAATTGCATGTGGGCCAATGGTTGAAGCCCAATTATATTCCTTTATTTCTCAAAAATAAAAAGAAAAAAAGTGTAGCTAGTGGGTTTTGATCTCAGGTGCTATCTCTAACAATTAAAGAACTTCCCCAATCCCTGTAAACTCAAATGCTTACTTGTTTAGAATAAAGATTGTATGTATGCTGATTTAAAATTTGACACGTGGCAAATTTTAAATGGAAAGGGTATTGTTCACATGCCATTCATTTATTAAAGAAAATAATGGGGAATATTTTTTATTAGGCAATATATAAAAATTGTTTCAAACTTTAAAAGATTCTTGTAGTTATTACTTATTAATTAGATCTTATCATATGCTTTGAAGGTATAAGTTAGC
This sequence comes from Erigeron breviscapus, assembly GCA_034093135.1. Lineage (NCBI taxonomy): Eukaryota > Viridiplantae > Streptophyta > Magnoliopsida > Asterales > Asteraceae > Erigeron > Erigeron breviscapus. Next base: position 668,840 of record CM067167.1, read on the forward strand.
AACTTAATTATTTACTTCTTTACCTATTACTCGTAATTAATTACCATTTGATAAACACCAATTGCAAGTGTAAAAATGACTTTCTTATTACTTAAAGAAAGGAGATTTTCTCAAGTTTTCTAACATGATGACTAGTCATGTTATGGAGATCTCAACCCTTGGATTAAATCCAAAGATCAAGATTTAAAGATGATATTTGACTTTTTGACCATTGGATTTAATCTAAGAATTGAGATGTTCTGACCAACTTAAAAACAACTTGAAAGGATTCTTTCACATACATAAAAGCTTCATTAATTATACATATTCTGTATTGTTACTTTTTTATTAGTGGGACATTTTTTTGAACGTATACATATTTGAATGGAAAGAATACACACGCCTATTTGTCTTTATGAATTTTAGCTTTCAAATATACTCCGTATGCATGATCTAGTGTAGAAATATTGACTAAATCGAATCAATTCTCTTATCGAGACACTTCTTCCTTTCACTTTCCAATTCTGTTAACAATAAGTACTTCGCTATCTAGAAGCAATCTTCTTAAAATGAATATTAATCCTATTTATAATTCTTAAAAAAAAAATATTATATTGATTTGTGTAAAAGTAGTAAGTGTAATGGATTTTTAAGCATTATTTGTCACTTTATATGTGCCTCATTGGCATTATGTTAGTATCTTTATATCTTTATAGGATATTATTACTAATTTATACTACATAAATATCTTCCAAAATTATGTCATTTGAAGAAAGAAAAAAACAATTTGATGAGGATTCACTTGATGAAACTAACACAAGTTAAGTCTTCTTCGTATTTGTTGAATTGTTAATTCCCTCAAAAGAAAATTCACCATGTAGGTGACTCTAGTAAAAAAGAATCTTTGGGAATTATTTTAGGATATGTGAATCCGAAAAAGATGAGGTTCACTGGGATTTTAAGTTTGCCGATCAAGTATTATTATACACTACAATCGGGTCCATCGCATCTTCTCTCTAATCTTAATGATATATATTATGCCTATCTAACTTGGATGCTAATCTGATTGTGTATCTTAGACATATATGGAACGTGTCAAATAAATTGGTTATGTATTAAAAAGTAATTTTTGTTAGAAATTGGATGATCTTGAATCTAACAATGATAACAATAATTAACAACAACATTAATAGAAGATGATAAAAGGAAGAAGACGGAGACATTTTGATAGGACCCTTAGAGCGGGTTAGACTCCAAAGAAATAAGAGGGGGAGAGTTCAAGGAAAAGAGAGACAAAGGCTTCTGCCAATGTACTTCATATCATTCATTCATAATCTCCAAAGCAAATTACATGAATATAAATAGACAAACTCGCTCTCACAACTAGGAAGTTATACATGCACTACTTATCTATAACTACTCCACTAAGCACTAATAAGAAACTGACAATAATAAACTTATACTAACTACTCCACTAATTCATAAAAGTAAACGTGAGAAAGTGGCTTGGAACATGCAAATTAAATAGTTGTAAGACGTAACACATGGGCTCGTATCAATACTCCCACCCTCAAAACGTCCTTGTCCTCAAGGACGGGTCGATGTCGCCATGGTGGTCTCCATTCTCGTCTCCCTTTGGTAGATGTGTCTTCCTTCTTCAATAGCAAGGAGGGATTGGTGTGTGTTTTGTTGTGGACTCGTTGTTTGGTCATTTCACACGTGGAGAGAGGGCCTGGTGTTGATGAGGTTCGCGGGTCTGAACGACGTTGCTTCGGGGCAGGTTTCTTCACGGCTGGTGGTTTAGCGGTTGTTGAGATTTTTGGCTTTGAAGAGGTGGGAGAAGATGGTCGTTTGGGTCGAGGTTTAGAGGCTGTTTTTTTGTGGCGTAGTGTGTTTTTTTTGGAGTGATGGGATGAAGGTGGTAGGGAATGGCATGGCAGACTTGTTGGTGATGGGGACTGTAGTTTTAGCGGTGGACGGGATGCCAATGGCGGCGGTGGAGGTAGACCGAAACTAGCGTTGAACTCAATGTGTAGTTGATGGTTCTTCTCGAGAACATCCCACAATTTGTCAAGCGCCAACATGAAGTTGGAGGCCTTTTTTTTTTTTTTTTTTTTTTTTTTTTTTTTTTTTTTTTTTTTTTTTTTTTTTTTTTTTTTTTTTTTTTTTTTTTTTTTTTTTTTTTTTTTTTTTTTTTTTTTTTTTTTTTTTTTTTTTTTTTTTTTTTTTTTTTTTTTTTTTTTTTTTTTTTTTTTTTTTTTTTTTTTTTTTTTTTTTTTTTTTTTTTTTTTTTTTTTTTTTTTTTTTTTTTTTTTTTTTTTTTTTTTTTTTTTTTTTTTTTTTTTTTTTTTTTTTTTTTTTTTTTTTTTTTTTTTTTTTTTTTTTTTTTTTTTTTTTTTTTTTTTTTTTTTTTTTTTTTTTTTTTTTTTTTTTTTTTTTTTTTTTTTTTTTTTTTTTTTTTTTTTTTTTTTTTTTTTTTTTTTTTTTTTTTTTTTTTTTTTTTTTTTTTTTTTTTTTTTTTTTTTTTTTTTTTTTTTTTTTTTTTTTTTTTTTTTTTTTTTTTTTTTTTTTTTTTTTTTTTTTTTTTTTTTTTTTTTTTTTTTTTTTTTTTTTTTTTTTTTTTTTTTTTTTTTTTTTTTTTTTTTTTTTTTTTTTTTTTTTTTTTTTTTTTTTTTTTTTTTTTTTTTTTTTTTTTTTTTTTTTTTTTTTTTTTTTTTTTTTTTTTTTTTTTTTTTTTTTTTTTTTTTTTTTTTTTTTTTTTTTTTTTTTTTTTTTTTTTTTTTTTTTTTTTTTTTTTTTTTTTTTTTTTTTTTTTTTTTTTTTTTTTTTTTTTTTTTTTTTTTTTTTTTTTTTTTTTTTTTTGTTTTTTTGTGGCGTAGTGTGTTTTTTTTGGAGTGATGGGATGAAGGTGGTAGGGAATGGCATGGCAGACTTGTTGGTGATGGGGACTGTAGTTTTAGCGGTGGACGGGATGCCAATGGCGGCGGTGGAGGTAGACCGAAACTAGCGTTGAACTCAATGTGTAGTTGATGGTTCTTCTCGAGAACATCCCACAATTTGTCAAGCGCCAACATGAAGTTGGAGGCCACGGAGGGCTCGAGTTCTTCCATAGCCATGGAGGCTAAGGTCGAATGAAAGCACCAAATGATAGGACCCTTAGAGCGGGTTAGACTCCAAAGAAATAAGAGGGGGAGAGTTCAAGGAAAAGAGAGACAAAGGCTTCTGCCAATGTACTTCATATCATTCATTCATAATCTCCAAAGCAAATTACATGAATATAAATAGACAAACTCGCTCTCACAACTAGGAAGTTATACATGCACTACTTATCTATAACTACTCCACTAAGCACTAATAAGAAACTGACAATAATAAACTTATACTAACTACTCCACTAATTCATAAAAGTAAACGTGAGAAAGTGGCTTGGAACATGCAAATTAAATAGTTGTAAGACGTAACACATGGGCTCGTATCAATACTCCCACCCTCAAAACGTCCTTGTCCTCAAGGACGGGTCGATGTCGCCATGGTGGTCTCCATTCTCGTCTCCCTTTGGTAGATGTGTCTTCCTTCTTCAATAGCAAGGAGGGATTGGTGTGTGTTTTGTTGTGGACTCGTTGTTTGGTCATTTCACACGTGGAGAGAGGGCCTGGTGTTGATGAGGTTCGCGGGTCTGAACGACGTTGCTTCGGGGCAGGTTTCTTCACGGCTGGTGGTTTAGCGGTTGTTGAGATTTTTGGCTTTGAAGAGGTGGGAGAAGATGGTCGTTTGGGTCGAGGTTTAGAGGCTGTTTTTTTGTGGCGTAGTGTGTTTTTTTTGGAGTGATGGGATGAAGGTGGTAGGGAATGGCATGGCAGACTTGTTGGTGATGGGGACTGTAGTTTTAGCGGTGGACGGGATGCCAATGGCGGCGGTGGAGGTAGACCGAAACTAGCGTTGAACTCAATGTGTAGTTGATGGTTCTTCTCGAGAACATCCCACAATTTGTCAAGCGCCAACATGAAGTTGGAGGCCACGGAGGGCTCGAGTTCTTCCATAGCCATGGAGGCTAAGGTCGAATGAAAGCACCAAATGATAGGACCCTTAGAGCGGGTTAGACTCCAAAGAAATAAGAGGGGGAGAGTTCAAGGAAAAGAGAGACAAAGGCTTCTGCCAATGTACTTCATATCATTCATTCATAATCTCCAAAGCAAATTACATGAATATAAATAGACAAACTCGCTCTCACAACTAGGAAGTTATACATGCACTACTTATCTATAACTACTCCACTAAGCACTAATAAGAAACTGACAATAATAAACTTATACTAACTACTCCACTAATTCATAAAAGTAAACGTGAGAAAGTGGCTTGGAACATGCAAATTAAATAGTTGTAAGACGTAACACATGGGCTCGTATCACATTTATATAATTTACATATATGTATATGTGTATATATAGATACAATAAGGTTTCAACATTTATATAAGAGTTAATTACATTTTTCGTCCCTGTGGTTTGTATCAATTTTCACAGACCATCCTTGGGATCACGAAATTACGTGTTTCATCCCTGAGTTTGGAATTCCGTTAACAAGTTTGGTCCACGACCCAAACGGACGTTAAAAATGTAGTCACGTGACCTGCACACTGAGGGTATAATGGTCATTGGTATAATGACCTGCACACAATAACAAATCGAGTATGGTTTTTAATGGGAGGGGATTACCTCAAGTTACCCTAACATGATGTTAGGGTAATCTTGACCCTTGAATGAAAATCAAGGGCCAAGATTCATAAATGATCTTTGAAGCTTGGCACTTGATTTTCATTCAAGGATCAAGTTACCCTAACAAATCGAGTATGGTTTTCAATGGGAGGGGATTCCCTCAAGTTACCCTAACATGATGTTAGGGTAATCTTGACCCTTGAATGAAAATCAAGGGCCAAGATTCATAAATGATCTTTGAAGCTTGGCACTTGATTTTCATTCAAGGATCAAGATTTTCCCAACTTGACTCAAGTTGAGGAAATAACTTGAGGGAATCCCCTCCTGTTTTCAATTGATAAGATTAATTAATTGATTTTTTTTTTTTTTTTTTTTTTTTTTTTTTTTTTTTTTTTTTTTTTTTTTTTTTTTTTTTTTTTTTTTTTTTTTTTTTTTTTTTTTTTTTTTTTTTTTTTTTTTTTTTTTTTTTTTTTTTTTTTTTTTTTTTTTTTTTTTTTTTTTTTTTTTTTTTTTTTTTTTTTTTTTTTTTTTTTTTTTTTTTTTTTTTTTTTTTTTTTTTTTTTTTTTTTTTTTTTTTTTTTTTTTTTTTTTTTTTTTTTTTTTTTTTTTTTTTTTTTTTTTTTTTTTTTTTTTTTTTTTTTTTTTTTTTTTTTTTTTTTTTTTTTTTTTTTTTTTTTTTTTTTTTTTTTTTTTTTTTTTTTTTTTTTTTTTTTTTTTTTTTTTTTTTTTTTTTTTTTTTTTTTTTTTTTTTTTTTTTTTTTTTTTTTTTTTTTTTTTTTTTTTTTTTTTTTTTTTTTTTTTTTTTTTTTTTTTTTTTTTTTTTTTTTTTTTTTTTTTTTTTTTTTTTTTTTTTTTTTTTTTTTTTTTTTTTTTTTTTTTTTTTTTTTTTTTTTTTTTTTTTTTTTTTTTTTTTTTTTTTTTTTTTTTTTTTTTTTTTTTTTTTTTTTTTTTTTTTTTTTTTTTTTTTTTTTTTTTTTTTTTTTTTTTTTTTTTTTTTTTTTTTTTTTTTTTTTTTTTTTTTTTTTTTTTTTTTTTTTTTTTTTTTTTTTTTTTTTTTTTTTTTTTTTTTTTTTTTTTTTTTTTTTTTTTTTTTTTTTTTTTTTTTTTTTTTTTTTTTTTTTTTTTTTTTTTTTTTTTTTTTTTTTTTTTTTTTTTTTTTTTTTTTTTTTTTTTTTTTTTTTTTTTTTTTTTTTTTTTTTTTTTTTTTTTTTTTTTTTTTTTTTTTTTTTTTTTTTTTTTTTTTTTTTTTTTTTTTTTTTTTTTTTTTTTTTTTTTTTTTTTTTTTTTTTTTTTTTTTTTTTTTTTTTTTTTTTTTTTTTTTTTTTTTTTTTTTTTTTTTTTTTTTTTTTTTTTTTTTTTTTTTTTTTTTTTTTTTTTTTTTTTTTTTTTTTTTTTTTTTTTTTTTTTTTTTTTTTTTTTTTTTTTTTTTTTTTTTTTTTTTTTTTTTTTTTTTTTTTTTTTTTTTTTTTTTTTTTTTTTTTTTTTTTTTTTTTTTTTTTTTTTTTTTTTTTTTTTTTTTTTTTTTTTTTTTTTTTTTTTTTTTTTTTTTTTTTTTTTTTTTTTTTTTTTTTTTTTTTTTTTTTTTTTTTTTTTTTTTTTTTTTTTTTTTTTTTTTTTTTTTTTTTTTTTTTTTTTTTTTTTTTTTTTTTTTTTTTTTTTTTTTTTTTTTTTTTTTTTTTTTTTTTTTTTTTTTTTTTTTTTTTTTTTTTTTTTTTTTTTTTTTTTTTTTTTTTTTTTTTTTTTTTTTTTTTTTTTTTTTTTTTTTTTTTTTTTTTTTTTTTTTTTTTTTTTTTTTTTTTTTTTTTTTTTTTTTTTTTTTTTTTTTTTTTTTTTTTTTTTTTTTTTTTTTTTTTTTTTTTTTTTTTTTTTTTTTTTTTTTTTTTTTTTTTTTTTTTTTTTTTTTTTTTTTTTTTTTTTTTTTTTTTTTTTTTTTTTTTTTTTTTTTTTTTTTTTTTTTTTTTTTTTTTTTTTTTTTTTTTTTTTTTTTTTTTTTTTTTTTTTTTTTTTTTTTTTTTTTTTTTTTTTTTTTTTTTTTTTTTTTTTTTTTTTTTTTTTTTTTTTTTTTTTTTTTTTTTTTTTTTTTTTTTTTTTTTTTTTTTTTTTTTTTTTTTTTTTTTTTTTTTTTTTTTTTTTTTTTTTTTTTTTTTTTTTTTTTTTTTTTTTTTTTTTTTTTTTTTTTTTTTTTTTTTTTTTTTTTTTTTTTTTTTTTTTTTTTTTTTTTTTTTTTTTTTTTTTTTTTTTTTTTTTTTTTTTTTTTTTTTTTTTTTTTTTTTTTTTTTTTTTTTTTTTTTTTTTTTTTTTTTTTTTTTTTTTTTTTTTTTTTTTTTTTTCCCCTCCTGTTTTCAATTGATAAGATTAATTAATTGATGAATCTTGTATCGGTGACTTTGCCAAACTATATTTATTTAATTTAATTAGAGAACAATTAGGCAAAAGTTGGTTGTAAAATAATCCTAGGATATACTAATCCTTTCCCGTCTTATTTTTTGGTCAACGGAAGTTTCTTATAAAAACCAGAGTAATAAAAGCTTTTGTTCTGTTTACATGGTTAGTCCAATTTATTTATTACTTTTTCCTAAAGGAAATGTATACATGAACATAAAGCATATATCATCTCTTTATTTTTTATGTTACAAAGTGTATAAATATTTTTCATTTCCTTTATTTATTACTTTTTACATATAGTAGTATTTATAAAATTTTATTAATAAGTATAATGGGAAAATGGCAACGGGCCGGAAGACTTTAATAAAATACTTGGACTAGTACTCCAAGTAAACCACAAACATCCGAAAGTGTTATAAAGTTTTGATAGCCATAAAAAAATTATAAAAAAAAAGAAACAATAGAGGAGTACACCTCATAAGTATGGGGCCGACTGGGATTGAAGAAAATATCATTACGATGTTTCCATATTGACCACCACGAGACAAACAGATAGCTCGAACAACGTCTTTAGCCTTATTCGTCCATTGGTTTGAAGCAATCCGGCCACGAATCTACCTCCATTGGAGTATTCTGAGGAAGTGTAACCTCTTTTAGCTTTTTGTTTTTGTTTTGAACAGCAAGGCCTCAATCATTTAAAATGAGAGGGTCATTTGGATTTTAGCTTTATTAATTATGGACCTGGGAATGTCAAAAGTGTGTTAAGAATACATGTTCTATCTTAACCTTTAGTTCAAATTAATGAAATTATATAGATCAAATTCAAAATATTTTATGTTTAATTATAAAGTGTGGCACGGTTTAAAAAACGAAAAGAAGACAAATCTTGATTACCTCCGTCTAGTTTAGAATGAACTTTCATGTTCTTTTTTTTTTGCGACTGATGCGTAATGGTCTGACCAAAAGAATGAACATTTACTAAGAGTGGTGTTAATAGAGACATTAGCATTGATGCCATTAGCACCATCTCATTATTGGGTGCAAGAGTTTGAGGCCATTGGTTAATTTTTTTTCTTTTTTAAAGGTGAATTTAGCTTGAAACTTCGTGTTACGATTTGAAATTGAGAGGTTTAACATACATTGTTTTAACCGGTCCGCTAGAGAGCTCCCTCGAAGTAGAAATGTCTATTTCAATTTACCCAATGGGGGAAAACTCCTACTAATTCGTCCGAAAGCACGACGATTAATAGATTAAACCATGCCCCCTCAGACTTGAACATGGGTATACCCAAGTCAAACTCACATAAAAGGACTATCTATATTTCAAAGTTGGCTGAATGAGGATTGAACCTGATAACTATAAGTCACCAGGGGAACTCCAAACCACTACACCAACTCAACATTGATAGGCCATCAGTTAATTGATGAGTTACTTTCGAAAGAAGCGAGTATAGGTATAACTATTTTTCTTTTCTTTATTTATTTACTAGATTTAGACCCGTGTCAAAATGCGGATTGTTTATTGCATATTAAAGATAAATTAAATATATGTAATCCAAGAAAAAGTGAAAAAACAAACTAGTGAATTCAAATATAAAGAATGTAATTAAAATTATGAAATAACAAACCGGTAAATTCAAATATAATTAATGTAATCAAAATCAAAGAATCTAATACTGGAACATTGACGAAAGCGTTTAACTTGTTCATCTATCAATATCCTGTCAAGACTTGTTGTTGTAACAATTTTTTAGCAATACAATTAAAGAAACTTCTTGTAAATTTTGTTGTGTTATTTGTTTTTCATAAAAGTTTTGGATTACATAGTTGTTATTTGTTAGATATATTATTTTTTATATATATAATCATTGAATAAGTTATAATTATAGTTGGATGAAGACTAATTGTAAACAAAGTTGATTTTTTATTTATTAAAAAGATATTTTTTATTATTTAATTAGTTGGATATTTGGGATAAACATGAGTTTTATATTTTATGTATTGTATTTTAATAAAATTATTATTTTAAAAAAAGGTTTAAAAGTGTAAATTGATGATGAAAAACAAAAAATAATATAAATTATATTATGACATGTGTTAATTTGATTGAATTAGAGAAATTGAGAGTTTTGATTGATTAATTGAGGTTATGTCAGTTGTCTTTTAGTGTATAAGATGCGGAAATGTGTGTATATATAAGGTTGGTTATTGTAAAACGAATATCACAGTAAAACAAATATACGATAAGATCTTGACCATTAGATTATGATAAAACTGATGTATGAAGATTAGTAGAGCACAAGTATATATAACCGATTCACAAAGATATTCATGATGCAAAGTGATTTTCAGTATTACCAAAACCAATATATGTCCTAAAGTTAAGGTGCTAAGGAAGTGATGAGATACTTTGAAGTTATGTGCCAGTAAACATATATTAACATGACTATAAATGATGAAGGAAGTGACGAGTTTGTTGATGAGCCTAATTTCCCAAATGCCCAATTATATATTTGTGTTCATTGTATATAACTTTAGAACTTCTAAGTGACAAATTGTCAAGCTTATGATTGGTCGGGTACATATATTGTTCATAATTTGAAAGTTAAGAACATTTACAATGGATACGAATATAGTTGGATACATATTATAGACATCCGTGTATAGATTATTATAGTTTGATACGATAAATCCTATAATCTATATTACCATTTTTAGTAAATAATTTGCCCCAATTTTTTCAAAAAAGAAATTAATCTACCTAATTTGTTTTTCTATTTTTGGTTATCTTTAACAACTAAATATTTGTTTCTCTATAATACAAGAAAATCTGCTTTTAGCGACGCCCAAAGTCGTCGCCAAATGTCACTATTGTCGTCGCTAAAGGTTTCAGCGACGCTTTTTGCGAGGACAACACACCGTCGCTGAATCTTCGTCTCCTATGACTTTTAGCGACCATTTTTGCGACGCCTGAAAGTGGGACCCGGCGGGGAAAAAGTTAAAGAGAAAAGAAAATCGAAAATATTTTTGCGACGATTTGGGCGACGACAATACAGTGAATATATAGTTTCCTGTAAATAGTTTTGTAATCAAAACAATTTTTTTTTATTAAAAAAATACAGTGAATATGTATATTTATATATATATTTATATATATATATACATCAGTATATAAACCTTTTATACATATACATACTTATATATATGTATACACGCACATATATATATATATATATATATATATATATATATATATATATATATATATATATATATATATATATATATATATATATATATATATATATATATATATATATATATATATATATATATATATATATATATATATATATATATATATATATATATATATATATATATATATATATATATATATATATATATATATATATATATATATATATATATATATATATATATATATATATATATATATATATATATATATATATATATATATATATATATATATATATATATATATATATATATATATATATATATATATATATATATATATATATATATATATATATATATATATATATATATATATATATATATATATATATATATATATATATATATATATATATATATATATATATATATATATATATATATATATATATATATATATATATATATATATATATATATATATATATATATATATATATATATATATATATATATATATATATATATATATATATATATATATATATATATATATATATATATATATATATATATATATATATATATATATATATATATATATATATATATATATATATATATATATATATATATATATATATATATATATATATATATATATATATATATATATATATATATATATATATATATATATATATATATATATATATATATATATATATATATATATATATATATATATATATATATATATATATATATATATATATATATATATATATATATATATATATATATATATATATATATATATATATATATATATATATATATATATATATATATATATATATATATATATATATATATATATATATATATATATATATATATATATATATATATATATATATATATATATATATATATATATATATATATATATATATATATATATATATATATATATATATATATATATATATATATATATATATATATATATATATATATATATATATATATATATATATATATATATATATATATATATATATATATATATATATATATATATATATATATATATATATATATATATATATATATATATATATATATATATATATATATATATATATATATATATATATATATATATATATATATATATATATATATATATATATATATATATATATATATATATATATATATATATATATATATATATATATATATATATATATATATATATATATATATATATATATATATATATATATATATATATATATATATATATATATATATATATATATATATATATATATATATATATATATATATATATATATATATATATATATATATATATATATATATATATATATATATATATATATATATATATATATATATATATATATATATATATATATATATATATATATATATATATATATATATATATATATATATATATATATTTTATTTGATAAATAAATTTAATATTAATATTAATAATAAATTCATTATAGTATTTAATAATACTTTTTCTAGTTATTAACAAAAACACACTTTTAAATTGTATATTCATTCAAACAATATGAACGTTACTCATATAATCTTTTGTAAACAACATTTGATCTTGCTTTACTTGTCGGTTTTGTTTTTGATTCGATTCATGTTTGACTCGACATGTTCTATCCCAGACAGACGAATGAAATGAAAGACGACTTTAATATGATATATCGATAACTTTATTTTCACGTATATCTATTACACCCATTACGTTTCTTTCTTAGTCATTTGGGCCTAATGGGCCCATTATCTTTTAATTTCATTCAGTTGGGCCTATTAGGCCCATACGTTCTATCCCAGACAGACGAATGAAATGAAAGACGACTTTAATATGATATATCGATAACTTTATCTTCACGTATATCTATTACACCCATTACGTTTCTTTCTTAGTCACTTGGGCCTAATGGGCCCATTATCTTTTAATTTCATTCAGTTGGGCCTATTAGGCCCATACGTTCTATCCCAGACAGACGAATGAAATGAAAGACGACTTTAATATGATATATCGATAACTTTATCTTCACGTATATCTATTACACCCATTACGTTTCTTTCTTAGTCATTTGGGCCTAATGGGCCCATTATCTTTTAATTTCATTCAGTTGGGCCTATTAGGCCCATACGTTCTATCCCAGACAGACGAATGAAATGAAAGACGACTTTAATATGATATATCGATAACTTTATCTTCACGTATATCTATTACACCCATTACGTTTCTTTCTTAGTCATTTGGGCCTAATGGGCCCATTATCTTTTAATTTCATTCAGTTGGGCCTATTAGGCCCATACGTTCTATCCCAGACAGACGAATGAAATGAAAGACGACTTTAATATGATATATCGATAACTTTATCTTCACGTATATCTATTACACCCATTACGTTTCTTTCTTAGTCATTTGGGCCTAATGGGCCCATTATCTTTTAATTTCATTCAGTTGGGCCTATTAGGCCCATACGTTCTATCCCAGACAGACGAATGAAATGAAAGACGACTTTAATATGATATATCGATAACTTTATCTTCACGTATATCTATTACACCCATTACGTTTCTTTCTTAGTCATTTGGGCCTAATGGGCCCATTATCTTTTAATTTCATTCAGTTGGGCCTATTAGGCCCATACGTTCTATCCCAGACAGACGAATGAAATGAAAGACGACTTTAATATGATATATCGATAACTTTATCTTCACGTATATCTATTACACCCATTACGTTTCTTTCTTAGTCATTTGGGCCTAATGGGCCCATTATCTTTTAATTTCATTCAGTTGGGCCTATTAGGCCCATACGTTCTATCCCAGACAGACGAATGAAATGAAAGACGACTTTAATATGATATATCGATAACTTTATCTTCACGTATATCTATTACACCCATTACGTTTCTTTCTTAGTCATTTGGGCCTAATGGGCCCATTATCTTTTAATTTCATTCAGTTGGGCCTATTAGGCCCATACGTTCTATCCCAGACAGACGAATGAAATGAAAGACGACTTTAATATGATATATCGATAACTTTATCTTCACGTATATCTATTACACCCATTACGTTTCTTTCTTAGTCACTTGGGCCTAATGGGCCCATTATCTTTTAATTTCATTCAGTTGGGCCTATTAGGCCCATACGTTCTATCCCAGACAGACGAATGAAATGAAAGACGACTTTAATATGATATATCGATAACTTTATCTTCACGTATATCTATTACACCCATTACGTTTCTTTCTTAGTCATTTGGGCCTAATGGGCCCATTATCTTTTAATTTCATTCAGTTGGGCCTATTAGGCCCATACGTTCTATCCCAGACAGACGAATGAAATGAAAGACGACTTTAATATGATATATCGATAACTTTATCTTCACGTATATCTATTACACCCATTACGTTTCTATTTAATACATGGACATTTGTTTGTGTTACGTTTATCAATTACATATGTCGGTCTTACATTACTTTCTCATTCATTTGGTCCTAATGAGACCATTACGTTTCTTTCTTAGTCATTTGGGCCTAATGGGCCCATTATCTTTTAATTTCATTCAGTTGGGCCTATTAGGCCCATACGTTCTATCCCAGACAGACGAATGAAATGAAAGACGACTTTAATATGATATATCGATAACTTTATCTTCACGTATATCTATTACACCCATTACGTTTCTTTCTTAGTCATTTGGGCCTAATGGGCCCATTATCTTTTAATTTCATTCAGTTGGGCCTATTAGGCCCATACGTTCTATCCCAGACAGACGAATGAAATGAAAGACGACTTTAATATGATATATCGATAACTTTATCTTCACGTATATCTATTACACCCATTACGTTTCTTTCTTAGTCACTTGGGCCTAATGGGCCCATTATCTTTTAATTTCATTCAGTTGGGCCTATTAGGCCCATACGTTCTATCCCAGACAGACGAATGAAATGAAAGACGACTTTAATATGATATATCGATAACTTTATCTTCACGTATATCTATTACACCCATTACGTTTCTATTTAATACATGGACATTTGTTTGTGTTACGTTTATCAATTACATATGTCGGTCTTACATTACTTTCTCATTCATTTGGTCCTAATGAGACCATTACGTTTCTTTCTTAGTCATTTGGGCCTAATGGGCCCATTATCTTTTAATTTCATTCAGTTGGGCCTATTAGGCCCATACGTTCTATCCCAGACAGACGAATGAAATGAAAGACGACTTTAATATGATATATCGATAACTTTATCTTCACGTATATCTATTACACCCATTACGTTTCTATTTAATACATGGACATTTGTTTGTGTTACGTTTATCAATTACATATGTCGGTCTTACATTACTTTCTCATTCATTTGGACCTAATGAGACCATTACGTTTTCTTTCTTAGTCATTTGGGCCTAATGGGCCCATTATCTTTTAATTTCATTCAGTTGGGCCTAATGGGCCCATTATCTTTTAATTTCATTCAGTTGGGCCTATTAGGCCCATACGTTCTATCCCAGACAGACGAATGAAATGAAAGACGACTTTAATATGATATATCGATAACTTTATCTTCACGTATATCTATTACACCCATTACGTTTCTATTTAATACATGGACATTTGTTTGTGTTACGTTTATCAATTACATATGTCGGTCTTACATTACTTTCTCATTCATTTGGACCTAATGACACCCATTACGTTTCTATTTAATACATGGACATTTGTTTGTGTTACGTTTATCAATTACATATGTCGGTCTTACATTACTTTCTCATTCATTTGGACCTAATGAGACCATTACGTTTCTTTCTCATTCAATGACCAATTGGATAATGTGTGCTCGTCTTCCAAACGAATATGACCAATCTATATATGTATTAACGTATAGTTTTTGTATAATTATTTATTTAACACATTATATTTTATTAGCAATATAATATATTATACTTAATTCATTTTTAAATTATATATCATTTTTAAAACTTATATATACTTTTTAAAATTATATAATTTTTAAAACTTATATATAAAAATTATATATATTTATAAATATAATATAAATTACAATTTAAAATTATTTTTAAATTATATATCATTTTTAAAACTTATATATACTTTTTAAAAGTATAATATAAACTTATATATAAAATTATATATCATTTCATAATTATTTATTTAACACATTATATTTTATTAACAATATAATATATTATAATTTAATTCATTTTTAAATTATATATCATTTTTAAAACTTATATATACTTTTTAAAAGTATATAATATAAACTTATATATAAAATTATATATCATTTCATAAATATATATAAATACAATTTAAAACTTATATATACTTTAAAAAGTTCCTTTTTTGCCAAAAATATTTTGCGACGCCTTTGTCGTCGCCAAAAACGTCGCAAAAATGGCGGGAAATTTTTCGGTGGAGGGAAAAACGAAAAAGAAAAAATTTAATTAATTTTTTTTTGCGACGCCGTTAGCGACGCTTTTCTAAAATATTTTTTAAAATCAGAATAAGTACAAAATTTAAAATAAAAAAACTTTTATGACGACTATGTCGTCGCCAATGGCGTCGCAAAAAGAAGCGGGAAATTTTTTGGGTGGAGGGAAAAAACGAAAAAAAAAAAATATAAAATTTTTAAGCGACGCTCTTAGCGACGACTTTAGCAACGCTTTATTTTCTTTGTTGACCGAGACAAATTTTAATGCAAAATTAAAATCAAACAATACTTTGCGATGCTTTTAGCGACGAATTTAGCGAACGACACGTCTAAGTTTGACTTTCAAAGTCACCCGACCGATTATTTTGTCGTTTTGTGGCCTTTGGCGACGAAAAAATTGTCGTCGCTAATCGTTTTGGTCGCCAAAAGTGGAAATTCTTGTAGTGACTTAATATAATTAACTTATAATATTTACCATTTAACTCTTAAAATATCTACACAACCCTATTTTACATCAATAAGCTACACTACTCGTCGTTGTCGCTGTCTCCAAGATCTGTCGCTGTCATCACCACCTGTTGCCACTGCCAATGACGCTGCTACCACTATCATCACCGTATCACACGAGAATCATATCCATGCATCTAGTTATATCATCATATATATTCGCACGTACGTACCAAACATACATATATTTCGAATACTACCCCCTGATGCTGTCTCCTTTTTATCGTGGTATTCAATTCGTTTTACACTTTTACTTTTAGGTACACATTATTGATTAATTAGCACACTTGTTTAATTTCCTTCGTACGTCTGATAGATTCTGAATGAAGAATTCCTTTTTATTCCGTACCTTATTTAGAGATTCTCAAGGATACGATTCAGCTTCTTGATGGATGAAAGATATATTCAGATTCAGCACAAATATGTATATATGCTCAACAAAACAATACTAGTAAACAGAGATATGATCGAGTCGAATAATGATTGATTACGAAAAGAAGCTACCAAACACACTTTGCAAAGTTAATTAATTTGTTTATTAAAGTTAACCAGGCATGAAGGGTGCATGCATACATATAAACTCTTAGACAAAACATTTTTGAAGCTTTGGCCGAGGATACAACAACAACAACTGTATCCAATCCCGACACAGGAAAGCTTAATTAGGCCGAAAATGATATAGAAAAACAAGAAAAGTTATCAAAAACTACATATATATATATATATATATAATTATATACGGAGTATTAGTTATTGTTGTCCATTGAAGTGTCATGAAGCAGCTGCTGTAATAGACGATCATCGTAGTACTCAAGTACAATTACTTGTTTGTCTTTTCCGAAGGATGAAGAACCTCCTGAAGAAGACGAATAAGACTTTGATGAAGGCTTGTACGAAGGCGGTTCAGGGAGTTTTGACATGTACTCAGCTGGAAAATTGAGGGTGGCAAGATGACCTCGAAGGTAGAAAGCCGCTTGATCGTAAGCACGAGCCGCGTCCTCAGCTGTATCAAATGTACCAAGCCATATTCTCTGCCCGTTTTTATTTGGGTCGCGAATCTCAGCTGCATATTTACCCCATGGCCGCCTTCGGACACCTCGGTATCGAGCCTCTAGTTGGCCTTCATCATCATGCATGGTTTTTCCCTTAAAAGAACCACCACGCCTTCCATATATAGTATACTCTATTAAATCGTGTATAAATATATTTATTTTTATATATTTTGTTGTTTGTTCTTGTTTGTTGATTTCTCATTGAATTTGATGTGATTTTATAGGGGGTTGAAAAGCTTTTCAGGATGTAAAGGTGGCGTTTAATTATTTGACTATCTACACGGGCTAAAAGAATTTAGATATAGGAAGTTTCGACCAAATCTATGTTCAATAAGAGCAACTTTTTTAGGGTTAATATGATTCCATTTTCTAGATGCATTTATAAAACAATTGTTTGATTAGATAATCAAGATTTGCCATTTTGGTCAAAAGCTCTCAAACTTGAAATTAAATATACATATATCATCAGCAACTCAAGGATATGAATATATGATCACGGTTGCATGCTGGATACTTCGTAAAAGTTTATTCGATCACAAGCATATATCTCAATATGGTTCAAACATATGTAGCTTGGCGATAAAAGAAAGAAACTGTTCGGTGCCGCCTTTCGCAGTTCCGCGGGTTTTGAGCCCCGATACCTCGACGATGTATGGGGGAGGTTAAGATGTAGGCAGACCTTGCCTCTACTTAGGTAGAGAGGCTGCTTCCATTTTCTACCTAAATGGTAGAAAAAGCCCTACAACCTTTGCATGAGATGAAGATCGAACCCATGACCTCTGTCTCCAGAGGTCAGGGTGTTTAACACTGATCCAACCATACTGCTTGGCGGTACTAAAATGAAAACTCATCAAACTAAAGGTTATTATTTGTTGAACATTAAACGTTAAAATCTTCCAATCTCTAAATATAAACTTTCTTAGTCGCAACTTAATCATTATCATCATGTATTTAAGTAGTATATATTTATACTTGACGTAAATTATTCTTGACGTAAATTATTCCAAAGGCAATAATCTACACAAAATTTTTGAGCCATCGAAAGCCATTATTGTTCTGCTCATTATAAACTAGATCCGTCCTTACTTATAAATGTGACACTTAAATATGCATATATATCTATATATACATTTATTATACTACTATATAAAAATTATTCATCCCATATTGAAATGTCTCAATTGGAAATGACCAGAATTAATTTTCACACTAAACTCTTATTTTATTAATTTATACCATGAACCCCTATATGTTTTAAATATTTCACTACTCACCTTTACATCAATTACATTTACATTAACCTAAATCATTCGACTCCGCCGCCACCATCAATCTTCGCCACCACCATTAGACCGCCGCCGCCGCCTCCGCCGCATTACGCGGGTAACGTGTACTAATAAATGATAAATGATTATAAAATATTGGAAGATTATCATATATCCCCTTCCTAAAAGTCATAATAACATATTTACCCATTTTAATAACATATTATCATATTTACCCAACGTAAACTTTAAAACTCTTTTATATACCCAAAAATATTATTTTGACAATAGCTTTAACTTCAAAGCATTTTAGTAATTAACGATATATTAGCTAATGACCATTCTATCCTTTTCTTCTTATTTATTTATGTTTTCTGTTTTTAAATGGCAAATACTATATTTATCTTATTTCCTCTATTTACAAAGAATTTAGACAAACCAATTTGTTGGTATATGTAAATCAAGAATCACATATAATCTAGTTCGATTTACCGACTGTGGGTTGCATTCATATTTAATTAAGATTCTTAACTATTTTTTATTTAATTATTATCTTTCATTTGTCATGTAAGTGGATGGAGATTTTATCGGTGTAAAATAATTTTTAATGATTATTTAATGAAAAAAGGTTATAAAAATTATGATGACCAAAATAATATTTAGAATTGATCGATTTTTTTTTATTTCTTTCATTTTCCAAATTTAACTATACAGTTTTGTATGTTTTTTTGTTTCACCAGTAACTTTCTTAAAAGATATATAACTCATATAAGCGTTCTATTTATTTATTTAAATCTTTTTTTGTTGCCATACAAAAACTACAGAGGAAATAAGATAAATGTGATACTTTTTAGAAAGGAGAAGAAAAAGGACGTAATAGTCAATAGCTAATGTATTGGTAATTAGCAAAATGCTTTAGATTTAATTTTATTGTCAAAATATATTATTTGGATAAATATGAGAGTTTTAAGTTTTAAAATGGGTATATATGATAATATGGTTTTTATATGGGTAAATATGTTATTATGACTTTTAGGAAGGGGATATATGATAATCTCCCTAAAATATTTTTGTTAATATTTCAAAGTAACCGGCCACTTTGTAGTTTGACTTGGATTAAGATTATTTTCCTATTGAGGCCGAACTTAAACTTGTGCTCGAGAGATAGCTCTCCATACACTGATAAAGGATGTATGGATTCTCGAGAAGAGAGGAACCTCGGACACTTATATATATGAATATGAAAACAGCCCAAACTCATAATTAACTTGGACAAATTCGACCCTCTCAATGGCCAAATTGAACCTCAAGAAAAACTAAAAACTTAGAATTGACTTTTACATTTAGTTAGTACTAGTATTTTATTTTTTATAACGGCAAGTTAATCTAGCTACTCGTATTCTATATGTGGTGGTTCCCAACTTTACTTCTAAAGCAAGTAGTTACCACTAGATTTAACATAATTTTTACTAGCTTTTTCTCTAACATGGGTGTAACCCGATACACTTTTTGAAGTTTATTGTTCAATTATTCGAAAGCTTATACTCGTAAACCACGGGAATTTTATACATCGTTCTTCGGCTTTAAAAATCACATGCATCAAATATATTTAAATATGTTTTAAAACAATGATCTACAATTTTGACATTATGCTGTTTAATTAACAGAATGATTGACATTATGCTGTTTGATTAACAGAATGATACAACTTTTTAACGCAATCATATAACGTTTGATATGATGCACATTTTAAGTTAATACACAACTTTAATTCATTATCGATCATACACATTTGACACACGGGGGTATAACTCTAATACATTAATCATAATGCTAATACGTATACGTACAGACGTTCTGATGTACGTATAACTGGTGATCTAATTTCAAATAAATCAATGTCAGTTAAGCTACTGTATGAAAAAGTGTTGTATGTGATAATGATGTTGTGAAGATTTGGAGAAGAAAACTAGCTAGTATGAGAGAATAAGATTTCAAAAGCAAGAAAAATGTTATTTAGACTAATGATAAACATTTACATTTAACCCCCGTTACAATACAGATTGTCAATTCACGCTAAAAATATTGGTCATAACATTCTCCCTAATTGTGAATTTTTTGTCGTTCACAATCTTCAAATCTGAATTTGACTATCTTTACTCCTATATAATAGAGGAGCCCCTCTTTCTAAATTTCAAATTACAACTTTGAACTACCTAAATTACCCTCTTCTTTATTCACTAATTTTAACATCTCTACCTAATATACCTATAATACCCTTAAATCTCAACCACTTATTTTCTTCTCTCTCCTCAAATCTCAACCACTCATTTTTTCCTCTCTTCTCCATAAACCATTTTATTTCTCTAATTCATTCTCAAAAACCGTATATCGATAAATTATAAAAAGTATATGGGTGTTCTTAAAATTTCATGCTCTTTCATTAGAGATGTCATTCGATATACTTTCGACGAATTTTTAAATCCGAGGGCGGAACCCGTACGGCTAAGGCATTTGGCTATCACACTCTATGACTTATCACCTCCTATGACTTATCACCCCCACCATCTCACCGCCGCAACGCGCGGGTACTTTCTCTCGTATATATATATATATATAATATAAATAATTATATATATATATATATGTAGCTCGAATGTTGAGAATATTTCCGAAGTGTTTTCTAGGTCTTTGAGATCATCCATATATGCTTTAACTTTAATCATAAATTTAAAAAAAAAAAATTAAAAAAATTATTTAATTTGAAGACTGTTGGACCCGAATTAACTCTATGACTAGTCCAAATATGATAGACTTAAGTGTTAATGACTAATGTAAGTTGTTGATTAATTTTTATTTCAACTTTTAAGATCTTTTGACTAAAGCCGCAAATCTTAATTGGATATCTAAACAATTATTCTAAAGAATAATAGAATCATATTAACCATAATAAAGTTGCTTTTATTGAACATAGATTTGGTCGAAACTTCCTAGCTAAATTCTCTAGGCTCGTGGAGATCATAGATAGTCAAATTAAACCCCACCTTCACATTTTGAAAAGCTTTTCAACCCCCTATAAAATCACATCAAACTCATCATTGAGAAATTAAAGCAATAAGTAAGAAACAGCAAATCTATATACACACACGATATATATAATAGATTATAATAGATATGGAAGGTGGTGGTTCTTTTAAGGGAAAAACCATGCATGATGATGAAGGCCAACTAGAGGCTCGATACCGAGGTGTCCGAAGGCGGCCATGGGGTAAATATGCAGCTGAGATTCGCGACCCAAATAAAAACGGGCAGAGAATATGGCTTGGTACATTTGATACAGCTGAGGACGCGGCTCGTGCTTACGATCAAGCGGCTTTCTACCTTCGTGGTCATCTTGCCACCCTCAATTTTCCGGCTGAGTACTTGTCTAAACTCCCCGAACCCCCTTTGTACAAGCCTTCATCAAAGTCTTATTCGCCTTCTTCGGGAGGTTCTTCATCCTTCGGAAAAGACAAACAAGTAATTGTACTTGAGTACTACGATGATCGTCTATTACAGCAGCTGCTTCATGACACTTCAATGGACAGGAATAAATAACCCTTTTTTTTCAAATGGCTAGAAGAAAAAATCATTGATATGCGGTTTTTGATAACTTTTCTAAATCATGATCCGCCTAAGCTTCCAAAGTCTTAATTTGTGAGAGTCTCTATATATATATATATGAAAAGGTACATGTAAGAACCATTTGAATTGGAAGAACCATGAGAACCTCCAAATTATAACTTGATGTTCATATGTGAATGTATATGTGAACGAATTGGTTCACATATGAACATATCATGTTATACTTAATAGTATCTATATTCATACGTGAACAGTTCTCGCATATATATACTTAATACTATATATGTATGTAAGTATGTAACATATCAGTCTTGCTTGCTGCTTAACTTTGATATAATATATTACTTAATCTTCAATGTTATCATCGATCGGTAGGCCGGCTCTTTGCTTAATTAATATCTCATTTCAAGTTTTCAACGATCGGTTAATTAAGGATCATAAATTTGTAATGAATATCTCACTACAAGAAATCCTGCTTTTAGTGACGCCTAAAGTCGTCGCCAATAGTCACAAAAGTCGTCGCTAAATGCATTAGCGACGATATGTTCGTCTCCTGTGACTTTTAGCGACGCTTTTTGCGACGCCGGAAAGTGGGACCCATCAGCGGAAAAATAAAGCGAAAAGAAAATGTAAATTTTTTTGGCGTCGGATTTAGCGACGCATCTGTCGTTGCTAAGATTAATTATATTTAAATATAAATGTTTTTTAAAATAAAAAAAATAATACTAAAATTTTAGCGACGCTTTTGTCGTCGCTAATTTGGTCGCTAAATTTTTTTTTTATTAATTCGAAAAACATGAAACTGATTAGCGACGATTTTTCCGTCGCTAAAACCGTCGCTAGCTGGAAAAAAATTGGCAGCATTCTGCTGCATTTCCAGATTCCCACCCGGTTTTTTCGGGCAAATTTGCAGCTTTCAAAACCTGTTTTTAGCACCTATTTCCTAGTAACTACAACATCAACAACAACAACAAACTTGCAATCTAGCAACATCAATGACAAACTTGCAATCTAATGACAAACTTGCAATCTAATTGCATCAACAACAATAAACAAAGACAACAACAATAACGCCATCAACAAACTAAATTACCAAATACATCAACAACAAACTAAATTACCAATCCTAACATCAACAAAGTTACGATTACCAAATCCTAAGTTATCAAATAGTTCAAAGTACCTAAGTTACCATAACTAAAGTGTCCAAAAGCTAGCGTTACCAAAAGATCTAAGTTAAAGTATCATAGGGGGAACCTACATTCAAAGATTTAAACATGCCAAAGTGTTTCAAAGTTTTACAAAATCAACTTCAAAAGTTTCACAACATATACTCATGCATCCGCCGACCCATCATCTTCACTTCCACCATTTTCCCCTTCATCATCTTCCTCGTTATCACTATCCCCATAATCCTCCAAATCATCTTCCTCGTCATTTGCATTCTTCGAGGTTGACGAGGCCATACCAAGCTTCTTCCAAAAGGGCGCGGTATAGGTTGCAACATACTCCTTCATCTCATCAACTGTGTACATGGGCTGAGAACGGCTACAAGAGGCCTCACCTACAAAGGCAGACTGGGGTAGTTTTGGTCCATACCCCCGGGCCACCCACGGCGCGGCTGCAGCACCTCCTCCATGATCTCCTCCTCGGTCATGCAATTTGGGTCATCTTTCATTTCCTCCATCCGCCTCTACATGGTTACAAGACAAAAATAACCCCAAGTTATATATATATGCGAACATTGTATGTTAAACATAAACGTTATACAAGTAATAAAAACATACATGAAATTCCTCGGCCTCGTGCTCGGTAAATTTACCCTTCTTGGTCCGGTGGCGTTTGTACAGTTCAATAGGGCTAACGCCTTTCTGTAAACACATGAAAAAAAAATATAAGGTTAGTATTTTTTTTACAATGTCACAACTATACTGTAAAAACAAAATAACTTACGTTATTGAATCTAAGCCGCGTTCTTTCTTCCATGACGGACAATGATCGTTTGTTTTGACCGACATCCCTTGTTAGCAGCAGACCGTCTCTGGAAAGCATCTGAAAGCTTGAAGTCCACAAACTTTTCCCAATAATCAGCAGACACATCTCCAGGAGGCGATGTCCTAAGTGCAACGCCATTCTTTACCCCCCCTCTAGCCTCAAAGTGGGTTTGGCTAAACTTGTACTTCTGATCTCGATATATCTTGGCAAAGTACTTATTCAACCCAATCTTGATGAACTTCCCTTGCGGGCCATAGATATGGAAGTCCACATCATACCAAGCCTGCAAAAATATAAGTAACAATAAGACAACTTTATACTTTCACAAAATACAACAAATATTGCACTAAAAAACACTTAACCTGCAGCTCGTCGTAGATGGTACAGGTATGCTGGGGAGGGATGGACGCCCAGGAAAGATAGTAATACGGGATGATAGTCCACGATTTGCACACTTATAATAGGATTAATCTAGACAAGAAAGTAATAAATAGAGAGTAAAGAACATGAACAAGAATAAGTTCAAATGCAAATATCTAAGCAAGTCTAATCATATGTATCATTGATTAAACGATGAATACATGGTCGATATTACAACTTGTCTTACAAGAATACAAATGAACTAAATAATTGCTAAGTCTAGACACACTAAAAACTTAAGCATTTACAATAGAATATAAGTGACACACACTTGTGGTGACAAACACCAAGTGTAAATGATGCGGCTGTGTTGCTTTATATAGGGGAGGAATTAGGGCAACACAGCCTTACAATGATAGTGATAGAATGGTGGTTGTTGACTTCTCACTGGCTCAACGTACTTGCATCCAGGATCCTTTGTCTTCTTTACCAAAACGGGTATGAGAGAGAATTACCCTTGTTTTGGTCCAACTGCATCCTTGCCATACTAAGTAAATTACAGTTGGATGAACCACCATGTGACTTCTTGTCTTTACTTGATTTGAATTCTTCCCGCCTTGACTTACAATTAAGAAAGAAACCACCCGCTGACAAGAGTCACTGACTCGCTGAAGACTTGCTGACGACACACGTCAGCGACCAAGTCTGGTCAGCGAATCCTTGACTCAACAATCTCCCCCTATTCGCTGAGAAGACTTGCTGAGTAGACTAGATTTTGATAAGAATAAAGAAATGATGAAAAGATGTCTTATATATCATCTTTAAACATTACAAGCTGATACATATAGCATTTATATTATAAGACATCTATAAATTGGCAGCTTCAATTTCCCAAGCTTCCTCTTGCTTAGTGATCCTGATCGCTGGGTCATCCCTTCTGTTAGGCTTTACCAATTCTTCATCCAACTTGCTGATGAACCATCTGTTGTTGGATGTTTCAGCACACCTTCTTCTTATGCTTAAGATGAACCCAGTGGACGCTTTTTCAATTTCATCCAAGCGAAAGAACAGTTGATTGTTCTGAAAGTTTGTGAAGAAGATGCCAGCAGGATTCTCTATCACTCTCCCTTCCTCAAAGAAGCTTCTGGGAGGAAGTCTGGTGTTCAGCAAGGCATCACCAGTGATAGGAGAAAGGTCAACAGCTATGGTTCGATGCTCTTCTTTCCTCTTTCTTTGAATCCTTCTTCCTGCTGAGGTGGAGATAGCTGTTGGAGTACCAAAAACTTGCCTCAGCATTTGCAGATCAGTTTTGAACTTGGTTTCGTACTCTCTGGCCTTCTCAAAATATTCCTTGAGCATCTTTTGAAGTTGTTCATAGCTGACAGCCTTCTTGTCTTTCACTAGCATGTAGACTTCAAACCACTCAGAGGCACCCAAGGTTGTTGGTTTGACCCCTTCAAGTTTGATTGGCTTGTCAGCACCTTCTCTTAAGATTTTCAAGTTGGTCTTAAGACCCATTTCAGCACGAAAGGCTTCAGCAGCCACAATCTTTTGAGGCCTCTTTCTGTCCTCCATATGCTTCAACCATTTAGCCTTTTCTTCCTCAAACTTGGCTCTTTTCTCAATGAGTTGCTTCTCAACTTCTGTATGCTTCTGCCTGTATAAAGCTTCAGCACCACCCGTTTTCAGGAGCATTCGCTGCTCACCATCCAATTGATCTTTTTCCATAAAAGGCAGCTGCTTGATGTACTCAAGATTTTTCCTTTCATTTTCTTGATTTTCTTTGATTCTATTCAGCTCCTTGATAGCTTCTTCTTGAGTCTTGCCTTCAGCAGTCAATGCCAAAATATCAATCATTTGGTGTTGATGACCTGCTGAAGATTGGATGGGTAGCTGAGCAGCTGAGAGAGCAGATGAAGTAGCGATCAATTGTTCTGCTGGAAGAGCGGTGGGAGGTTTCGGTGAGAATCCAGAATCAGTGAGCTGTTTTCGATGAGTATCAGAGAGAGGAGTAATTTCAGTATTGGCCAGATATCGTTTATGAAAGACTGGAAGCAATTCATTTGACCTATTTATTTCCATTTCTCTAGCAAAACCAGTTTCCCATGTTTCTTTGATCACTTTGGGGTCAAACTGTTCCCCTACACCTTCAAAAACTTCAATGTAACCCGCATCAGCAGCAGGGCGAGGTACATTGAACATCACAATTTGTTGCTCCCCCTCACCACCAGCTGGGGGAGCTTCAGCATAAGTTTCCTTTTCAATCTCCCCCAAAACACCAGCAGGGGGAACTTCAACATTTTCTTCTTCTTGTTCATGCTACCCCTCAACGCCAGCAGGGGGAACTTCAATATTTACATCTTCTTCATTACTAACTGCCACAATCGCCATTTCATCAGCTTTGGCGGTGTTAGTAGTAGCATCATCAGTTTCCATGACCTGTTCAGCAGATTCTTCATATATTTTCTCAAGGGCTTTGTTCACTGCTTCACCAACCAAGTCTAACACAGCAACGTCAACTTTCTCCCCTTGGAAGTTGTATTATTAATAACAACTTCCACAGCCGCTGGCTGTTTAGATTGTTGATTTACCAGCTGTGCCAGCAGGTTCTTGATTTCATCGACCTCCTTTTCTAGCTTAACTTGACTCAGGCGATCCTCCTCAGTGAAAGAAGCTTGAGGAATAGGAAGGTCAGCCACTTGTTTTTCTAGGGCATGAATTGCCTTAGTGTTATTTTCGACTTGAGTAGTCAGAGGGGAGATGAGATCACTCAATGTGACAACCGCCAAAATTTCAGGTTGATTAATTTACTATTATGTGTACTATTTAAATTTTTGTAGATCAAACAATATGAACAAACATTTTATGGCAAAATAAACTGAACAAATATTCTTTTGATAAATTATGGACAATTATTGCCAAGAACTCAAATAGTTATTTGAGAGTTGCTTGGAAATATTTTTTTTTCATACTTATACTATCAATAACCGTATTTATGAATAGTACCGTATTTATGAATAGTACCGTATTTATGAATAGTAACCGTATTTATGAATAGTACCGTATTTATGAATAGTACCGTATTTATGAATAGTACCGTATTTATGAATAGTACCGTATTTATGAATAGTACCGTATTTGTGAATAGTACCGTATTTATGAATAGTACCGTATTCGTGAATAGTTACTATGAATAGTAACGGTAAATAGTAAAGGTAAAAAGTAAATTGTAAATGGTAAAGGTAAAAAGCATATTCCAAAGCATATGCTAAGGCATATTCCAAAGAATATGCTAAGGCATATTCTAAAGCATATTCTAAAATTATTTTCTATAAATAGCGACCTTAGTTTAATTATAAAACTCACACCATCATATATTCAATTCTAAATTTCTCTCTGATAATCACACAAGATTAAGTACGTCTAAGTGATCTTTCTTCTACAACACTAAGGTGAGTCTCCATATTCCCCTTTTCAAATTATTTATACATTTATTTGGGGACTGAGATACATGCAATAAAACTATTTGTTATACTTATATGTATATTTTCAAAGTTATATTATATGTAATATACTTATATGCATATTTACAAATTTATATATTATATATATATTTTGTAACTCTGCTTTATTTATTTTACCTTCGGGGTAAAATACAAACTCTTTACTGTTATGATGAACACAAGTATTTTCAGAAATGTATATATGGTTGATTCTAAGTTGCTCTGTTCAATTAAAAACCTCTCTATCATGAACGATTAATTATGGAAACATAAACGTGGGTATATTGAATAGTACTATTGGGGTAGGCACCCCCATTCGTGTTGGTCATACCAACTGGATACGGATGCATTATATTTGGAAAGCTTAGGGTACCCTGAACAAGGTACCTACTCTGGAGGCAAATAAACACACACTTGTCTAGTTTTGGTTCATGAGCTTAGAACTTGATGTATACAGTATCTACTCTTATATTCTATTTGATCCATTATGTGATCAAATAGTTACTTTAAATCTTGTGGTTCATACTCTATATTTTAATTAAAAACATATGATACTCTTTGCTAATATTGTATCATAACTATTTGACATTGCGGTAAGGCAATGATCACACTGAACTCTAGTATTTTTGGAAACTATATTTTCTATATGAAAAACTTATGGAACTCACCAACTTTATGTTGACGTATTTTAGCATGTATTCTCAGGTAACTAGACGATACTCTATACATGGAACATTTTTCCGCTGCATACAACATACTGGACCATGGCCTACCCTCAGACTCTAGTAAAGACAAGTCAATTTGCTAAAGTCTCTGTCTACTGTTTAATATTGTTTAATATTAAATAAATGTTTTCAAGAATAATATCTTTCATAAATTGTAATATAAATTTGTGAACAATGCTTTTATATAAATGTATTTTAAAACGACAACGTGTTGTGTCGTTCAGTATATCTTGTGTTGTGAATCCATGTAAGTCATACCCCGTCTAGGGCGGGTGTGACAGATTGGTATCAGAGCCCAAGTTATAGTGAACTAGGTAGCAAATTGATGGACCTAGACTATAACCCCATATAGAACAACACCCACATACATGCATAATTTTATGAATAATCCCTACTTGATTATATATGTTTAGAATATATAATTTAATGTATATTATATATATATATATATAGCAACAGAGTAATGTCGGGATTCGTAGTGGAATACTTATCCGATCGTGAGGAAGAGATTACGTCTCGATCACCTCCACCTGTACTTGAACCCTCCGACTCTCCTCGTCATGTAGTAAATCAGCCAATGGAGGAGACCGATCACGTTGGAGAAGAAGCTGATAACGCACTTGTCCCTGGACCAAACACTACTGTCACCACTAATGCTTTTACTAGCACTACGCCTACTTTTACTTTTTCAAATCCATCTGGGGAAGGTCCTTCAAGCTCACCTCGATCTTTAATACGAAGGATCCGAACGCCTAGATATCCGATGTTTAACCACCCTCAGTCACAACGTACTCGACTTACTCATCCTGAACCACCCGCTCAACGGCTGCGGAGATCTATTAATGCTATACCAAGATTTCTGGCGGAATGGAGATTTGAAGAAGGACTCCTTAACTCTGACCAGTTCAGAAGAGCTGAAGGTCCAACCAATATTCCTGCACTAACTATGGAACCTTTGCATGACACTGTCCCTACATTGGTTCTACGCATAGTCCGAGCAGAAAAGTGTATTACGGAGTTGAGGGAAAGAACAAACATACTACGGAGGAAGGTGGAAAATCAAGATAATATGATAGTCGCACTGGAAGGTGAGATGGAGGAAGCTCACTTCAGGATACATGGTCTTGAAGACACCGTGTTGGAACTACAGGAAAAGATAACAAGATTTGAAGCTATGTTTGAGGCTATATCGAGAGCCACTACTATAACCCCATCTACTCTGTCACAGTAGATATTGTCTAGTTACTTACTATTTACGGCGTATATGTCGGGAAATGTAATTTTAGATAAAATAATGGATTCTTGAGATGTTTATATCTCAAAGTTTGTTATCCAATAAATCTACTATCTTTATCTTGATTTACACTTCTTTTAGTCATAACTATTGAATTGTGGTTATGGTATGATGTGGTAGTATCTCATCAATTTCTTTATTTATATTTAAGGATCCGGCCGTCAAAAGAAGTACCAGAAATGAACGCAACAGATATTGCTAGAATTGTAGCAGAAAGTATAGCAGTAGCTTTTGCAACTCAAGCCGCAAACAGAAACAATAATCATGACAATAATGGTACACCTAGAGATTGTACTTACAGAGAATTTCAACAATGTAAACCCATTATATACAATGGTACTGAAGGAGCAATTGCACTCATCCGATGGTTCGAGAAACTGGAGTCCATATTTCGTGTTAGTAACTGCGCTGAAGATAGCCGAGTAAAATATGCTACCTGCACACTACAAGATCAAGCTCTTACCTGGTGGAATGAGTACGCCACTACCGTAGGAATTGATGCAGCTTATGCAATGTCATGGGAAGATTTGAAGGAACGTATGAAAGCCAAGTATTGCCCGAGGAGCGAAATTCAGAAAATGGAGGTAGAATTTCATAATTTGAAGACGAAGGGATACGAAGTATCTGAATACACCAACCGCTTTCATGAGTTGGCACTTCTTTGCCCAACCATGGTTACACCCGATTATAAGAAGAATGAGCAGTATATTTCTGGACTTCCACCAAAGATTCAGGATTTGATCACTGCTACCGAAACCACTGACATCGAACATGCGGTTCGGTTGGCAAACAGTTTGGCTGACAAAGCAAACTTCGTGCTAATACAGAAGGAAAGTCTGGTGATCAAAAAGGGTTCAATAAGAAAAGGAGATGGGAAGATAACTTTGGGAAGAATTAAGGGGATCAACAGACAAAGAGACCTGCTCAGACCTCAGGACCATCATCAAATAATGGTTATATAGAAACCAGGCCATATTGCAATAGGTGTACTTTACAATCGAAACAACAACAACAACAACAACACAACAACAACAACAACCACAACAACAACAACAACCACAACAACAACAACAACAACAACAACCACAACAACAACAAACAACAACAACAACAACAACAACCACAACAACAACAACAACAACAACAACAACAACAACAACAACAACAACAACAACAACAACAACAACAACAACAACAACAACAACAACAACAACAACAACAACAACAACAACAACAACAACAACAACAACAACCACAACAACAACAACAACAACAACAACAACAACAACAACAACAACCACAACAACAACAACAACAACAACAACAACAACAACAACAACCACAACAATAACAATCGAAACAACAACAACAACAACAACAACAACCACAACAATAACAATCGAAACAACAACAGCAGCAACAACCACAACAACAACAACAACAACAACAACACAACAACAACAACCACAACAACAACAACAACAACACAACAACAACAATAACAACCACAACAACAACAATCGAAACAACAATAACAACCACAACAACAACAATCGACAACAACAACAACAACAACCACAACAATAACAATCGAAACAACAACAACAACAACAACAACAACAACAATAAACAACAACAACAACAACAACAACAACAACCACAACAACAACAACAACAACAACAACAACAACAACAACAACAACCACAACAACAACAACAACCACAACAACAACAACAACAACAACCACAACCACAACAACAACAACAACAACAACAACAACCACAACAACAACAACAACAACAACAACAACAACAACAACAACAACAACAACACAACAACAACAACAACCACAACAACAACAACAACAACAACAACAACAACAACCACAACAACAACCACAACAACAACAACAACAACAACAACAACAACAATCGAAACAACAACAACAACAACAACCACAACAATAACAATCGAAACAACAACAACAACAACAACAACAACAACAACAACAACAACAACAACAACAACAACAACAACAACAACAACAACAACCACAACAACAACAACAACAACAACAACAACAACAACAACAACAACAACAACAACCACAACAACAACAACAACAACAACAACAACAACAACAACAACCACAACCACAACAACAACCACAACAACAACAATCGAAACAACAACAACAACAACCACAACAATAACAACCGAAACAACAACAACAACAACAACAACAACCACAACAACAACAACAAACAACAACAATAACAACCACAACAACAACAACCGAAACAACAACAACAATAACAACCACAACAACAACAATCGAAACAACAACAACAACAACAACCACAACAATAACAATCGAAACAACAACAACAGCAACAACCACAACAACAACAACAACAACAACAATGCTCGAGGAAGGGCTTTCATGATCAATGCGGGAGAAGCCCGCCAAGACCCAAACATCGTCACGGGTATGTTTCATCTGAATAATCATTGTGTCTTTGCTTTATTTGATCCTGGTGCCGATAGAAGTTTTGTGTCAAATAAAATTATTCACCTGCTTTCAATTATACCTACCCCATTAGATGCTAAGTATTCTGTAGAATTAGCAAATGGTAAAATGATCGAAGTCGAAAGCATAATCCAAGGTTGTACCTTAGAATTAGCAAAAGAATTATTTTCTATAGATCTAATACCATTCGAAATAGGAAGCTTTGATATTATCATTGGTATGGACTGGTTGTCTAAAAACCAAGCAGAAATAGTCTGTCACGAAAAAGTTGTTCGAATTCCAATTGCAAACGGTGAGAAGTTGATTATCCAAGGCGATAAGAATGGAGTACGATGTAACATTATATCTTGCATGAAGACTCAGAAGTATCTCAGAAAGGGATACTATGCAATCCTAGCCCACGTATCGGAGAAAAAGCCTCAAGAGAAGCAGCTTGAAGACATACCCATTGTACGTGATTTTCCAGAAGTCTTTCCTGAAGACTTGCCTGGTCTTCCACCAATCCGGCAGGTGGAATTCAAAATAGACTTAGTACCTGGTGCTGCACCAGTGGCACGAGCACCATATCGATTAGCTCCTTCCGAAATGAAAGAACTTGCAAGTCAATTGCAAGAACTTTTAGAGAAAGGATTCATTCGACCGAGTTCCTCACCTTGGGGAGCTCCAGTCTTGTTCGTCAAGAAGAAAGACGGATCTTTTCGCATGTGTATAGACTATAAGGAGTTGAATAAGTTGACGGTTAAAAACCGGTACCCACTTCCTAGGATCGATGACCTGTTTGATCAATTACAAGGGTCGAGTTGTTACTCAAAAATCGATCTTAGATCCAGTTACCATCAGCTTAGAGTTTCAGAAGAAGACATTCCCAAGACGGCGTTTAGAATCCGCTATGGCCATTACGAGTTTGAAGTGATGCCATTTGGTTTGACGAATGCACCCGCAGTTTTCATGGACCTCGTGAACCGTGTGTGCAAACCATATTTAGATAAGTTTGTTATCGTATTCATAGATGACATTCTAATCTAATCTAAAACCAAAGAAGAGCACGAGGTACATCTGAAGAAAATTTTGGAACTACTCAAGAAGGAAGAATTGTACGCAAAGTTTTCAAAATGCGATTCTGGATTCGTACAGTACAATTCTTAGGCCATGTCATTGATAGTCAAGGAATTCATGTAGATCCTGCCAGATCGTGGCTATTAAGAACTGGGAAGCACCGAAAACACCAACAGAAATACGACAATTTTTAGGTCTTGCTGGCTATTATAGAAGATTCATCGAGAATTTTTCTAAGATAGCCCAACCTTTAACGTCGTTGACTCAAAAAGACAAGAAGTTTGCCTGGAAGATAAACAAGAAAAAGCATTTCAACTGCTGAAGGAGAAGCTCTGTAGTGCTCCGATTTTGTCACTACCCGAAGGAACGGATAATTTTGTGGTATATTGCGACGCATCTCATCAAGGATTGGGATGTGTGTTGATGCAGAAAGATAAGGTGATAGCCTATGCCTTGCGTTAACTTAAGGTGCACGAGAAGAACTACATGACTCATGATCTTGAACTAGGAGCTGTAATATTCGCTCTAAAGATTTGGAGATACTATTTATATGGTACAAAGTGTACTATTGTGACAATCGTCAATTTTCGGATAAAACAAAAATTTTAAATCTTTTATTAATTGAGATTTAATCTAAAAATATTAAGAAATATTAAGTATTAAGCTTTATATTAAATAGAAATTGGTCTATTTAATATAATACGTTATAAACAACTAAAATAGTTGGAATAATGAAGATATTTAAAATAAAGTAAAGGATACCAAATCTTAAGATATTATGTTTAAAGCCTTAATAAGATTACATTTAAATTTTGACGATTTAACGACAACTATTTAGACTAAATCACGGACTAGACATCTGGCGAATGATGATGTAATTACTATATATAAAATATAGTAATGTCGACAGCCCATATGATTTAATATTTAACCCACATGCAATATACAAATTGCAATTTGAAATGTTGATTGTATTTGTTTTTCTGGACACCACCTGCGGCCCCCCCATCTTTTGTTTATGTCGACATCTACTTCCTTCTTCTTATCTCCCTCCCTTTCTATATTCTTTTAAGTACATGCAGAGATAGATATAGATAATACATGCATACTTGAGTTCCTTCCCCACTTGTTTTTTTTTCTGCCTTTCGACCACCCCTCCAATTTCATAAACATCAAAATGAATTTGATGAATGTGACAACCGCCAAAATTTCAGGTTGATTAATTTACTATTACGTGTACTATTTAAATTTTTGTTGATCAAACAATATGAACAAACATTTTATGGCATAATAAACTGAACAAATATTTTTTGATAAATTATGGATAACTATTGCCAAGAACTCAAATAGTTATTTGAGAGTTGCTTGGAAATATTTTTTTTTCATACTTATACTATCAATAACCGTATTTATGAATAGTACCGTATTTATGAATAGTAACCGTACTTATGAATAGTACCGTAATTGTGAATAGTAACTATACTTATGAATAGTACCGTATTTTGTGAATAGTAACAGTGTAGATGAATAGTACTGTATCAGTGAATAGTAACCGTATCCAGAAATCGTATTCATGAATAGTGACCGTGAATAGTTACTATGAATAGTAACGGTAAATAGTAAAGGTAAAAAGTAAATTGTAAATGGTAAAGGTAAAAAGCATATTCCAAAGAATATGCTAAGGCATATTCCAAAGAATATGCTAAGGCATATTCTAAAGCATATTCTAAAATTATTTTCTATAAATAGCGACCTTAGTTTAATTATAAAACTCACACCATTTATATTCACTTCTAAAAATCTCTTTTATAATCACACAAGATTAAGTACGTCTAAGTGATCTTTCTTCTACAACACTAAGGTGAGTCTTCATACTCCCCTTTTCAATTATTTATACATTTATTTGGGGACTGAGATACATGCAATAAAACTACTTGTTATACTTATATGTATATTTTCAAAGTTATATACTTATATGTATATTTACAAAAAATTATATATATATATATATATATATTTTGTAACTCCACTTTATTATTTTACCTTCGGGGTAAAATACAAACTCTTTACTGTTATGATGAACACAAGTATTCCAGAAATGTATATATGGTTGATTCTAAGTTGCTCTGTTCACTCAAAGTCCTCACTATCATGAACGATTAATTATGGAAACATAAACGTGGGTATATTGAATAGTACTATTGGGGTAGGCACCCCATCCGTGTTGGTCATACCAACTGGATACGGATGCATTATATTTGGAAAGCTTAGGGTACCCTGAACAAGGTACCTACTCTGGAGGCAAATAAACACACACTTGTCTAGTTTCGGTTCATGAGCTTAGAACTTGATGTATACATTATCTACTCTTATATTCTATTTGATCCATTGTGTGATCAAATAGTTACTTTAAATCTTGTGGTTCATACTCTATATTTTTATTAAAAATCTATGATACTCTTTGCTTTATATTGTATCATAACTACTTGACATTGCGGTAAGGCAATAATGATCACACTGAACTCCGGTATTTTGAGAAACTATAATTTCTATATGAAAAACTTATGGAACTCACCAACTTTATGTTGACGTATTTTAGCATGTATTCTCAGGTAACTAGACGATACTCTATACATGGGACATTTTTCCGCTGCATACAACATACTGGACCCTGGCCTACCCTCAGACTCTAGTAAAGACTCATCAATTTGCTAAAGTCTCAAGCTACTGTTTAATATTGTTTAATATTAAATAAATGTTTTCAAGAATAATATCTTTCATAAATTGTAATATAAATTTGTGAACAATATTTTTATATAAATGTATTTTAAAATGACAACGTTTTGTGTCGTTCAGTATATCTTGTGTTGTGAATCCATGTACGTCATACCCCGTCTAGGGCAGGTGTGACATATTCACCGACCATAAAAGTCTCCAACATATTTTTGACCAGAAAGATTTGAACATGAGGCAACGTAGATGGATGGAATTGCTCAGTGATTACGATTGTGAAATTCGTTATCATCCGGGCAAAGCAAACATTGTAGCAGATGCTTTAAGTCGTAAAGAAAGAGTAAAGCCACTTCGAGTACGAGCTTTAAGTATGACCATTCATACTCATCTTACTTCCCAAATTCGTGAAACTCAACTTGAAGCATTAAAGAAAGACAATCTCAAAGAAGAAGCTTTGAGGGGGATGGAAGAGCAATTTGAAGTTAGACCCAATGGAACCCGGTATTTTTCTAACCGGATTTGGCTACCAAGCTATGGAGATTTAAGAAACTTGGTGATGAACGAATCACACAAGTCAAGATATTCGATACATCCTGGATCAGATAAGATGTATCATGGACTAAAAGAATTATACTGGTGGCCTAACATGAAAGCTGACATAGCCACCTATGTTAGCAAATGTCTAACATGCTCAAAGGTGAAGGCAGAGCACCAAAAGCCATCTGGATTGCTACAACAACCAGAGATTCCCCAGTGGAAGTGGGAATGTATAGCCATGGACTTTATCACAAAGTTACCAAAGACTACTAATGGTTGTGATACGATATGGGTAATTGTAGACCGACTCACTAAGTCTGCACATTTCTTGCCCATAAAAGAGGCTGATAAAACGAGCAAGCTGGCTAGATTGTACATAAAGGAAGTAGTATCACGGCATGGAATACCTATTTCGATTATTTCTGATAGGGATAGTATTTTACTTCCAGATTTTGGCAGACACTACAGAAAGCTTTAGGTACACGGTTAGATATGAGCACTGCATACCACCCGCAGACCGATGGTCAAAGTGAAAGGACCATTCAAACGCTTGAAAACATGTTGCGCGCTTGCATAGTTGATTTTGGGAATGGTTGGGAAAAACACTTGCCTTTGTGTGAGTTCTCATACAACAACAGTTACCACACTAGCATCAAGGCTGCACCATTTGAGGCACTGTATGGGAGAAAATGTCGTTCACCCATCTGTTGGGTTGAATTAGGTGACAAAATTCCAGTAAAGAAAAACAGTCCAATTACAGGTCCTAAACTCATTCATGAGACTACTGAGAAGATCTTACAGATACAAAACCGATTAAAGGCAGCACGAGATCGTCAAAAGAACTATGCTGATGTAAGAAGAAAGCCTTTGGAATTTCAAGTAAGAGACAAGGTTATGCTGAAAGTATCTCCTTGGAAAGGAGCCATCCGATTTGGAAAACGAGGTAAGCTAAATCCTAGGTTTATTGGACCTTTCGAAATACTAGAAAGAACTGGTCCAGTAGCTTATAGGCTTAGACTGCCACAAGAACTTAGCCGTATACACGATGTGTTTCACGTCTCAAACTTGAAAAAGTGTTTGTCTGACAAAAAACAAATTATTCCACTGGAAGAACTTCGAATGGATGACAAGCTGCACTTTGTTGAAGAACCAGTAGAGATTATGGATAGAGACGCAAAGCAGTTGAAACAGAGTCGAATTCCTATTGTCAAAGTC
Source organism: Erigeron breviscapus (assembly GCA_034093135.1). Classification (NCBI taxonomy): domain Eukaryota; kingdom Viridiplantae; phylum Streptophyta; class Magnoliopsida; order Asterales; family Asteraceae; genus Erigeron; species Erigeron breviscapus. The sequence continues at coordinate 707,066 of CM067167.1, forward strand.
CGATGGAATTCAAAGCGAGGTCCTGAGTTTACCTGGGAACGTGAGGATCAAATGAAACAAAAGTATCCTCACTTGTTCGAAAAAGCCCTACATTCCGACCACACGGGCTAAATTTCGGGACGAAATTTTAATAACTAGGGGGAGAATGTGACAACCGCCAAAATTTCAGGTTGATTAATTTACTATTACGTGTACTATTTAAAATTTTGTTGATCAAACAATATGAACAAACATTTTATGGCATAATAAACTGAACAAATATTTTTTTGATAAATTATGGACAATTATTGCCAAGAACTCAAATAGTTATTTGAGAGTTGCTTGGAATTTTTTTTTTCATACTTATACTATCAATAACCGTATTTATGAATAGTACCGTATTTGTGAATAGTAACCGTACTTATGAATAGTACCGTATTTTGTGAATAGTAACCGTACTTATGAATAGTACCGTATTTTGTGAATAGTAACCGTATAAAAAAAAAAAAAAAAAAAAAAAAAAAAAAAAAAAAAAAAAAAAAAAAAAAAAAAAAAAAAAAAAACAAAAAAAAAAAAAAAAAAAAAAAAACACAAAGGGGGGGGGGGGGGGGCCCTTTCGGCGGGGGGGGGGGGGGGGGGGGGGGGGGGGGGGGGGGGGGGGGGCGGGGGGGCGCGGGGGTGGGGGGGGGGGGCGCGGGGGGGGGGGGTGGGGGGGCTCCGGCCATGGGGTGGGGGGGGTTTTTCGTTTTAGTTCCAAATTTTTAAAAAAACAAAAAAAAAAAAAAAAAAAAAAAAAAAAAAAAAAAAAAAAAAAAAAAAAAAAAAAAAAAAAAAAAAAAAAAACCAAAACAACCACAAACCCCACCAAAACCGGGGGGGGGGGGGGGGGGGGGGGGGGGGGGGGGGGGGGGGGGGGGGGGGGGGGGGGGGGGGGGGTGGGGGGGGTTATTTTGTGAATAGTAACCGTATACATGAATAGTACTGTATCAGTGAATAGTAACCGTATCCAAAAATCGTATTCATGAATAGTGACCGTGAATAGTTACTATGAATAGTAACGGTAAATAGTAAAGGTAAAAAGTAAATTGTAAATGGTAAAGGTAAAAAGCATATTCCAAATAGAATATGCTAAGGCATATTCCAAATAATATGCTAAGGCATATTCTAAAGCATATTCTAAAATTATTTTCTATAAATAGCGACCTTAGTTTAATTATAAAACTCACACCATTTATATTCACTTCTAAAATCTCTTTTATAATCACACAAGACTAAGTACGTCTAAGTGATCTTCTTCTACAACACTAAGGTGAGTTTCCATATCCCCTTTTCAAACTCTTTTATATATTGGGGCTGAGATACATGCAAATAAAACTGTTTGTTATACTTATATGTATATTTACAAAATTATATATATTATATATATTTTGTAACTCCACTTTATTTATTTTACCTTCGGGGTAAAATACAAACTCTTTACTGTTATGATGAACACAAGTACTCCAAAAATGTATATATGGTTGATTCTAAGTTGCTCTGTTCACTCAAAGTCCTCACTATCATGAACGATTAATTATGGAAACATAAACGTGGGTATATTGAATAGTACTATTGGGGTAGGCACCCCCACCGTGTTGGTCATACCAACTGGATACGGATGCATATATATTTGGAAAGCTTAGGGTACCCTGAACAAGGTACCTACTTTGGAGGCAAATAAACACACACATGTCTAGTTTCGGTTCATGAGCTTAGAACTTGATGTATACAGTATCTACTCTTATATTCTATTTGATCCATTGTGTGATCAAATGTTACTTTAAATCTTGTGGTTCATACTCTGTATTTTGATTAAAAACATATGATACTCTTTGCTGATATTGTATCATAACTATTTGACATTGCGGTAAGGCAATGGTCACACTGAACTCTGGCATTTTGTGAAACTATATTTTCTATATGAAAAACTTATGGAACTCACCAACTTTATGTTGACGTATTTTAGCATGTATTCTCAGGTAACTAGACGATACTCTATACAATGGGACATTTTTCCGCTGCATACAACATACTGGACCATGGCCTACCCTCAGACTCTAGTAAAGACAAGTCAATTTGCTAAAGTCTCTGTATACTGTTTAATATTGTTTAATATTAAATAAATGTTTTCAAGAATAATATCTTTCATAAATTGTAATATAAATTGTGAACAATATTTTCTTGTATAAATGTATTTTAAAACGACAACATTTGTGTCGTTCAGTATATCTTGTGTTGTGAATCCATGTACGTCATACCCCGTCTAGGGCGGGTGTGACAGCAACTATAGTGAGTATTAGGCAACGTTCCACCAAAATCAATCGTTCACCCGTTTGAGCGCGAAAGTTCCTAGAATTTTTGATGGAGAAGTATGGGTGTTGTTTGGGTTTTCTTTTCTGGAAAATATTATTTGAATATAATATCGCAATATATATATAGTAGGGATAAGTTAGATGATGTTAACATCATCTTTGTTAGATGATGTTGCTCTCACAAACCATAAAATTCATGGGGGCTTTTTGACATGTGTAAAATTGATGTTAGTGAGTATGTGAGAGCAACATCATCTAACAAAGATGATGTAATCATATATCTTAAAAAAAAAGGGTAAATGGGTGGGAACCCTCTGGTCCCATGTACCGTTTTGGTACCCAGAGCGCACACCGCATAGAACTCATGCCCGGTAAGTCACCATTCCTCACACATGGGATCACAAGATATAGTTTCTCCACTTGCCTTTGGCAAGTTTTGAACCTGTGACCTCTAGCCTTCATCTGTGGGCCCATGTGGTCACATGATGGCGGTACCACTGGGGTTTCACCCCATTGGTTATTTTTATATAATTATCATATATATATATATATGTGTGTGTGTGTGTGTGTGTGTGTAAGGTATATATGCTGCATGTGAAGTAAATGGTCAATGTGACCGTTTGAAACATTCAAAATACCAACGGCTAGCTTCAAATTCGAAATTAACATATTTAGTTCATTTAAAAAAAAAACAATAAACGAGCAATCCTATTTCGTCTCTATGGGGACGGACGTACCTAAAACGGACGAAAGACAGATGTCACACCCGCCCTAGACGGGGTATGACGTACATGGATTCACAACACAAGATATACTGAACGACACAAAACGTTGTCGTTTTAAAATGCATTTATATAAAAACATTGTTCACAAATTTATATTACAATTTATGAAAGATATTATTCTTGAAAACATTTATTTAATATTAAACAATATTAAACAGTAGACAAAGACTTTAGCAAATTGACTTGTCTTTACTAGAGTCTGAGGGTAGGCCATGGTCCAGTATGTTGTATGCAGCGGAAAAATGTCCCATGTATAGAGTATCGTCTAGTTACCTGAGAATACATGCTAAAATACGTCAACATAAAGTGGTGAGTTCCATAAGTTTTTCATATAGAAATTATAGTTTATACCAGAGTTATCCAGAGTTCAGTGTGATCATTGCCTTACCGCAATGTCAAGTAGTTATGATACAATATAAAGCAAAGAGTATCATAGATTTTTAATTAAAAATATAGAGTATGAACCACAAGATTTAAAGTAACTATTTGATCACACAATGGATCAAATAGAATATAAGAGTAGATACTGTATACATCAAGTTCTAAGCTCATGAACCGAAACTAGACAAGTGTGTGTTTATTTGCCTCCGAAGTAGGTACCTTGTTCAGGGTACCCTAAGCTTTCCAAATATAATGCATCCGTATCCAGTTGGTATGACCAACACGGATGGGGGTGCCTACCCCAATAGTACTATTCAATATACCCACGTTTATGTTTCCATAATTAATCGTTCATGATAGTGAGGACTTTGAGCGAACAGAGCAACTTAGAATCAACCATATATACATTTCTGAAGTACTTGTGTATTTCTATAAAAGCGTATTTTTTTTGTTTTTTTTAAAACATTTTTTGTGTTCATCATAACAGTAAAGAGTTTGTATTTTACCCCGAAGGTAAAATAAATAAAGTGGAGTTACAAAATATATAATATATATATATAAATTTTGTAAATATACATATAAGTATATAACTTTGAAAATATACATATAAGTATAACAAGTAGTTTTATTGCATGTATCTCAGTCCCCAAATAAATGTATAAATAACTGAAAAGGGAATATGGAGACTCACCTTAGTGTTGTAGAAGAAAGATCACTTAGACGTACTTAATCTTGTGTGATTATAAGAGAGAAATTTAGAAGTGAATATATGTTGGTGCGAGTTTTATGGTTGAATATTAGCTGCTATTTATAGATGAACGAAATCGTTCATTTGAATATTTTAATATATTCTTACCATCCGTTTACGAATTAAGAAAAGAAAACGTTTAAAGTTTTTAATATTATTTTATTATTCGATGATTTATTTATATTATTATTATATTATAAAGTTAATCATGAATAAGGGGTATGTATATATATAGTATTCTTTTTGTCCATACATGTAGTGAAATAAACCCGTGATTCATAATTTATAAATTTTAAATTATAAAGTAGATAAAAGTGTGTTTCCCACTACCTCTTGGACTTTTCTAATGATAGATTTCTTTTATACTAGTAGTATATATTTATACATTGTTTTAATCCTAAATTATGCATACGGGCTCCTATTGAGAAAATTCAAGTTTCTATAAGATCAGAAAATTAAGATCTACAACTTTCATTTTAATAATTTTTACTCAACTAACCCATGTGAGCGGGTTTTGGACGTTTATATTATAAGAATAAAGTATGAAAGCGATGTTTACTATTCAGCACTATTTACTTTTGAAATTATTCGGAAATCAGATTCAACGTAGAATTATTTGACGTGGGTCCCGCCTTTATATTATTTTATTTTATTACCCTTTTTACAATTTACTTTCTACCTTTACTATTTACAATTTACTTTTACCTTTACTATTTAAAATTTACTTTTTACTATTTACCGTTATTATTCACAGTCACTATTCACGGTACTATTCACGTCACTATTCACGTCACTATTCATAAATACAATTTCTAGATACGATTACTATTCATAAATACAATTTCTAGATACGATTACTATTCACGGATACGGTATTATTCATGTATACGTTACTATTCATAAATACGGTACTATTCATAAATACGGTTATTGATAGTATAAGTATGAAAAAAAATATTTCCAAGCAACTCTCAAATAACTATTTGAGTTCTTGACATTAATTTGTCCATGATTTATCCAAAGAATATTTGTTCAGTTTATTATGTCATAAAATATTTGTTCGTATTGCTTGATCTATAAACATTTAAGTAGTATACATAATAGTAAATTTATCAACCTGAAATTTTGGCGGTTGTCACAACGAGTCACACCTAGTGGTGTGCACTCGTCCTCCAAGAAGGGACGAATGGGGGAACGAGTAGGGACGAGGGTGTTGTGAATACTCTAACTATATATGAGAGTGAGAATAGGTGGGTATAAGGCTATCCCCATTTACAACCCAACCTAACAATACTATTCATCAAAATAATAGTTTCCCTCTCTTATATTTACCAACTCATTTGCTCTCCTATCTCGTTTCCCATCGCACAACAAGATCGGAAAGGAGGAACATCAAAATAATAGTTTCCCTCTCTTATATTTACCAACCAACTAAAACTAATTTTTATACTCCCATTAACAACCAAACCAAACTATTATTTTAATAAATAATAATGTTTTACAAATAACATTTTTTATTATAAAATTAATTTTAAAAAATATAAATATTTTATAATATAAAAAAATAAGTTATTAGTCAACAAAAATTTGAAAAAAAGAAAAGAAAATAGATTAAAAAATATTTAACAGAATGGATTACTCATTTTACGATCTTAAAACTAAATAATTATTTGGATCTATTTTTGTTATATTGAAAGTAAAGAAAAATAAAACCACAGGTAAGAGAATTGATTTATTAATTACTCGTATAAATCATAATAAAACAAAGCAAATGTACACTTCTCTTCTAGGCTTCTAGCATTACTCTTCAACAGACATGGTCCACATTAATATATTTAATCACCAAACGTTGTTTGGTGTGTCCAACAAATCGGTTTGATGGAAATGAGTTTATTATTATTTTATAATACAAATGATCCGACCGAACCAAAATATTTCAAGATGGGGATGGTCTAATGGAGAATTCCAATAGATGTTTGTTTGGTGTGAATGGATGGTGAATTATATAGTATCTTCGTATATATGTCATTTTTTTTATTTTATTCTTTACTCTGTTTCTCTTTTTTCTAAAATATTATTTGTGTTACGGTGAAAAAATGGGCGAGATGTCATAATATTAAATTCAAATCAACACTTGTTGTAAAAGAAATGATAACCTAGTATTCATGCAAAATATTAAAGATAATATTTCGATAAATTGTGAAATTATTATTTTTCATAATTATAAATTGTAATATATATGAACGATTAGAGGATATAATAGCATAATAGCATTTTTATAGACTTATATGTGGCTTAGTGGTCTTAAAACACGGCCACTTAATTTGGTGACTAATTAAAATCCACTAACAACTTCTTCTTCCCTCTATTGCCAATTCAAGTCAAATATATCACTTAAAAAGAAATTGATAAAAGTATTGTGATGATAGTAATTCATTGAGTTATTAAAAAGAATGGGAAGGTGATTGTGTGTCTAAGTCATCAATTAAAAAAACAAAAAACAAATCATGATTCCATGCTTCGTTTGGCTACTAATTTCACTAAAGGTATGATCATATTCACAATTTTGTTAATGTAAATTAAATAGAATTAATGTTAATTCCAAATTGTATAAAGTATTGATATTATCCATTTGTTTATATGGGTGGGGGGAGATTTTTTTTTTTACAATAAAGAGTTAAATGTTATTTTTCTTACAATCAAAACAACCATCAATTCATTTGAAATAGATACAAGGATCACTAATCAATTTGATAAAAAGGCAAACATTATCTAAGGTAAAAAAAACTAATTTCATTGTATATGTTTCTTTTAAATTAATTAATGACATATTTTATTGTTGCAAAAATGATGCTACATATTTATTACGAAAAAACACATTATTTGTCCTCTCTTCATAATTTGTTCTATATATATACGTGAAAATGAATTAGGACACTTAATAATTGATATGAATGTTTCCCATAGCATGTACAAGTGTAGTTTATATAATGTTACTAAAAAATTAGAATGTAAAAAGGTATTTCACATAAATAAAAAATGTAACAATGCCTCAATCACTTTTCCTATTATACAATATGTTGTAATGTTGTATCTTGAGTATCAAATTAGGTATATGTCCATTTTATTACATTATAAATTATGTTAATGTTAAACTTTTTGTTGGTTTAGGTATTTGTTATTGATGTGTTAAAATTTAAATCATTAATTTTTATACCGAGTGAAACATCTTTTATTCGTATTTTTATTATCATTAATTATAAAAAAAATCCTTTTGAGGAAGGTCGATTACCGGTCAAATATCTTGGGGTCCCTCTAGTCTCTACAAGATTAATATATAGTGATTGTAAAGATCTTTTAGAGAAAATTCAGAAACGTATTGATGATTGGAAAAACAAGTTCCTTTCTTTTGCAGGGCGGCTACAACTTGTGTTATCTGTCCTCTCTTCGATGCACGTGTATTGGTCTTCTGTTTTCATGCTTCCTACTCGAGTTATCTTGGAAATGGAACAAATGTTGCGGGTTTCTTGTGGTGCAAGGGTGCCTTAACTCGCGGAAAATCTAAAGTAGCATGGGAAGTGGTTTGTTTACCAAAAGAAGAAGGCGGTTTAGGGATTCGAAGACTTTATTACTTTAATTTAGCTCTTATTTCGTCTCATATTAAGAATCTGCTTACTCTCAAAGAATCCTTGTGGGTCAAATGGATAAGTATGTATAAACTTAAGGGAAGGAGTTTTTGGGAGGTTCCATGCCGAGGCAACATGACATGGAGCTGGCGGAAATTACTTCAAGCTAGGCAGATTGTGCGTCCTTTCTTTTGGTTCGATATTGGTAATGGTAAGTCCACCTTTGCTTGGTTCGACACATGGAACGCTTGTCACACCCGCCCTAGACGGGGTATGACTTACATGGATTCACAACACAAGATATACTGAACGACACAAAACGTTGTCGTTTTAAAATACATTTATATAAAAGAATTGTTCACAAATTTATATTACAATTTATGAAAAATATTATTCTTGAAAACATTTATTTAATATTAAAAATTTACTTTACCTTTACTATTTACAATTTACTTTTTACCTTTACTATTTAAAATTTACTTTTTACCTTTACTATTTAAAATTTACTTTCTACCTTTACTATTTACAATTTACTTTTTACCTTTACTATTTAAAATTTACTTTTACCTTTACTATTTAAAATTTACTTTTTACCTTTACTATTTAAAATTTACTTTTTACCTTTACTATTTAAAATTTACTTTTTACCTTTACTATTTAAAATTTACTTTTTACCTTTACTATTTAAAATTTACTTTTTACCTTTACTATTTAAAATTTACTTTTTACCTTTACTATTTAAATTTACTTTTTACCTTTACTATTTAAAATTTACTTTTTACCTTTACTATTTAAAATTTACTTTTTACCTTTACTATTTAAAATTTACTTTTTACCTTTACTATTTAAAATTTACTTTTTACCTTTACTATTTAAAATTTACTTTTTACCTTTACTATTTAAAATTTACTTTTTACCTTTACTATTTAAAATTTACTTTTTACCTTTACTATTTAAAATTTACTTTTTACCTTTACTATTTAAAATTTACTTTTTACCTTTACTATTTAAAATTTACTTTTTACCTTTACTATTTAAAATTTACTTTTTACCTTTACTATTTAAAATTTACTTTTTACCTTTACTATTTAAAATTTACTTTTTACCTTTACTATTTAAATTTACTTTCTACCTTTACTATTTACAATTTACTTTTTACCTTTACTATTTAAAATTTACTTTTACCTTTACTATTTAAAATTTACTTTTTACCTTTACTATTTAAAATTTACTTTTTACCTTTACTATTTAAAATTTACTTTTTACCTTTACTATTTAAAATTTACTTTTTACCTTTACTATTTAAAATTTACTTTTTACCTTTACTATTTAAAATTTACTTTTTACCTTTACTATTTAAAATTTACTTTTTACCTTTACTATTTAAAATTTACTTTTTACCTTTACTATTTAAAATTTACTTTTTACCTTTACTATTTAAAATTTACTTTTTACCTTTACTATTTAAAATTTACTTTTTACCTTTACTATTTAAAATTTACTTTTTACCTTTACTATTTAAAATTTACTTTTTACCTTTACTATTTAAAATTTACTTTTTACCTTTACTATTTAAAATTTACTTTTTACCTTTACTATTTAAAATTTACTTTTTACCTTTACTATTTAAAATTTACTTTTTACCTTTACTATTTAAAATTTACTTTTTACCTTTACTATTTAAATTTACTTTTTACCTTTACTATTTAAAATTTACTTTTTACCTTTACTATTTAAAATTTACTTTTTACCTTTACTATTTAAAATTTACTTTTTACCTTTACTATTTAAAATTTACTTTTTACCTTTACTATTTACAATTTACTTTTTACCTTTACTATTTAAAATTTACTTTTTACCTTTACTATTTAAAATTTACTTTTTACCTTTACTATTTAAAATTTACTTTTTACCTTTACTATTTAAAATTTACTTTTTACCTTTACTATTTAAAATTTACTTTTTACCTTTACTATTTAAAATTTACTTTTTACCTTTACTATTTAAAATTTACTTTTTACCTTTACTATTTAAAATTTACTTTTTACCTTTACTATTTAAAATTTACTTTTTACCTTTACTATTTAAAATTTACTTTTTACCTTTACTATTTAAAATTTACTTTTTACCTTTACTATTTAAAATTTACTTTTTACCTTTACTATTTAAAATTTACTTTTTACCTTTACTATTTAAAATTTACTTTTTACCTTTACTATTTAAAATTTACTTTTTACCTTTACTATTTAAAATTTACTTTTTACCTTTACTATTTAAAATTTACTTTTTACCTTTACTATTTAAAATTTACTTTTTACCTTTACTATTTAAAATTTACTTTTTACCTTTACTATTTAAAATTTACTTTTTACCTTTACTATTTAAAATTTACTTTTTACCTTTACTATTTAAAATTTACTTTTTACCTTTACTATTTACAATTTACTTTTTACCTTTACTATTTAAAATTTACTTTTTACCTTTACTATTTAAAATTTACTTTTTACTATTTACCGTTATTATTCACAGTCACTATTCACGGTACTATTCACGTTCACTATTCATAAATACAATTTATAGATACGATTACTATTCATAAATACGGTTATTGTTAGTATAAGTATGGAAAAGTATTTCCAAACAACTCTCAAATAACTATTTGAGTTCTTGGCAATAGTTATCCATAATTTATCAAAAAAATATTTGTTCAGTTTATTATGCCATAAAATGTTTGTTCATATTGTTTGATCAACAAAAATTTAAATAGTACACGTAATAGTAAATTAATCAACCTGAAATTTTGGCGGTTGTCACAACGCTCAAGGGCCTTTAATTGATTTTATAACGACAAGAATGATTACAAGAGCTGGGTTCCAACTTAATGCAAAAGTGGTTGATATTGTGTTACATGATGCTTGGAGATGGCCTACTGAATGGGGTCTTAGACTCCCACTTGTTGTTGTTCCAAGTTTGAATGAAGATAAAAAAGATACTGTAATGTGGAGAGATAAAAATGGTATAACCCATGACTTCTCCGTAGATGTTACATGGGAAGAAATGAGACCACGCCAATCTGTGGTACAATGTCACGAACTGGTTTGGTTCAATCAGTGTATACCTAAACACGCCTTCATGCTTTGGCTGGTCATGAGAAAGAAGTTAAAAACTCAGGATTATCTGCGCCAATGGGATGTGAAGCATCTCAATCAGAATGATCCCATTGTGTGCTCTTTCTGTGAGATGCAACCCGACTCTCATTCCCATTTGTTTTTTGAATGTAATTATTCTGCTCAACTTTGGATGGGGGTTACACAAAAGGCTGGAATGGAAGGAATTCCCACTGATTGGGATGCTATGATGGCCGATGCTATTTTATTGCCAAGAAAGAAATCGATAAGAATTGTTATATTTAAGCTTGTTCTGGCGGCTACTGTGTACTACTTATGGCAGGAAAGGAATGCAAGAATCTTCAATAAGAAGAAAAGATCGAGGTGGTAATCAATACTGTTAGACTCAAGTTGTTAACCTTCAGGTTCAAGAAGACGACCATGTAGAAAAGGCTCTTGTGGAGTGGAAGCTGCCTTATCATCTAGTTAACGAGACGTAGGCTTCTAGTTTTTTGTCTATCTAGCCCATAGTTTTGTTCATAGTCGGCTAGGTAGTTTATGGGACTGGCATGCCAATGCCCATAATAGTTTATGTTATTGCACAATGGTGCGTTGTTTGTACAAGCCAAATGTGACATTTAGTCACATTGCCTGATTTATTTTTGATTAATACAATTCATAGGGGTATATCTTTTTCCCAAATTATAAAAAAATGTGCTTCTTTATTTTACATATAAAAAAATTATCTAGTTAATTTTGAATCACTCACACTTCATAATCATAATTACAACGCATAAGAGAAATGAAATTCAATAAGCGACCAAACGTCATATAATGATGTCAATCACATAAATTAAACACTACAGCTTTACAAAATAAAAAAATTATCAGCATGATCACATTTGGTTTGCAACTCAACTAACTCATTTATATCTTCTAAGACAAAAAAAAATGCAACTTTCTATTTACTATACTTTTCACTTTAACTTTATCAGTCAAAATTTCTAATAATTCACAATAATCAAAATTTACATAGCTCCTCGAAGCAATAACTTTACCTCAATGATTAACCTAACAATTGTAAATCCATTATGCCTATAGCTACCTCAGACCTATTTAAACATTCATGTTAACAATTCTTATGTTAAGACGGAAAAACCTAAACAAACTAACCAAACATAAAACCAATTGCTTGGCTTTATTTATGTTTTGTTTTTTTCAAAACAACCCACATCTAACATGTTTTTTTCACAGTCCAGTCTAAAACCCAAACAGTTATAAAACAAATTAGTACCAAACTGGGTAAAAGTTATGAGGGTTCTGTACTTTTTCAGTTTAGGTCTAACTTAGTAGGGAATGTAAAAAACGAGCATTTTAGCATGAAAAAGAGCTACAAGAACATGCTACGCAATTAAAATTGCATTCCCTACTAGCAATCATGCTTAATCATCATGTTATTCAAGATCGTTAAACACAATAGCAATTCTCAGTTTCATTTATGGGCTGAAAGAGTAAATAAGTGCTTTCCTTGTGTAATCCTAATTACATTTCAAGTTTGAAATTCTTTGTTGGAAAGTACTATTCACAACTTCTAAAAGAGGCAAAAATCCACGCTTGGCATAAATTATTTCAACCTATGTAGGCTTAAACCTAATTAGCAAAAGTTCGACATAGAGCCACGCCAATCTATCTGCTACCTTGCTCCAAAGTATGAAAAAAGGGCTCGTCTAAAATTACAATGGCAGTTGAAATTACATTCCAAGTTGGTGTACACTTGCTAACCAACATGGATCTTAACTTGATCAGTAAAAATCCTACATCTGAACATGGTCCCAATCAATTGTTTCATCTTTGAAGTCGTATTCTGAATGCCGGAGCTTGTTACGACCCAACTTGCCCATCATCGAAAGACCTACCACAAAGTACATATAATTATGAGTGATGTTTAAATTTCCAATTTTCCCATCAAGAAACTTTGGGTTATGGCTTATGTCACATTGTCACTGAATGTATTAATGAAGGATACAACCTTCTAAATCCCGTTCAAAGAAATCTGAAAGATATTGTAGTAACATTGGACAGAAGGTTTTCTAGGCCAACCAAACCTGACACAAAAAATTTACTAGCTTGAACTTGAACCAACCCGACCCACCCATACTTTCACAGTTTCACCTCTAATTATCAGCTTTAAAGACATGAATCAACAAGAAAATCTGAGATTGAAAAGGATCCAGAGAACATAAAACGTACCTTCTACTACTTTATAAAGAGCAGACCACCATCTCTCCCTTGGAACCTGGGACTGTTCAAGTGTCTCCTCAATATCTTTATCATGTTCCCCTTTCAAAACACTCTGAAGAGTCACAACAGCGTCCTTTGTTCTCTTAAGGATATTGTTATCATCTACAATTTCCAAATTCACAAGGTCGTTTTGAGAGGAAGTGAGGCTAGCAGAAAGAGCAAACTGAGCGGCAGCCGCCCACCGTGAAGAGGCAAGCCATCTCCTCTGACCATCTATTGCAGCCTTCTCTGCCTTCTCTCCATCTGCTCCAAATGCTAAGTTTCGTAAATATTCTGCATTTGCAGCCCCAGTACTTTGAACCATTTTCGAGAAAGCAGTGTGTTCATCTTGTAAAAGTTTTACCGGTGCATCATACTCAACAACCTGCAATAGAAGTAGAGGTGTCACAGATGACTCATTTACTCATCTTAGTTATGTTTTATATTTAATGCATCAAGTTACAAAATCTCTAGAAAGGAAACAGAAATGGGTTAAATGTGGGTCGAAAGGCACCCAAAGATTTATTTAGAAAATTTGTAACTAAACACCATTCTAATTTCTAAGCACTCTTTTCAAAGGTTATTAATCAATATAGAAAGATAACACTTCTAAGAAGAATCAACACAATCAATATTCAAAAATAACCATCTCCATGGTGGTCTAGTAGATAACATCCTAACATCTTTACAAGAGGTCTCTGGTTCAAATCCCACTAGGTACAATCTTGGGGGTGGCCAGGAAAAGGTTTGAAAACAGTTCTGGGATACCCTGGTAAGGATGCATACATATGAGTAATACAAAACTCGCCTTCCCCAAGTAACTTGAATAGGGGAAACCTCATCCGTTTTATAATAACATTTAAAAATGACGAAAAAGTGATTTGGATCAACCCATCTTCGTTTGACGTGCATCAAAAGTTACCCGCTTTTGACCTGCTACCCAACCTACTCATTTTGTCACAACTAGAATAAGGCGCGATAAATACCTGACCAGCATCAAGCAGTAGAATGCGGTCACAATCAATAATGGTATTAAGACGATGAGCAATGATGATCATGGTACACGACTTGAATTCTTCACGGATGGTCTTTTGGATAAGTGCATCTGTCCTGACATCAACAGCCGCAGTCGCTTCATCAAGAACAAGAATCTTTGATCTCCGAAGCAGTGCACGTGAGAGACTTAACAATTGTCGTTGTCCAACACTGAAGTTCTCTCCAGCCTCTGAGACCTTCAATAAAAAAAACAGCCAACTATGTTGAAGATACCACTGTTGAAAGTATATTTTTGATGTCTGTATCATGATGTAATGTTGGACATGCCAATTTAGATCTGTACCAAAAACTTTCCAATTTGACATGTTACCCAACCCGGTCTCCCTGTTTTTCATCTCTATGTAACTCACTTGTGACTCTATAAGCTGTTTTAACCAGATAAACAATCTATTTACCCCGAGATGCTAATCCACGAAAACGAGACGATAAATTCGAAAGAAGAATAAAAGGGTCCGTGATCAATAACACAATGTGATTTATGTAAATACGATAAATAAGAATTGAACATATACCTCGGCATCTAAACCCAAGGGGTTCCTCCTGATGACTTCCTTCAAATGGGCCCTCTCAAGAGATTCCCAAAGATCAGGATCATTGTGCTCATTAAATGGATCAAGGTTAAATCTCACGGTCCCTTTACAAAATAAATCCAATAGATCAAGAAAAGTAAACTTAAAATGCAGGGTATCATTGTCAATAATAAATACAAGTTTGTTTTGACCCGTTACGCAACCCTACCCCGTTTGCCACCTCTAATGTAATTTAAATAGATCAGAAGGTTTGATGTACCTGAGAAAAGAACAGGTGCTTGGGGTATAATACCAAGAACCTTGCGAAGATCTGTTAACCCAAACTTTGCAATATCACAATCATCAACAATAATTCTACCTCTTTCCACTTCCACAATCCGAAACAAAGCATTAAGCATGCTGGATTTTCCTGCCCCAGTTCTTCCAACTATTCCAACCTTATCACTTGGAGGAATGAAAAAGTTCAAACCATGCAGCACTGGAGGAAGTTCGGGCCTATACCTCAAAACAACATCTTCAAACTTTATTGATCCCGAAGAAGGCCAGCCAGGTGGCGGGCGGTTATCTTTAATAACAGGAGGAGCCTCAGAAGGTAACTCAATATAAGTGCCAACACGTTCAACAGCATTCAAGCTATTTTCGGCTAAACTTGCAAGTCTAAGGACAGCTGTTAATAAACTTGTAATATTTAATGCATAACTTAGAAGTAGACCCATGGTGGATGCAAATGCTTCTTGATTTCTTGCTTTGCCATTTTGCATAACAGCGAAAGTTGCGGTCAACCAAATCATGAGACCACCAACTGTTTCTAATCGGATTGCTAGCCAGCGGTTTGCACTCATGTTGACTAGTGTGAACCTAATGTTATTGTCCATGGAACTCCCATTAATCTTGGCCATTCGATCATAGGCTTGATATGCACGAATGCTGGATAGACCGTTCAGTGCTTCCCCAAATTGTGCATACACAGGAGATCTGGTTATGGAATCCAATCGCTTTACCTCACGGGCAGTGCTCTGAAGGAATGAATAAATGAGCAAAGAATTATAAAGAGTACACAGAATTATAAAGAGTACAGAATGAACTAACCCAAGATATATAGCCATGTTGGTAGGGGTTGTGATTTTTTACCCATTTACTTATGAGCGAGTCTAACTGGGTTGTTCTCAAACATCTCATATGGGTCAAACAAAAATAGCAAAAAGATGAACCGGTCAAACGGGTTGCGAGACTCTTTAAAGTCTATTTTTTAGAAAAACCATTTATACAGCCACTTACATCATAGTACAGGCCATATCATGAATTAGTAACTGGACTGCATCCAATTTCTTAAAAAAAATGCCAACTATTTCCAATTTTGTTTTATTAAAAATTTATAATTGTTAATGAAACAACATTGTTTTAATAACTATAGTCAAGTATAATCATTAAACAATGCACAGAATAAGGTTTGCAAGTCAGCCGGACCTGGTCCGTCGTCCCAAACTTAGAAACGGGCTATTTAAATTTAGTCCCATTTTGATCGTTACCAAACCTCCCTAGCCTGCTCATCTTGATACCTTTTTGTTGCATTCTAAAAATATACTTGAAATATCTTGAGCACATACATGCAATGCTCACACACCTGATAATACAAATAAGCTGCATAGAACACCAGCAAAAGTGGCAATATAGCCCAGAGAGACATGGTGCTCAATAATCCAATTAGAACAAAGGTTGACAAGAGTTGTGAAACTTGGCCCAAAAACATGTTGACAAATGGGGCAACATTCCGATCTATGTCACCTAGATCTTTGGCAAACCTATTAATAATACGTCCTAGGGGATTCGTGTGGAAAAAGACCATTGGAGCCCTCAATATGGAGTTAAGCATAGCATTGTGCAACTTTCTAGCTGCAAAAAGGCTTGTGATGATCAACCAATAAGAATTTCCCAGAGTAACCAAAACCTGAAACCCAAATTGTAAATTCATATAAAGAATGCAATTTAGCACATGAACATGATATTTAATATTGATGAGAAACTTACTTGACCAAGTGATAAAAGTGCATATATAATATTATAGAATAGCGGGCTGTGTATCTTTGGAGTGCTCTCATCTGTCCAAACACTTAACCAAGTACTACTCATAATTCTTAAAGTTTCTGTTGCTGTGTAACATCCAAACAGTATACCCACAACCCACCAGCCTCCTAATGCATCTTTGTACCTGAAAAAAAAAACACAAAGAGAACCAAATAAATATTCTCTACCCTCCATGGCTGATATCTAAAACTGGGGTCAAGAACCACACACGCGCTTTGCCTGTATCTTCCAATGTGCGATACATTCATATATATGTAAGATGAAGATGATGATTACCTTTTCAGAACATTGAAGCTGACAACCCCTGTTTCCCGTTCTTCTTGCTTAATGAGAACAGATTTTGTTTCTTTCTTTTTATCCGCCTCATTAGCTATCTCACCATTGGTAACAGGTTTTGAGATTTTTGCACCAGTCTCTTTTCCCTCTTCTTGTTTCTGTTCCTCAACGTATTCTTCCATTTTCCCTGCATTTTCCATCAATCTCTGGAAGAGTTCACCATTCTGAGAAAGTTCCTCATAGGATCCCTCCTCTTTCACCATGCCTTCATGGACTAAGAGTATCCTATCCACTTCTGATAGAAAATGAAGCTGGTTTGTAACTAGAACTCGTGTTTTTCCTTTTAATTCTTCTTTAATACATTTCTCAAAAACCTGGTAGTTAAAAGCATATTCATATTTCTCAACAATTTGCATCACCACAAACACTAAAAAATTGATGAATAATAGGAGTTTGGATGTTGTATGTATTAAAGGTAGACTTTGGGTGAATTTGAGTCATTTGACCCATTTCCCTTTCAATCTTTCCATTTTGGATTTGATTCGTTTAAGATTATACACAGCACAGGTAATTCATTTATGAGTAATTGGGTCAAAATTGCCACATCTATTACCTGTCTGCCCACATGAGCATCTAGAGCACTCAAAGGATCATCAAACACATATACATCTGAGTTAGAGTATACAGCTCTAGCCATGGAAACTCTTTGCTTTTGCCCTCCACTAATGGTCACCCCTCTTTCACCAATCTCAGTAAGATCACCGCCCTACCATAAGAGAATTAAATATATAACTTACAATGAAGATATGACCATAGAAGCAAAACTTGATGAAACACAATGCTACTTACTGGAAGCAAGTCCAAGTCATGGTGCAATGCAGTTACATCTATTGTCTTCTCATACTTTGCACGTTCAAAGGGGGATCCAAACAATATGTTGTCACGTACCTGAAAAAGAAAGATCTAAATCTCAGGACTAGAAGAGACACATGTATGACATAAGAGTGGGTCCAAACCCAAAAAGAAAGAGCTTCCAAAGTCAACTTATTAAACCTCACTAAGGGGGTTCCAAAGTCAACTTATTAAAACTGATTATCTGATTATTGCACACACTAATCACTTTTTGTGAATAGATAAAGTAATTTTCATTCTGTTGGGAATAAGATTGCTTATTTACCCCTTGTTTAAACCAACATTTACATTATTACGATTCAATGTATAATTGTTGGAAATACATATATTATATTTTTGTAACAAATTAACTAAAGAAAAATAATTAGAGTTTAAACTAAATTGTCATATCGTGAATTTGAATACCCCGACAAAGTATATAAAAGTCTGTTTCGGTCATCTTGGGTATTTTTGGTAAAAATAGCTGAAAATGAAAACAGAAGCCTATTTTTAGAGCTGGACAATGGAACTTTTACTTTTCTAGAGGTGTTTGGCAAAATAGCTGGAATGAAGCTTAATATTATAGAAATTTACAAAAAAAGGCACACCAACAAAATTGTAAAAAGGGTATTTATACAATTTAGCATATCATAAGCTAAAACTAGATTTAGAAGCTACTTGATGTAGCTAATTTTTAAGAGCTTAAAATTTTTGAAAAAGCTCTAAACAAATTGTCAGCGAAATAAAGCTTTTTTTTTGCCAAAAACATACCCGGATCTATTAGTTCCACAAATAAAGAGAATTTGACAAAACACTCAGAGAGCTAATTCTCTATTACAACTTCAAACAAAAGAAACACATCCCTTTTATATTCTTATGACAGCTAATTATTCAGTTGTTATTACATATGATTTGTTTCAAATCATACATCCAAACACTATCTCCAGTAAAACATTTTATTACAGCTGATTATTTAGTTGTGGATTTTCAAATCACACATCCAAACACCTAGTAAATATTTACCCTTGATTAAAAAAAAACTCATTCTAGATAGATAACACAATGATTTCACAAAGATAATAAATTCAAAAATAGAAATTCAATTAATACGTTGAAACATACCGTTGCATTAAAAATCCAAGAGACTTGTGGAACATATGCAACTGTTCCTCTCATACTAACATGTGCCTCACTAACTGGAGGAAGTTCTCCAAGCATAGCGGATACAAGCGATGTCTTCCCCTCCCCTGTACTTCCAACTATTGCCACCAGGCTACCAATTGGTATATCTATATTAATATTTGAAAGCGTCGGTTTATCAGCCTGCAACAAGAATAAAGTTGATTAAACATACTGAATACAATACATAATACCGATACATGGTTAAGATAAATTTACAAATTAAACTGTATAATCTAACTAACACATTTATATCAATAATATGATTAAACATAATACATATGTATGGATAAATATCTAAAGTTATAATATACTATATATATATAATAAAATTCAAATTAAACCCCCATATATTTTAACTATACATTTTATAAATGAACACATAAAAGACGACCTTTGAATCCCAAGAAAAGAATCCATTCCTAATTGAGATAGCCGGGAGTCCTGGTTCAAGAGGTTGGTTTGGAAGGAGGAGTCTTTCCTCGGACAACAGCAAGTCTTCCAAACGTTTCAAGGACACATTGGCATTTACAACCTGCAATAAAAATGTATAAATACAGAAACTTGACATGTAAACTAAGATCAAAACAAGCAAATTAATTAATTAGTAATCACAAAACACCTGAGTAATCATATTCGGAAGCATGAATAGTGGAAAACGCAGAACAGCAAACAAAGAGAGTGACGTAAATGCTCTAGCAGGTGTCAACTGTCCTCCAAGTAACGTGAACAACCCAAATGAAACCACAATCACCACA
Source organism: Erigeron breviscapus (assembly GCA_034093135.1). Taxonomy (NCBI): domain Eukaryota; kingdom Viridiplantae; phylum Streptophyta; class Magnoliopsida; order Asterales; family Asteraceae; genus Erigeron; species Erigeron breviscapus. The sequence goes on from CM067167.1 coordinate 727,098, forward strand.
ACCGGGATACTGTTTAATATAAAAGTATTCAACTGCAAATTAAGGGAGCAATCATGTCAGATTCGCAGAGAGAAGATAAAATACAGAAAAGCACATGAGTGTGGAATAATTATTGAAACACGTATTAATGATATCTGGGCCAAAACATGTAGAATATTTGTTTGGTAACATACCGCTCCTAGCATTTGTACTTTCTTAAACCATGACAGCTCTTCTGTCCGAACACCTTGGACCTTTCCTTGGAAACTGTTCTCCCAAGCATAGCATCTGGAATAAAATTAACTAGAGTCACAACTATTCATTACTCAACCTGTGTACATAACAAAAGTTGGTATTCTAGCATGGACTATTAATAGCAAGTACTTGACAGTGTCCATAGCTGCTAAGATTTCATTCATGAGACCAATTCTCTTGTCAGTCCGCTGCAATCCTTCCTTTTGCATTTTTTGCATCTTACTGATAACCACAGTCTGTTTCCAAGGATATGTTACATGTTAAAGAAAAATCTCCATTCATAACAAGGTGTTACGAAGGTATGAGGTAAGAGTAGATATGAGTGTATTCAATGCATGCATGTATGTATAAGGAAAACAGCAGATATCTGCATGACCACCCAACTGAAAATCATAGTACCTGTATGGGGAACATGAAAACTAACAATGCAGCACCAAGAAGTGAGGCGATGCCCAATTGTTGGTAGAGAAGAACCAGTGCAATAATGATACGGAAAGGGGCGGACCACAAAGTGTGAAGTGACTGGCTTACTTGCTGTGGAGAAAAAAGACAAAATTAGTCATTAAACTAATTGGAAGCATCAATACCTTACACTCAATGTCTCCTTTTTTTTTGAAAAGTTCAAGCCGGTAGATATTGCATTTAGCATTACACCATTATAAGTTGGCGATTAGAATTACTGCCCAAGTTCAAAAAAAAAATCCTAACAGAAGAGGCAAACGCCGAGTTATGTTTATTTCCAATGAAGTAATGGGTCAAATGGTAATATACAAATTTCTCGCCTAGAAAGAACGAATCGGATGATCGAAGTTGCTTAATTGTTCTTTTTTGTTTGTAAAGTTGTTATACAACCTCCTAATTTATTTTTATTTAACAAATGATGTTACATGGAAATAATATACTGTATACTATTAAATCAAATTCGACACACGAACTGTTAATTAACAAATGGACAGAGAGAGCTTTGATTAACCCAAGTTTACCATCTATACTCATATTATAGCATACAGCACAATTCAATGGCTTTTATGCTTAGAAAGAGAAATGATCATATACTTTTTCCAAATGTAAAACTCAAAATCTCAAATAGACATAAATGCTAATGAAACGTGCCTGGAGAGATTCAGAATCGGTTGTCATTAAATTTGTTATCTTCCCGGATGCAATGTTTCTGCGACTCTCGTTAGTTAGCCTTAAAGTCTTCCGGAAAACTGCAGCAATCTACAAAGAATCATAGGTTCAAATAGGTTTACCAAGACAAGCTCAGAATAAGTAAGAAATCTAGATAGCATTTAAACTGTCAACTAAGTTAGCAACACTTCTGGTTGATAAAATTATAAAATACGATGTCAGAACTTGTTTGGCATACAAGAAGTTCCATTAGATATAAAGAGAATGTAATGATTCAGATTTAATCAAAATTCAAACATAACGAAGTTTAAATAACTAATATTAGAACAACGGAATAACAAAATTCACATGCCAAATGTCGGAAGATTCTTGAAGGTCATAAAGCAAGGATGAATGATGAGAAAAGCATTTAATTGTATAGTTGGCAGATCAGGCCTGTAGTCTAACAATTTAATGAGAAAGAACCACTACCATCTGAAGTAGAAGCAGATTTTTAATAGCTTAAATTACATACAGATGATGCCATTGTTTTGAGACAAACTAACGAGGAAACACAGAATTAAAGCATAAAAAGCATCTTTTTAGAATAGATGAGAGTGAAGCAATTACCAGAGTTGAACGAAGGCGGTATCCAACACGCATGACATTCTGAAAATATTGAGCCTCACATAGCACACCAAATACCTATATCGTTAACCAATATAACTTATTTCTGAACTTTTAACTATGTTAAATGATTTAATGAAAACATGACCAAAGAAAGTATTATGGGTCTTCCTATTATCAGGAACCAAAATAAAATTGTCAAGCCTTAGAACCAAAAACATTAGAGATAAACAAAAGTCAATACCAGATATGATTATGACAGACTTTCTTTGTTATTGCTGGTATTAACCTCAAAATAAATTAATAAAAACATTATCGCAAGAAGCATGTAATTCGATGCATTAGAGAATGTTTGGAATACATGCAAATCTTTACATTGAAAAGAATAACTAGAAGAAAGTTAAGAATCTTGTACCACTCCAACAAAAATTGAAAATGCATAGATGTAACCAATCTGAGCTGGACCGCGTTCTTGCATAGACTGCAAATTATAAACAATTAGAAGATAATAAAAAGACTATCTTAACCGGGGATCAAAAAGAAATAGCAAATTCACCAATAATAGCTGGTTCAGAATCAGTGGGCCAACAAACTGAGAAAGATCATTGCCGATCTGAAAAAAACAAAACACGCAAGTCAACATTCTAGAGATTAAACAAAATCCTATATTCATGAAATTAACTTTATTTAAGCTGTTAACAATGAGAATGTCCATAAGGAGCCAACAAATTATGAGCTTCAAAACTATGCAAAAATCAGTGAACTCAAAATTGAGATATCCATAGAATACCTTCCAAAAGCCTCCCCACCAAAATCTGTAATCAAACAAACATCATTTAATCAGATAAGTTCATACGTAATGACACCATTCATATGGCAGCAACAAAACTTTGTAACAATATGTCACGACACAAACCTTCCTCCAAGACTACGATGTAAAGCCCTTAAAAGCCATGGTTTAGGCTTGCGGATCTCTTCTGCCCAATATATTTGGAATCTGAAATGAGAAAATGTGATCACCATTAAACCAAACCTAAGTGCAACAAAAATTATGATAGGTGACAAGTTAGACCCAATAACTTTTTTAGTGGGTTGATTTGGGTTTTATTTTTCCTCAAATGAGCCGAATTGGTCAAAAACGCTAATACAAGAACAGGTCATTTGTATCGGAATTCACCCTAAGTGTATTTTTATTGCATAATAACCTCCTGAATCACTTCATATAGACTAGCCTTGTACCCGAATATATGATGCCTTCAGGAGGTTGTCACGATTTTCAATTTTCACTGTTTCCTTCTGTATTTCGGCATTTCTGATGGTTTAAGACAACTTCAAGAGTTCAGGTATTGACAGGAATGAACTACATTGATCATTCGACGTCTACATTTATGATTAAGTGGAAAGGTCAATGTATAAATAAAGGGTATATATTTTGCTAAATATATGGTTTTTTATTTAAATTTGATATACACGTTGATTTCTCGGGTGGTACTATTAGTTATGTGAAGATTTGTATTAGACTTAGCTTTGACACTAGGCTTTGCAAAGGGGTCTCTGTGTAATTTCGAATATTGAAACTAAGAGATTAAGATAATGTCCCAAATGGTTCTATAATGTTGCACAGATATAGATATTTAGATTGTTACTGTAAATGTAATAATGTAGCATTTTCAATCATATTGAACATGATAAATGATTTATGTAAAATATACAAAAGAGACATCATTGTTTGCAGGTCTACCTAACCTGGCCCATTTCAAACCACACAAAACTCCCCAGTTTGAATAGACTTGTTATAATCATTAGCCAACCCGCCTATTTTGGGACCTCTAAGCATTACCATGGAGGTTATATACAACGTAAGTAGAAACAATAGCATACTTGCTGTTTAGTGTTTCTGTCTTGTCCCAATCATCCAGTTTCCATATATCCTTCTCTGTAAGTGGCCTTCTGTATCCTAAATGCATGAGTGGATCCATCCAAGAGAAGAAGATGCCTTGAAATAAAAAAAAATTTTTCTTAAAAGGATGCAACAAATTATATCATCAGAAGGTCACAATAAGCATCTGTATAGCACAGATGCAATAGATCATAATAATACACTTTAAACTTCTACTGATTGAAGTATTGAACCATAGATGAAGTACATCATAAGAAGGTTATAGCAACCAGCTTCTCGCCTTCTCTACACGCCTTATACAAATTAAGCGAGTGGCACTTACTCGAAATAATGTTGGTGTGCCTCTCAGGACAAATTTGTTGTCCACCGGCAAGTTCTTCATATTCAGCATCATCCAAAGACTCTGCCCGTATCGGGGTATAGCCCGGATAAGGATCCAAAGTAGGAAGGTAGAAAATCAAACATAGCCCAAAGAGAACCTACATAATATGTATATGAGACGACCCTATGAGTAAATAGATTATATATATACGCATTACAAATGAACTTGATATGTACGGTGGATAACTAAATATATTGTTTGTTACATGACAAAAAACTAACAAACTAGTGAACTACAGCATGATAGATCAAAATTGCATGTGTAATACGCTAAAAAAGAACAAACTACTGGAAAGGGAGACATCTAACCTGCAAGGCAACCTCATTGAAGAAGAGATAGAGTACATTTCTGCAAGGAACAAATTCAATCATAAATCAATAAATTCGCATGTAGAAAGTTGTATGATTAATTCTCGAGGGATTAGGATTCACTTTATTATCTTCATTTATTTGAAAGTTGAAATATTATAGTTTCTTCTTATACCAAAGTTGACACACACGTATGGCCTCTTAATACAAAAGGTCAAAGTAACTTCAAGTGGTAAAAAAAACCTTGTATAAAAAGTGCTCACGGAAAGCACAAGATTGAACAACACAGCATCTCCAAGCAAAGCATAAACAACACCAAACCTCACAAACCAACGAACTTCACAAACATAAACAATCGTTTCGAGACCGATCATGACCAACATACAGCACCATGTAAGAGCCTTAATAATTAAGGTAACAATCTGCAATAATTGATGAAAATTAACAAAAAAAACAAGGGGTCAGCGGAAATCACTTTACTATGTACTTCTCTAATAAATATACTAATAAGAAAAGGGAAAAGAAGAAAACAGTATGCAATGCAAAACTGTTACGGAAGGCAGGAAATAACATAATAAGCTTTGAAAAAGTGACATCCTTATTAAAATAAGATACTAAAAACAGACAATGGCCTTCCATATAGAACTTAGAAGCAACGTTTTCCATAACAAACAGACTGAAGACTATTATGTATGTCATGTCAATACTTTACCATAAACATAAATTATATAGACACACACACACACACATATATATACATAACCATGCCTTATATTGTTTCTAACATACATGCAAACAATCATGTGTTCATGCTACTGTGTCGCATGTCAGACACTATAATGACATCTGACAAATGAAGCATGAATGCCATAGTTAGGTTCTATAGTTGCCAAGTCCACTCTTAAAGTACAAAATTTAGGGTGCATTTGGTTTGTAGTTGGGTTTTACTATGGGTATGGGTTAATAAAGTAAAAGTATGAAAATGGGAATGAAATTCAAACCCATTCCCTTTGATGGGCTTGAAAAGGCATCAATTTTGTGGATTTCATACCAATTTTTGATTAACATCTCAACAAACCAAACAATGCCTTTAGTTTTTGCTTACTAGGACGCATTATTTTTTGAATTTCTATTTCCTTTTGGTAAAAAGAAAATAAGCAGATGGTTGTTCAACAGTTTTATATCACGTTAACACAATTATATGATTATGTATTAAATGTCTAGAATACCTTTGAACCATGCCTACATTTTCAAGTGTTAATAACTCCTGATGTATGAGCATATCATTCTTTCTACTGTAACGCATATAAAAAAGCAACAACGAAATCAACTTTGCAAGTAACTTAGAGAAACCCAAACTCTTTTTTCTAACACTATCAATAGAAGAAGAGAAACGAAACGAAACAAACCTCATACGGAGCAAGACTAAACTCTCCATCAACATTCAAAGCCGAAATGCCCATGATCAATCTAAATAAAGGCTCAGCAGTACAGCAAAAAGCCAATAACCCCAACCAATAATTGTAGATATTCGACCTCAATTTAAACCTTTGCACTTTAAAATCCTTCTTTGTCACCCATATCCGGTATATGCAAGCTCCCAAAAGGACCAAGTGGGAAATTCCAGTAACCAAAGAATCTGTTGCACATGGTGTGTAAGGCCCAAATTCATTTTCCACGGCCGTTGCCCATACCCCATTTTCCACCGGGCGGCAATATAAATCTAGAGCCTTAAAACCCATCTTCCCCTACTAGAATGAAGCGAGTGCTTCTACAACTTCAACTTCATTTTCCCCTTTCCTGTAAAGAAATATCCATTGTATAACACTCAGTATCCTGAGTTTTAAAAAATTCATATAAAAAGTAACGAATGATGAACACCCCTTCCATATATAGAAGAAATAACCATCTCGTATATGGATAATGACATTAAATTCCTTGTGAAAACACAAAATGATCAATAATGATAATTTTTATTCACAAAAATCTTAAACATAGCCCTATGTTTAGCAAGAGACCAAATAAAGTTGGAGCAAATTCAGTCCAGATACCACTTTAGAGTATTTACGATCAAAACAGTTACTTTGGCAAAGCTACAAAAAACAGTGATTATCGAGATAATATATAATTACCTAAATCACAAACTAATTGCTAGATTATAATCCGTTTATTCGAAACAATTAATTTGAAAACACACATCCAAATATCACATCCACCACTTACCAAGAGCTCCATTGGACCACTACCAATCTCGCACATTAATATCATGTCAACATCATCATTATATATATATATAATATATATATACACCTCAGTTTATGGAGTATATATTGAAGAATTTATATTTTAGAACCCCTATGTAATTTTTTGTTCCTTCTAGGCCATCATACTTTTCAAATGTCTCTTCTAGGTCATCAAAACATTAAAAGGGGTCCCTTTAGACCATTCTTCTTGTTATCAAAAGGCCGTTGTTTTGGTAACATAACGGCCTAGAAGGACACACCTTAAATTTTTAATGACTCGGAATGCCAAAAAGAAGTTCGATGGTCTGAAAGAGACAATTAAAAAGAAGATAGGATTTCTAGGCAATAAGCCCTCTACTGAATGCAAAATTGATTTAGAAATCAGTTCTCTGAAAGATGAAACTGTCAAGTCAACACTTATGTGAGGTCCAGTACCATCCTGTCAATGTCATATATATATATATATATATATATAGAGATATAGAGAGAGAGAGAGAGAGAGAGAGAGATGTAAAGAAAAGCCAGAAAACTGTAAAAACTTCAAACTCAAATGTTAATTTAACAGGTTATTTATTGTAGTTCATTCATACCTAGAAAGTGATAAAGGTAAAAAAAGAACAAAAAAAAAGAAGCTAATTTACATGTAATTAGATCTGTTCCACTTTTTTTTTTTTTATTATTCTCGTTTAACCTTCCGTCACCTCACTTACACACACACACACAGAGTAAGAACTGATGTATCAATCAGTTAACCAAGAAGAAAAAAAGTCAACTCGTAGCTACAATATACTGTTTACTTATCATACATCAAACAGTAACAATCATATAAACCCTAACTATATGGTAAACTAATCAAATCGCAATTATAACATTTCAATTCAAATCAAATCATTTTTAGTAAGGAAAAACTTATTAAACAATTCATTATTAACTAAATGAATACAAAATTTGAGAAAATAACATAAATAGATATATAAGAATTCAATCACATGATAAAATGAAAATGATGATTAAAATGATACTTACAAAATTGAACTGATGAGAATGATATGTGATAGCAGGAAGCCAAAGAAAGAGATTTTGATATTTATTATTGATAATGATAAATAATAATGATAAGGATCCGGCGGAGAGAATATCAATATGATATAGATATAGATAGATAGATATAGATAGTGGAGATATATATGTGTGTGTATATGGTTTTTACAACAACAGGCTGATTGATTGAATGAGAATGAGAATGGTTTTTGGAAGTTTCATAAAAAGTGGGAGTAGTGACAAAGTGACTTTTTTGGTCTAACTTTTTCCTGTGCTCTCCTTTTTACTACTGCTACGATTTGTTACCCGTGCGTTAAAGGAAATCTGTTTTTACAAGTCTAACTAAAACATTAAAACACCAAATCATAAAAACTACAATAAAACTCAAATTTAAATTAATTAAAATAATAAAAGAAAATACCTTCAAAGGAAGTATCACGACCAAGTTTCTTATCAATAATAAAATTTATTGTAACAAAAAAAAATAAAAATTAAGTAGATATTTATTTGCCTATAATAAAATGTTTATTTCTTAAAAATTAGCAGACTCGTAGCTTTTCAAAAATAGTTTTGTTATTATTTGTTTCCCTAAAAAACAAGCATGAGTAATAAATATATAATTAGAAAATAATAAATTTCGTGTTTTTATCCTGCAATTTTTTCTGTATAAATTTTTTTTTTATCTTAAACTATATAAAAAAAATTCACCACTCAATTTGCAGAAAGAGTTGGAAAAAAAATTAGTTACAAGTTGACCAAAGTACATTCAATGAACTTCCTTTATAATATAGTTTATGTGAAATACTCTCCCCGTCTCATTTTAATTGTCAAAATTTGACTTGTCAAGTCTTCTCTCTTTAACTTTGACCGTAAATTTTTTTTGTTTTTATTTTGTAATACTTGATATAAACTATATGGATGGATTGAGTTTTAAACATATTTTTCATTGATATAAATTCCATCAACTAACCAACTCTTGGCCACCAGCTGTCACTTTCTGGGAGCAACCTGGGTTCGAATTTTCAGAGGCAGAATTTTCTGACAAAATTGAATTTAAGTGGTTGACTTACCTTGACACTATCCTTGCTGGGGGTTATGTGGGTACCAATTCGGTACATGGGATCAAGCGGTTCCCATCAATCTACCGTTTTTAAATTCCATCAACTAATATATAACACAACCAAAGATTTTTACAATCAAAGTTTAAAGAAAAAAACTTGAAAAGTGAAACTATGACATTTAAAATGGGACGGAGATAGTAACCATTATACTCTTAATGAGTTAATTTACACAAATGGTCACATATTTTCTAAAATAATTTCACCATCTTTTTTAGATCAATTACTTTTATATCGATTACCTACACCACTAGTCGTCGTCACCACTAGTTGCCGCCGCCACCGTAACCTTATTACGTTGTTATCTAATATAATTACAAACACCTAGTTACTCGTAACTCATTTAGATAAACTGTACTAGCATGTTACCCGCGCAATGCGGCGGTGGTCGTGGCGGCGACGATGTGGTGGTGGGGGCGAGAATGATGAGAATGATATGTGATAGCAGGAAGCCAAAGAAAGAGACTTTGATATTTATTATTGATGATAAATGTCCACCTTACGCCCGGCGGACATTCTTGTGTTTTGTTGGGAATGGGGAAACACGCGTGTGTAGACTTAACATGAGTGTCCCCTCTTGTTGGACTCAAGGACCATGGTTTTGTTGCGGGACAGGCCGCACTCAAGGCTGAGTTGAGCAAAGTTGCAAAACACGAGAAAGCTTGCATTGAGAATCAACATGTATTTGTCCCGTTTGATTTTGACACCTTTGGTGTTCTTGCCCCCGACGCTGTACGATTTTTGAAACGGGTTGAGAAAGTTGTTAATAGTAATTCCTCGACTCTTAAGGCCTAAAACATTGTATTTAGTAGAATCGGGTTTGCTATTCAAAAGGGGGTAGCGGCACAACTTTTTGCCCGACTACCTGCCATTGTAATGTAATGACTTTCTGCGAGTAATTATATTTAAAGCAAACCAAAAATATATAATGATATGTTTAGAAAAGAAAGTGAAAGGATCCCGCGGAGAGAATATCAAATATGAAATAGATATAGAATGTGGAGATATATATGTGTGTGTATGGTTTTTACAACAGGAGGTTGATTGAATGAATGAGAATGAGAATGGTTTTTGGAAGTTTCATAAAAAGTGGGAGTAGTGACAAAGTGACTTTTTTGGTCTAACTTTTTCCTGTGCTCTCCTTTTTACTACTGCTACGATTTGTTACCGTTGCGTTAAAGGAAATCTGTTTTTACAAGACTAACTAAAACATTAAAACATCAAATCATAAAAACTACAATAAAACTCAAATTTAAATTAATTAAAATAATAAAAGAAAATACCTTCAAAGGAAGTATCACGACCAAGTTTCTTATCAATAATAAAATTTATTGTAACAAAAAAAAAGAAGTTAAAAGGATTAGTTTCAATTTTTTTAAAAGGATGGACTTTTTAAACTGTTATTTTTAAAAGTCTATGTATTTGCCTAGTGAATAAATTAACTAGCAACTGTTATTTTTTGAAAGTCTCCATAGTTTTTTAAAAGGATGGATTTTTTGAAGTGTTATTTTTTGAACTGTTATTTAAAAGTCTCTATATTTGTTTTTCAACGTTATTTTTAAAAGAATTTGGACTTTTGCAACATAAACTAGACAGTACTCGGCAGATTAGATCAAATGAGGATTGGTGGCGGCGACATTGTAAGTGGTGGTGGTGGTGACGTTGTCGATGGTAGAGTAACAAAAAACAATGATGGTAGGTAGATCAAATCAAATTTTTTTTGAAAAAAGGGGCGGGGTATAGATATTTGTCGCTAGTTATTAATTAACGTATCGAACTTATATAAAATCGTTGACACATTTGACCAGATTTTGGTGGGTCAGCATAATTTTAAGGTAAAACACAAATTTGGTAGTCAGCAAAGTGGAGAGGAATCAATTGCGTCATCACTTACGTATCAACATTTTTAAGTTTGA
>CM067167.1:738976-778121 GCA_034093135.1 Erigeron breviscapus
TGGCATCAGTACCAGTCACTTGTTTCATCACTTGTGCACTGGCATCAGTACCAGTCACTTGTTTCATCACTTGTGCACTGGCATCAGTACCAGTCACTTGTTTCATCACTTGTGCACTGGCATCAGTACCAGTCAGTTGTTTCATCACTTCCTTTTCCTTTTCCAACATTTTCTCAGCAGTAGCAGATTTTTCCCCCTTGGAATGATCACCAGTCCTTGACTTGAGGTCATTCCATAATTGTTCCAGCATATGTCTATCAGAAGACCCAAAAGTACGACCTGCTATTGGAGAAGTGATGTTTACCATTTTTCTGATCCCTAGAACTTCTTTTTTCAAAATTTCAACTTCAGTAGGCAAGTTCTTGGGCAGCTCACAATCATCTGAACAACCTGTGGCAGCAACCCATCTTGAATATTTCTTAGTACAGACGCAGAGACCTCATCAGTAAGTTCTTTCAACATCATAGCTTTGAACTTTCTGGCACATTCATCACTTATGTTACTGATGACGGTGCTCTGGTCTAGGGTTGGCCTATTCTCCAGATTTGTCACTGATCTGGCCAACTTATGGACCTCTTCTGTCAGACCTGCAAGGGGTTGAAAAATTTTTGCTTTGACTGCAGTCTGAACAGAAGACACTATCTTCTCCTCTAAGCCCTGGACTGCCACTCTAATATTTTCTGAATTTTGATTAGTGGCCAGTACCAGTCACTTGTTTCATCACTTGTGCACTGGCATCAGTACCAGTCACTTGTTTCATCACTTGTGCACTGGCATCAGTACCATCAGCTTCTTCTTCTTGCACAATGGCTTCAATACCAAGGGCTTTTTTAGCTTCTTGTGCACTGGCATCAGTACCAGTCACTTGTTTCATCACTTGTGCACTGGCATCAGTACCAGTCAGTTGTTTCATCACTTCCTTTTCCTTTTCCAACATTTTCTCAGCAGTAGCAGATTTTTCCCCTTTGGAATGATCACCAGTCCTTGACTTGAGGTCATTCCATAATTGTTCCAGCATATGTCTATCAGAAGACCCAAAAGTACGACCTGCTACTGGAGAAGTGATGTTTACCATTTTTCTGATCCCTAGAACTTCTTTTTTCAAAATTTCAACTTCAGTAGGCAAGTTCTTGGGCAGCTCACAATCATCTGAACAACCTGTGGCAGCAACCCATCTTGAATATTTCTTAGTACAGACGCAGAGACCTCATCAGTAAGTTCTTTCAACATCATAGCTTTGAACTTTCTGGCACATTCATCACTTATGTTACTGATGACGGTGCTCTGGTCTAGGGTTGGCCTATTCTCCAGATTTGTCACTGATCTGGCCAACTTATGGACCTCTTCTGTCAGACCTGCAAGGGGTTGAAAAATTTTTGCTTTGACTGCAGTCTGAACAGAAGACACTATCTTCTCCTCTAAGCCCTGGACTGCCACTCTAATATTTTCTGAATTTTGATTAGTGGCCAGTACCAGTTCATTCAGCTTATCAAAGACCATCTTCTCATTACCTGCAAATAAGTTTATCTCTGACGGGAGATTGGTCGAAAGAAGTGTTTTGAAGTCAGAGACAACTTGAGAAGATGACTGCAAAGATCTCTCCAGATCCGCCACCTTACTTAAAAGGCCTTGGACCTCGGCAGAAGAAGAAGTGGAGAGACCACCTGGAGGAGAAGGACCAGTAACATTTCTGGTCACCAAAGAGACTTGTGCCTCGACTCTTTCAGTGGGCCTTTCAGATGATAGAACAGTGGAGTCGAGCGCACTGGAGACTGGAAAATTTACAATATTAAGTCTCGTCTCAATTGGTATTTCTGGTGGTGGTTGAAAATAAGAAATATTTGGAGGAAGTGAAGGATGTGGTGGAGGAGGTGCATTTATTGATTCTGGTGGTGGTGGCATATCTGATGAAGGAGGTGGAATGGTGGAAGTAACAACTTGACTGGAAGCAGGTGGTGGAACAAAAGATTGTTCTTCTCCCAATATCAAGTCATCACCAAAAATACTCATGTCAGTGTCAAAGTTGGCATCTGACAAGGGTGACTCAACTTCATTCCAGACTGGAGGTCGCCCAACAGTCTGGTCAGTTATGTCCTGGTTCAGATCAAGCTGACCAGTTCCTGGCTCAACCGAAGTAATATTGCCAGTTTGAAGCTCAGTCGAAACCTCGCTTCCGATCGTAGTCACTGGGAGTGCATCAGTGATGACTGTACCATCTGCAGCCATCACATTACCTGCCGTAGAACTTTGAACATTAATTACTAGTGGTGACACACCAGTAACATCGTCTGTTCGTGAAATTAGAGAAGTGTCAGAAATTTGGCTATGTAAAAGTGTTTGTGCTGACACAGACTCTACTGAAGGATGGGTTGTCATTCTAATATCTTCACCACTATCCCCTAAAAGAAGATTGGAAGTGGTTGCTTGTGGGTTTTCCCGTATGACATCTCCAGATTCCTGTTGGGAGGAATCTGGATGGCGAGATTCGGTTCTACTGGGAGCGACCAGTTCTCCTCCCTTCCTAAGACGTCTGGTAACATTTCTTGGTCGTCTGGGGGTTTTGTGGTAAGATATTTTCTGTTTGCTGTAGGTCAAAGACCACCTCGGTTTCTGGTGGCCCCATATCAGCAATGAGGACTCCAGTGGGTCCCTCATTATTTTGAGGCCCGCCTGGAGCCTCTTCCGACTCATCTGGTGATTTATCGGTTTCTTCCCTTCTTAAGTGGTTGATCATGTTTGGAGGAATATCTACTTCACCCGGTTTAGAAGCTAAGTTATTTAAATCCCTCATATACTCAGATACCGAGAAGTATCGTGAGTTGTAATCATACTCCACCCCAAGTGCCCTTTTAAATACAAGAGAAAGAAAACGGATAAAAGGTATATGAGATTTTCTACCATTTACCCAGCAAGGTCATCAAAGAAGATTTGGGCAAAATCAACTCTATAACCAAACCAAAGGCAGTATGCAATCTGGAGTTACGTCTGGTTGATCTGATCAAGTCCTCCAGAACTTCCTCCCAAACACTCAACAAGATGAGTGAAGAAAAATCTCCATGAGTCTATCAGCTTGCTCATGTAGATTGTGCCCTTTCTTTTCAGCACCCCATGCTCATCCAAAATATCAGAATGCCCCATTTGCCTACACACTTCCCTGAAATTGAGGGCAGAGGGAAGTGTGATGGCCAGCTCATTTTCAACGAAATAATTCAACTGAAGAGCATCTCTTAGAGAGTCAATAGTGAGAGTGAAGGACCTGGTGCCTTGTTTGAGAGTATAGTGGATGGTATTTTCATCACCTTCCACAAAATGAGCTGTGTACCAGAACTCGCAAAGATATTCATGGTACATATTCCCTGGATTGAGAGTCAGGGCACCATACAGTGGACAACTGAGGAAAAATGCATTCAGTCGCCCAATGATGGATTGGGGATCATGGGTGCCAGAGAGTTTGGCCATCCATTTGTTCATATTGATACGGATGGCCGCCGCTTCTAACGTGATATTTGGTACTTTAATCACGGCGGCGACTGGATTATAAGAAGATGAAAGAAGGTTCTTTTCAGAGTTTGATTGACGAGGAGCCATTGTATGCAAACAATAACTCAGAATATGAAAGAAAGAATGGTGATTTAAAGCTTTTTAGGCTTAATTTATGATAAAAGAGAGTGGTGATTGGAATTAAATGAAAAAGAAAGTAAATGAAGGGATTTTGGGAGTAAATGATTTTCGAGATGAAAAATGAAAGTGAAAGTAAATAGGGTATTTATAGAGGAGAGAGAAAGTGGAATTTCAAACGGTTATTTTGAATTTTATTCAATATAATTTTGATCGGGTTTGAAATCCGCATTTAATGCATCCCATCACACATAAATGTATGACGGTTGACAGCCCACAAAAACTACCCACTTGCACTTTTTGTCTTCCCAATGTAAAAATATCCATCATTTAGTTTGAAAAATGTCATGCCACGTAGGATAAAAAGTTATTATCCATTTCAAAGGTTTGCTTACGTGGCACGCACAAAGACCAATTATTAAAAATTATGACTGATAACCCATGACTCATTTCAGTGCATCTGGAGGTTGACTGGACACTCCAGTGTCACTGGTGGATTAGGCCAGTGAAGGTATGCACTAATGGTACACTGGAGGACTTCCAGTAAAGTACCAGTTATATTTTCCAGAAAATTCTTTCAGTGGGAAAATAAATTCCCCCTGAAATTAAAAACAATTTAAGGACAAAAATATGGTTTGAGTCTTCCCCCTGGAATGGTGATCTATAAATCTATATAATGCAAAGATAGTATCACAAAGGCGTTCGATAGCTAAGCTGGCATAGATTTATAAATCTGGAAATCAAGGAATATTGCCAGTGTCACAAAGGCGTTCATAACAAGGTTCCAGATTTAAGGGTTCAACATTCCAACTCACCAACAAGATATTCAAAGGTTTTTACATCCAGTGGTTTGGTAAAAATGTCAGCGAGTTGTTTGTCAGTGGGAATAAAATGGAGTTCATGTCATTTTTCATAATATGATCACGAATAAAATGATACCTAATGTCAATGTGCTTTGTCTTTGAGTGCATGACTGGATTGTTTGAGATAGCAATGGCACTGGTATTATCACAAAATATGGGAGTCTTTGAATATTTAATACCATAATCAAGCAACTGGTTCTTCATCCAGAGTATCTGAGCACAACAACTGGCTGCAGACACGTATGCAGCTTCAGCAGTGGACAATGAAACTGAAGTTTGCTTCTTACTGGTCCAGCTGACCAGTTTGCCACCAAATGACATCCACGAGTAGTGGATTTCCTGTCTATCTTACAACCTGCATGATCTGAATCTGAATAACCCATTAGATCCATGCCTGAGCCTTTAGGATACCAAAGACCCAAACTGGGGACACCCTTAAGGTATTTCAGTATGCGCTTTACAGCAAGCATATGAGATTCTTTTGGATTAGACTGATATCTGGCACATAAACATGTTGAAAACATAATATCTGGTATACTGGCAGTTAAATACATCAGTGAACCAACCATGCCTCTATAGACAGTGGTGTTCACTGGTTTACCATCTGGATCTGAGTCCAGTGTCAGTGGTGCAGAAATTGGAGTGGGTTTAGATGGTGAAGAGTTCATATCATATTTCTTTAAAAGATCTCTAACATATTTCTCTTGATTAATAAAAATGCCATCTCTGGTTTGTTTAATCTGGAGTCCTAGAAAATATGTTAATTCACCCATTAAACTCATCTCATATTCAGATGCCATAATTTTTGAAAATTTCTTGCACATATTTTCATCAGTTGAGCCAAAAATAATATCATCAACATAAATTTGTACTAGTAAAAGATTACCTTTTTCACGAAGAATGAACAAGGTACTGTCGATTGCACCCCTTTTGAAACCATTTTTCAACAAATATTTAGTCAGAGTATCATACCAGGCTCGTGGGGTCCTGACGATATACCCAGTGGGGATGCTTTTCATCAACGAAGCCTGGTGGTTGCTTGACATAAACTTCTTCTTCCAATTTACCATTTAAAAATGCACTCTTTACATCCATCTGGTAGACCTTGAATTGATGATGAGCAGCAAATGCTAAGAAAATTCTGATCGCTTCAAGTCTAGCCACTGGAGCAAATGATTCATCAAAATCAACATATGATTGACAATATCCCTGTGCAACCAATCTGGCCTTGTTTCTGACACATGGCCATCTTCATCTACCTTGTTCCTGAAGACCCATCTGGTTCCAATTGGTTCTTTCTTACCAACTGGGAAAGGAACCAGATTCCAAACCTTGTTCCTTTCAAACTGATGAAGCTCTTCTTGCATAGCTATCACCTAGCTTGGATCTTCCATAGCCTCGCCAATCTTCTTCGGTTCAATCAGTGATAAGAAGCTGATGTACAAACATTGTTCACTGGAGGCTCTTCTGGTCTGAACCCCTCTACTGGAGTCTCCTATGATCTGGTCAATAGGATGAGCTTTTGTCCACTTAGAGTAATGACCAGGATTGTTACGAACAACAATATCAGTGCAAGAATTCAGTTGAGTCTCCTCTGGTGTTGCTTCAGGAGGAGGATCTTGCCATACTATTTCAACATCTTCATCTGAATCATTAAGATCACGATTTGCATCATGAAATTCTTCATTTGAAGGCATTTCTTGGAGTACTGGTTCAGTTTCAACTGAAGCTGATATTGGGGGAGTAGTACGAACATCTGATCCAATAACAAGTTCAGAGGGTAGTTTGAAACTTATTGAAGGATAGAACAGAGTACTACAGGAGGGTTTCTTTATCTGAACAGGTTCCAGATCAGAATGACTGGAAACTTCTTCTGGAGAATCTTTATTGTAGTTGATAGGATCAGATTCACAGAAGACAATTGGAGTTACTGGGGAGTATCAAGGGTTGGCTTTTTATTGATTGCAGCATTTGACTCATCAAATGTGACATGTATTGACTCATGGACCTTCTCCAGTCTCTTGTTATAGACTCTGAAGGCCTTGCGAATGGCTGAATAACCTAAGAAATATCCTTCATCAGCTTTGACATCGAATTTGCCTAACTGACTGGAGTCATTCAGGATGTAAACTGGACATCCAAAAACGTGAAAATAACCAATATTTGGTTTTCTATTTCTTAATACTTCATAGGCTGTCTTCTTATGTCGCTTCACATATACTGACCGGTTCTGAGTGTGGCAAGCAGTAGCAATTGCTTCAGCCCAGAAACTGGTAGGAAGACCAGATTCAACAAGCATACTCCTGGCAGCTTCTATCAGCGTTCGATTCTTTCTTTCTACAACTCCATTCTGCTCTGGAGTTCGTGCTGAAGAGAAGTTTTGGGAGATGCCAGTGTCAGTACAGAATGACTCCAGTGTAGCATTCTGGAATTCTGTTCCATTGTCACTTCTTAACTAACACACTTTTCGCTTATATTTGAGTTCAATTTGCTTGATAAGAGCAATGATTTCAGCAGCAGCTTCATTTTTAAACCTGAGAAAGATAACCCAACAATATCTGGAGAATTCATCGACAATCACTAGGGTGTAGAGGTGCAAAAACAAGTTAACCGGTTCCGGTTATTATTTCTAGTAACCGAAATTGGTTTTTTTAAAAATAAATATTAATCGGTTTCAGTTAATCGATACCGGTTAATAACCGGTTACTGTATGGGAAAGTTCAAACCGATGCAACCGATTTCGGTTTATAAAAACCGGTTAACCGAAATGGTTAACCTATGCCAGTTAACCGAAAAAATTGCAAAACAACATCACCTGGACAGTTTTATAAAAACTTATAACCTGGACAGTTGCAACACACATTACATGTTTTATAGCAAAAACATAAACACAAGCAGCAACCTAACCACATTAAACATAACAACAAGACAGTAGCAAAACATAAAGTAGCAAACAAGACAGTAGCAAGACAAAACATAAAGTTTACGAAACAGAACCTAGCAGAAACATAAGAAGACAGTAGCAAACAAGACAGTAGCAACAGTTTCATTAAAATAAAGAGTAGCAGCAGCTAGCACTCCAGCAGTATGAAGAAACATAGCAAGCAAGCAGCAACACAACAGAAACAGGAGCAGCAACAACATCAGCTGCATCACAAACACAAAAGAAACTTACAAACCGGCTTGAAACAGAAACAGAACACAGCGAGACAGAAATAGAACACATCAAAAGCAGAAACTAAATAGCAAAACAGAACTTACTCGTCAAGTTCATCATCAGAAAGTGGAGCGTCCTGTCCTTGTGATACTTCATAGAGATGTATAGGTTCTTCTATGGCAAGTTGATCTTCAAGACTAGTCACATGTTGTATACGTTCAGCGGCGTCCAAGAAGTCTTTCAAGCAAATGCATGTTTCAAGAGAAGTAGGAGTGAGCCTTGTTCTTCTAACCGATAAAACCCTGCCACTAAGAGAAAAAACCGACTCCGAAGCTACCGTGGAAGCTTGAACACTTAGTAAATCACGTGCCATGGCGGCTAGAATGGGAAAGTGGGCTTCCTTTTCTTTCCACCAAGCCAAATTATCAAAGTTTGAAAACTCTTCGGGAAGCATTGTGGCCAAAAAGTCGGTTCCCATATACCTTCCGAGTTCACTACTTGGGGTGCTACCCCGAGACCGCTTACTACTAACATTTCTCAAATTATTGTACAAATTTAGCTCGCCACTCAACCTTGAGCTTGATGACTCCGAAGCCATTTGTTGGCGTATGTTTGATGTGGAACCATATTTAACCAAATACAAATCAAACATATCTTCTAAACATTTTTTAAAATGTTGAATTGCATTATCCGAGAAATTGGGATCTTTATCGTTCAAACCCAAATCATAACATATGTTTTCTATTAACATCTCCACACCCGCAACATTTATACAAGGGTTTAACGCGGCGGCACAAGTAATTGTGGGGGGCATTTCTTCAAAACTTTTCTTAAACTTTGCTTTCATTGGAGCTATCATTGTTTCATAAACGTTACCCCCAAATTGAAAGTCGTTTAATTTTCCACACATCAAATATAGATGTTTTAGTACCAAACTACTAGTGGGATAATAAACTCCGGACAAAATAGTGGTTGAGGTTTTAAAAACTTCAAGTAACTCATTTGATTTTACAATACTATCCCAACCCAAAGTAGGAAATTGTTGTGCCAAACCTTTCGAAACAAGACCGTGATGGAACAATTCTAAAGTAGCCCTTTGTTGAATAGCGCTATCAAACATTTTCCAAGTGGAGTTCCACCTAGTCGGTACATCCCAATTAGGACCAAGACATGGTTTCTTTAAATCCTTACATAACTTCTCATACTCCTTACGTCTTCTTTTAGAAGTTGCAAAAACTTCTTTTAACATTTGTTTAAAAACCTCTATTACCTTCTTAATTGCGGGAACATCTAGTCCATGTTGCACAACCAAATTAATGATGTGTGCAACACATCTACTATGATAAAACACACCCTTACAAATAGGTTCATACTTTATCTTCAATTTTTGAACCGCACTTGTATTATTTGAAGCATTATCAAAAGAAATTGAAAATATCTTTTTTTCCAACTTATAAGTTTGTATCACTTCATCTAAAATATCAAATAAGGCATCTCCGGTATGTGGATATCCAAAAATCTCAAACGCAGTTGTGCGTTTCATCAGTTGCCAAGTTTTTGGATCGACCCAATGTGCCGTAACACAAAGATACGATTCCGGTAAACCATGGGGGGCGGACCAAACATCAGTGGTTAAATTAACACCGGTTTCTAACTTTTCAAAATCCAAAATTAATTGTGCCTTAGCTTCTTTCCACATGTTTATACAATGCTTTCTAAGGGTAGTACGACTTAATTGTGCCTTAGCCCATTTATTATTATCTTTTTCAACATACATGGGTGCAATTTGAGCCTTAAGCTTTTTGTACTTGGACTTGTAGCTATCATCACGCTTTTGATAAGAAGCAGTTGGGCCAGACTGGGATACAAACTGACTGGACTTGCATTCCTTCATGAAATGACCTTTTCTGCCACACTTAAAGCATGTCAGATTGGTCTTATCAGTAGAAGTACTGGAAGCATGTTGTCCACTGGACCTATTTGCTCTTGCTTTGAAACGGTTAAACGTTTTAGCAATCATTGCAACCAAGTCATCATTGTCAGATTCATCGCAGTCTGGAGAGATATTATTTGTTACTCCAGATTCCATAAGTTCAGACATCATCTTCTTCATAGAAAATACATTCTCAGAAGACATCAGTGCTGCACAAGGTGGTTCAGTATGACTGACCACAGTGGAACTACTGGAAGCATGATTTAAGGCATCTTTCTCAGCCACAACCCTCTGAGCTTGATTTTCTTCAGTGTATCTGAAGGCTCCATATAAGGATGCTAGAGTATGGGTGTGCAAAGTTTTACCCTGCCTTAAAACCAAGATCATATGAAACCATTTTGTGGGTAAAATATCACAAAACTTCTCAAGTATATCCTTGTCTTTCTCAACCCCTAGTCCTCTCAACTGGTTGATAATACTCATAAATCTGGTGTAAGTACCAGTGAGAGACTCATTGGGGACAGCAAAAAATGACTCATACCTCTTATTTAAAGAGACTTTTCTGGTGACAATGGTGTCATCACCTCCTTCATACTGGGTCCCTAGTTCATCCAACATGGTTTTAGCAGTGGGAAATAGAACTAGCGTGGGAATTAGGGTTTCTGGAACAGCCCCGAGGATCATGTTTTTGATAAGGGTATCTAAATTAACCTCCATCTTTTCCCTTCCTTTTCTAGATCCAGTTGGATCAAGTAGAGGATTGAGAGGTGATGTAGGTATATAAGGTCCTTCATTTAAAATTTTCATCATAAACCTCTCAATTCCAGTAAAATGAAGTATCATCCTAGCTTTCCACGTTCCAAACTCATCACTGTTCCCACTGAATTTAGGAACAGGTGTGTTTGAATAGTGCACATGCACATGTGGAGGAGCAGGAGGAGGAGGAGGTGGGGGATTAATATTAATAACGGGTGGTTCATTAGGGTCATTCATATTAGGTTCAGGACCAGGATTTCCTTGAGTATTTTCTGGGTTGGCCATCAAGAAAACAGATATAGGCAAGTTTGTTAGCCTTCTGCTCTAATACCACTTGTAAGTCCCTCACTTGATGGTTTAACCCACTAGTGTAAAATACAACAAGTCAAGTATGCACTAGAATGGACTAGTATTACTTAAATATAAATGCAAGTATATAAATAAAGTAATACAAGACTTAAAGCAATAAATAATGTAAAGGTGAACACAATGTAATTTTCAAGTGTATTTTTATTTAGAGTAAATTATACTTTTCGTCCCTGAAGTTGGCACGTTTATCACTTTTCATCCCTAAAGTTTAAAAATTACAATTTTGACCTTAAAGTTGGCCAATTTTTTCAATAATCGTCCTTTGGCCAGACG
The DNA here is from genome assembly GCA_034093135.1 of Erigeron breviscapus. NCBI lineage: Eukaryota > Viridiplantae > Streptophyta > Magnoliopsida > Asterales > Asteraceae > Erigeron > Erigeron breviscapus. Next base: position 749,946 of record CM067167.1, read on the forward strand.
ACGTTAGTTTTTGGCCGTTAACGGCGCACGTGCTAAACATGTGAGGAACTTCAGGGACGAAAAGTGAAAAATTAAGCTACTTGAGGAACGAAAAATGAAAATCATACAAATAAATTTATTCTTCCATTCTTTCTTTTCCGATCATCTTCTCCGATCATCTTTTCCGATGGAATTTTCGACTAGACATTTATTTTCCGATGATACCTAATAAAAACTCGACTTTCAATCCAAATCAAAACATAAATAGATAACTACATCATCTCCAACAATTATCATTTTCTTGTCACCATTTTCACAAATGAAAATGTCATCAATCAATCAATAATAAACAAAGTAATGGATTAAGACAAGTTTGTAATACTAATTTAGTAGAGCACTACAATCCATCCACAAGAAAACAATTACTCATAAAGTACTTGAAAATATATAGATCAATCTCACCAAACTCATACTTGCTACCTACAGTATATTACACATATATATATATATAGCCTCTGTATATATCTATCAACTGTAATTAATTAATTAATATGATCTCAAATTCATTCCTATAGTGATCAAGTCTTAAATTATTCATTTACTTAAACTTAATTAATCACTCACTTTGAAAAGTATATATGATCGCCTGATCGGAATGAATGAAATAAACTTAGTTGCAGCTAATTAAACAAAAGTAGAAAACGATATACTAGAAATCAACAACCAGTCAAAACAAAACAGAGCGCATCAATTATCTATACATACATACATCATAAGTTATATATATAGACGATCCGTATGATTAAAAAAATGAATTATAAAATCAACAAAAAATCCAGATTGTTAAGTAGCAATACCAGATACTGAATCATCATCATAATCATATATTCCATTTATTTTCGTGTTTTCGTGTTTTCGGTGGTTTAGATTTGGATTGAAAGTCGAGTTTTTATTAGGTATCATCGGAAAATAAATGTCTAGTTGGAAAATTCCATCGGAAAAGATGATCGGAAAAGATGATCGGAAAAGAAAGAATGGAAGAATAAATTTATTTGTATGATTTTCATTTTTCGTCCTTCAAGTAGCTTAATTTTTCACTTTTCGTCCCTAAATTTATTTGTATGATTTTCAGGACCAGGATTTCCTTGAGTATCTTCTGGGTTGGCCATCAAGAAAACAGATCTAGGCAAGTTTGTTAGCCTTCTGCTCTGATACCACTTGTAAGTCCCTCACTTGATGGTTTAACCCACTAGTGTAAAATACAACAAGTCAAGTATGCACTAGAATGGACTAGTATTACTTAAATATAAATGCAAGTATATAAATAAAGTAATACAAGACTTAAAGCAATAAATAATGTAAGGATCACAATGTAATTTTCAAGTGTATTTTATTTATGATGTTAAATAAAATACAAGGTAGCGGAACCAAGATATTACAAGAATGTAATATCCTAACAACCTATGAATTACAAATGATCTATATTTGCTAAATATTCTCCTTAGATCGAAATACTTAAAGTTGTGAAGTATTCCCTTTTACGATCGAGAGTATTTAGGCAAATTCACCAAATTGCAAAAAGTAATTTGAACGAGGTAAATGACTTGGTATTTATAGGCAAATAAATTCAACAGTGAATTTATTATGCCGTACAAATATGGTTGCATGCATTTAAGGAAACAACTTTAATTCCTTAAATGCATTGGTTAAAGTACAAGGATAAAGTCATATTGATGTGACTTGTCATCCTTTTAACCAACCACCTTTACACGCGTTAACAATAGACAAATGGATTGTCCAGATAAAAGCGTGTAAAGGCAAAAAGTCAATTCCTCGTAATCAGTGTTCAGACTTGTAAGGTCTAGAACACTGACAAAGCTCCAGTCGTAGATCTGGTAAGACTTCCAGTGGGCTCCGCCATTTGTCAGTCTTTTTTCTTCAGAATTTAGTCGTTGACTTCAGTGAGAATGTCTTCAGTAGAATAGATCTGGACTGGAGTGAAGTCCAGTGAGCTGAAATCTGGTGCCTTCCAGATTTCCTGTACAAGTAAGGCGCTCACTGGTCTTCTATTATTTCTGAACAAATCTTCAGTGAGGCTCCAGTCTTCAAGTTTGGAGTGGGTCCAGTAAAATTGGACCTAACACGTTTGCTAAAACCATTTTCATGTATGTGCATTTGTATTTCATCGAGTGGTAACAATTCATTAATATCACAAAACTCACATGGGCATCGACATGAACCATTACTAGTCAACTGGTTCTTACACCTCTCCATGAATGCAGTAAGACCAGACCAAAATTCATCTGACAGGGGGTCTAAGGTAGTCCAACTCTTATCGATCGACATTATATTTACTGTGTTCAACATGATAATAGAACATTTAGAATCATCTTGTTAATATACATATACAAATGCAAACTAAGGGATTACGGAGGGATTTTTGGCGATCGGTTTGTAACAAGGTGGCCATCCTAACCCACTTTTTGAATGTTTTGTCTCATATATGGATTTGTATAACTGATTTACTATTTAAGAAAAATTCGACAGCATTTCCCCTTAACTCCCCAAATATGTGTATGAAACACATATTCTTGGGAGTAAAGGGAAAATGTTTATCGAATTTTTCACAAATAGTAAATCAGTTATACAAATCCATATTCCTAGATGAGACATAACATTCAAAAAGCAGTCCCAAACTGGAAACTATCCGAAATTAATTTCTATTAAATTAATTTCGAACGGGTGACCTACGGTATAAAACAATGGGGGATTTTTACATACATACACACATGCATACAAACATACATACAATGCATACATACATATTTAATAATTATGAGCTGAGAGAAAAATTACCCCTGAAAGAAAGAATTATCGGCTAAGAAGAAGGAAAGAAAGAAGTGCCGGAGATGGGCGGCACACAATCTGAAACATATATATTATAATGTTAAATATTAGAATATGAAATATATACATATATATTAAATTATATATATATATAGACTAAATCTATATATTTATAATATATACATTAATCGGTAAAGAAAGAAAGAAAAACAAAGAATAATAACCGGCGGTGGTTGTGAACAGCGGCAGACGACGGCGGTGGTTGTGAACAGAGGCAGACGACGGCGGCGGAGCTGTGGTGGTCAAAACAAAACATAGAAATATTAAATATATACATATATATTACACATATACATATAATTACTATATATATGATAATATATACATTAATCGGAAAAGAAAGAAAGAAAAAGAAAGAAAATTACCGGCGGTGGTTGTGAACAGCGGCAGACGACGGCGGTGGTTGTGAACAGAGGCAGACGACGGCGGCGAGCTGTGGTGGTCAAAACAAAACATAGAAATATTAAATATATACATATATATTACACATATACATATAATCTATAAAAAGAAAAAGAAAGAAAGAAATGAAGGGTGCGGTGGTCAGGATTGGTGTTGGTTGTGACGAATATGGCCGGATAAGGGTGGATTTTGGTATAGAGTGGTGGTGGATGTGAAACGGCGCGAGAGGGTTTTGGAGGGGAGGAATAGATCTAGATCGGAAATGGCGGGTATTAACCTCTCTCTTTTTTTCGCGACGCCGTGCGCGGCGACTTTGTCGACGCCGATACTTTTTTTTGTCTTATCCTCCACCAACAAGACCTATTATTTATTAATAAAATTAATTAATAATACTTAATTAATTAATAATACTTAATTAATTAATAATAATTAATTAATAATATATTATTAATAATACTTAATTAATTAATAAAATTAATTAATAATACTTAATTATTAATAATAATTAATTAATAATACTTAATTATTAATAATACTTAATTAATTAATAATACTTAATTAATTAATAAAATTAATTAATAATACTTAATTAATTAATAAAATTAATTAATAATACTATAATTAATAATACTTAATTAATAATACTTAATAATTAATTAATTAATAAAATTAATTAATAATACTATAATTAACAATACTTAATATATTAAATTAATTAATAATACTTAATATATAGTCTTTATTAAATAATAATATGTATGTAAGTACGTATGCGGGTAATTTTTCTAGTTATTAACAATTACCCACTTATAAATTGTATATTCATTCAAACTATATGAATGAAATGAAAGATGACCCAAGATGATCCATCCATATTTATTTCGTATTCGGACGACCGATGATGATCCAACGACAAATTGTATATTCATTCAAACTATATGAATGAAATGAAAGATGACCCAAGATGATCCATCCATATTTATTTCGTATTCGGACGACCGATGATGATCCATCGACAAATTGTATATTCATTCAAACAATATAATAGGCCCGATACGATCCATTCATATTTGAATCAAGACTAATATGTTTCTTTCGTATCTATATGGGCCAGGTGGCCCAATATGATTCTTTTCTCATCTGTTTGTGCTTAATGGGCCCGATACGATCCTTTCATATTGAATCAAGACTAATATGTTTCTTTCGTATCTATTTGGGCCAGGTGGGCCCAATATGATTCTTTTCTCATCTGTTTGTGCTTAATGGGCCCGATACGATCCATTCATATTGAATCAAGACTAATATGTTTCTTTCGTATCTATTTGGGCCAGGTGGGCCCAATATGATTCTTTTCTCATCTGTTTGTGCTTAATGGGCCCGATACGATCCTTTCATATTGAATCAAGACTAATATGTTTCTTTCGTATCTATTTGGGCCAGGTGGGCCCAATATGATTCTTTTCTCATCTGTTTGTGCTTAATGGGCCCGATACGATCCTTTCATATTGAATCAAGACTAATATGTTTCTTTCGTATCTATTTGGGCCAGGTGGGCCCAATATGATTCTTTTCTCATCTGTTTGTGCTTAATGGGCCCGATACGATCCATTCATATTGAATCAAGACTAATATGTTTCTTTCTCATTCAATGACCAAATAGATAATGTGTGCTCATCTTCCAAACGAATATGACCATTCTTTATATGGCTAACGTATAATTATCCATCTAACACATTATATTTTTAAATAATTAACAAACAATACAATATATTATACTTAATTCATAAATATAATATAAATTAGTATTTAAAACTTATATATAGTTTTTGAAATTATATATCATCTTTAAAATCAATATATTTAAAGTTAACTTTAAATTAATATTTAATAAATTTGTATAACTTTTTATTTAAATTAATATAATTTTTGTATAATTATTTATTTAACACATTATATTTTTAAATAGTTAACAAACAATATAATATATTATCTTTATTTCATAATATTATAAATAGTATCTAAAAATTCTATATAGTTTTTGAAATTATCTATCATTTTTAAAATTAATATATTTAAAGTTAACTTTAAATTAGTATTTAATAAATTAGTATTAAAGTATATTTAAAGTATTTAAAGTATAAAAAAAACTTTTGTGACGACTATGTCGTCGCTAATAACGCCGCAAAAAGAAGCGGGAAATTTTTTTGTTGGAGGGAAAACGAAAAAAAAATTAATTAAAATTAGTTAGCGACGACTTTAGCGACGTTTTTTCTATTTTTTTTATAGTAAAAACATTTAATAATTTACCTAAATTTATTAAAAACGAAAAAAGAACTTGTGACGACTTTGTCGTCGCAAAGGGCGTCGCAAACAAGTGGCGGGAAATTTTTTTGTTGGAGGGAAAACGAAAAAAAAATTAATTAAAATTAGTTAGCGACGCTTTTTTTTTCTTTGACCAGCCCAGAATTTAATTCGAAATAAAATTCAAAAAATGGTTAGCGACGCTTTAAGCGACGACAGTGTGAAGTTTGACTTTCAAAGTCTTCCGGCCGATTATTTTGTCGTTTTGTGGCCTTTGGCGACGACAATTTGGGCGTCGCTAAATAGTTTGGTCACCAAAACTTGTATTTCTTGTAGTGTGATCTGGAGATATTTTTGATCAAGAAGCTGAATGATATCCTTAAGGATCTTTAAGGAAGCGATGCTTTAATTAAGAATACAAAAGATAACATCAGTTGGAATATATATCAGATAATAAAAAGGAACAAGTGGGTACGGAAGGTATGAATCTACGTATAAAGTTAAAAGTCTACTTGTATACCTCATATTCGACTCAGTACTTAATTTCTACGATCGGTAATTTGTGTGGAACAAAATTTCGTAATGAAAAATCTGTAGATATTTTTTATATCAAGAAATTGAATCATATCCTTGAGGATCTTTAAGGTACGTAGCGAAGATGCGCTAATTAGAAGATAACGTCATTAATTTGGAATCCATAAATCTAGAAAAGGAAACAAAAGCTAGTGTTATAGTACTGTGTACTACTGTATAGAGATGAGTTGGTACGTAAGGTATCAAATTACCTACAAAGTCAAAATGTGAAACGAATACGTAGCATCCTTGAAAAGCAGCATCCGGCCGGGGTGTGCAAAATATATTAATTTATGCCTGGTCGGTTTATAGAGTGCGTGCAAATTTATGATAATAATAATAATAATCAGTATGGATGTTAATAACGAGAGAGTTGTCACATACAAAATTTGTATTTCTTATATAAAAAATTCAAAGATGAATTTTATGATAATATTATAATTATTTTATTTACATTAATGACATCTTGTTAGTACTACCCAATAATATTATTACTTTTTTTAACGACAATTATTACTATATAACAATTAAAGTAGCAAAAGCTTCAGTACCCGGTGCTGACGTTATCATGACGTCAGCTATTTTGTCTTATTTGTATTTTGTCTTTTTCCTTTTCTTTTTTTTTTTTATTTTTTACGATTGTATACTTTTAAAAAAAAAATTTACAACTTAACTTTTGGTTTTTTAACTTTAGTCTTTTCCGGTTTTTTTTTTAAAATTTTAAATCTTTTTTTTTTACTTTCTATATTTTATTTTAAGGTTTTTAACTTTTACCATTTTAAAGTTTCTTATTAAAAAAATTTTACCACTTAACTTTTTGTTTTTTAACTTTAGTCTTTTCCGGGTTTTTTTTTTTAAATTTTAAATCTTTTTTTTTTACTTTCTATCTCTTATTTTAAGGCTTTTAACTTTTACCATTTTAAAGTTTCTTATTTTTACCATTCAACTTTTAGGTTTTTTAACTTTAGTCTAACTTTTTGGATACAAACTTAAGTGTCCAAACTTTTAGATAATGTTGTATGTATATTTGCATGACACAACGTCGATCCCGGGCAACCCGGACAACGCCCGGGGTCAAATTTCTTGTTATAGAATAAAACATGTCCCCATCATTCAAAGGTAAAGATCCTCTTAGACGATTACAGTTGGTTGTCTTAATTATCATGTTACATTTAAAGTTGAGTAGGCATCCAAACGAAAATCACTAAAAGTCTCCCACACATTCTGTTTTGGATCCAAACCAGAGTTCACTCTCACCTTCAATATGAAACCTGATAACTAACTAAAAAATCAATTCATTCATATATTTTATATCAATTGTTATATACTATAACCAAAAATAATTACGGTCAATGTTAAATAAAAACTTTAAAGACTAAACTAGAACACTTACATTGAAACGAAGAAGATACCATTCGCTAGGGGAAAAAAGACATCCTAAATAAAGATAAAATATACCGGCCCAAAATATATTTATACTATCCCCATCTCTCTATATATAACTAAGAGAGGATTGTAGATTTGTTTGATCGACATGTGTCACTTTTTTTGGAGAACATGTGTCTTTTTATATTTAGTTTATTATTAAGAAAAAAGTTAATCTTTGATTTATAATTTCCTTATATAATTATCTCTAACTCTACGATATCCATATCCATAACTAATAAGGCATCTGCCAACCCAAGACACCTTCCTCTCTCTTCCTCACTCACTACCAACTATCTCTTCTCACTCCTAAACCTCATCTCTTCCTCACTCACTACCAACTTCTCTTCCTCAACTTTTTTTATTTTATTTTATATTTATATATAATAAAATAAACTCACTTTTATTAAATAAAAACAATACATTAATAAAATTAAAACGGATTACATCTAGAAAATAAAAAAACAACACGATACATAAATAAATAAATAAAGACAACTTTTACATTATTATTAAAAAAAAAACTTCAACGTTGACGATGGTTTTTTGTGGCAAGTTCCAAATGTGAATGTATTGAAAGTGAGCCGGTAATGGTTGTATGGCGTTAAAGGATTGTATGTCCTTCACTATACGGATAAACATTTCCTTGGGCATTCGAAAACGCCTGCGAAAATAATCAGCAGGAAAGACGGGTTCCGGGGCGAAGTAATGATTAAATAAACGGGTTGCCGCATCGGCGTGGTTTCTGGGTATGTACCTTCTTGGTGCTCTTGGTATGTTCAACCGTGTGGAACTCTCGGCTTCTCTTTCTTCATCTTCCAAAAAAGTAACAAATGTGTTCAACATTTCTGGATCTATTGTATACCTACTAATGTAGGATGTTGAATCTTCATCAGAACTTGACATTTTTAGGTGAAGAAGGAGAAAGATTTGAAAGAATTTTATGTTTAAGTGAAAGGATTGTAGGTGAAGAAGAGTTTATATGTGTGTGTTGTTTGAAAGTGTGAAAGAAAGAGTAGTTTAAATAAAGATGGAAAAGAGAAAAATAAATAAATAAATAAAAACTAGCCGTTTACATTCAAATTAAAAAAAAAAGTTTTTTTTTGTTTCGGTCCCACACACGCTCTCAACTCCGTATCCTTCCCCATCGTTCCATCGACGAGTGTGTCGACACACTCCTGCCAACCCAAGACACATCGACGAGCCTCGCGAAGGAGGTGTCGACGGCCCGTTGGCACCGGCCTAATAATTCATAACTTTTGTACTATAATGACTTTTAATATAGTATATTATTCTTTTCGTATCCCATGTTAGTATGTCTCCAATATTACAAATAAGGTAAGTTTTATCCAACACAAAGTTTTATTTAACCTAAATAAATTTAAATTCTAAATTTAGTTATATTCTCATTCCTGTATATATATATAACGAACAACTAGATTTTAGACCCGTGTCAAATACACGGGTTTTACAACATTATCAATATAAGAATTAGTGTAAGTCCCAAATTCGATGGTTTACCCGACTGGCAAGCAATTCTTACTGGAAATAGACCAGTTCAGAATGCGATCCAGATATGGATATAAACAATAAAGTAAATTGCTGAAATTAAATTGCAAGAAACAAAAGTGCTGAAACTATATAAATAATGTATATAATCAAGTATGTAGCATTGAGACACGATGTACTTTTCAAATGTATTTTATTAAATATGTTAAATAAAATACAAAGGTTGATGCGGAACAAAGATAAACACAAATGTGTAATATCTAAACAACCTTGAAATACAAGTGATCTATAACTTGGAAATACTCTTAAGATTACTTAGAGTATATCTCACAAGTTGCAATGCCAAAGTTTCAAGCACCTTGCAAGTTGTGAGAAGCCTTCATATTTATAGGCAAGGTTCATGCTGATGTGGACCATGCCGTACAAATATGGTTGGGAGCATTTAAGGAATTAAAGTCAATTCCTTAACATGCGTACTTTTAAGGTTAAGTGTGAAAGTCATTTGATGTGACATTTCACACTTTATTCCCAACCTTTTACTCAACCTTGTACCTTTAAATAGATAAAGCTATTAACCGGGTAAAGGTTGGTAAAGTAAAAAAGGATTCCTCGTAATCAGTGTAAAGTGTTGTAAGTACTTTACACTAAGATGCTTCAGTCTTTGATCTGGTAGAATCTTCTCTGGGCTCTGCTTATGAGATGATTCTCTTTCTTCAGTCTTCAGCCTTCGACTTCAGAATGAATGCCTTCAGTTTATGTTGATCTGAACTGAAGTGAAGCTTCAGTGAACTAATTCTGAAGAGGTTCAGAATTCTGTACAAGTATCTTCACTGAACTTCAACTATTTCTGAACAAATTATAGTTGGTCGATTTTCGACCCAACAAATTCCCCCTATTTGTTCTGAAATAGTGCATGCATCTCAGACTTCTATATATACATGTTTGTAAGTCTGAAATGCAAGTTTTGTTTAAGTTGTAAAAATTTTCTAAGGACATCTTATAGATCATTGATGTCTTAGAACTTTTCTTGTGATTTTTCTAACTTAAACCTATCATCTACTTGTTGGTTACAACTTGTAACATATATACAATCTGAAATGAAATGTTTGTTACAAGAGTAAAGCTTGAAAAATATATACAAGTACATGATAAACTGAAATAAGAAAGCTACTTCTTTAAAGGCCTTGAACCAGAAGGACTCTCAGAAGCTTTCCTTTTCAGAGGAGACTGATCCTTTCTTCCAAACAATCTGTTCTCCATCTCAACCTTGGCTTGCATCTTTTGTTGTATCCTTGATAACCATGCACCAATGAGATTAGATTTTGGCTTCGCCTTCAGAATAGGGATCATCTCTCTATGCCCAGATAAGCCAAATTCATGAACTGAGACCTGATTGTACTCAGCTGCTGCCCTTCCTTCTCTGGTTACCACCATATCAAATAACTTCAATCCATCAGCCTTTGTTATTTCAACATCAATTATTTTAGCTGGATGGGATCAATGCTTCAGATAATGATCATACTGATCCTTTTCATGTTTCCTTTGGATTTCAGCAGCATCATCTGAGATTGGTTTGAAGGTTGAGAGATCAGCATCACGAGCATGTTTTCTTGTTGATCTAGGTCCAGTTAACTTGACTTTTGGTGGTGGCTTTGTCTTTTCTTTCTCAACCTTGAGAACCTCAGCCAGAATTGCCTTCTTCTTAATATCCATCTCCACCTTCCTATTCTTCACCAAGTCTTCAATTGATAACTTGAAGGTGAGATGGTCCAGCTTTTGTTCCAAGGGAGAATACTAAACACCATACTCATAATCAGCCATTTCAGTCAATGCCTTCTGCACTCTGGGATCTTCTTTTATTTTCAGATATCTTTCTAAGGAAAGACCCAGAGCTGCAGCATCAATGTGATCAAGGGTCCCCATCTTCAGATGTTGTTCCCTTTCTAGTAACTTGTTTTCCCTGTAGGCAATGAACTGATTGGAGACCTTCCTCTGCAGTTCCTTCAGTTTAGCCTCATCAGCAGTTAGATCATGCAGAGGGTAACCATGTTCATCAACATTCTCACCGACCACAAGTCCAGAACCTTTTGAACCTTTGGACTTGGGTTCATCCATCACTGGAGCCTTGCCCTTGTCTTTCTTGGCAGGCGAGGAAACTTGTGCTTCATATTTCTGAAGTTGTTCCCCCTGAACTGAGGCACTACCAGATGGCACCTTAGTTTGCTTCTTGGTTGCTTCAATAAGTTCTTGAGTACTTGCCAGTAAACCAATAGGCACATATTTCCCCCTTTGGGGACCTCTGAAGGTAACTTGGCAAATTCTTCAATGTCATTTGCATGTTCTTCAGTGGTTCCCAACTTTGTTGTTTCAGACAGTCAGCAAGTCCCTTTGAGAGTTGAGCAAAGTGAGACCTTAATCTGAAATTAGAGTTCAGGTTCAGTGCTTCTTTATTAAAGATTTCATTCAGCTGCTTTTTGTCTGCTTCAGTAAATGATGGAGGAGGAGGAAGAGCAACAACAGTTTCTTTCTTCAGCAGGGTCAGAATTTCATCTAGTTGCTTGGACTGGCCTTTCACAGTTTCATCAAGAGTGGATACTGATTTTTGCACATCTTCAACAGCCTTATCCACTCTTTTGTGTGTATCTCTCGTGAGTTCATCGACCATCCTTCTGACCCTTTCTTCAACCTTTTCTGCCACTGAGGTTGAGATCTGAGCAACAACATTCTGAGACAGCTCAGACCTCAGCTTCTTAAACATATCACCACTGATAGAAGAACCAAGTTCCCTCTCATCAACACTTAGCTTCTTAACAAACTCATTCACCGCCTTCCCGACTGCCATAACCTCTTGTTTGATTAATTCAACACTAGATGTCAAGTTCGCAACAACTGAAGCTTGCACATCTCTTTTAGTCAGTCTGAAGGCTTCCCTGATGGCTGAACTAATTTTATTGCAAGAATGCACCAGCTCATTAAGCTTCCCACCCACTAGTCCTTCATTTCCAGCAACCTTGGTCAACTCAGTGCCAAGAAACATCTGAGCACCTTTCAATTTCAGCAATGGACCTAGTGTTGGCAGTTAGAGATTTTGTTAAGTCCTCAACCTTGAGAAGTAGGCTTTGGACTTCGGCATTTTGTATCTCTAACTGTGCTTCCACACTCAAAGGAGGAGGTTGTTATGTAGAAGCAGAAGCAACAAAGGGAATATTACCAAGCCCATCCAATGCCTTTTCAAGTTGCATTTCAGTTGGACTCTCAGATTCAGTTGCAGAGTCCAACTCCTTTTCAGATGGTTCATCATAATTGATGGGCCTTGGTACTTGGTGAAGTTGTGGGTGAATATGTTGGAGTGGTGGTTGAAATTTAGGTGAAGTTACATAGGCTGGTGTTGAGCCAGGTGGAAAATAAGGATGTTTATGGCTTGTTGGTGGTGGGCGATATGGTTGATCAAGAATTTGGATTTCTGGGGGAGGAGGGGCGTTTGCGAGGTTGAAGGCTGGCTCAGAATCAGAAGACTGATTCTCCTCCAATAAGCCCTCGTCAAACTCAAAATCAGCAAGGGAATCAAGATTCCCCTGAGGTGGCTCATCGTCATCCCAGAAAGCAGTTAAGACTGCAGTCTGATCAGATATGCCCTGGTTCAGATCACTGGTACCTGAACCAGCTTCTGGTTTAACAACTACTGCTGCAGTTGCATCATCACCAGATTTATTAAGTGTTGGCTCAGCTAAAGCTTCATCGCCAGTGATAGTAGACACGGGGGTTGCCTTAATGACTCTCGTACCATCGTCAAGAGTCACTTCATCGGCCGTAGAGTCTGGAATCTCAGTCTCCAATGGTGTCACATTAAAAACTTCATCGATTCGTGCATCAGAAGAGTGTAAGATTTGTGAAGTTACAGGGGGTGCACGTGCAGACACGGACTCTACTGTGTGTTGGGCGGATACACCTATATTTTCTTCACCATCTCCTCCTAAAGAAGTTTTGGAGATGGCTGCTTGTGGGTTTTCCCTTTGACTCAATTCTTCTGGTTCTTGTTGGGAAGAACAAGAAGGGTTAGCTTTGGTACTAATGTCCTTGGGCAGTGAGGACGATTGCTTATATTTACGATGTTTTAAAACGCCCTTTGGAGATCCTGGGGGACCTTTTGGGAGGTCCTCAGGTTGGTCAGTGGAGGAGGAAGGTGGTGGTTGGGTAGATGAAGTTGCTGGGGATTTAAACAACTTCAACATTTTACCACCAGATGCACCGATGGGTCCCACATTCTTTTGTGGCCTGCTCAGTGATCTTTCTGAGCCAGCCGGTCGTGCTGAGTCAGTTTTAGTAAATACCTGAAGCATTTCAGCAGAGAGTTCAGGCTCAGTTTCTGAGGTAGAAGCATTTGTAAAGTCCCTACAAAACTCTGGTACTGAAAGCTCAGGCCCTCCATTGTTGTAAGCATCACCAAGAATATGCATGAAACAGATGCTTAAGAACCTTGGGAAAGCAATATGTAGACTTCTTTTCCCTTTCAACTTTGCAATTAACTGAGAGAAGAGCATCTCAGCGAAGTCTACCTGAATCCCATTCTACAGATAGTAACCCATCTCTACTTGGGGTAATGAAATCTGGTCCAAGCCACCATGATTTCCCCCAAGGCACTCAACTATTTGAGTCCAGAAGAACCTCCAGCTGTTGCCAAACCCAGACAAAAAGATATGTCCTGAGGTCTTCAATTCATTGTTAGCATCAACCATGCCATCATGACCCATGGCCATCAAAACTTCTCTGAAGTTTATTCCTTTCAGTCTTTTGGCATAGACTGAAGGCGGTTGAACATAATTCAATTGAAGGGCCTCCCTGAACCCATCAAGAGAAATGACACACTGCTTGGTGCCATCATTGAGAGTGAAAGCAATGGATTTTTCATCCTTGCTTATTATAGCAGTGTACCAGAATTCAAGCAAGTATCTATGATACATTGCTTGAGGATTTGCAGTCAAGGCGTAATGGAGAGGAGACTCTTCCCAAAATTTATTAATTCTCCCCATTAACGTTGCAGATTTAATATTTAGTGATGGCAACAAAAGTTATTCATATTAAATCGAAGGGTTGAAGGAGCGAAACCCTTTGGCCATGTTGGACATGGCTTGACTGCCTTTGGAGGATTGTAATCAAAAGTTATAAGAGATTTGATTTGAGAGGATGAAGAAGATTTAGCCATTTCTACAAGTTGAAACTGAAATTGATTGAAGATTTTAGGGTTTTGGAGTTTTGGATGAGAGAGAATGATGATTGGGAGTAAATGAAAAGATGAAGTAAATGAAGGAATTGTTTTCGGAAAATGTATTTATATTTATGATGGAATACAAAGGGTTTTCCAAAATAAATAAAGTGAAAATGATTTTGAAATTCAAACCCACAAAAAAAAATATTATTTAATTGAAATCAATTTTGATCGGGTTTGAAATCCGAAATAATTTTGGGGTATACGTCCGCATTTAATGCAAAGACGGTTAGGGCCCCACATTTTAGAAAACTTTTCAACCTTCATAAATAAAAAGTGATCATCACTTTTACATTTACGGCGCAACTTGTGTGACACGTCAGCAAAAAGAATCATTATTCAAACGTTGCACAGTAACCATCACGTGTCCACACAAACAACCAAGTATCCAAATGACATTATAAAGGACCGATTTATTTCAGAAATGATTTAACTAAATCTGAGCATGATCAGTTTTAAGGAATCTGAACCATCTCAGTTTAAAAATTATTCTGAAACCGTTTAGTAAATCTGAAACATTTCAGTCAAAATATTTTTCAGAAAGCAAAATTCCCCCTTAAAGAAAAATTCTTTTAATACAAAAATATTTGACACTTCCCCCTGAGGTGATGTTACACAGGATTTAGCATACCTAATTCACTGATGAGATGTTTAAACGTTTTGACATCCAAGGGTTTTGTAAAAACATCAGTGGGTTGTTTATCAGTGGGAATGAAATGAAGTTCAATATCACCTTTAATAATGTGATCTCGAATGAATTGATACCTGAGGTCGAAATGCTTGGTTTTGGAGTGCATGACAGGATTGTGAGAGATGGCAATGGCACTGGTGTTATCACAAAAGATTGGAGTTCTTGTATACTTAACACCATAATCAGTTAGTTGGTTCTTCATCCACAAATTCTGAGCGCAGCAACTTGCTGCAGAAATGTATTCAGCTTCAGCTGTGGAGAGTGACACTGCAGTTTGCTTCTTGCTTGTCCAACTAACCAATTTGCCACCTAGGAAATGACAACCACCTATGGTACTTTTCCTATCTATTTTACAACCTGCATGATCTGAATCTGAATAACCCATTAGATCTAGACTTGAGCCTTTGGGATACCAAAGACCAAGTCTGGGGACACCTTTAAGGTATCTGAAAATCCTTTTCACAGCATTTAAGTGTGCTTCTCTGGGATCAGACTGAAATCTTGCACAAAGGCATGTTGCAAACATTATATCAGGTCTACTTGCAGTTAAGTACATAAGTGATCCCACCATGCCACGATATTTTGTGGGATCCACTTGTTTTCCATTAGGATCAGAATCCAAAGTCAATGGAGCTGAAATGGGAGTATCTTTTGATGAGACTGAATCAAATTGATATTTCTTTAATAAATCTCTGACATACTTTTCTTGGTTTATGAAAATACCATCACTGGTTTGTTTTACTTGAAGACCCAAGAAATATGTCAGTTCACCCATCATACTCATTTCATACTCAGAAGACATAATTTCAGAAAACTTCTTACACATTTTGTCATTTGTAGACCCAAATACAATATCATCAACATAAATTTGTACAAGTAAGATATCACCTTTATCATGTAAAATGAATAGAGTGTTATCAATTGCACCCCTTTTAAAACCATTTTTCAGAAGATGTTTAGTAAGAGTATCATACCAGACTCTAGGTGCTTGTTTCAGACCATATAATGCTTTGTTCAGTCTGTACACCCAGTGAGGCTTTTCTTCATTGATGAACCCTGGTGGCTGATAAACATACACAACTTCTTCCAATTCACCATTCAGAAATGCACTTTTGACATCCATCTGATAGACTTTGAACTCATGATGAGCTGCAAAAGCTAAGAAAATTCTGATAGCTTCTAGTCTAGCAACTGGTGCAAAAGTTTCATCAAGTCTACTCCTTCTTCTTGAGAGTAACCCTTTCTTGCCTTGTTTCGAATTACATGTCCATCTTCATCCATCTTGTTTCTGAAGGCCCATCTTGTCCCAATTGGATCTTTCTTCAGGTTACTGGGACATGGAACAAGTTCCCAAACATCGTTCCTTTTAAACTGGTTAAGCTCATCTTGCATGGCTTCAACCCAGCTTGGGTCTTTCATAGCCTCGCCAATCTTCTTCGGTTCAATCAGTGATAAGAAGTTGACATTCAAGCATTGATCGCTTGTGGCTCTTCTGGTCTGAACCCCTCTACTGGAATCTCCAATGATTTGATCAATTGGATGTGCTTTCGTCCACTTAGAGTATTGACCAGGATGAACAATGATATCAGTGCAAGAATTCCTCTGATTTACTTCAGGAGGATCTTCAGAAAAGACTATCTCAGTCTCATCATCTTCCTCCTACAGATCATGACTTGCATCATGAAATTCTTCATATTGGGGTAATTCAGTGGAAACTGGTATCTGATTTGAAGCAGTACGTACATCTGATCCAATAGTCAGTTTAGAAGGTAGTTTAAAACTGACTGAAAGATAAAATGGAATGTTGCTTGTCTTGATTCTTGTTGGTTCTGAACTGAGATGTTCAGAAGCAAGTTCAAGTGACTGATCAGATTGAACAATGGGATCAGATTCACCAAAACTGATTGGACTTTCTGAGGGTGGTACGGGAGTTGGTTTATTGAAGATTGCATAATTTGATTCATCAAAGGTAACATGAATTAACTCATCAACCTTGTCAAGTCTCTTGTTATAGACTCTGAAGGCTTTGCGATTAACTGAATATCCTAAGAAGTAACCTTCATCAGCTTTAGCATCAAATTTTCCAAGCTGTCTGGAGTCATTCAGAATGTATACTGGACATCCAAATACAAGGAAGTATCCAATATTAGGCTTTCGATTTCTGAGCACTTCATAGGCTGTCTTCTTATGTCTTTTGACATAAATAAATCTGTTCTGAGTGTAGCAAGCAGTTGCTACGGCTTCAGCCCAGAAACTCTTAGGAAGACCAGATTCATTTAGCATACTTCTAGCAGCTTCAATCAACGTTCTATTCTTTCTTTCTACAACACCATTCTGCTCTGGTGTGTGAGCTGAAGAGAAGTTCTGAGATATGCCAGTTTCAGTGCAGAAGGACTCGAGAGTGGGATTTCTGAATTCTGTGCCATTGTCACTTCTGAGCTGACAGACTTTTCGCTTGTGCTTGAGTTCAATTTGTTTGATGAGGGCAATGATTTCAGCAGCAGCTTCACTCTTTGTTCTGAGGAAAATTACCCAGCAATATCTTGAAAATTCGTCAACAACAACCAGGGTGTATTTCTTTCCTGCTCTGGTCTGAACATTCACTAGTCCAAAAAGGTCCATGTGAAGCATGTGAAGAGGTTTAGTTATGCTGAAATTTTGCTTTGTCTTGAATGAGGCTCTCTTCTGCTTACCCATTTCACATCCTGGACATGGCTTGTCTTTATTGAAAGACATTGGAGGTATCCCTTCAGCAAGTTGTTTTCTTGACAACTTATTAATATTCTTGAAGTTCAGATGGGATAATCTCTTGTGCCACAACCAGTTTGTGTCCTCATCTGCCTTTGTATAGAAACATTGTTCACTTGGTGAACTTTCCATATCAATGATATAGATGTTTCCTTTCCTTGGTGCAACCAACACTACCTTCCAATCCCTGTTGAATATGGTGCCTTGAACAAATATCAAATAAAACCTTGAAGCCATCATCACACAGTTGACTGACACTGATCAGGTTGTATTTCAAACCATTCACATATGCAACACGTGTGAATTTGACTTGTCCGTTATTCAGAACACCATATCCCTCAGTTTGTCCATTTCCATCATTTCCAAATGTTATTGAGGGCCCTACTTGTACCCTATATTCCTCTATCAGGGTTTTATTACCAGTCATGGTTCTGCCAGCTGCGCTGTCAAGATACCATATATACTTCTTTCGGTCTCCCTGCACACAAACAAAGATAAGTTTTTTTTGGGAACCCATCTTTTGATGGGTTCACTGGACTCACCCTTAGACGTCCCAGTTTTCTTTGGTTCAGGAGGAATTGAAGGATCAAAAGGGATCTCAGTCATTATCTCAGATGACACAAAAACAGTTGGTTTGATGGGGCTTTCAACCTTTTTCTTCTCAGATTTTTGCTTGATTGGCTTAGAAAAAGGTTTTGCATTTTGTTTAGGTTGAAGAGGAGTGCTTTCAACATTTTTCAAACGTGCATTACAACTCTGCACTTGTCTAGCTAACGACTGAAATTGACTCTCTAACCTTAACAAGATTGATTCTTCATTAGACACCTGAGCCTTACCTGAATCTGAGGTAGAAGGCTCAGTGGGGGAGACATTTTTCTTCTTCTTTTGGCCTTTTGGAACCTTAGATGAAGACTGAGGGGAAGGCTTTTTGGATTTAGCTTCTTTTCTGAAACAGTGGTCTGAGTTGTTTCAGATTTGCCCTCAGATTGTTCCTGGGCCTTTTCAGTTACAGATTTCTGCTTGCCAACTTCTTTAAAGATAATTTCTGGTTTCATTTCTTTTGGATGTGCATCTAAATCAGTAATTATAGATGCAAAGTGAAGATCACCAGATTCATATGCTGCTCTTTGGTTGGCAAAAGTGTTTTTAATAGCAACATCTGGATTTGGTGATTTCATCCAAGATTTGATTATTTTATGTTCCTTTTCAAGGATGGTTTTCAGTTCTTCCTTTTCCAATTCCAAAGTGGCAACCATAGACTGATAACTTTTTAGGGCCAACTGAACATCTTTCAGTTCTTTTAGTCTGGCTTGACTGGCGTTCAGTTCAGAAGTATTATTTTCAAACATTTTTAAACTTTCTAAACGCACAGTTTCGACATATGATATGTCAGCCTCTAAAAGAACCAAAGGTCCAGTTTATGTTCCTCATTACTTTCAAAACCAAAATCACTAACCTTTTTCATGATTATATCCACCCATCTTCCAGATTCAACATCAGACTTGACCAAATGACCTTGATCTTCACGAGCCATGAAACACATGTCCCTTACTTCTTCCTCATCATCAGATGATTCATCAGAATCTTCCCATTTTTGGTTTTGGCAATCATACAACCATTATTGCTTGAGTTGTCTTTTGCCATGAGAGCTATATGGGCTTTCAGCTTCTTGTACTTAGCCTTATAGCTTTCATCAGATTTCTGAAAAATAGAATGGTTAGGGGTAGATTGTGATGATAAAGGTTGACTATATCTACATTCCTTCATGAAATGTCCTTTCTTGCCACACTTAAAGCATTTAAGATTGGACTTATCAATAGAAGCGCTGGAAGCAAATGGTTTGCCAGATCGACTAGATTTGGCCTTAAAACGATTGAACGTTTTAGCCAGCATGGCAACAAGATCATCATCGTCATCCTCATCACAACCATGAGTGACATTATCAGTAATACCAGTTTTTAACATTTCATAGACTATCTTCTTCGTTGAGTCAGAATGGTCACTCTCAGAAGATAGCAGTGCAGTCCCATGTGGCTCAAAATACTGAACCATGACTGAACTGGTAGAAGTATGATTTTTGGCATCTTGCTCAGCCACAACTCTCTCAGCTTTGTTCTCTTCAGTGTACCTGAAGGCTCCATATAAGGAAGCAAGAGTGTGACTGTACAAGGTTTTTCCTTGTCTTAAACCCAAGATCAAATTTTCCCATTTAGAAGGTAAAATGTCACAAAATTTTTCAAGTAAAATTTCTTTATCCTTCTCTACACCCAAGGCTTTCAATTGGTTTACCAGATTTGTAAATCTGATGTAAGTTTGTGTTAAAGTTTCACCAGGGAATGCAAAGAAAGATTCATATTTCTTATTCAAAGCAACTTTTTTGTGACAATTGTCTCAGAAGTGCCTTCAAAATGAGTCATTAATTCTTCCCACATTAATTTATAATTTTAAGTAAAACAAGAGTGGGCATAAGAGTTTCAGGAACTGCATACAAGATCCTATTTTGCAGCTTGGTATCAAGGTTTACCAGCCTATGATCTTCTTCAGACTAATGATCCTTCTCCTTAGGTGTCATCCTAGGAGTCCCATCGGCAGTTCTGACAACAGTGGAGGCATTCATGGGAACAAAGGGTCCTTCTTTCAAAATGTCGGTCAAATGTCTTTCAACACCAGCAATATACTTAAGCATGCATGCTTTCCATGTGATAAAATTTTCATTGTTCCCGTCAAACTTGGGAACAGGATTGTTTGGAAAATGTACATGCACGTTATGCAAATGTATATTGTAGTTAATAACAGGGGGTGGGTTAGCACCGTTAGGATTAGGGTTAGGACCTTCATTGTTGTTAGGGTTAGCCATCACAGCAGATCTAGGTTAAGGAATATAATATTCAAACCTTCTGCTCTGATACCAAATGTAAGTCCCAAATTCGATGGTTTACCCGACTGGCAAGCAATTCTTACTGGAAATAGACTAGTTCAGAATGCGATCCAGATATGGATATAAACAATAAAGTAAATTGTTGAAAGTAAATTGCAAGAAACAAAAGTGCTGAAAACTATATAAATAATGTATATAATCAGGTATGTAGCATTGAGACACGATGTACTTTTCAAATGTATTTTATTAAATATGTTAAATAAAATACAAAGGTTGATGCGGAACAAAGATAAACACAAATGTGTAATATCTAAACAACCTTGAAATACAAGTGATCTATAACTTGGAAATACTCTTAAGATTACTTAGAGTATATCCCACAAGTTGCAATGCCAAAGTTTCAAGCACCTTGCAAGTTGTGAGAAGCCTTCATATTTATAGGCAAGGTTCATGCTGATGTGGACCAGGCCGTACAAATATGGTTGGGAGCATTTAAGGAATTAAAGTCAATTCCTTAACATGCGTACTTTTAAGGTTAAGTGTGAAAGTCATTTGATGTGACATTTCACACTTTATTCCCAACCTTTTACTCAACCTTGTACCTTTAAATAGATAAAGCTATTAACCGGGTAAAGGTTGGTAAAGTAAAAAAGGCTTCCTCGTAATCAGTGTAAAGTGTTGTAAGTACTTTACACTGAGATGCTTCAGTCTTTGATCTGGTAGAATCTTCTATGGGCTCTACTTATGAGATGATTCTCTTTCTTCAGTCTTCAGTCTTTGACTTCAGAATGAATGCTTTCAGTTTATGTTGATCTGAACTGAAGTGAAGCTTCAGTGAACTAATTCTGAAGAGGTTCAGAATTCTGTACAAGTATCTTCACTGAACTTCAACTATTTCTGAACAAATTATACTTGGTCGATTTTCGACCCAACAATTAGTATATGGAACAAAAAAAATACTTATACGTTAACATGTAAAAATATACTTAAAAAATAATTCAGGTATTCAAATGTAAATATTAAATGCTAAATCATATCAAGGCTGGATGGTGTAGCAGAGTTTCTTTTATACAAACTCTTCCAGAGAAACAAAAACTTTAACCGTGATTACCTAATTGACCGAGTTCTCATTGATATCTTGCAAAAAAGTAATTTTGTTTCGTTAACTATGGTTCTTAAGAATAATAAAAGTAGCAGTTGGTTCATGGGTTTTCAATTATTTCGTGTGTTGTGATTTTATTTGTAGGGTTCCGTTTATATAAGAAGAATTTGTATATCCTAAATATAGTTTGATTCCAATTACTAATAACAACAATAATTATCCTAATTTACAATTAGATAAGATATTGAAAGTTTGTACCTTCTTGTGTTTATGTAGACAATCGTTACTGCGTATACAAAAGAAGATTAGTTTTAATGACTATTTGGTTTGATTTGTGTAGTTTTTGGGGTGTTGTAACATCCGTGAATTTTGACCCGTTGACTTATGTGTAATTTGACTAACAATCTTTTGAATGAAATAATTTGGGTTCAATTGGTGATTATATGACTATGTGGTATGTTAGTCGGGTCGTTAATATGTTTATTCGGTGTTTAATTGTGTAAATGATTGTGTTGTGGCTTGAGAAGTGAAACGGGTCGACCCGTACCCGCGACCCATCAGCCCATATGACCCATACTCCCTCCCCTTATCCTTCTCATTCACCACACACTCCTTATTCTTCTATCTTTCTCTCAAGTAAAAGCAAAACCACCCAAACCATCTCATATCTCTAGTTCTTTATCTTACTTGCATCTAATTTGTGTGTTGGAATTGCTTTACTACAAGAATCATCATCCTTTTCTTCTCATCTCCATCATACTACAAGTTTAGGTTTTCAAGTAAAAGGTTTTATCATTTAGGTCAAATTTGGACTTGAACACAAGAAGAAAGTATTGGTAAGTCAAATTCATCCCATCTCCATCTATTTATGCTTGTGTATATGTTTCTAGATGAATTGGTAAAATTACAAGTCTTGAATCGAGTCAAAAGACGATTTAGGGTATAATTAGGGTTTCGATTAGGGTTGGGACGATTTGGTATGAATTTGATGTTAAAGGTTGGATTTATGGTGTGGATTAAGTGTGGTTATGTGTAACAATGCTTATGTATGCTTCAAAATAAGTTACAAACACTTACAAATCGTTTTGGGTTGTTTTTGGGTTATTTGGTTCGGACTTGCAGCTGCTGGTGTTGCTGAACTTGGTTTTGCCCAGTATTGGGCGTAACTTACGCCCCACCCAGGCGTAGGTTACACCAGGTCTAATTTTATTGGGCGTAGGTTACGCCAGTTTGGCCGTAGCTTACGCCTATCCCTATCTTCAAAATGGACCTTACGCCAAAATCTAACTGTTTACGCCAACTTCTACGCCAAAAATGACATTTCTAGAGGGCCGTAGGTTACGCCCATACTGACCGTACCTTACGCCCAGTCAAAACTTGCCCAGCGTAGCTTATGCCCCTTTCCTCCGTAGCTTACGCCTGTTGTAAAAATGCCACCGTACCTTACGCCCATATTGACCGTAAGTTACGGCCTTTGTAATTCTGAACTTTCCTTGTTTGACCTAGTTTGACTTTCTGGACCTTTTTACGCGTCGAGCCTTAATCTAATTCACTTCTTATCTTACTTAACAATGATTAAGAGTCTTAGAAGTCACTTAACGTCGAGAACCACTTTGGAAATTAATTAGGGTTTTGCCGTGAAATTGTTAAGTTACGTATATGTGTTTATGTATGTTGATGTGAATGAATGATCGATATTTAGGTATTGGACGCACGGAGAACATTGTACTTCCTTAACTCGACTTTATATCGACTTAACTTTTCATAAATCATCGAGGTGAGTTTCGTATCTCCCTACTCGCTTGAGATTCGGGCTGAAAAGTGTAAAACTGGTGTGTTTACTTACATTGTTGATTGATTTATTGATTGGTTGACTTGATTATTGGATTGATGTGACAGTTCGTTTCGTTTGATTGATTTGGGTTATGTCTCCGTTAATTATTACATATATATATATTAGGATAGACGTACATACATGGAAGTCGGTTATGCCTTCATTGGTTTTAGATGTGGTGGGAAGGCTGCGGGTGACCCTATATATAAGCATCTAGGACTTGAAGAAAGTAGAATCCTCTGAAGTATATGTACGTATAGTTGGTTTAAATTGTGAATAGTGGTTTATGATTGAGGAATGTTGATAGTTGGCTTATGTTGGATGAATGTTGATAATTGGCTTATGTTGGATGTATATTGATTGTTGGTTTATGATTTATGCATTTACATTTGATTGTAAGCATTGCATACATCGTTGATGAGCCCTCGGCAGGGGATTGCCGACATCCTGGTGCATAGATGTATGCACCCATTTTGGATGTAGAACGTGACCCCGAGTATATAGACATATATATCTCGATGATTTTGAGATACAGCCTTGTTCATTGAGATGACAGAAGGTATCGTTGCATAGGTGACGGAGTTCACGCATAGGATAGGCATGTTGGCTTATTCATGCATTGGCACTTACTTTGATTCATATATCATTTGTGCATTCTCATCACACATTTTCTAGTCTTGTGTAATCTTGTTGTTGGACGATATTGTGTTGCTTAGAGGCTCGCTGTAAGTCATGCCTAGCCTCTATTCGTGTATTGTGATTATTATCGTGGGTTCTTTACGAACCATTACTACGAACTCACCAACCTTGTGTTGACTATGCTTAGTACACTTTTCAGGTAATCAGGTTCTCCCAGGGCGTGGAGTTTAGTTGCTTCGCTTGCGGTTTAACCCGGACTATGGACCTCATGGATCAAGGATTCATTGGCCTGCCTTTTGCATTATACTTAGGATCGTTTGCCATCTTTGGATGTTATTATGTTAACTTTGATGGCTATTTGCTCCTGTTGTATTTTGTTACTTGCTTCGTTATGTTTTGGATTCACCGAATCTTTAATTGCATTTAGTTGTTCTATTGTAATTCCACCTGGTGCTATGTGTTTTCCGTGATATTCCGAGCCTCGGTTTGGGGTGTTACATGTTTGTGTGTTTCTGCATATATCTTGGTCCACTATTTTGTTATATTTTTATATTACCAATAAAACCGAAAAGTGTAAATTAATTATTTTTAAATTGGGTTAAAGTGTAAATTGGTGATGGAAAACCAAAAAGTGTAAATTAATTATTTTTAAGTGTAAATTGGTGATGGAAAAACCAAAAAGTGTAAATCAATTATTTTTAAATTGGGTTAAAGTGTAAATTGGTGATGGAAAACCAAAAAGTGTAAATTAATTATTTTTAAGTGTAAATTGGTGATGGAAAAACCAAAAAGTGTAAATCAATTATTTTTAAATTGGGTTAAAGTGTAAATTGGTGATGGAAAAACCAAAAAGTGTAAATTAATTATTTTTAAATTGGGTTAAAGTGTAAATTGGTGATGGAAAACCAAAAAGTGTAAATTAATTATTTTTAAATTGGGTTAAAGTGTAAATTGGTGATGGAAAACCAAAAAGTGTAAATTAATTTAGACATGTGTTGATTTAATTAATTTTGAGAAATTGAAGGTTGTGATTGGTCAATTGAGGTTAGGTCAGTTGCCTTTTAGTATATACTAGATTTTAGGCCCGTGTCCAATACACGGGGGGTTTATGACATTATCAATATTAGATGTTAGTTTATTATATTTTAAAAATTAGTTTACTATTTTTATTAATAAAAAATTGATCCATATATTAAAACTTATATTTTAAATATTTTTTTAAAAAATGTTCATCGAAATTATTTACTATGACATAATTAGTATTTATTTTATTAATTAATTAGTATTATTATATTGGATATATATAAGTTATTATTCTATTGATATATATTAGCTATTATTATATTGATATATATATTATTATTCTATTGGAATATATTAGCTATTATTCTTGATTTATTATATTGAAATTATTGGTTAAAAAGTGTAAATTTGTGGGATATATATTAGTTATTATTTTATTGAATATATATTTAGCTATTATTCTATTGAATATATATTCTATTATTTTGATTTATTATATTGAAATTATTGGTTAAAAAGTGTAATTTTGTGATAGAAAATAAAAAAGTGTAAATTAAAGTCAAAATTGAAAATAAAAGTCAACCTGAAAAATCAAGAGCTGTGATTGGTTAATAAGTTATTAGAACAACTATGTCTTAGTATATTAAAAGATTAAGATCCGTACATCATACGGGTATTATATACATTACAATTACCGTGGCCTTATCTACAGTAGTCCCGCGCTGAAGTCAGCATGACGTCAGCAATTTTGTCTTATTCCTATTTTGTTTTTTTTCCGTTTTTTTTTATTACGATTGTATACTTTTAGAGTTTCTTATTTTTACCACTTAACTTTTAGGTTTTATCAATTAACTTTGGATTTTAACTTTAATCATCAAATTTTTATTTTTTTTTACTTTCTATCTCTTATTTTAACGCTTCAAACTTATTTTTACCACTTAACTTTTGGATTTTTTAACTTTAGTCCAACTTTCTATATACAAACTTAATTATAGTTCTAACTTTAATCATCAAATTTTTATTTTTTTTTACTTTCTATCTCTTATTTTAAGGCTTCTAACTTTTACCATCAAACTCTTGGTTTTGACCACCAATTTTTTTAGTTTCTACCCCTTATAGTAAACTTTAAATGTCCAAACTTTTAGGTAATGTTGTATGTATATATGTTTGCATGACGCAACGTCGATCCCGGGCAACGCCCTCCCGGCAACGCCCGGGGTCAAAAAACTTGTATATATACATTTAACAACGGCCTTATGAACAGTAAAGCAGGCAGGCAGCCTGCTAGCCTGCTTGCTTTTTTTTTTTCTTTATTCATTGATTAGTATATTAATTAATTTTTACGGAATTTTTTAAGGGTTGTTCTAAATTAAAAACAACTGATATTTGCATGACCAATGACCCGGTAACCACTTTTTATTATCCGTGTTGTAATTTTTTAGTTTTATGATACGCTTTTATAATGTACGTTTTACGCATATATCACCGATCTTATACACATTGCAAGTTTTACGTATCGTTATGTTTCCCGGGGCAACGCCCGGATTCAAAAACTAGTTAAAACTAATTGGAATATATATGTTTCATTCGGTTGGTCAAAAAGGCCAAAAAGAATTATTATTAAACAATCTGCATCCAACTGACTAAATTGATGGATCAAACATTGATCGGTAATTTTATTTTAATATAATCAATATATTGATGTGACATTTTTTTTCTACTCACATCATTTATATATAAAACTTTAATTTATAATAGAGTTAATTTCATTACATCCCCCTGTGGTTTGTCACATTATCAATTTTCGCCCTGTGTTTTTTTTTTATCATTACATCACCCTAAGGTGACTTTTTGCTTCATTACACACCCCTCGCCCTAACAGACGTTAGTGTGGTTCCGTTAACCCCCTCATGTGCAATGCACATGAGGATATTTTAGTCATTTACCTCTAAAACACCAGATGTTCTTCTCTCTTTCTTTTGCCATCTTCTCTAACCTGCTACTAACTTCATCTATGTATCTTCATCAACATCAACAACCCAGATTTAAAACACAAAACAAAATCAAAAATATTCGGAAAAAAAAGAAGAAAAACTTATAAGGAGCCTCAAAAATAGATCACAGTTGGTTTAGACCAATGTACCCTCATGTGCAATACACATGAAGGCGACTTAACGGATCACACTAACGTCTGTTAAGAGAGGGGTGTGTAATGATACAAAAAGTCACCATAGGGTGATGTACTGATAAAAAAAAAGCACAGGGGCGAAAATTGATAATGTGACAAACCACAAGGGGATGTAATGAAATTAACTCTTTATAAAAATATAAATTAATAAAATCATAATATTTAAAATAACTTATAATACATATACTTTCATCTTTTATTTGTAAACTACAATATTGATAAATTTTCATAACACTTATCATTTCCTAATTCTATTATGATTCACTATCTAATATACACCAAGTATCTACATCACTCTATGCTACCACTGCCACCAACAGTCGCTGCCACTACTATCAGTTGTCACCATCACCACAAGTCGCTAGCACTACAACGTCGTCATTAGCGCCACATTGCGCAGGTTAAACTAATAATAGTGGTTAAGTTGCCGTTTAAAAAAATAGTGGTTAAACTAAAAACAAAACGCATAACGAATGGAAAAATACCGGCCCAAAACATATTAAACTGGACACAGACTTTGGGGCTCCCAACACATATTAAAAATCAAGTTTCATTTGGTATTCTAAGAGATAAACGATCTTTATCAATTATCAATATTGGAAATGAGATTTATTTGCTATCGAGAAGAGTAAATGGTGACTAGCTCATGGGCCCAAATATTGCCGGATGTAGTTGCATTTTGATGCGGGTTTAACCGTGCTCTTTTGTATT
>CM067167.1:779121-821621 GCA_034093135.1 Erigeron breviscapus
CAATAGCTTCAATACCAAGGGCTTTTTTAGCTTCTTGTGCACTGGCATCAGTACCAGTCACTTGTTTCATCACTTGTGCACTGGCATCAGTACCAGTTACTTGTTTCATCACTTCCTTTTTCTTTTCCAACATTTTCTCAGCAATAGCAGATTTTTCCCCCTTGTAATGACCACCAGTTCTTGACTTGAGGTCATTCCATAATTGTTCCAGCATGTGTCTATCAGAAGACCCAAAAGTACGACCTGCTACTGGAGAAGTTATGTTCACAGTTTTTCTGATCCCTTGAACTTCCTTTTTCAAAATTTCAACTTCAGTAGGCAAGTTCTTGGGCAGTTCATTTTCAATCATCTTAACAACCTGAGGCAGCAACCCATCTTGAATATTTCTGAGTACAGACGCAGAGACCTCATCAGTAAGTTCTTTCAACATCATAGCTTTGAACTTTCTGGCACATTCATCACTTATGTTACTGATGACGGTGCTCTGGTCTAGGGTTGGCCTATTCTCCAGATTTGTCACTGATCTGGCCAACTTATGGACCTCTTCTGTCAGACCTGCAAGGGGTTGAAAAATTTTTGCTTTGACTGCAGTCTGAACAGAAGACACTATCTTCTCCTCTAAGCCCTGGACTGCCACTCTAATATTTTCTGAATTTTGATTAGTGGCCAGTACCAGTTCATTCAGCTTATCAAAGACCATCTTCTCATTACCTGCAAATAAGTTTATCTCTGACGGGAGATTGGTCGAAAGAAGTGTTTTGAAGTCAGAGACAACTTGAGAAGATGACTGCAAAGATCTCTCCAGGTCCGCCACCTTACTTAAAAGGCCTTGGACCTCGGCAGAAGAAGAAGTGGAGAGACCACCTGGAGAGGAGGACCAGTAACATTTCTGGTCACCAAAGAGACTTGTGCCTCGACTCTTTCAGTGGGCCTTTCAGATGATAGAACAGTAGAGTCGAGCGCACTGGAGACTGGAATATTTACAATATTGAGTCTTGTCTCAATTGGTATTTCTGGTGGTGGTTGAAAATAAGAGATATTTGGAGGAAGTGAAGGATGTGGTGGAGGAGGTGCATTTATTGCTTCTGGTGGTGGTGGCATATCTGATGAAGGAGGTGGAGTGGTGGAAGTAACAACTTGACTGGAAGCAGGTGGTGGAACAAAAGATTGTTCTTCTCCCAATATCAAGTCATCACCAAAAATACTCATGTCAGTGTCAAAGTTGGCATCTGACAAGGGTGACTCAACTTCATTCCAGACTGGAGGTCGCCCAACAGTCTGGTCAGTTATGTCCTGGTTCAGATCAAGCTGACCAGTTCCTGGCTCAACCGAAGTAATATTGCCAGTTTGAAGCTCAGTCGAAACCTCGCTTCCGATCGTAGTCACTGGGAGTGCATCAGTGATGACTGTACCATCTGCAGCCATCACATTACCTGCCGTAGAACTTTGAACATTAATTACTAGTGGTGACACACCAGTAACATCGTCTGTTCGTGAAATTAGAGAAGTGTCAGAAATTTGGCTCAAGTGTTTGTGCTGACACGGACTCTACTGAAGGATGGGTTGTCCTTCTAATATCTTCACCACTATCCCCTAAAAGAAGATTGGAAGTGGTTGCTTGTGGGTTTTCCCGTATGACATCTCCAGATTCCTGTTGGGAGGAATCTGGATGGCGAGATTCGGTTCTACTGGGAGCGACCAGTTCTCCTCCCTTCCTAAGACGTCTGGTAACATTTCTTGGTCGTCTGGGGTTTTGTGGTAAGATATTTTCAGTTTGCTGTTGGTCAGAGACCACCTCGGTTTCTGGTGGCCCTATTTCAGCAATGAGGACTCCAGTGGGTCCCTCATTATTTTGAGGCCCGCCTGGAGCCTCTTCCGACTCATCTGGTGATTTATCGGTTTCTTCCCTTCTTAAGTGGTTGATCATGTTTGGAGGAATATCTACTTCACCCGGTTTAGAAGCTAAGTTATTTAAATCCCTCGTATACTCAGATACCGAGAAGTATCGTGAGTTGTAATCATACTCCACCCCAAGTGCCCTTTTAAATACAAGAGAAAGAAAACGGATAAAAGGTATATGAGATTTTCTACCATTTACCCAGCAAGGTCATCAAAGAAGATTTGGGCAAAATCAACTCTATAACCAAACCAAAGGCAGTATGCAATCTGGAGTTGCGTCTGGTTGATCTGATCAAGTCCTCCAGAACTGCCTCCCAAACACTCAACAAGATGAGTGAAGAAAAATCTCCATGAGTCTGTCAGCTTGCTCATGTAGATTGTGCCCTTTCTTTTCAGCACCCCATGCTCATCCAAAATATCAGAATGCCCCATTTGCCTACACACTTCCCTGAAATTGAGGGCAGAGGGAAGTGTGATGGCCAGCTCATTTTCAACGAAATAATTCAACTGAAGAGCATCTCTTAGAGAGTCAATGGTCAGAGTGAAGGCCCTGGTGCCTTGTTTGAGAGTATAGTGAATGGTGTTTTCATCACCTTCCACAAAATGAGCAGTGTACCAGAACTCGCAAAGATATTCATGGTACATATTCCCTGGATTGAGAGTCAGGGCACCATACAGTGGACAACTGAGGAAAAATGCATTCAGTCGCCCAATGATGGATTGGGGATCATGGGTGCCAGAGAGTTTGGCCATCCAATTGTTCATATTGATACGGATGGCCGCCGCTTCTAATGTTATATTTGGTGCTTTTCACGGCGGCGACTGGATTATAAGAAGATGAAAGAAGGTTCTTTTCAGAGTTTGATTGACGAGGAGCCATTGTATGCAAACAATAACTCAGAATATGAAAGAAGAATGGTGATTTAAGCTTTTTAGGGTTAATTTATGATGAAAGAGAGTGATGATTGGAATTGAATGAAAAAGAAAGTAAATGAAGGAATTTGGGAGTAAATGATTTTCGAGATGAAAATGAAAGTGAAAGTAAATAGGGTATTTATAGAGGAGAGAGAAAGTGGAATTTCAAACGGTTATTTTGAATTTTATTCAATATAATTTTGATCGGGTTTGAAATCCGCATTTAATGCATCCCATCACACATAAATGTATGACGGTTGACAGCCCACAAAAACTACCCACTTGCACTTTTTGTCTTCCCAATGTAAAAATATCCATCATTTAGTTTGAAAAATGTCATGCCACGTAGGATAAAAAGTTATTATCCATTCAAAAGTTTGCTTACGTGGCACGCACAAAGACCAATTATTAAAATATTATGACTGATAACCCATGACTCATTTCAGTGCATCTGGAGGTTGACTGGACACTCCAGTATCACTGGTGGATTAGGCCAGTGAAGGTATGCACTGATGGTACACTGGAGGACTTCCAGTAAAGTACCAGTAATATTTTCCAGAAAATTCTTCCAGTGGGAAAATAAATTCCCCCTGAAATTAAAAAACATTTTAAGGACAAAAATATGGTTTGAGTCTTCCCCCTGGAATGGTGATCCATAAATCTATATAATGCAAAGATAGTATCACAAAGGCGTTCGATAGCTAAGCTGGTATAGATTTATAAATCTGGAAATCAAAGAACCCTGCCAGTGTCACAAAGGCGTTCATAACCAGGTTCCAGATTTAAGGGTTCAACATTTCCAACTTACCAACAAGATGTTCAAAAGTTTTTACATCCATTGGTTTGGTAAAAATGTCAACGAGTTGTTTTTCAGTGGGAATAAAATGAAGTTCGATGTTGTTTTTCATAATATGATCACGAATGAAATGATACCTGAGATCGATGTGCTTTGTCTTTGAGTGCATGACTGGATTGTTTGAGATAGCAATGGCACTGGTATTATCACAAAATATGGGATTTTTGAATATTTAATACCATAATCAAGCAACTGGTTCTTCATCCAGAGTATCTGAGCACAACAACTGGCTGCAGACACGTATTCAGCTTCAGCAGTTGACAATGAAACTGAAGTTTGCTTCTTACTGGTCCAGCTGACCAGTTTGCCACCAAATGACATCCACGAGTAGTGGATTTCCTGTCTATCTTACAACCTGCATGATCTGAATCTGAATAACCCATTAGATCCATGCCTGAGCCTTTAGGATACCAAAGGCTTAAACTGGGGACACCCTTAAGGTATTTCAGTATGCGCTTTACAGCAAGCATATGAGATTCTTTTGGATTAGACTGATATCTGGCACATAAACATGTTGAAAACATAATATCTGGTCTACTGGCAGTTAAATACATCAGTGAACCAACCATGCCTCTATAGACAGTGGTGTTCACTGGTTTACCATCTGGATCAGAGTCCAGTCAGTGGTGCAGAAATTGGAGTTGGTTTAGATGGTGAAGAGTTCATATAATATTTCTTTAAAAGATCTCTAACATATTTCTCCTGATTAATAAAAATACCATCTCTGGTTTGTTTAATCTGGAGTCCTAGAAAATATGTTAATTCACCCATTAAACTCATTTCATATTCAGTCGACATTATTTTCGAAAATTTCTTGCACATTTTTCATCAGTTGAGCCAAAAATAATATCATCAACATAAATTTGTACTAGTAAAAGATTACCTTTTTCACGAAGAATGAACAAGGTACTGTCGATTGCACCCCTTTTGAAACCATTTTTCAACAAATGTTTAGTCAAAGTATCATACCAGGCACGTGGGGCTTGTCTGAGACCATAAAGTGCTTTGTCCAGACGATATACCCAGTGGGGATGCTTTTCATCAACGAAGCCTGGTGGTTGCTTGACATAAACTTCTTCTTCCAATTTACCATTTAAAAATGCACTCTTTACATCCATTTGGTAGACCTTGAATTGATGATGAGCAGCAAATGCAAAGAAAATTCTGATCGCTTCAAGTCTAGCCACTGGAGCAAATGATTCATCAAAATCAACATCTGATTGACAATACCCCTGTGCAACCAATCTGGCCTTGTTTCTGATAACATGGCCATCTTCATCAACCTTATTCCTGAAGACCCATCTGGTGCCAATTGGTTCCTTTTTGCCAACTTGGAAAGGAACCAGATTCCAAACCTTGTTCCTTTCAAACTGATGAAGCTCTTCTTGCATAGCTATCACCTAGCTTGGATCTTCCATAGCCTCGCCAATCTTCTTCGGTTCAATCAGTGATAAGAAGCTGATGTACAAACATTGTTCACTGGAGGCTCTTCTGGTCTGAACCCCTCTACTGGAGTCTCCTATGATCTGGTCAATAGGATGAGCTTTTGTCCACTTAGAGTAATGACCAGGATTGTTACGAACAACAATATCAGTGCAAGAATTCAGTTGAGTCTCCTCTGGTGTTGCTTCAGGAGGAGGATCTTGCCATACTATTTCAACATCTTCATCTGAATCATTAAGATCACGATTTGCATCATGAAATTCTTCATTTGAAGGCATTTCTTGGAGTACTGGTTCAGTTTCAACTGAAGCTGATATTGGGGGAGTAGTACGAACATCTGATCCAATAACAAGTTCAGAGGGTAGTTTGAAACTTATTGAAGGATAGAACAGAGTACTACAGGAGGGTTTCTTTATCTGAACAGGTTCCAGATCAGAATGACTGGAAACTTCTTCTGGAGAATCTTTATTGTAGTTGATAGGATCAGATTCACAGAAGACAATTGGAGTTACTGGGGAGTATCAAGGGTTGGCTTTTTATTGATTGCAGCATTTGACTCATCAAATGTGACATGTATTGACTCATGGACCTTCTCCAGTCTCTTGTTATAGACTCTGAAGGCCTTGCGAATGGCTGAATAACCTAAGAAATATCCTTCATCAGCTTTGACATCGAATTTGCCTAACTGACTGGAGTCATTCAGGATGTAAACTGGACATCCAAAAACGTGAAAATAACCAATATTTGGTTTTCTATTTCTTAATATTTCATAGGCTGTCTTCTTATGTCGCTTCACATATACTGACCGGTTCTGAGTGTGGCAAGCAGTAGCAATTGCTTCAGCCCAGAAACTGGTAGGAAGACCAGATTCACAAGCATACTCCTGACAGCTTCTATCAGCGTTCGATTCTTTCTTTCTACAACTCCATTCTGCTCTGGAGTTCGTGCTGAAGAGAAGTTTTGGGAGATGCCAGTGTCAGTACAGAATGACTCCAGTGTAGCATTCTGGAATTCTGTTCCATTGTCACTTCTTAACTAACACACTTTTCGCTTATATTTGAGTTCAATTTGCTTGATAAGAGCAATGATTTCAGCAGCAGCTTCATTTTTAAACCTGAGAAAGATAACCCAACAATATCTGGAGAATTCATCGACAATCACTAGGGTGTAGAGGTGCAAAAACAAGTTAACCGGTTCCGGTTATTATTTCTAGTAACCGAAATTGGTTTTTTTAAAAATAAATATTAATCGGTTTCGGTTAATCGATACCGGTTAATAACCGGTTACTGTATGGGAAAGTTCAAACCGATGCAACCGATTTCGGTTTATAAAAACCGGTTAACCGAAATGGTTAACCTATGCCAGTTAACCGAAAAAATTGCAAAACAACATCACCTGGACAGTTTTATAAAAACTTATAACCTGGACAGTTGCAACACACATTACATGTTTTATAGCAAAAACATAAACACGAGCAGCAACCTAACCACATTAAACATAACAACAAGACAGTAGCAAAACATAAAGTAGCAAACAAGACAGTAGCAAGACAAAACATAAAGTTTACGAAACAGAACCTAGCAGAAACATAAGAAGACAGTAGCAAACAAGACAGTAGCAACAGTTTCATTAAAATAAAGAGTAGCAGCAGCTAGCACTCCAGCAGTATGAAGAAACATAGCAAGCAAGCAGCAACACAACAGAAACAGGAGCAGCAACAACATCAGCTGCATCACAAACACAAAAGAAACTTACAAACCGGCTTGAAACAGAAACAGAACACAGCGAGACAGAAATAGAACACATCAAAAGCAGAAACTAAATAGCAAAACAGAACTTACTCGTCAAGTTCATCATCAGAAAGTGGAGCGTCCTGTCCTTGTGATACTTCATAGAGATGTATAGGTTCTTCTATGGCAAGTTGATCTTCAAGACTAGTCACATGTTGTATACGTTCAGCGGCGTCCAAGAAGTCTTTCAAGCAAATGCATGTTTCAAGAGAAGTAGGAGTGAGCCTTGTTCTTCTAACCGATAAAACCCTGCCACTAAGAGAAAAAACCGACTCCGAAGCTACCGTGGAAGCTTGAACACTTAGTAAATCACGTGCCATGGCGGCTAGAATGGGAAAGTGGGCTTCCTTTTCTTTCCACCAAGCCAAATTATCAAAGTTTGAAAACTCTTCGGGAAGCATTGTGGCCAAAAAGTCGGTTCCCATATACCTTCCGAGTTCACTACTTGGGGTGCTACCCCGAGACCGCTTACTACTAACATTTCTCAAATTATTGTACAAATTTAGCTCGCCACTCAACCTTGAGCTTGATGACTCCGAAGCCATTTGTTGGCGTATGTTTGATGTGGAACCATATTTAACCAAATACAAATCAAACATATCTTCTAAACATTTTTTAAAATGTTGAATTGCATTATCCGAGAAATTGGGATCTTTATCGTTCAAACCCAAATCATAACAAATGTTTTCTATTAACATCTCCACACCCGCAACATTTATACAAGGGTTTAACGCGGCGGCACAAGTAATTGTGGGGGGCATTTCTTCAAAACTTTTCTTAAACTTTGCTTTCATTGGAGCTATCATTGTCTCATAAACATTACCCCCAAATTGAAAGTCGTTTAATTTTCCACACATCAAATATAGATGTTTTAGTACCAAACTACTAGTGGGATAATAAACTCCGGACAAAATAGTGGTTGAGGTTTTAAAAACTTCAAGTAACTCATTTGATTTTACAATACTATCCCAACCCAAAGTAGGAAATTGTTGTGCCAAACCTTTCGAAACAAGACCGTGATGGAACAATTCTAAAGTAGCCCTTTGTTGAATAGCGCTATCAAACATTTTCCAAGTGGAGTTCCACCTAGTCGGTACATCCCAATTAGGACCAAGACATGGTTTCTTTAAATCCTTACATAACTTCTCATACTCCTTACGTCTTCTTTTAGAAGTTGCAAAAACTTCTTTTAACATTTGTTTAAAAACCTCTATTACCTTCTTAATTGCGGGAACATCTAGTCCATGTTGCACAACCAAATTAATGATGTGTGCAACACATCTACTATGATAAAACACACCCTTACAAATAGGTTCATACTTTATCTTCAATTTTTGAACCGCACTTGTATTATTTGAAGCATTATCAAAAGAAATTGAAAATATCTTTTTTTCCAACTTATAAGTTTGTATCACTTCATCTAAAATATCAAATAAGGCATCTCCGGTATGTGGATATCCAAAAATCTCAAACGCAGTTGTGCGTTTCATCAGTTGCCAAGTTTTTGGATCGACCCAATGTGCCGTAACACAAAGATACGATTCCGGTAAACCATGGGGGGCGGACCAAACATCAGTGGTTAAATTAACACCGGTTTCTAACTTTTCAAAATCCAAAATTAATTGTGCCTTAGCTTCCATTTATTATTATCTTTTTCAACATACATGGGTGCAATTTGAGCCTTAAGCTTTTTGTACTTGGACTTGTAGCTATCATCACGCTTTTGATAAGAAGCAGTTGGGCCAGACTGGGATACAAACTGACTGGACTTGCATTCCTTCATGAAATGACCTTTTCTGCCACACTTAAAGCATGTCAGATTGGTCTTATCAGTAGAAGTACTGGAAGCATGTTGTCCACTGGACCTATTTGCTCTTGCTTTGAAACGGTTAAACGTTTTAGCAATCATTGCAACCAAGTCATCATTGTCAGATTCATCGCAGTCTGGAGAGATATTATTTGTTACTCCAGATTCCATAAGTTCAGACATCATCTTCTTCATAGAAAATACATTCTCAGAAGACATCAGTGCTGCACAAGGTGGTTCAGTATGACTGACCACAGTGGAACTACTGGAAGCATGATTTAAGGCATCTTTCTCAGCCACAACCCTCTGAGCTTGATTTTCTTCAGTGTATCTGAAGGCTCCATATAAGGATGCTAGAGTATGGGTGTGCAAAGTTTTACCCTGCCTTAAAACCAAGATCATATGAAACCATTTTGTGGGTAAAATATCACAAAACTTCTCAAGTATATCCTTGTCTTTCTCAACCCCTAGTCCTCTCAACTGGTTGATAATACTCATAAATCTGGTGTAAGTACCAGTGAGAGACTCATTGGGGACAGCAAAAAATGACTCATACCTCTTATTTAAAGAGACTTTTCTGGTGACAATGGTGTCATCACCTCCTTCATACTGGGTCCCTAGTTCATCCAACATGGTTTTAGCAGTGGGAAATAGAACTAGCGTGGGAATTAGGGTTTCTGGAACAGCCCCGAGGATCATGTTTTTGATAAGGGTATCTAAATTAACCTCCATCTTTTCCCTTCCTTTTCTAGATCCAGTTGGATCAAGTAGAGGATTGAGAGGTGATGTAGGTATATAAGGTCCTTCATTTAAAATTTTCATCATAAACCTCTCAATTCCAGTAAAATGAAGTATCATCCTAGCTTTCCACGTTCCAAACTCATCACTGTTCCCACTGAATTTAGGAACAGGTGTGTTTGAATAGTGCACATGCACATGTGGAGGAGCAGGAGGAGGAGGAGGTGGGGGATTAATATTAATAACGGGTGGTTCATTAGGGTCATTCATATTAGGTTCAGGACCAGGATTTCCTTGAGTATTTTCTGGGTTGGCCATCAAGAAAACAGATATAGGCAAGTTTGTTAGCCTTCTGCTCTAATACCACTTGTAAGTCCCTCACTTGATGGTTTAACCCACTAGTGTAAAATACAACAAGTCAAGTATGGACTAGTATTACTTAAATATAAATGCAAGTATATAAATAAAGTAATACAAGACTTAAAGCAATAAATAATGTAAAGGTGTAACACAATGTAATTTTCAAGTGTATTTTATTTAGAGTAAATTACACTTTTCGTCCCTGAAGTTGGCACGTTTTTCACTTTTCATCCCTAAAGTTTAAAAATTACAATTTTGACCTTAAAGTTGGCCAATTTTTTCAATAATCGTCCTTTGGCCAGACGACGTTAGTTTTTGGCCGTTAACGGCGCACGTGCTAAACATGTGAGGAACTTCAGGGACGAAAAGTGAAAAATTAAGCTACTTGAGGAACGAAAAATGAAAATCATACAAATAAATTTATTCTTCCATTCTTTCTTTTCCGATCATCTTCTCCGATCATCTTTTTCGATGGAATTTTCGACTAGACATTTATTTTCCGATGATACCTAATAAAAACTCGACTTTCAATCCAAATCAAAACATAAATAGATAACTACATCATCTCCAACAATTATCATTTTCTTGTCACCATTTTCACAAATGAAAATGTCATCAATCAATCAATAATAAACAAAGTAATGGATTAAGACAAGTTTGTAATACTAATTTAGTAGAGCACTACAATCCATCCACAAGAAAACAATTACTCATAAAGTACTTGAAAATATATAGATCAATCTCACCAAACTCATGCTTGCTACCTACAGT
Organism: Erigeron breviscapus; assembly: GCA_034093135.1. Taxonomy (NCBI): domain Eukaryota; kingdom Viridiplantae; phylum Streptophyta; class Magnoliopsida; order Asterales; family Asteraceae; genus Erigeron; species Erigeron breviscapus. Next base: position 789,701 of record CM067167.1, read on the forward strand.
ATATTACACATATATATATATATATATAGCCTCTGTATATATCTATCAACTGTAATTAATTAATTAATATGATCTCAAATTCATTCCTATAGTGATCAAGTCTTAAATTATTCATTTACTTAAACTTAATTAATCACTCACTTTGAAAAGTATATATGATCGCCTGATCGGAATGAATGAAATAAACTTAGTTGCAGCTAATTAAACAAAAGTAGAAAACGATATACTAGAAATCAACAACCAGTCAAAACAAAACAGAGCGCATCAATTATCTATACATACATACATCATAAGTTATATATATAGACGATCCGTATGATTAAAAAAATGAATTATAAAATCAACAAAAAATCCAGATTGTTAAGTAGCAATACCAGATACTGAATCATCATCATAATCATATATTCCATTTATTTTCGTGTTTTCGTGTTTTCGGTAGTTTAGATTTGGATTGAAAGTCGAGTTTTTATTAGGTATCATCGGAAAATAAATGTCTAGTGGAAAATTCCATCGGAAAAGATGATCGGAAAAGATGATCGGAAAAGAAAGAATGGAAGAATAAATTTATTTGTATGATTTTCATTTTTCGTCCTTCAAGTAGCTTAATTTTTCACTTTTCGTCCCTAAATTTATTTGTATGATTTTCAGGACCAGGATTTCCTTGAGTATCTTCTGGGTTGGCCATCAAGAAAACAGATCTAGGCAAGTTTGTTAGCCTTCTGCTCTGATACCACTTGTAAGTCCCTCACTTGATGGTTTAACCCACTAGTGTAAAATACAACAAGTCAAGTATGCACTAGAATGGACTAGTATTACTTAAATATAAATGCAAGTATATAAATAAAGTAATACAAGACTTAAAGCAATAAATAATGTAAAGGTGTAACACAATGTAATTTTCAAGTGTATTTTATTTAGAGTAAATTACACTTTTCGTCCCTGAAGTTGGCACGTTTTTCACTTTTCATCCCTAAAGTTTAAAAATTACAATTTTGACCTTAAAGTTGGCCAATTTTTCAATAATCGTCCTTTGGCCAGACGACGTTAGTTTTTGGCCGTTAACGGCGCACGTGCTAAACATGTGAGGAACTTCAGGGACGAAAAGTGAAAAATTAAGCTACTTGAGGAACGAAAAATGAAAATCATACAAATAAATTTATTCTTCCATTCTTTCTTTTCCGATCATCTTCTCCGATCATCTTTTCCGATGGAATTTTCGACTAGACATTTATTTTCCGATGATACCTAATAAAAACTCGACTTTCAATCCAAATCAAAACATAAATAGATAACTACATCATCTCCAACAATTATCATTTTCTTATCACCATTTTCACAAATGAAAATGTCATCAATCAATCAATAATAAACAAAGTAATGGATTAAGACAAGTTTGTAATACTAGTCTAGTAGAGCACTACAATCCATCCACAAGAAAACAATTACTCATAAAGTACTTGAAAATATATAGATCAATCTCACCAAACTCATGCTTGCTACCTACAGTATATTACACATATATATATATATATATATAGCCTCTGTATATATCTATCAACTGTAATTAATTAATTAATATGATCTCAAATTCATTCCTATAGTGATCAAGTCTTAAATTATTCATTTACTTAAACTTAATTAATCACTCACTTTGAAAAGTATATATGATCGCCTGATCGGAATGAATGAAATAAACTTAGTTGCAGCTAATTAAACAAAAGTAGAAAACGATATACTAGAAATCAACAACCAGTCAAAACAAAACAGAGCGCATCAATTATCTATACATACATACATCATAAGTTATATATATAGACGATCCGTATGATTAAAAAAATGAATTATAAAATCAACAAAAAATCCAGATTGTTAAGTAGCAATACCAGATACTGAATCATCATCATAATCATATATTCCATTTATTTTCGTGTTTTCGTGTTTTCGGTAGTTTAGATTTGGATTGAAAGTCGAGTTTTTATTAGGTATCATCGGAAAATAAATGTCTAGTTGGAAAATTCCATCGGAAAAGATGATCGGAAAAGATGATCGGAAAAGAAAGAATGGAAGAATAAATTTATTTGTATGATTTTCATTTTTCGTCCTTCAAGTAGCTTAATTTTTCACTTTTCGTCCCTAAATTTATTTGTATGATTTTCAGGACCAGGATTTCCTTGAGTATCTTCTGGGTTGGCCATCAAGAAAACAGATCTAGGCAAGTTTGTTAGCCTTCTGCTCTGATACCACTTGTAAGTCCCTCACTTGATGGTTTAACCCACTAGTGTAAAATACAACAAGTCAAGTATGCACTAGAATGGACTAGTATTACTTAAATATAAATGCAAGTATATAAATAAAGTAATACAAGACTTAAAGCAATAAATAATGTAAGGATCACAATGTAATTTTCAAGTGTATTTTATTTATGATGTTAAATAAAATACAAGGTAGCGGAACCAAGATATTACAAGAATGTAATATCCTAACAACCTATGAATTACAAATGATCTATATTTGCTAAATATTCTCCTTAGATCGAAATACTTAAAGTTGTGAAGTATTCCCTTTTACGATCGAGAGTATTTAGGCAAATTCACCAAATTGCAAAAATGGTAATTTGAACGAGGTAAATGACTTGGTATTTATAGGCAAATAAATTCAACAGTGAATTTATTATGCCGTACAAATATGGTTGCATGCATTTAAGGAAACAACTTTAATTCCTTAAATGCATTGGTTAAAGTACAAGGATAAAGTCATATTGATGTGACTTGTCATCCTTTTAACCAACCACCTTTACACGCGTTAACAATAGACAAATGGATTGTCCAGATAAAAGCGTGTAAAGGCAAAAAGCCAATTCCTCGTAATCAGTGTTCAGACTTGTAAGGTCTAAAACACTGACAAAGCTCCAGTCGTAGATCTGGTAAGACTTCCAGTGGGCTCCGCCATTTGTCAGTCTTTTTTCTTCAGAATTTAGTCGTTGACTTCAGTGAGAATGTCTTCAGTAGAATAGATCTGGACTGGAGTGAAGTCCAGTGAGCTGAAATCTGGTGCCTTCCAGATTTCCTGTACAAGTAAGGCGCTCACTGGTCTTCTATTATTTCTGAACAAATCTTCAGTGAGGCTCCAGTCTTCAAGTTTGGAGTGGGTCCAGTAAAATTGGACCTAACACGTTTGCTAAAACCATTTTCATGTATGTGCATTTGTATTTCATCGAGTGGTAACAATTCATTAATATCACAAAACTCACATGGGCATCGACATGAACCATTACTAGTCAACTGGTTCTTACACCTCTCCATGAATGCAGTAAGACCAGACCAAAATTCATCTGACAGGGGGTCTAAGGTAGTCCAACTCTTATCGATCGACATTATATTTACTGTGTTCAACATGATAATAGAACATTTAGAATCATCTTGTTAATATACATATACAAATGCAAACTAAGGGATTACGGAGGGATTTTTGGCGATCGGTTTGTAACAAGGTGGCCATCCTAACCCACTTTTTGAATGTTTTGTCTCATATATGGATTTGTATAACTGATTTACTATTTAAGAAAAATTCGACAGCATTTCCCCTTAACTCCCCAAATATGTGTATGAAACACATATTCTTGGGAGTAAAGGGAAAATGTTTATCGAATTTTTCACAAATAGTAAATCAGTTATACAAATCCATATTCCTAGATGAGACATAACATTCAAAAAGCAGTCCCAAACTGGAAACTATCCGAAATTAATTTCTATTAAATTAATTTCGAACGGGTGACCTACGGTATAAAACAATGGGGGATTTTTACATACATACACACATGCATACAAACATACATACAATGCATACATACATATTTAATAATTATGAGCTGAGAGAAAAATTACCCCTGAAAGAAAGAATTATCGGCTAAGAAGAAGGAAAGAAAGAAGTGCCGGAGATGGGCGGCACACAATCTGAAACATATATATATAATAATGTTAAATATTAGAATATGAAATATATACATATATATTAAATTATATATATATATAGACTAAATTGATATATTTTGATAATAATATACATTAATCGGAAAAGAAAGAAAGAAAAAGAAAGAATAATTACCGGCGGTGGTTGTGAACAGAGGCAGACGACGGCGGCTGAGTTGTGGTGGTCAAAACAAAACATAGAAATATTAAATATATACATATATATTACACATATACATATAATCTATAAAAAGAAAAAGAAAGAAAGAAAAAGAAAGATTAATTACCGGCGGCGAGCGTAGTGGTGGCTGAGAAGGGTGCGGTGGTCGGGATTGGTGTTGGTTGTGACGAATATGGCCGGATAAGGGTGGATTTTGGTATAGAGTGGTGGTGGATGTGAAACGGCGCGAGAGGGTTTTGGAGGGGAGGAATAGATCTAGATCGGAAATGGCGGGTATTAACCTCTCTCTTTTTTTCGCGACGCCGTGCGCGGCGACAAAGTCGACGCCGATACTTTTTTTTGTCTTATCCTCCACCACAACGACCCTAACTTCATTTATTAATAAAATTAATTAATAATACTATTATTAATAATACTTAAATTAATTAATAATAATTAAATTAATAATACTATTATTAGTAATACTTAATTAATTAATAATAATTAAATTAAATAATTTAATTATTAATAAAATTAATTAATAATATTAATTATAATAATATTAATTAATTAATAATACTTAATTTATTAATAAAATTAATTAATAATACTTAATTAATTAATAATAATTAATTTATTAATAATACTTAATTAATTAATAATACTTAATTAATAATAATTAAATTAATTAATAATACTTAATTAATTAATAATAATTAAATTATTAATAATACTAAATTAATTAATAATACTTAATATATAGTCTTTATTAAATAATAATATGTATGTAAGTACGTATGCGGGTAATTTTTCTAGTTATTAACAATTACCCACTTATAAATTGTATATTCATTCAAACTATATGAATGAAATGAAAGATGACCCAAGATGATCCATCCATATTTATTTCGTATTCGGACGACCGATGATGATCCATCGACAAATTGTATATTCATTCAAACAATATAATAGGCCCGATACGATCCATTCATATTTGAATCAAGACTAATATGTTTCTTTCGTATCTATTTGGGCCAGGTGGGCCCAATATGATTCTTTTCTCATCTGTTTGTGCTTAATGGGCTCGATACGATCCTTTCATATTGAATCAAGACTAATATGTTTCTTTCGTATCTATTTGGGCCAGGTGGGCCCAATATGATTCTTTTCTCATCTGTTTGTGCTTAATGGGCCCGATACGATCCATTCATATTGAATCAAGACTAATATGTTTCTTTCGTATCTATTTGGGCCAGGTGGGCCAGTATGACTCTTTTCTCATCTGTTTGTGCTTAATGGGCCCGATACGATCCTTTCATATTGAATCAAGACTAATATGTTTCTTTCGTATCTATTTGGGTCAGGTGGGCCCAATATGATTCTTTTCTCATCTGTTTGTACTTAATGGGCCCGATACGATCCTTTCATATAGAATCAAGACTAATACGATCCTTATGTTTCTTTCTCATTTATTAAGGCCCATTACGTTTCTTTCTCATTCAATGACCAAATAGATAATGTGTGCTCATCTTCCAAACGAATATGACCATTCTTTATATGGCTAACGTATAATTATCCATCTAACACATTATATTTTTAAATATTTAACAAACAATACAATATATTATACTTAATTCATAAATATAATATAAATTAGTATTTAAAACTTATATATAGTTTTTGAAATTATATATCATCTTTAAAATCAATATAAATATATTTAAAGTTAACTTTAAATTAATATTTGATAAATTAGTATAACTTTTTATTTAAAATTAATATAATTTTTGTATAATTATTTATTTAACACATTATATTTTTAAATAATTAACAAACAATACAATATATTATACTTAATTCATAAATATAATATAAATTAGTATTTAAAACTTATATATAGTTTTTGAAATTATATATCATTTTTAAAATTAATATATTTAAAGTTAACTTTAAATTAGTATTTAATAAATTAGTATTAAAGTATATTTAAAGTATTTAAAGTATAAAAAAAACTTTTGTGACGACTATGTCGTCGCCAATGGCGTCGCAAAAAGAAGCGGGAAATTTTTTGGGTGGAGGGAAAAAACGAAAAACAAAAAAATAATAAAAATTATTTTTGCGACGACTTTAGCGATGCTTTTTCTATTTTTTTAAGTAAAAACATTTAATAATTTACCTAAAATTATTAAAAGTGAAAAAAAATTGTGACGACTTTGTCGTCGCAAAGGGCGTCGCAAACAAGTTGGCGGGAAATTTTTTGTTGGAGGGAAAACGAAAAAAAAATTAATTAAAATTAGTTAGCGACGCTTTTTTTTTCTTTGACCAGCCCAGAATTTAATTCGAAATAAAATTCAAAAAATGGTTAGCGACGCTTTAAGCGACGACAGTGTGAAGTTTGACTTTCAAAGTCTTCCGGCCGATTATTTTGTCGTTTTGTGGCCTTTGGCGACGACAATTTGGGCGTCGCTAAATAGTTTGGTCACCAAAACTTGTATTTCTTGTAGTGTGATCTGGAGATATTTTTGATCAAGAAGCTGAATGATATCCTTAAGGATCTTTAAGGAAGCGATGCTTTAATTAAGAATACAAAAGATAACATCAGTTGGAATATATATCAGATAATAAAAAGGAACAAGTGGGTACGGAAGGTATGAATCTACGTATAAAGTTAAAAGTCTACTTGTATACCTCATATTCGACTCAGTACTTAATTTCTACGATCGGTAATTTGTGTGGAACAAAATTTCGTAATGAAAAATCTGTAGATATTTTTTATATCAAGAAATTGAATCATATCCTTGAGGATCTTTAAGGTACGTAGCGAAGATGCGCTAATTAGAAGATAACGTCATTAATTTGGAATCCATAAATCTAGAAAAGGAAACAAAAGCTAGTGTTATAGTACTGTGTACTACTGTATAGAGATGAGTTGGTACGTAAGGTATCAAATTACCTACAAAGTCAAAATGTGAAACGAATACGTAGCATCCTTGAAAAGCAGCATCCGGCCGGGGTGTGCAAAATATATTAATTTATGCCTGGTCGGTTTATAGAGTGCGTGCAAATTTATGATAATAATAATAATAATCAGTATGGATGTTAATAACGAGAGAGTTGTCACATACAAAATTTGTATTTCTTATATAAAAAATTCAAAGATGAATTTTATGATAATATTATAATTATTTTATTTACATTAATGACATCTTGTTAGTACTACCCAATAATATTATTACTTTTTTTAACGACAATTATTACTATATAACAATTAAAGTAGCAAAAGCTTCAGTACCCGGTGCTGACGTTATCATGACGTCAGCTATTTTGTCTTATTTGTATTTTGTCTTTTTCCTTTTCTTTTTTCTTTTTTATTTTTTACGATTGTATACTTTTTAAAAAAAAAATTTACAACTTAACTTTTGGTTTTTTAACTTTAGTCTTTTCCGGTTTTTTTTTAAATTTTTAAATCTTTTTTTTTTACTTTCTATATTTTATTTTAAGGTTTTTAACTTTTACCATTTTAAAGTTTCTTATTAAAAAAATTTTACCACTTAACTTTTTGTTTTTTAACTTTAGTCTTTTCCGGGTTTTTTTTTTTAAATTTTTAAATCTTTTTTTTTTACTTTCTATCTCTTATTTTAAGGTTTTTAACTTTTACCATTTTAAAGTTTCTTATTTTTACCATTCAACTTTTGGTTTTTTAACTTTAGTCTAACTTTTTGGATACAAACTTAAGTGTCCAAGCTTTTAGATAATGTTGTATGTATATTTGCATGACACAACGTCGATCCCGGCAACCCGGACAACGCCCGGGGTCAAATTTCTTGTTATAGAATAAAACATGTCCCCATCATTCAAAGGTAAAGATCCTCTTAGACGATTACAGTTGGTTGTCTTAATTATCATGTTACATTTAAAGTTGAGTAGGCATCCAAACGAAAATCACTAAAAGTCTCCCACACATTCTGTTTTGGATCCAAACCAGAGTTCACTCTCACCTTCAATATGAAACCTGATAACTAACTAAAAAATCAATTCATTCATATATTTTATATCAATTGTTATATACTATAACCAAAAATAATTACGGTCAATGTTAAATAAAAACTTTAAAGACTAAACTAGAACACTTACATTGAAACGAAGAAGATACCATTCGCTAGGGGAAAAAAGACATCCTAAATAAAGATAAAATATACCGGCCCAAAATATATTTATACTATCCCCATCTCTCTATATATAACTAAGAGAGGATTGTAGATTTGTTTGATCGACATGTGTCACTTTTTTTGGAGAACATGTGTCTTTTTATATTTAGTTTATTATTAAGAAAAAAGTTAATCTTTGATTTATAATTTCCTTATATAATTATCTCTAACTCTACGATATCCATATCCATAACTAATAAGGCATCTGCCAACCCAAGACACCTTCCTCCCTCTTCCTCACTGCCACATCAGTTTTTCTCTCTCCTAAATCATCTCTTCCTCACTCACTACCAACCCTATCTCTTCCTCAACTTTTATTTTATTTTATTTTATATTTATCATATAATAAAATAAACTCACTTTTATTAAATAAAAACAATACATTAATAAAATTAAAACGGATTACATCTAGAAAATAAAAAAACAACACGATACATAAATAAATAAATAAAGACAACTTTTACATTATTATTAATAAAAAAAAACTTCAACGTTGACGATGGTTTTTTGTGGCAAGTTCCAAATGTGAATGTATTGAAAGTGAGCCGGTAATGGTTATATGGCGTTAAAGGATTGTATGTCCTTCACTATGCAGATAAACATTTCCTTGGGCATTCGAAAACGCCTGCGAAAATAATCAGCAGGAAAGACGGGTTCCGGGGCGAAGTAATGATTAAATAAACGGGTTGCCGCATCGGCGTGGTTTCTGGGTATGTACCTTCTTGGTGCTCTTGGTATGTTCAACCGTGTGGAACTCTCGGCTTCTCTTTCTTCATCTTCCAAAAAAGTAACAAATGTGTTCAACATTTCTGGATCTATTGTATACCTACTAATGTAGGATGTTGAATCTTCATCAGAACTTGACATTTTTAGGTGAAGAAGGAGAAAGATTTGAAAGAATTTTATGTTTAAGTGAAAGGATTGTAGGTGAAGAAGAGTTTATATGTGTGTGTTGTTTGAAAGTGTGAAAGAAAGAGTAGTTTAAATAAAGATGGAAAAGAGAAAAATAAATAAATAAATAAAAACTAGCCGTTTACATTCAAATTAAAAAAAAAAGTTTTTTTTTGTTTCGGTCCCACACACGCTCTCAACTCCGTATCCTTCCCCATCGTTCCATCGACGAGTGTGTCGACACACTCCTGCCAACCCAAGACACATCGACGAGCCTCGCGAAGGAGGTGTCGACGGCCCGTTGGCACCGGCCTAATAATTCATAACTTTTGTACTATAATGACTTTTAATATAGTATATTATTCTTTTCGTATCCCATGTTAGTATGTCTCCAATATTACAAATAAGGTAAGTTTTATCCAACACAAAGTTTTATTTAACCTAAATAAATTTAAATTCTAAATTTAGTTATATTCTCATTCCTGTATATATATATAACGAACAACTAGATTTTAGACCCGTGTCAAATACACGGGTTTTACAACATTATCAATATAAGAATTAGTGTAAGTCCCAAATTCGATGGTTTACCCGACTGGCAAGCAATTCTTACTGGAAATAGACCAGTTCAGAATGCGATCCAGATATGGATATAAACAATAAAGTAAAGTACTGAAAGTAAATTGCAAGAAACAAAAGTGCTGAAACTATAAAAGTAATATGTATAATTCATGTATGTAGCATTGAGACACGATGTACTTTTCAAATGTATTTGATTTATTGAAATAAACAAATACAAAGGTTGTTGCGGAACAAAGATAAACACCCAAGTGTAAATATCTAAACAACCTAGAAATACAAGTGATCTAATAACTTGGAAATACTCTTAAGATTACTTAGAGTATATCTCACAAGTTGCAATGCCAAAGTTTCAAGCACTTTGCAAGTTGTGAGAAGCCTTATATTTATAGGCAAGGTTCATGCTGATGTGGACCAGGCCGTACAAATATGGTTGGGAGCATTTAAGGAATTAAAGTCAATCCCTTAACATGCGTACTTTTAAGGTTTAAGTGTGAAAGTTATTGATGTGACATTTCACACTTTATTCCCAACCTTTACTCAACCTTGTACTTGTTAATAGTTAAAGCTATTAACTGGGTAAAGGTTAGTAAAGTAAAAAAGGCTTCCTCGTAATCAGTGTAAAGTGTTGTAAGTACTTTACACTGAGATGCTTCAGTCTTTGATCAGGTAGAATCTTCTCTGGGCTCTGCTTATGAGATGATTCTCTTTCTTCAGTCTTCAGCCTTCGACTTCAGAATGAATGCCTTCAGTTTATGTTGATCTGAACTGAAGTGAAGCTTCAGTGAACTAATTCTGAAGAGGTTCAGATATCTGTACAAGTATCTTCACTGAACTTCAATTATTTCTGAACAAATTATACTTGGTCGATTTTCGACCTAACAAATTCCCCCTATTTGTTCTGAAATAGTGCATGCATCTCAGACTTCTATCTATACATGTTTGTAGGTCTGAAATGCAAGTTTTTGTTTAAGTTGTAAAAATTTCTTAAGTACATCTTATAGATCATTGATGTCTCAGAATTTTACTTGTGTTTTTCTAACTTAAACCTATCATCTACTTGTTGGTTACAACTTGTAACATATATACAATCTGAAATGAAATGTTTGTTACAAGAGTAAAGCTTGAAAAATATATACAAGTACATGATAAACTGAAATAAGAAAGCTACTTCTTTAAAGGCCTTAAACCAGAAGGACTCTCGGAAGCTTTCCTTTTCAGAGGAGACTGATCCTTTCTTCCAAACAATCTGTTCTCCATCTCAACCTTGGCTTGCATCTTTTGTTGTATCCTTGATAACCATGCACCAATGAGATTAGATTTTGGCTTCGCCTTCAGAATAGGGATCATCTCTCTATGCCCAGATAAGCCAAATTCATGAACTGAGACCTGATTGTACTCAGCTGTTGCCCTTCCTTCTCTGGTTACCACCAGATCAAATAACTTCAATCCATCAGCCTTTGTTATTTCAACATCAATTATTTTAGCTGGATGGGATCGATGCTTCAGATAATGATCATACTGATCCTTTTCATGTTTCCTTTGGATTTCAGCAGCATCATCTGAGATTGGTTTGAAGGTTGAGAGATCAGCATCACGAGCATGTTTTCTTGTTGATCTAGGTCCAGTTAACTTGACTTTTGGTGGTGGCTTTGTCTTTTCTTTCTCAACCTTGAGAACCTCAGCCAGAATTGCCTTCTTCTTAATATCCATCTCCACCTTCCTATTTTTCACCAAGTCTTCATTGATAACTTGAAGGTGAGATGGTCCAGCTTTTGTTCCAAGGGAGAATACTAAACACCATACTCATAATCAGCCATTTCAGTCAATGCCTTCTGCACTCTGGGATCTTCTTTTATTTTCAGATATCTTTCTAAGGAAAGACCCAGAGCTGCAGCATCAATGTGATCAAGGGTCCCCATCTTCAGATGTTGTTCCCTTTCTCTTAACTTGTTTTCCCTGTAGGCAATGAACTGATTGGAGACCTTCCTCTGCAATTCCTTCAGTTTAGCCTCATCAGCAGTTAAATCATGCAAGGATAACCATGTTCATCAACATTCTCACCGACCACAAGTCCAGAACCTTTTGAACCTTTGGACTTGGGTTCATCCATCACTGGAGCCTTGCCCTTGTCTTTCTTGGCAGGCGAGGAAACTTGTGCTTCATATTTCTGAAGTTGTTCCCCCTGAACTGAGGCACTACCAGATGGCACCTTAGTTTGCTTCTTGGTTGCTTCAATAATTCTTGAGTACTTGCCAGTAAACCAATAGGCACATTTTCCCCTTTGGGGACCTCTGAAGGTAACTTGGCAAATTCTTCAATGGCCATTTGCATGTTCTTCAGTGGTTCCCAACTTTGTTGTTTCAGACAGTCAGCAAGTCCTTTTGAGAGTTGAGCAAACTGAGACCTTAATCTGAAATTAGAGTTCAGGTTCAGTGCTTCTTTATTAAAGATTTCATTCAGCTGCTTTTGTCTGCTTCAGTAAATGATGGAGGAGGAGGAAGAGCAACAACAGTTTCTTTCTTCAGCAGGGTCAGAATTTCATCTAGTTGCTTGGACTGGCCTTTCACAGTTTCATCAAGAGTGGATACTGATTTTTGCACATCTTCAACAGCCTTATCCACTCTTTTGTGTGTATCTCTCGTGAGTTCATCGACCATCCTTCTGACCCTTTCTTCAACCTTTTCTGCCACTGAGGTTGAGATCTGAGCAACAACATTCTGAGACAGCTCAGACCTCAGCTTCTTAAACATATCACCACTGATAGAAGAACCAAGTTCCCTCTCATCAACACTTAGCTTCTTAACAAACTCATTCACCGCCTTCCCGACTGCCATAACCTCTTGTTTGATTAATTCAACACTAGATGTCAAGTTCGCAACAACTGAAGCTTGCACATCTCTTTTGGTCAGTCTGAAGGCTTCCCTGATGGCTGAACTAATTTTATTGCAAGAATGCACCAGCTCATTAAGCTTCCCACCCACTAGTCCTTCATTTCCAACAACCTTGGTCAACTCTGTGCCAAGAAACATCTGAGTACCTTTAATTTCAGCAATGGAACTATGTGTTGGCAGTTAGAGATTTGGTTAAGTCCTCCACCTTGAGAAGCAGGCTTTAGACTTCGGCATTTTGGATCTCTAACTATGCTTCCACACTCAAAGGAGGCGGTGGTTGTGCAGAAGCAGAAGCAACAAAGGAATATTACCAAGCCCATCCAATGCCTTTTCAATGTTGCATTTCAGTTGGACTCTCAGATTCAGTTGCAGAGTCCAACTCCTTTTCAGATGGTTCATCATAATTGATGGGCCTTGGAACTTGGTGAATTTGTGGGTGAATGTGTTGGAGTTGTGGTTGAAAAGTTGGTGAAGTGACATAGGCAGGTGTTGAGCCAGGTGGAAAATAAGGATGTTTATGGCTTGTTGGTGGTGGGCGATATGGTTGATCAAGAATTTGGATTTCTGGGGGAGGAGCGGCATTTGCGAGGTTGAAGGTTGGCTCAGAATCAGAAGACTGATTCTCCTCCAGTAACCCCTCATCAAACTCAAATTCAGCAAAGGAATCAAGATTCCCCTGAGGTGGCTCATCGTCATCCCAGAAGCAGTTCAAGACTGCAGTCTGATCAGATATGCCCTGGTTCAGATCACTGGTACCTGAACCAGCTTCTGGTTTAACAACTACTGCTGCAGTTGCATCATCACCAGATTTATTAAGTGTTGGCTCAGCCAAAGCTTCATCGCCAGTGACAGTAGACACGGGGGTTGCCTTAATGATTCTCGTACCATCAAGAATCACTTCATCGGCCGTAGAGTCTGGAATCTCAGTCTCAGGTGGTGTCACACCAAAGACTTCATCATCGTGCATCAGAAGAGTGTAAGATTTGTGAAGTTACAGGGGGTGCACGTGCAGACACGGACTCTACTGTGTGTTGGGCGGATACACCTATATTTTCTTCACCATCTCCTCCTAAAGAAGTTTTGGAGATGGCTGCTTGTGGGTTTCCCTTTGACTCGATTCTTCTGGTTCTTGTTGGGAAGAACCAGAAGGGTTAGCTTTGGTACTAATGTCCTTGGGCAGTGAGGACGATTGCTTATATTTACGATGTTTTAAAACGCCCTTTGGAGATCCTGGGGGACCTTTTGGGAGGTCCTCAGGTTGGTCAGTGGAGGAGGAAGGTGGTGGTTGGGTAGATGAAGTTGCTGGGGATTTAAACAACTTCAACATTTTACCACCAGATGCACCGATGGGTCCCACATTCTTTTGTGGCCTGCTCAGTGATCTTTCTGAGCCAGCCGGTCGTGCTGAGTCAGTTTTAGTAAATACCTGAAGCATTTCAGCAGAGAGTTCAGGCTCAGTTTCTGAGGTAGAAGCATTTGTAAAGTCCCTACAAAACTCTGGTACTGAAAGCTCAGGCCCTCCATTGTTGTAAGCATCACCAAGAATATGCATGAAACAGATGCTTAAGAACCTTGGGAAAGCAATATGTAGACTTCTTTTCCCTTTCAACTTTGCAATTAACTGAGAGAAGAGCATCTCAGCGAAGTCTACCTGAATCCCATTCTACAGATAGTAACCCATCTCTACTTGGGGTAATGAAATCTGGTCCAAGCCACCATGATTTCCCCCAAGGCACTTAACTATTTGAGTCCAGAAGAACCTCCAGCTGTTGCCAAACCCAGACAAAAAGATATGTCCTGAGGTCTTCAATTCATTGTTAGCATCAACCATGCCATCATGACCCATGGCCATCAAAACTTCTCTGAAGTTTATTCCTTTCAGTCTTTTGGCATAGACTGAAGGCGGTTGAACATAATTCAATTGAAGGGCCTCCCTGAACCCATCAAGAGAAATGACACACTGCTTGGTGCCATCATTGAGAGTGAAAGCAATGGATTTTTCATCCTTGCTTATTATAGCAGTGTACCAGAATTCAAGCAAGTATCTATGATACATTGCTTGAGGATTTGCAGTCAAGACGTAATGAAGAGGAGACTCTTCCCAAAATTTATTAATTCTCCCCATTAACGTTGCAGATTTAATATTTAAAGATGCAACAAAATTATTCATATTAAATCGAAGGGTTGAAGGAGCGAAACCCTTTGGCCATGTTGGACATGGCTTGACTGCCTTCGGAGGATTGTAATCAAAAGTTATGAGAGATTTTATTTGAGAGGATGAAGAAGATTTAGCCATTTCTACAAGTTGAAACTGAAATTGATTGAAGATTTTAGGGTTTTGGAGTTTTGATGAGAGAGAATGATGATTGGGAGTAAATGAAAAGATGAAGTAAATGAAGGAATTGTTTTCGGAAAATGTATTTATATTTATGATGGAATACAAAGGGTTTTCCAAAATAAATAAAGTGAAAATGATTTTGAAATTCAAACCCACAAAAAAAAATATTATTTAATTGAAATCAATTTTGATCGGGTTTGAAATCCGAAATAATTTTGGGGTATACGTCCGCATTTAATGCAAAGACGGTTAGGGCCCCACATTTTAGAAAACTTTTCAACCTTCATAAATAAAAAGTGATCATCACTTTTACATTTACGGCGCAACTTGTGTGACACGTCAGCAAAAAGAATCATTATTCAAACGTTGCACAGTAACCATCACGTGTCCACACAAACAACCAAGTATCCAAAAGACATTACAAAGGACTGATTGATTTCAGAAATGACTTAACAAAATCTGAGCATGATCAGTTTTAAGGAATCTGAACCATCTCAGTTTAAAAATTATTCTGAAACCGTTTAGTAAATCTGAAACATTTCAGTCAAAATATTTTTCAGAAAGCAAAATTCCCCCTTAAAGAAAAATTCTTTTAATACAAAAATATTTGACACTTCCCCCTGAGGTGATGCTATACAGGATTTAGCATACCTAACTCACTGATGAGATGTTTAAACGTTTTGACATCCAAGGGTTTTGTAAAAACATCAGTGGGTTGTTTATCAGTGGGAATGAAATGAAGTTCAATATCACCTTTAATAATGTGATCTCTAATAAAATGATACCTGAGGTCGATATGCTTGGTTTTGGAGTGCATGACAGGATTGTGAGAGATGGCAATGGCACTGGTGTTATCACAAAAGATTGGAGTTCTTGTATACTTAACACCATAATCAGTTAGTTGGTTCTTCATCCACAAATTCTGAGCGCAGCAACTTGCTGCAGAAATGTATTCAGCTTCAGCTGTGGAGAGTGACACTGCAGTTTGCTTCTTGCTTGTCCAACTAACCAATTTGCCACCTAGGAAATGACAACCACCTGTGGTACTTTTCCTATCTATTTTACAACCTGCATGATCTGAATCTGAATAACCCATTAGATCTAGACTTGAGCCTTTGGGATACCAAAGACCAAGTCTGGGGACACCTTTAAGGTATCTGAAAATCCTTTTCACAGCATTTAAGTGTGCTTCTCTGGGATCAGACTGAAATCTTGCACAAAGGCATGTTGCAAACATTATGTCAGGTCTACTAGCAGTTAAGTACATAAGTGATCCCACCATGCCACGATATTTTGTGGGATCCACTTGTTTTCCATTAGGATCAGAATCCAAAGTCAATGGAGCTGAAATGGGAGTATCTTTTGATGAGACTGAATCAAATTGATATTTCTTTAATAAATCTCTGACATACTTTTCTTGGTTTATGAAATACCATCACTGGTTTGTTTTACTTGAAGACCCAAGAAATATGTCAGTTCACCCATCATACTCATTTCATACTCAGAAGACATAATTTCAGAAAACTTCTTACACATTTTGTCATTTGTAGACCCAAATACAATATCATCAACATAAATTTGTACAAGTAAGATATCACCTTTATCATGTAAAATGAATAGAGTGTTATCAATTGCACCCCTTTTAAAACCATTTTTCAGAAGATGTTTAGTAAGAGTATCATACCAGACTCTAGGTGCTTGTTTCAGACCATATAATGCTTTGTTCAGTCTGTACACCCAGTGAGGCTTTTCTTCATTGATGAACCCTGGTGGCTGATAAACATACACAACTTCTTCCAATTCACCATTCAGAAATGCACTTTTGACATCCATCTGATAGACTTTGAACTCATGATGAGCTGCAAAAGCTAAGAAAATTCTGATAGCTTCTAGTCTAGCAACTGGTGCAAAAGTTTCATCGAAGTCTACTCCTTCTTCTTGAGAGTAACCCTTTCTTGCCTTGTTTCGAATTACATGTCCATCTTCATCCATCTTGTTTCTGAAGGCCCATCTTGTCCCAATTGGATCTTTCTTCAGGTTACTGGGACATGGAACAAGTTCCCAAACATCGTTCCTTTTAAACTGGTTAAGCTCATCTTGCATGGCTTCAACCCAGCTTGGGTCTTTCATAGCCTCGCCAATCTTCTTCGGTTCAATCAGTGATAAGAAGTTGACATTCAAGCATTGATCGCTTGTGGCTCTTCTGGTCTGAACCCCTCTACTGGAATCTCCAATGATTTGATCAATTGGATGTGCTTTCGTCCACTTAGAGTATTGACCAGGATGAACAATGATATCAGTGCAAGAATTCCTCTGATTTACTTCAGGAGGATCTTCAGAAAAGACTATCTCAGTCTCATCATCTTCCTCCTACAGATCATGACTTGCATCATGAAATTCTTCATATTGGGGTAATTCAGTGGAAACTGGTATCTGATTTGAAGCAGTACGTACATCTGATCCAATAGTCAGTTTAGAAGGTAGTTTAAAACTGACTGAAAGATAAAATGGAATGTTGCTTGTCTTGATTCTTGTTGGTTCTGAACTGAGATGTTCAGAAGCAAGTTCAAGTGACTGATCAGATTGAACAATGGGATCAGATTCACCAAAACTGATTGGACTTTCTGAGGGTGGTACGGGAGTTGGTTTATTGAAGATTGCATAATTTGATTCATCAAAGGTAACATGAATTAACTCATCAACCTTGTCAAGTCTCTTGTTATAGACTCTGAAGGCTTTGCGATTAACTGAATATCCTAAGAAGTAACCTTCATCAGCTTTAGCATCAAATTTTCCAAGCTGTCTGGAGTCATTCAGAATGTATACTGGACATCCAAATACAAGGAAGTATCCAATATTAGGCTTTCGATTTCTGAGCACTTCATAGGCTGTCTTCTTATGTCTTTTGACATAAATAAATCTGTTCTGAGTGTAGCAAGCAGTTGCTACGGCTTCAGCCCAGAAACTCTTAGGAAGACCAGATTCATTTAGCATACTTCTAGCAGCTTCAATCAACGTTCTATTCTTTCTTTCTACAACACCATTCTGCTCTGGTGTGTGAGCTGAAGAGAAGTTCTGAGATATGCCAGTTTCAGTGCAGAAGGACTCGAGAGTGGGATTTCTGAATTCTGTGCCATTGTCACTTCTGAGCTGACAGACTTTTCGCTTGTGCTTGAGTTCAATTTGTTTGATGAGGGCAATGATTTCAGCAGCAGCTTCACTCTTTGTTCTGAGGAAAATTACCCAGCAATATCTTGAAAATTCGTCAACAACAACCAGGGTGTATTTCTTTCCTGCTCTGGTCTGAACATTCACTAGTCCAAAAAGGTCCATGTGAAGCATGTGAAGAGGTTTAGTTATGCTGAAATTTTGCTTTGTCTTGAATGAGGCTCTCTTCTGCTTACCCATTTCACATCCTGGACATGGCTTGTCTTTATTGAAAGACATTGGAGGTATCCCTTCAGCAAGTTGTTTTCTTGACAACTTATTAATATTCTTGAAGTTCAGATGGGATAATCTCTTGTGCCACAACCAGTTTGTGTCCTCATCTGCCTTTGTATAGAAACATTGTTCACTTGGTGAACTTTCCATATCAATGATATAGATGTTTCCTTTCCTTGGTGCAACCAACACTACCTTCCAATCCCTGTTGAATATGGTGCCTTGACAAATATCAAATAAAACCTTGAAGCCATCATCACACAGTTGACTGACACTGATCAGGTTGTATTTCAAACCATTCACATATGCAACACGTGTGAATTTGACTTGTCCGTTATTCAGAACACCATATCCCTCAGTTTGTCCATTTCCATCATTTCCAAATGTTATTGAGGGCCCTACTTGTACCCTATATTCCTCTATCAGGGTTTTATTACCAGTCATGGTTCTGCCAGCTGCGCTGTCAAGATACCATATATACTTCTTTCGGTCTCCCTGCACACAAACAAAGATAAGTTTTTTTTGGGAACCCATCTTTTGATGGGTTCACTGGACTCACCCTTAGACGTCCCAGTTTTCTTTGGTTCAGGAGGAATTGAAGGATCAAAAGGGATCTCAGTCATTATCTCAGATGACACAAAAACAGTTGGTTTGATGGGGCTTTCAACCTTTTTCTTCTCAGATTTTTGCTTGATTGGCTTAGAAAAAGGTTTTGCATTTTGTTTAGGTTGAAGAGGAGTGCTTTCAACATTTTTCAAACGTGCATTACAACTCTGCACTTGTCTAGCTAACGACTGAAATTGACTCTCTAACCTTAACAAGATTGATTCTTCATTAGACACCTGAGCCTTACCTGAATCTGAGGTAGAAGGCTCAGTGGGGGAGACATTTTTCGTCTTCTTTTGGCCTTTTGGAACCTTAGATGAAGACTGAGGGGAAGGCTTTTTGGATTTAGTCTTCTTTTCTGAAACAGTGGTCTGAGTTGTTTCAGATTTGCCCTCAGATTGTTCCTGGGCCTTTTCAGTTACAGATTTCTGCTTGCCAACTTCTTTAAAGATAATTTCTGGTTTCATTTCTTTTGGATGTGCATCTAAATCAGTAATTATAGATGCAAAGTGAAGATCACCAGATTCATATGCTGCTCTTTGGTTGGCAAAAGTGTTTTTAATAGCAACATCTGGATTTGGTGATTTCATCCAAGATTTGATTATTTTATGTTCCTTTTCAAGGATGGTTTTCAGTTCTTCCTTTTCCAATTCCAAAGTGGCAACCATAGACTGATAACTTTTTAGGGCCAACTGAACATCTTTCAGTTCTTTTAGTCTGGCTTGACTGGCGTTCAGTTCAGAAGTATTATTTTCAAACATTTTTAAACTTTCTAAACGCACAGTTTCGACATATGATATGTCAGCCTCTAAAAGAACCAAAGGTCCAGTTTATGTTCCTCATTACTTTCAAAACCAAAATCACTAACCTTTTTCATGATTATATCCACCCATCTTCCAGATTCAACATCAGACTTGACCAAATGACCTTGATCTTCACGAGCCATGAAACACATGTCCCTTACTTCTTCCTCATCATCAGATGATTCATCAGAATCTTCCCATTTTTGGTTTTGGCAATCATACAACCATTATTGCTTGAGTTGTCTTTTGCCATGAGAGCTATATGGGCTTTCAGCTTCTTGTACTTAGCCTTATAGCTTTCATCAGATTTCTGAAAAATAGAATGGTTAGGGGTAGATTGTGATGATAAAGGTTGACTATATCTACATTCCTTCATGAAATGTCCTTTCTTGCCACACTTAAAGCATTTAAGATTGGACTTATCAATAGAAGCGCTGGAAGCAAATGGTTTGCCAGATCGACTAGATTTGGCCTTAAAACGATTGAACGTTTTAGCCAGCATGGCAACAAGATCATCATCGTCATCCTCATCACAACCATGAGTGACATTATCAGTAATACCAGTTTTTAACATTTCATAGACTATCTTCTTCGTTGAGTCAGAATGGTCACTCTCAGAAGATAGCAGTGCAGTCCCATGTGGCTCAAAATACTGAACCATGACTGAACTGGTAGAAGCATGATTTTTGGCATCTTGCTCAGCCACAACTCTCTCAGCTTTGTTCTCTTCAGTGTACCTGAAGGCTCCATATAAGGAAGCAAGAGTGTGACTGTACAAGGTTTTTCCTTGTCTTAAACCCAAGATCAAATTTTCCCATTTAGAAGGTAAAATGTCACAAAATTTTTCAAGTAAAATTTCTTTATCCTTCTCTACACCCAAGGCTTTCAATTGGTTTACCAGATTTGTAAATCTGATGTAAGTTTGTGTTAAAGTTTCACCAGGGAATGCAAAGAAAGATTCATATTTCTTATTCAAAGCAACTTTTTTGTGACAATTGTCTCAGAAGTGCCTTCAAAATGAGTCATTAATTCTTCCCACATTAATTTAGAATTTTCAAGTAAAACAAGAGTGGGCATAAGAGTTTCAGGAACTGCATACAAGATCATATTTTGCAGCTTGGTATCAAGGTCTACCAGCCTATGATCTTCTTCAGACTAATGATCCTTCTCCTTAGGTGTCATCCTAGGAGTCCCATCGGCAGTTCTGACAACAGTGGAGGCATTCATGGGAACAAAGGGTCCTTCTTTCAAAATGTCGGTCAAATGTCTTTCAACACCAGCAATATACTTAAGCATGCATGCTTTCCATGTGATAAAATTTTCATTGTTCCCGTCAAACTTGGGAACAGGATTGTTTGGAAAATGTACATGCACGTTATGCAAATGTATATTGTAGTTAATAACAGGGGGTGGGTTAGCACCGTTAGGATTAGGGTTAGGACCTTCATTGTTGTTAGGGTTAGCCATCACAGCAGATCTAGGTTAAGGAATATAATATTCAAACCTTCTGCTCTGATACCAAATGTAAGTCCCAAATTCGATGGTTTACCCGACTGGCAAGCAATTCTTACTGGAAATAGACTAGTTCAGAATGCGATCCAGATATGGATATAAACAATAAAGTAAATTGTTGAAAGTAAATTGCAAGAAACAAAAGTGCTGAAAACTATATAAATAATGTATATAATCAGGTATGTAGCATTGAGACACGGTGTACTTTTCAAATGTATTTTATTAAATATGTTAAATAAAATACAAAGGTTGATGCAGAACAAAGATAAACACAAATGTGTAATATCTAAACAACCTTGAAATACAAGTGATCTATAACTTGGAAATACTCTTAAGATTACTTAGAGTATATCCCACAAGTTGCAATGCCAAAGTTTCAAGCACCTTGCAAGTTGTGAGAAGCCTTCATATTTATAGGCAAGGTTCATGCTGATGTGGACCAGGCCGTACAAATATGGTTGGGAGCATTTAAGGAATTAAAGTCAATTCCTTAACATGCGTACTTTTAAGGTTAAGTGTGAAAGTCATTTGATGTGACATTTCACACTTTATTCCCAACCTTTTACTCAACCTTGTACCTTTAAATAGATAAAGCTATTAACCGGGTAAAGGTTGGTAAAGTAAAAAAGGCTTCCTCGTAATCAGTGTAAAGTGTTGTAAGTACTTTACACTGAGATGCTTCAGTCTTTGATCTGGTAGAATCTTCTATGGGCTCTACTTATGAGATGATTCTCTTTCTTCAGTCTTCAGTCTTTGACTTCAGAATGAATGCTTTCAGTTTATGTTGATCTGAACTGAAGTGAAGCTTCAGTGAACTAATTCTGAAGAGGTTCAGAATTCTGTACAAGTATCTTCACTGAACTTCAACTATTTCTGAACAAATTATACTTGGTCGATTTTCGACCCAACAATTAGTATATGGAACAAAAAAAATACTTATACGTTAACATGTAAAAATATACTTAAAAAATAATTCAGGTATTCAAATGTAAATATTAAATGCTAAATCATATCAAGGCTGGATGGTGTAGCAGAGTTTCTTTTATACAAACTCTTCCAGAGAAACAAAAACTTTAACCGTGATTACCTAATTGACCGAGTTCTCATTGATATCTTGCAAAAAAGTAATTTTGTTTCGTTAACTATGGTTCTTAAGAATAATAAAAGTAGCAGTTGGTTCATGGGTTTTCAATTATTTCGTGTGTTGTGATTTTATTTGTAGGGTTCCGTTTATATAAGAAGAATTTGTATATCCTAAATATAGTTTGATTCCAATTACTAATAACAACAATAATTATCCTAATTATAGGCCAATTAGATAAGATATTGAGAGTTTGTACCTTCTTGTGTTTATGTAGACAATCGTTACTGCATATACGAAAGGAGATTAGTTTTAATGATTATTTGGTTTGAGTGTTTGTGTAGGATTGTTTTGGGGTGTTTGTAACATCCGTGAATTTTGACCCGTTGACCTTATGTGTAATTTGACTAACAATCTTGTTGAATGAAATAATTTGGGTTCAATTGGTGATTATATGACTATGTGGTATGTTAGTCGGGTCGTTAATATGTTTATTCGGTGTTTAATTGTGTAAATGATTGTGTTGTGGCTTGAGAAGTGAAACGGGTCGACCCGTACCCGCGACCCATCAGCCCATATGACCCATACTCCCTCCCTTATCCTTCTCATTCACCACACACTCCTTATTCTTCTATCTTTCTCTCAAGTAAAAGCAAAACCACCCAAACCATCTCATATCTCTAGTTCTTTATCTTACTTGCATCTAATTTGTGTGTTGGAATTGCTTTACTACAAGAATCATCATCCTTTTCTTCTCATCTCCATCATACTACAAGTTTAGGTTTTCAAGTAAAAGGTTTTATCATTTAGGTCAAATTTGGACTTGAACACAAGAAGAAAGTATTGGTAAGTCAAATTCATCCCATCTCCATCTATTTATGCTTGTGTATATGTTTCTAGATGAATTGGTAAAATTACAAGTCTTGAATCGAGTCAAAAGACGATTTAGGGTATAATTAGGGTTTCGATTAGGGTTGGGACGATTTGGTATGAATTTGATGTTAAAGGTTGGATTTATGGTGTGGGTTAAGTGTGGTTATGTGTAACAATGCTTATGTATGCTTCAAAATAAGTTACAAACACTTACAAATCGTTTTGGGTTGTTTTTGGGTTATTTGGTTCGGACTTGCAGCTGCTGGTGTTGCTGAACTTGGTTTTGCCCAGTATTATATATATATATATATATATATATATATATATATATATATATATATATATATATATATATATATATATATATATATATATATATATATATATATATATATATATATATATATATATATATATATATATATATATATATATATATATATATATATATATATATATATATATATATATATATATATATATATATATATATATATATATATATATATATATATATATATATATATATATATATATATATATATATATATATATATATATATATATATATATATATATATATATATATATATATATATATATATATATATATATATATATATATATATATATATATATATATATATATATATATATATATATATATATATATATATATATATATATATATATATATATATATATATATATATATATATATATATATATATATATATATATATATATATATATATATATATATATATATATATATATATATATATATATATATATATATATATATATATATATATATATATATATATATATATATATATATATATATATATATATATATATATATATATATATATATATATATATATATATATATATATATATATATATATATATATATATATATATATATATATATATATATATATATATATATATATATATATATATATATATATATATATATATATATATATATATATATATATATATATATATATATATATATATATATATATATATATATATATATATATATATATATATATATATATATATATATATATATATATATATATATATATATATATATATATATATATATATATATATATATATATATATATATATATATATATATATATATATATATATATATATATATATATATATATATATATATATATATATATATATATATATATATATATATATATATATATATATATATATATATATATATATATATATATATATATATATATATATATATATATATATATATATATATATATATATATATATATATATATATATATATATATATATATATATATATATATATATATATATATATATATATATATATATATATATATATATATATATATATATATATATATATATATATATATATATATATATATATATATATATATATATATATATATATATATATATATATATATATATATATATATATATATATATATATATATATATATATATATATATATATATATATATATATATATATATATATATATATATATATATATATATATATATATATATATATATATATATATATATATATATATATATATATATATATATATATATATATATATATATATATATATATATATATATATATATATATATATATATATATATATATATATATATATATATATATATATATATATATATATATATATATATATATATGAAGAAAGTAGAATCCTCTGAAGTATATGTACGTATAGTTGGTTTAAATTGTGAATAGTGGTTTATGATTGAGGAATGTTGATAGTTGGCTTATGTTGGATGAATGTTGATAATTGGCTTATGTTGGATGTATATTGATTGTTGGTTTATGATTTATGCATTTACATTTGATTGTAAGCATTGCATACATCGTTGATGAGCCCTCGGCAGGGGATTGCCGACATCCTGGTGCATAGATGTATGCACCCATTTTGGATGTAGAACGTGACCCCGAGTATATAGACATATATATCTCGATGATTTTGAGATACAGCCTTGTTCATTGAGATGACAGAAGGGTATCGTTGCATAGGTGACGGAGTTCACGCATAGGATAGGCATGTTGGCTTATTCATGCATTGGCACTTACTTTGATTCATATATCATTTGTGCATTCTCATCACACATTTTCTAGTCTTGTGTAATCTTGTTGTTGGACGATATTGTGTTGCTTAGAGGCTCGCTGTAAGTCATGCCTAGCCTCTATTCGTATATTGTGATTATTATCGTGGGTTCTTTACGAACCATTACTACGAACTCACCAACCTTGTGTTGACTATGCTTAGTACACTTTTCAGGTAATCAGGTTCTCCCATGGCGTGGAGTTTAGTTGCTTCGCTTGCGGTTTAACCCGGACTATGGACCTCATGGATCAAGGATTCATTGGCCTGCCTTTTGCATTATACTTAGGATCGTTTGCCATCTTTGGATGTTATTATGTTAACTTTGATGGCTATTTGCTCCTGTTGTATTTTGTTACTTGCTTCGTTATGTTTTGGATTCACCGAATCTTTAATTGCATTTAGTTGTTCTATTGTAATTCCACCTGGTGCTATGTGTTTTCCGTGATATTCCGAGCCTCGGCTTGGGGTGTTACAGTGTTTGTGTGTTTCTGCATATATCTTGGTCCACTATTTTGTTATATTTTTATATTACCAATAAAACCGAAAAGTGTAAATTAATTATTTTTAAATTGGGTGAAAATGTAAATTGGTGATGGAAAACCAAAAAGTGTAAATTGGTGATGGAAAACCAAAAAGTGTAAATTAATTATTTTTAAGTGTAAATTGGTGATGGAAAAACCAAAAAGTGTAAATCAATTATTTTTAAATTGGGTTAAAGTGTAAATTGGTGATGGAAAACCAAAAAGTGTAAATTAATTATTTTTAAGTGTAAATTGGTGATGGAAAAACCAAAAAGTGTAAATCAATTATTTTTAAATTGGGTTAAAGTGTAAATTGGTGATGGAAAACCAAAAAGTGTAAATTGGTGATGGAAAACCAAAAAGTGTAAATTAATTATTTTTAAATTGGGTTAAAGTGTAAATTGGTGATGAAAAACCAAAAAGTGTAAATTAATTATTTTTAAATTGGGTTAAAGTGTAAATTGGTGATGGAAAACCAAAAAGTGTAAATTAATTTAGACATGTGTTGATTTAATTAATTTTGAGAAATTGAAGGTTGTGATTGGTCAATTGAGGTTAGGTCAGTTGCCTTTTGGTATATACTAGATTTTAGGCCCGTGTCCAATACACGGGGGGTTTATGACATTATCAATATTAGATGTTAGTTTATTATATTTTAAAAATTAGTTTACTATTTTTATTAATAAAAAATTGATCCATATATTAAAACTTGAATTATTTAAATATTTTTTTTTAAAAAAATTTCATCGAAATTATTTTACTATGACATAATTAGTATTTATTTTTTAATTAATTAATTTTGTATTTATAAGATAAAACGTATTATTAGGATATATATTAGCTATTATTATATTGGATATATATAAGTATTATTTTATTGAATCTATATTAGCTATTATTCTTGATTTATTATATTGAAATTATTGGTTAAAAAGTGTAAATTTGTGGGATATATATTAGTTATTATTTTATTGAATATATATTTAGCTATTATTCTATTGAATATATATATCTATTATTTTGATTTATTATATTGAAATTATTGGTTAAAAAGTGTAAATTGTGATGGAAAAAAAAAAGTGTAAATTAAAGTCAAAATTGAAAATAAAAGTCAACCTGAAAAATCAAGAGCTGTGATTGGTTAATAAGTTATTAGAACAACTATGTCTTAGTATATTAAAAGATTAAGATCCGTACATCATACGGGTATTATATACATTACAATTACCGTGGCCTTATCTACAGTAGTCCCGCGCTGAAGTCAGCATGACGTCAGCAATTTTGTCTTATTCCTATTTTGTTTTTTTTCCGTTTTTTTTTATTACGATTGTATACTTTTAGAGTTTCTTATTTTTACCACTTAACTTTTAGGTTTTATCAATTAACTTTGGATTTTAACTTTAATCATCAAATCTTTTTTTTTTTTACTTTCTATCTCTTATTTTAACGCTTCAAACTTATTTTTACCACTTAACTTTTGGATTTTTTAACTTTAGTCCAACTTTCTATATACAAACTTAATTATAGTTCTAACTTTAATCATCAAATTTTTATTTTTTTTTACTTTCTATCTCTTATTTTAAGGCTTCTAACTTTTACCATCAAACTCTTGGTTTTGACCACCAATTTTTTTAGTTTCTACCCCTTATAGTAAACTTTAAATGTCCAAACTTTTAGGTAATGTTGTATGTATATATGTTTGCATGACGCAACGTCGATCCCGGGCAACGCCCTCCCGGCAACGCCCGGGGTCAAAAAACTTGTATATATACATTTAACAACGGCCTTATGAACAGTAAAGCAGGCAGGCAGCCTGCTAGCCTGCTTGCTTTTTTTCGTTTATTCTTTATTCATTGATTAGTATATTAATTAATTTTTACGGAATTTTTTAAGGGTTCTTCTAAATTAAAAACAACTGATATTTGCATGACCAATGACCCGGTAACCACTTTTTATTATCCGTGTTGTAATTTTTTAGTTTTATGATACGCTTTTATAATGTACGTTTTACGCATATATCACCGATCTTATACACATTGCAAGTTTTACGTATCGTTATGTTTCCCGGGGCAACGCCCGGATTCAAAAACTAGTTAAAACTAATTGGAATATATATGTTTCATTCGGTTGGTCAAAAAGGCCAAAAAGAATTATTATTAAACAATCTGCATCCAACTGACTAAATTGATGGATCAAACATTGATCGGTAATTTTATTTTAATATAATCAATATATTGATGTGACATTTTTTTTCTACTCACATCATTTATATATAAAACTTTAATTTATAATAGAGTTAATTTCATTACATCCCCCTGTGGTTTGTCATTTTATCAATTTTTCGCCCTGTGTTTTTTTTTTTATCATTACATCACCCTAAGGTGACTTTTTGCTTCATTACACACCCCTCGCCCTAACAGACGTTAGTGTGGTTCCGTTAACCCCCTCATGTGCAATGCACATGAGGATATTTTAGTCATTTACCTCTAAAACACCAGATGTTCTTCTCTCTTTCTTTTGCCATCTTCTCTAACCTGCTACTAACTTCATCTATGTATCTTCATCAACATCAACAACCCAGATTTAAAACACAAAACAAAATCAAAAATATTCGGAAAAAAAAGAAGAAAAACTTATAAGGAGCCTCAAAAATAGATCACAGTTGGTTTAGACCAATGTACCCTCATGTGCAATACACATGAAGGGCTTAACGGAGTCACACTAACGTCTGTTAAAGAGAGGGGTGTCTAATGATACAAAAAGTCACCATAGGGTGATGTAATGATAAAAAAAAAGCACAGGGGCGAAACTTGATAATGACAAACCACAGGGTGATGTAATGAAATTAACTCTTTATAATATAATATAATTTTATTTAATAAAATACATAATATTTAAAATAACTTATAATACATATACTTTCATCTTTTATTTGTAAACTACAATATTGATAAATTTTCATAACACTTATCATTTCCTAATTCTATTATGATTCACTATCTAATATACACCAAGTATCTACATCACTCTATGCTACCACTGCCACCAACAGTCGCTGCCACTACTATCAGTTGTCACCATCACCACAAGTCGCTAGCACTACAACGTCGTCATTAGCGCCACATTGCGCAGGTTAAACTAATAATAGTGGTTAAGTTGCCGTTTAAAAAAATAGTGGTTAAACTAAAAACAAAACGCATAACGAATGGAAAAATACCGGCCCAAAACATATTAAACTGGACACAGACTTTGGGGCTCCCAACACATATTAAAAATCAAGTTTCATTTGGTATTCTAAGAGATAAACGATCTTTATCAATTATCAATATTGGAAATGAGATTTATTTGCTATCGAGAAGAGTAAATGGTGACTAGCTCATGGGCCCAAATATTGCCGGATGTAGTTGCATTTTGATGCGGGTTTAACCGTGCTCTTTTGTATTTATTGGGCCAAGAAGAATCATTTTTATCCATTTTAATTGCTGAAATTTTTTTTATTAGCTTTTACAATTTTTTGAAAAATGTCCTATTATGTGTGTCTTCAAAGTATATTAAAAAACCTTTCTATAAAATAATACAAAGGTGGTTACGATGTTTGTAAATGATTTATATAGTAT
This sequence comes from Erigeron breviscapus, assembly GCA_034093135.1. NCBI lineage: Eukaryota > Viridiplantae > Streptophyta > Magnoliopsida > Asterales > Asteraceae > Erigeron > Erigeron breviscapus. Next base: position 819,385 of record CM067167.1, read on the forward strand.
TATAAATTTCATATGATCTAAGCATAGGACAAATATAATGACTTGCCATATCCTACAATAATATGATAACCAATTGCGTGTTTATGTAGTGAAAACTAGATTAATACCCGGTCGGTGAGAATCGATAGGCGAAATTGTTTAATCATAACAAAACAAATTAATCAGATAGGGAGATCTTAATAGGGAAGGTGGTAGCCGGATCTTTAGGATTGAATTAATTGGTTAATGAGTTCGGGTAGGGTAATGAGCTAGGAGGCCTACTAGTGAGTTCCTTGTCTTAACTTAGTTATCGGAATCAACATATTTGAATTGGCTTTAACCTTAATGCAACCAAAATGAAATGTGTCATGGAGTCGAGGTAGATGATCTTTTAAATTCTTGTTTTAAACAACAAAATTCTCTTGCGATTAATCCTACGGGATTACTAACAATCTTAACTAACTTTTGCAACGTGGCAATTCGGCCATAAAAACCCCCTTATTTTTGTATCATTGTATTTAACAATTGCTTATAAAAGTCCTTGTGTTCGACCTCGTACTTACCAAGTAACTATATTGCATACGAACGGGTACACTGCCCGCAAGTGTGTAGTAGACAGTAGCTAGGTAGTTCGTGTTATAAATTTAAGACTCGAAATTACACATCAAGTTTTTGGCGCCGTTGCCGGGGACTTAAATTAAGTAGTTGTTTGTTTTGTGATTCGATCCTTCCTTGCATTCAATTGTGGGGAAGTTCTTTGTTTTTATTAGATAGATTTTATTTTTGTTTTAGGTTTTTAATTTTGTTTTGTTTCAGGTACGTTTGACGTTTTGTCTTGTGGTGCTTTTGCAGGGTCTTTGTAGTTGATGAACACAAGAGCTTCTGGCAGACCGTTGGTTAGTCCTTTGTCAAATCCGGGGAAAGTCAGACGTCGCTTAATTCAAAGCAACAACACGGAGACCTCTACATCCAACAAGATTGATTCTGGAAATTCAGACCAAGTCCAACAGGACTTTGATCTTTCCTTTAAAACGTCAACATCAGAAGATCAAGCGGTTAAGAACTTGAAAGATCCATCTTGGATTTTTAAATCAGGAGAAGATCTAGATTCAGACGGAGAAGAGGAAATTCAAACTCCTCAACCGAACATTCCTCTCATTCCGGAGGTTAACATCAATCAACAACCAAGAGGAATGGGTGATCGAGGAGGACAACCAGTTAATCCCAACGACCGTCCTTACGGACAAAGAAGAAGGGAAGTACCAGCCAACCGTGGCACTCCAATTCGTGCTCCCACCACCGGAATAAATTTTAGTCTTAAAGGAAATCATTTGAAGAGTGTGGAGGAGGAGAAGTTCGATGGTGTGACAAACAGTGATCCTTATGGACATTTGGAAAGGTTCGAAAAGATTTGTAGGTTCTACAATTATGGCGAAGGACAGAATGACATAGTGAAACTTGAGCTCTTCCCACTTACTCTTTATGGAGAGGCAAAAGCTTGGCTCAAGGAACAACCGGATGATTTGTACACCACATGGGCTGAACTTCGAGAAGGTTTCATTGATGAGTTTTATTCTATAAGAACTCAAAGACAATTGGAGAATAAGATTAGAGCATTCACTCAAGATTCGGGAGAAGATGTAGTTGATGCTTGGAAACGGTACAAGGAAATGCTTAGAAACTGTCCTGGGCATAATATGAATACTGAAGCAGTAGTTGAGATTTTCTATGATGGGTTGCTTAGGAAAACTAGACGGGAACTTGCAGGTGCATTCGGGGGTAGTTTGAATAATGTAACTCCAAGTGAAGGTTACAAGATCCTCGATGACATGGCTAAGGAGTTCTTTGTTCGTGAAGAAATTCGGGATAGGAAATCTGGAGGAAAAACAGTTGCTCGGATTGAAGAAGGTGAAGATTCAAGATTAGTTGCTGAAGTCAAAGCACTCTCAAAGCAAATGAATGAGAGGTTTGACAACCAAGATAACAGGTTCAAGAATCTTGAGAGAGATGTTAAGGTTATGGCGGATGGGTGTGATCACTGTGGAGAGTTGCATTACAGTGAGGATTGCCCGGACAAGCCAGCTAAAGATGTTAATTATATTCAGAATCAACCGCAGGGAAACTTCGGTCAGAACACCGGTTATCAAAACCGGAATTCAGGTACTACTTATCCCTCGTCTTCTTTTAATGCTAATAATTCTGGGTATGGTGGCAACAGGTTCAGCAGGTTTAACAGTCAGCAGAGCACGACTGCTGAA
>CM067167.1:826621-865801 GCA_034093135.1 Erigeron breviscapus
CGCTAAGGTGCTAAGGAGGTATGGTGTCACTCACCGTTTTTCAACCTCTTATCACCCGCAAACGAGTGGCCAAGTTGAAAATACTAATAGGGCATTAAAGAGAATTCTTGAGAAAACCGTAGGAGATAACCCAAAGTCTTGGTCTACCAAGCTTGATGATGCTCTATGGGCATTTAGGACCGCTTATAAGACACCGATTGGGACTACCCCATTCCGGTTGCTTTATGGCAAGACTTGTCATCTTCCTATTGAAATTGAGCATAAAGCCTTTTGGGCGCTCAAGAATTGCAATTTGGACCTAGTGGAGGCCGGTGAGTTGAGATCAATGCAATTAAATGAACTAGATGAACTTAGGTTGCATGCTTATGATAATTCTAGACTTTACAAGGAACGAACCAAAGTGTGGCATGACCGTAGGCTTAGAAAGAAGGATTTTAAAGCCGGAGACAAAGTTTTGTTGTTCCTTTCTAAGTATAGGTTTAAGCAACCCAAGTTGACATCTAGGTGGACCGGGCCTTATGTGATCAAACATGTATATCCGTCTGGTTATGTTGAATTGTTTAAGTCGGATGGGACCACTTTTATTGTTAATGGTCATAGGTTGAAGATTTATCATGAAGAAGAGGAAAATGTGGGAGTCGTCTTTGACGAGCTTCCATTTTTCGAAATGAATCAATAAGTATGGCATGAGTCTAGCTAAAGACTCATTAATAAATTAAGCGCTTCTCGGGAGGCAACCCGAGTGTTTTCATTTCATTTTTCTTTATTTTGTTTCTATATTTTTTTAAAAAAAAAAAAAAAAAAAAAAAAAAAAAAAAAAAAAAAAAAAAAAAAAAAAAAAAAAAAAAAAAAAAAAAAAAAAAAAAAAAAAAAAAAAAAAAAAAAAAAAAAAAAAAAAAAAAAAAAAAAAAAAAAAAAAAAAAAAAAAAAAAAAAAAAAAAAAAAAAAAAAAAAAAAAAAAAAAAAAAAAAAAAAAAAAAAAAAAAAAAAAAAAAAAAAAAAAAAAAAAAAAAAAAAAAAAAAAAAAAAAAAAAAAAAAAAAAAAAAAAAAAAAAAAAAAAAAAAAAAAAAAAAAAAAAAAAAAAAAAAAAAAAAAAAAAAAAAAAAAAAAAAAAAAAAAAAAAAAAAAAAAAAAAAAAAAAAAAAAAAAAAAAAAAAAAAAAAAAAAAAAAAAAAAAAAAAAAAAAAAAAAAAAAAAAAAAAAAAAAAAAAAAAAAAAAAAAAAAAAAAAAAAAAAAAAAAAAAAAAAAAAAAAAAAAAAAAAAAAAAAAAAAAAAAAAAAAAAAAAAAAAAAAAAAAAAAAAAAAAAAAAAAAAAAAAAAAAAAAAAAAAAAAAAAAAAAAAAAAAAAAAAAAAAAAAAAAAAAAAAAAAAAAAAAAAAAAAAAAAAAAAAAAAAAAAAAAAAAAAAAAAAAAAAAAAAAAAAAAAAAAAAAAAAAAAAAAAAAAAAAAAAAAAAAAAAAAAAAAAAAAAAAAAAAAAAAAAAAAAAAAAAAAAAAAAAAAAAAAAAAAAAAAAAAAAAAAAAAAAAAAAAAAAAAAAAAAAAAAAAAAAAAAAAAAAAAAAAAAAAAAAAAAAAAAAAAAAAAAAAAAAAAAAAAAAAAAAAAAAAAAAAAAAAAAAAAAAAAAAAAAAAAAAAAAAAAAAAAAAAAAAAAAAAAAAAAAAAAAAAAAAAAAAAAAAAAAAAAAAAAAAAAAAAAAAAAAAAAAAAAAAAAAAAAAAAAAAAAAAAAAAAAAAAAAAAAAAAAAAAAAAAAAAAAAAAAAAAAAAAAAAAAAAAAAAAAAAAAAAAAAAAAAAAAAAAAAAAAAAAAAAAAAAAAAAAAAAAAAAAAAAAAAAAAAAAAAAAAAAAAAAAAAAAAAAAAAAAAAAAAAAAAAAAAAAAAAAAAAAAAAAAAAAAAAAAAAAAAAAAAAAAAAAAAAAAAAAAAAAAAAAAAAAAAAAAAAAAAAAAAAAAAAAAAAAAAAAAAAAAAAAAAAAAAAAAAAAAAAAAAAAAAAAAAAAAAAAAAAAAAAAAAAAAAAAAAAAAAAAAAAAAAAAAAAAAAAAAAAAAAAAAAAAAAAAAAAAAAAAAAAAAAAAAAAAAAAAAAAAAAAAAAAAAAAAAAAAAAAAAAAAAAAAAAAAAAAAAAAAAAAAAAAAAAAAAAAAAAAAAAAAAAAAAAAAAAAAAAAAAAAAAAAAAAAAAAAAAAAAAAAAAAAAAAAAAAAAAAAAAAAAAAAAAAAAAAAAAAAAAAAAAAAAAAAAAAAAAAAAAAAAAAAAAAAAAAAAAAAAAAAAAAAAAAAAAAAAAAAAAAAAAAAAAAAAAAAAAAAAAAAAAAAAAAAAAAAAAAAAAAAAAAAAAAAAAAAAAAAAAAAAAAAAAAAAAAAAAAAAAAAAAAAAAAAAAAAAAAAAAAAAAAAAAAAAAAAAAAAAAAAAAAAAAAAAAAAAAAAAAAAAAAAAAAAAAAAAAAAAAAAAAAAAAAAAAAAAAAAAAAAAAAAAAAAAAAAAAAAAAAAAAAAAAAAAAAAAAAAAAAAAAAAAAAAAAAAAAAAAAAAAAAAAAAAAAAAAAAAAAAAAAAAAAAAAAAAAAAAAAAAAAAAAAAAAAAAAAAAAAAAAAAAAAAAAAAAAAAAAAAAAAAAAAAAAAAAAAAAAAAAAAAAAAAAAAAAAAAAAAAAAAAAAAAAAAAAAAAAAAAAAAAAAAAAAAAAGAAATAAAAAAAAAAATTCGAAAATGTTTTCTGAAACATCAATTGATGCGCCGCACCTGTAAGGAGGTGCGTCGCATATCGGGGCAACATTTTTCTGAAAATCGACAAGGTGCGCCGCACCTTGTGGGGGGTGCGCCGCACCTGGTATAGCAGAATGGAGAATTTTGTTTGTTTTGTTTCGTGTGACGTACGTTTGTCATGTTTTGATGTTTTATGTTACAGAAACAGAAAGGAAAGGCCGCTGAAGGGTCAAGTGGCAATGAGTTTGTTCCGGGAATTCCACGTGGATACGATTTTACCGAACCGGACCCGAATGACAAATACAAATACCGAGACGGTTCAGTTGTTTTGGGTGTGAAAAGCCACCCGGTGGAGCCGCATGAATGGTTGCATTTTCCTGGTGTGACGGGGAATGAAAGAGTGCATTACTTGAACCGACTTCAGGATTTGAGGTATAAACATGTTTTGGAACCAAAGGTTATATCGTGGACCGATTTCGAAAAAGTGAATTTAAAAGAACCAATTCAGAAAATGTTAACTTGTAAGAATAGGAATGCTAATGGTGAGATTAAGACTTACAAGATGTGGGATAACGTTTTCAATTGTGATATGACACCCGTTAGAGAATGGTGCCTTGAGTTTTTGAGTACCCTTCGTGTTGATACCAATTTGAAGTTTGATGAGTTCTTTACACGAAAAGTTATTCACTTTCGGGCTGGGGGTACTCAAAGGCATTGCACGGTGCCTGAGTTTGCTTATTTAACTGGGATGGTTTCTGGGAATGAGTTAAAGGAGATTAATGCTTATGAGTTTTTGCGGGAAGGAGTTTATGACAAGGATGTGACTGGGTTTGGTAATGATAAGAGCACTAAGGATTTTTGGTTTGAGATTGGGGGTAGTGGTAAATTAGCCATGGCGGTTAGCAAGGTATCAGAAATTCAAGTACCTATTCTGAAGGTCATTCATCGTATGATTACTCATTGCTTTTTGGTTCGTTCTGATCATAACGAGAAGGTGTCTCCTACTGATGTTTGGTTGATGCGATTGTTCCATGAGGGTGCTCCTTATACTTATGCTTGTGCACCTTATGTGCTAGCTAAGTACCTTGTTTCTCATAAGGATCGCGTGATTGTTGGTGGTAATTTTATTGCACATGTTTATGCTATGTTGGGATATGATACAGCTAGGAACACTCGGGCTATGGTTAGGATACCTTGTGCACGTCTTGGTTTGAATGATTTAACAGGATGGGGTTTGATTTATGAGGTTGATGGACAGGATGTATTTGTTGGTGATTTACCGGAGGAGCAGAGGCGAGTGGGAAAAAGGCGTAGAGATGATGGTTCTAGTGTACCTCAGTTTGCGGGAGGTTCTTCTTCTTCATCTGCCTTTGATTTTTCTTCTATGCAGGGACAGATTTTTGGCTTGGAGGGTACTACAGATATGTTGCTTGATAATGCACGTACGGCTAACAGTATGCTTGGTCGTCTGTTAGATCAGCAGGAGCATTTCCGCCCTATGTGGCAAAGGCAATATGAGCAGCAGCACCAGCAGCAGTACGCAGACGTGGAAGAGGATGAGCGCCCTGAGCTTTCTACATATACTCCTCGAGAGGTTATACCTCCCAGTCAGGGTACTTATGATTATCTCTTTCCACAGCAGGGTTATTCTCAGGAACAGTACAGTTTCACCCCACCACCGTTTGATCCTTCCACCCGTTCTACTGGTTATGGTATGTACACCGGTGCTCCTCGATATGGAGGAGATTTCTTCAGTTATGATACACCGGTGGGAGATGAGGCAGGGGGTAGGTCTACCATGGGTACGCCTAACATTGTTCCTGGTGGTGACTGGTTTTCTGAGCCGCGTAATCCTGATGGTGCGTATAGCACTCCTTCAGTTTTCCCTCCTGCGTGATTATTGGTCTTACTTTGGTGATAGATAGTGAGTTTGTTGATGGCGGTGCCGGTTACCTTGGGCATTGAGTCATCATGGTTATATTGGCCTACTCTTGGAGTTTTGGACATCAGTGGTTTGCATGTTTCATTGTATTTTGTATTTTCCTTTGATTTGTATCCGCCTTTGTTGGCGTTTAGACAATTTTCTTTTCCGTACTTAGTTAGTTATTTGTGTTTGTATGGTGAAAGACAAGTATGGGGGGGAGGATTGGTATGCTTATCATGTTCTAATGGTCTAATGATGTTTTATTGAGTTTTCTTTTGGTTGTTTTATGCATTTAGAAAGGTAGCGTTCATGTGCATATGCTGGCAGTAAGTTCAGCGCCCATTCATTTTGTGACGATTCTACCGAGCATACAAACATTACCGAACATCCGGCAAGTTTTCATGATCTTTTCTTATTTTTATTTTTACTTTTACCTATTTCCCATAGATTGTCTTTAGTTCATTGTACATTGAGGGCATTGTACAACTTAAGTATGGGGGGGAGGTAAATAGGAAAAAAGTCGGATGAAGATGAATTTTGAGAATTTCTACCAGTTTTGTTGATGTGTCCCTCTCATAGGCCTTTGGATTTTATCCGAGGGTAGGAGTTCCATTTCGAGCTCTTCACTGTGATGTGCATGTTTGAAATTGGTATTCTCGATTTTTGAACTTTTGCTTGCTTGTCCATATAGTTGAATTACTTTTGTCACTTAAGATTTAATCATACTAGTAATTGAACTATAAAATTCCTTTGGTTAATACATTTTAAATTTGTGAAATGTGTTTTGAGTGATCGATTAGGCAAATCCTTTCTGGATTGATTACATGACTAGCACACTTCTATCCCAAAACACCAAATATGTAAGGATCTTGATTCATTTATAGATTGGCTAGGTGTTACGGTTTTGGTTTGGTTAGTCTTGTAAATTTGTCCCTCTCGTAGGCTTTTGGATTTATCCGGAAGTAAGGGTCTCTTTTAGAGCTCTGAACTATGATGTGCAAGTTTGAGGTTAATTCACTCCATTTCCGTTTATTATTTCTTTGATATGAGTGTGCCGGTGATTGCGTTGATTCTAGAACTTGTCCTAGTTGATCGTTCCGTGGTTGCTAGATGATAAAGAGGTAAAGTAGGATTAAAACCATGTTTTCTTTGTTTATTCACCCTTTGTTATGTCATCATTGTTAAACCATGTTTGTGTAAATGTGTGTAGTAGCTAATCACATTGGTTAGTGAATATCCCTTGTTTAAACCCGTGTTGCACTCATTTTTAGTGCAAGATACACTTAGAAAACTTGTTGAGCCTCGCCTTGTTTCGTTTGTGTTAAATCCACTAGACTATATGTAAACTTTGTTAATTGTTTGTGTTATTTCTTTTTAACACCATTTATATCCCAAATTTCCATACACTTTGTTAATGACCCTTGTAAGCCTTCAGAATTGTACATTACAACCGTTTAATTACTTTTTTTTTTTTTTTTTTTTTTTTTTTTTTTTTTTTTTTTTTTTTTTTTTTTTTTTTTTTTTTTTTTTCCCTTACTAACTAACTTTTTTTTTTTTTTTTTTTTTTTTTTTTTTTTTTTTTTTTTTTTTTTTTTTTTTTTTTTTTTTTTTTTTTTTTTTTTTTTTTTTTTTTTTTTTTTTTTTTTTTTTTTTTTTTTTTTTTTTTTTTTTTTTTTTTTTTTTTTTTTTTTTTTTTTTTTTTTTTTTTTTTTTTTTTTTTTTTTTTTTTTTTTTTTTTTTTTTTTTTTTTTTTTTTTTTTTTTTTTTTTTTTTTTTTTTTTTTTTTTTTTTTTTTTTTTTTTTTTTTTTTTTTTTTTTTTTTTTTTTTTTTTTTTTTTTTTTTTTTTTTTTTTTTTTTTTTTTTTTTTTTTTTTTTTTTTTTTTTTTTTTTTTTTTTTTTTTTTTTTTTTTTTTTTTTTTTTTTTTTTTTTTTTTTTTTTTTTTTTTTTTTTTTTTTTTTTTTTTTTTTTTTTTTTTTTTTTTTTTTTTTTTTTTTTTTTTTTTTTTTTTTTTTTTTTTTTTTTTTTTTTTTTTTTTTTTTTTTTTTTTTTTTTTTTTTTTTTTTTTTTTTTTTTTTTTTTTTTTTTTTTTTTTTTTTTTTTTTTTTTTTTTTTTTTTTTTTTTTTTTTTTTTTTTTTTTTTTTTTTTTTTTTTTTTTTTTTTTTTTTTTTTTTTTTTTTTTTTTTTTTTTTTTTTTTTTTTTTTTTTTTTTTTTTTTTTTTTTTTTTTTTTTTTTTTTTTTTTTTTTTTTTTTTTTTTTTTTTTTTTTTTTTTTTTTTTTTTTTTTTTTTTTTTTTTTTTTTTTTTTTTTTTTTTTTTTTTTTTTTTTTTTTTTTTTTTTTTTTTTTTTTTTTTTTTTTTTTTTTTTTTTTTTTTTTTTTTTTTTTTTTTTTTTTTTTTTTTTTTTTTTTTTTTTTTTTTTTTTTTTTTTTTTTTTTTTTTTTTTTTTTTTTTTTTTTTTTTTTTTTTTTTTTTTTTTTTTTTTTTTTTTTTTTTTTTTTTTTTTTTTTTTTTTTTTTTTTTTTTTTTTTTTTTTTTTTTTTTTTTTTTTTTTTTTTTTTTTTTTTTTTTTTTTTTTTTTTTTTTTTTTTTTTTTTTTTTTTTTTTTTTTTTTTTTTTTTTTTTTTTTTTTTTTTTTTTTTTTTTTTTTTTTTTTTTTTTTTTTTTTTTTTTTTTTTTTTTTTTTTTTTTTTTTTTTTTTTTTTTTTTTTTTTTTTTTTTTTTTTTTTTTTTTTTTTTTTTTTTTTTTTTTTTTTTTTTTTTTTTTTTTTTTTTTTTTTTTTTTTTTTTTTTTTTTTTTTTTTTTTTTTTTTTTTTTTTTTTTTTTTTTTTTTTTTTTTTTTTTTTTTTTTTTTTTTTTTTTTTTTTTTTTTTTTTTTTTTTTTTTTTTTTTTTTTTTTTTTTTTTTTTTTTTTTTTTTTTTTTTTTTTTTTTTTTTTTTTTTTTTTTTTTTTTTTTTTTTTTTTTTTTTTTTTTTTTTTTTTTTTTTTTTTTTTTTTTTTTTTTTTCAATGTTGGTAAGATAAGGTGGTAAAAAGTCGTTTTGAAGGTCATACACCACAATGGTGTCGGTTTTATTCGGTCTATTGGGGAGTAGTGTCTGGAGAACATCTTTTGGGGCTTGGATAGATGGCAACTAGTGATATGGGTTGTATTGGACTAGACTATATGTAAACTTTGTTAATTGTTTGTGTTATTTCTTTTTAACACCATTTATATCCCAAATTTCCATACACTTTGTTAATGACCCTTGTAAGCCTTCAGAATTGTACATTACAACCGTTTAATTACCTCTTTTGATAGACGTTTATGGTGCTTGCGCCATGACGATGAAGGAACGATTCTAGTACAAGCCTATGGTTAAAATATATGCATCACGACTAGGCGTTGAGTGATTGATATAATATTTCAACCCAATAGTTTGTTAGTTGGAGAAAGTTAGTTGAGATGTTCTTCTTTCATTTGATTAAAGTGCTTAGTCGTGTTTTCGAGGCTTGTAGATCATTCGAATATTGTCAAACATTTCAATTTTCATTTAAGATTAAAACTGCTTAACCACTCTTCCTTGTTTTCCTACTTTCGTGGTTTAGCTTCTTTTTGATTATTGTCATGTGTCTGCAATTGAGAACCAAGGGAAAGTTTGTTTTGAAATCTGAATTTGCTTGAGGACAAGCAAAGCTTAAGTATGGGGGAATTTGATATGTCCATTTATATGTATAATCCCATATCATTTCTAAGTCATTTTACGCTTAATGATGTGCAAATTACATGTATATTCGATGCTTTGATGGTATTGTTAGTGATTGCAGGCTTAGAACAGGTAAAATGGTTAAAAATAGCTTGTGGATGGCTAAAAGATGCATTAGGATGGTTCGTGTACGAGTACGAGAAGAAACGAGTTGGAAATCACAAGTTTTGAAGAGAAAGTGGCTGAGTGCGTCGCACCTGAAGGGTGGTGCGTCGCATATATTGATCAGGAAGTTGGACCAGATTTTGAGTGTGAATTGTAACATCCCAAACGTTTTATGTTGACTATTTGACTTTCCGTTAGTTAACGTTAGGTCTATTATGTTTATGTGCCTTATAAGGGATTATGTGATTAAATGCTTATGTGTTTAATATGAAATGAAGTAAAGTGAATTAAATGAAAGTAATTTAAAGTAAGTATGAAAGTTAAGTGCTTGTTAGATCGTTAAGTCTCCCGGTAAGTTAATTAAGCTACGAAAGTAAAGTTTAGGAAGTCGAGGGCCTATGGGCACTAAAGGAAACTTATGGTCAGGGGTTTAAGGTCTAGTGAGACCCCAATAGCTGCAAATTTCGTGATTAAGCCCTAGGAACAGATCCCCTCCCTCTCAAGACAAGTTTCTCCAAGAATCAATCGTTTCGTGTCGTTTCGATCAAGTTTGATTAAGATTTCGAATCCTCGAAGTTATCTACAGGTATTATGGCTGATCTTACTCTTAAATCTGATCATGTATGTCCTAGTAGTGATTTCGATCCAGGCCATAGGGTTTGGGTTGGGTTATTTGATCAAACGTTTATTGAATTCATGTTGTTCGGGTGTTTTAAAGATTGAATGATGATGTAAAGGATTAAGGGATTAATAGGATGGATTAAGCTGATGAAAGTGCAATTAAAAGGATTAATTTTAAGTCCCCAGGTTGGATTTGGGGTATGGGTTCGTTTGGAATTCGTTTGATCATAGAACAAAGATTTGATTTCTGGTCGACACTCCAGGTGCGACGCACCAGGAGGGTGGTGCGACGCACCACAGGCCAATTTGGAAAAATGGTTTTCAGCCAAAAGCCCGATATGCGACGCACCAAGGGTAGGTGCGGCGCACATTCATATGTTCAGAATTTCTGATCAATTTATGCGGCGCACCAAAGGGGTAGGTGCGGCGCACCTGCTTATGTTTAGAATTCCCCTGATGATTTTGTGCGACGCACCATGTGGGAGGTGCGACGCACCTCTTGTCCAGTTTTCATAAAACATTTCGTTAGCTTATGTTTCGATCTTATACTCATTCTAGGTTGTCGGGAGCACTTAGCAAGCACTATAAGATACATTTAACTTGTTGGTAAGCTGTATCGAGGTAAGATAACATCTTTTGTCACCTGTTGGTACAACAAAACACGTTTTCATAAGTTAAACCTTCCAATTGAATATGTATGTACATTTTATATTCACGGGTGACTATGGGAGGTTGCAAAGGGATATATTACTTACCGTTTATGATGATTAACATTCATATGCAGGTTGCAACGGTATGTGGTAAGTATATATGCATGAGATGATGAAATGATTATAAATGCATGAAATGATGAAATGATTATGTATGTATGAGATGATGAAATGATATGATATATGCTTGCATGTGTGGCTTGATCACCTAGTCACTAGTCCTTGATTAGGATTGCCATGTTCACGTGCACGTTAAGGGCCCTAAAGTAAAAGATGATATGTGATTAGCTTAGGTGAAAGAGTAGCCTAAACTAATTAAACGATTAAAGTCTCGAGCATTATGTAAAGTCTTGTGTTAAGCTTAACCCGTGCTAGCTCTTCGGGGCTGGTGTGTACGTGGTCACTTGAGTTGCTCCTTGTGGCATAGTTACGTTTGAGTATTCCGGGTGGAGTAACTAATCACTAATGCGTAAAGGCATAAACGGTTTATTCAGTTGGATTGACTTTGTCATTCCTTAACGACGCCGATGGACCACTTATGGTTTACCCATCATGTCGGGTGTGAGGACTCCATGTATGGTCTATGACCGCCTACACACAACCCCACATCCCTATGCAAGTGGCATAAGTCACTTAGCCTACGTCTTGGCAAAGAAATAAAGAAAGAAAGATGAAGAAAGAAAGTATAGGCACACCTTAGGACATGTTGAACCTAATGTGTATCTTATGATGTTATGTATGTGTGTGATATTAACTTAAAAGGCAGATTTTGTTAATATATGAAATTGGCAAACGTTTTCAAGTTATGTTATCTTACTTAGCTAATTTTATTAGCTAACACTTGTTCTTTGAAAATGTTGTGCCTTCAGGATAATCAAGTGAGCTAGGCGAGGATTAGCTTGGTGAGACTTGGGTAGACGAATAAAGAAGCTTAGCTAAGACATTAAACGCTTAGACTTCCTTTTAGCCTCATGTTTGGCTATTTCATTTATGTTTAAAGACTTGTATTAATGTGGCATTTATGTTGGTGCCAAAGCTTGGATTTACTTTTATTGTTTTGATGATGCTAGTAGTAACACCAAATTTTAAAGGTACCATTCGTTACGGATGGGGCAGATTTTGAAAGTGATCCTTTCCGCTTATTTTAAATGCCGTTTGGCAAAGTTTTGAAAAATCCAAGTTTTTAAACGACGGGTGTTACAAGTTGGTATCAGAGAAATGGTTTAAGTGAACCAAAATTCGACCAAGACCTTAGGATTTTGGACTTAAATCGTACGAGAAATGATTGGCTTAAGTAGTAATGCTTTAGCTCTATGATGAAAATGCTTTTAAGATGGGTTGGGATGAGTGTGAGAGTAGGTTTATGGCTCATATATGTTTATGTTATGCTTATGTAATTTAGTAGGCCTGACCATACTTTGTTCTCATTCGATTCATCTCTAACATTTGTCACTAAAATTGTAGAAGGATGGTTAATACCCGTGCTAGTAGTCAAAGAGATGGAGCTAATGCTAGCGATGCTCCGGTTAATCCAAACGGAACTGGAAATGGTGTTAACCTAAGGCCTCCTCGAAGACCACTTTCGGGTGCACACCTACAAGGTCTGAAATTGATAGAGCTAACCCCGTGATTGAACAAGTTCCTACTCAAGCTGAAATGCATGAAGAGTTGAGGGCTATTCGAGCTCTTTTGTTGAGAAATGAAGAGGAGTTGAATCAACTTAGGGCTGAAGAGAAGCTAGCTTGCAACGGGATGAGCATACGGATGGGAATTACTCCAACCGCTCAAACCGTACCGAGCCATCAATGGTAAGGTCACAAGTTGCTCCTGAAAATGTTGTTGCTAATGTGAATGGTGTTAATAATGTGGTGGAGCCTCGTGTTGTAGTCGCTCCTCGTACTGGTAACTTTAAGTATGAGAGCTTTCAGAAATGTGGAGCAAAGGCATTTGATGGTACTCTAGATGCTGTAGGTGCCATGGAATGGTTGGAGGATATCGAGGTTGTGTTTGCTTCATGTTATTGCCCTGAGAATATGAAGGTATTGTGTGCTTCCCGTATGTTGAAGAAGAATGCTCGTAATTGGTGGAGGGTTGCTACTATTTCTTTGACCCCCGAGGTGCTAGCTGATATGCCTTGGGGTACCTTTAAGGAGAAGTTTTTGGAAGAATATGTGGGTACTCGTGAACTGAGGTTGATTGAGAAAGAATTCAGAGCTTTAACAGCTAAGCCGGGTGCCATAACTGAGTATGCCCACTCATTTATGGAAAAGCTTAAGTTTGTTGGTCATTTGGTTCGTAGAGATGTGGATCAGGTTGAAGCTTACTGTGATGGTCTTCCCGCTAGCTATCGTGGCCTTTGTAGACAACACATTACATTGTCTGCTGCGATTAAGGAGTCCAAGAGGTTGGATGATGATTTCAAGGGTGAAAGGGTTGTAGTGAAAGCTAATGATGATAAGCAATCAGGTTTAAAAAGGAAGCATGATGGGTCAAGTGGATCTAATAGGAAGTTCAAGAAAGGTCCGTCTTCAAGAAGTGGGGGCAGCAGCTATGCAAAGCCAAAGAATTGGTGTGGTACTTGTAAGGCGCCTCACTCGGGTCCATGTTCAGATAAGACCCGAAGGTGTGATACTTGTGGTGGTATGGGTCATCCTACTTCAGGATGCAAGGACAAGCCAAAGTGTTATCGGTGTCAACAAACCGGTCATTTCATCAAGGATTGCCCACAAGGAAGAGATGATGGAAAGAAGACGGCTGTCCAAAAGCCTAAAGCTCGAGCCTTTCAGCTGACAGTTGAAGCTGCCAAGGATAACGACGAGGTAGTAAGCGGTACATTTCTTGTTAACTCAAAACCTGCTTCTGTACTTTTTGATTCGGGTGCAAATAGATCTTTTGTGTCCACTTTATTTGCTCCTAAGCTTGATAGGGTCACTACTCCTCTTGATTGCTCTATAGAGGTTGAAATTGCTAACGGTACCATTAGTGACATTCAAGTAGGTTATGATGATTGTTCTATTGAGATTGAAGGTCGCTCTTTTCTGGTTCAATTATTGCCTACCACTTTAGCCGGTTTTGATATAGTGATAGGTATGGACTGGTTGTCTCAAAATGATGCTACTATTATATGTTCTCAAAAGGTCGTACGATTCGCTACTCCGGATGGTGAGGTCATTTCCGTTTATGGAGATAAGAAGAAGGGGAGCATAAAGATTATTAATTTGATGAAGGCTCTCAATTGCATTCGGCATAACAAGAATCACTTTCTCGCCTATGTTATCGATACACGAAAAGGGAAGTCTCCGATCCCTAATGTTGATGTAGTTTCTGAATTTTCTGATGTCTTTCCGGATGATCTTCCCAGTATTCCTCCCGACCGAGAGGTCATCTTTCAGATTGATCTCGTACCCGGTGCTACTCCCATTGCAAAAGCACCATATCGTTTAGCTCCCACAGAAATGAAAGAGTTAATGTCCCAGCTTCAAGAGCTACTTGACAAAGGTTTCATACAACCAAGTTCCTCGCCTTGGGGAGCTCCGGTTCTTTTTGTCAAAAAGAAAGACGGTTCTATGCGCATGTGCATAGACTACCGTGAGTTGAATAAGCGAACGGTTAAGAATAAGTATCCTCTCCCACGTATTGATGATCTTTTTGATCAGCTCCATGGTGCTTCTTACTTCTCTAAGATTGATTTGCGGTCTGGCTATCATCAATTAAAAGTCAAAAAGGAAGATGTGGCCAAGACAGCTTTTCGTACACGTTATGGGCACTATGAGTTTCTTGTCATGCCTTTTGGGTTGACAAATGCTCCAGCCGCTTTTATGGATTTAATGAATCGGGTATGTCGCCCATTCTTAGATCATTTTGTGATTGTCTTCATTGACGATATTCTAATATATTCAAAGTCCGAAGCCGAGCACCGTGAGCACTTAAGAGCTGTTCTTGAGGTTCTTAGAGAGAAAAAGTTATATGCAAAGTTCTCCAAGTGTGAATTCTGGCTCCGAGAAGTTCAATTCCTCGGGCATGTTATCTCTTCTGAAGGTATTAAAGTTGATCCTGCCAAGATTGAAGCTGTATCTAAATGGGAACAGCCAAAGACACCCACGGAGATTAAGAGTTTTCTCGGTTTAGCTGGCTATTATAGGAGGTTTATTCAAGATTTCTCCCGAATAGCTAAGCCAATGACGGAATTGACAAAGAAAGGAGTAAAGTTTGTATGGACGGAAGCTCAAGAAAAGGCCTTTCAAACGCTTAAGACAAAGTTATGTGAAGCTCCTGTCCTAGCCTTACCCGAAGGTACTGATGATCTTGTTGTTTATAGCGATGCTTCTATTTCAGGTTTGGGTTGTGTCCTTATGCAAAGGGACAAAGTTATTGCATATGCTTCACATCAGTTGAAGCCTCATGAAAAGAATTACCCGACCCATGATCTTGAATTGGCTGCAGTAGTGTTTGCTTTGAAGTTGTGGAGGCATTACTTATATGGCACCAAATGTACATTGTTTACGGATCATAGAGTTTGCAATATGTGTTCTCACAAAAGGAAATGAATGTAAGGCAAAGGAGATGGATGGAACTTCTGAAAGATTATGATTGTGAGATTAAATATCATCCCGGTAAAGCCAATGTGGTGGCGGATGCTTTAAGTAGGAAAGTGCAGAATTTTTCTTGTAGATTGATGAGCATGGTTGTTCAAGCCAAGTCGGGGTTACTCGACCGCATCAAGGAAGCACAAGTTAAGGCTTTATTGAAGGATAATATCGATAATGAGAGTATTGGAAAGAAGAGAAGACTTGTGATGGAGACGAACAGCCGTGGATTTAAGACTTATAAGGGTCGAATATGGGTACCATTGCTTGGTGGTAACCGAGAATTGATCCTTGAAGAAGCTCATAGGTCAAGATATTCAGTCCATCCAGGTATTACCAAGATGTATGCAGATTTGAAGCCCATCTATTGGTGGCCAAACATTAAGGGAGAAGTTGCTCATTTTGTTGAAAGATGTTTGACGTGTGCACGTGTGAAAGCTGATCACAAAAAGCCATATGGAATGTTGCATCAATTGGAGATTCCGGAATGGAAATGGGACCATATTACTATGGATTTTGTGACCAAACTACCAAGAACACCGAAAGGGAATGACATGGTATGGGTTATTGTGGATAGATTGACAAAGAGTGCTCATTTCTTGGCAACAAGACAAGATGTACCACTAACTAAGATGGCAAAGATGTATGTGGATGAGATCGTGGCAAAGCATGGTGTTCCTTTATCCATTGTTTCGGACCGAGACACGAGATTCGTATCTAACTTTTGGAAGGGTCTTCAGCGAGAGTTAGGTACTAGAATTAATTTGAGCACCGCCTATCACCCTCAAACTGATGGGCAAAGTGAAAGGACCATACAAACGTTGGAAGACATGTTGAGAGCTTGTGTATTAGAGTATGGTGGAGCATGGGATGAACACTTGAAATTGATCGAATTCACTTATAATAACAGCCACCATGCAAGTATCGGAATGCCACCATTTGAAATGCTTTATGGTAGGAGATGTAGGACTCCGAGTTGTTGGATGGAACCCGGTGAAAAGCAGTTTACGGGTCCTGAAATCATTGAAATCTCAGCTGAAAAAGTTAATGTGGCAAAGGAAGCACTCCGTGTGGCTAGAGAACGACAAAAGACTTATGCTGACAAGAAAAGGAAGCCAATTGAGTTCCAAGTTGGTGATTTGGTAATGCTGAAGGTTTCCCCATGGAAAGGAGTAATTTGTTTCGGAAAGAAGGGAAAGCTAAGCCCACGTTTCATAGGACCTTTCAAAATTCTGAAACGTATCAAGGATGTAGCTTATCAATTAGAACTACCCCCAGAATTGGATGGAATTCACCACACATTTCATGTTTCGTATTTGAGAAAGTGTTTGGCCAATGAGTCGAGTGTTATTCCAATTGAGGATGTGAGCATTAATCCTCAGAAAAGAATAGTGGATGAACCAGTAGCGATACTCGAAAGAAAGCAAAAGAAACTTCGCCGAAAGTTGATTGATCTCGTGTTGATTAAATGGAAGCACAACCATGGTGAAAGTTTAACTTGGGAGACCGAGTCGGTGATGAAAGAGAAATATCCAGATTTGTTCACTTCTGAGGCGATTCCGAGGACGGAATCCTCTTAAGGGGGAGGTAATTGTAACATCCCAAACGTTTTATGTTTGACTATTTGACTTTCCGTTAGTTAACGTTAGGTCTATTATGTTTATGTGCCTTATAAGGGATTATGTGATTAAATGCTTATGTGTTTAATATGAAATGAAGTAAAGTGAATTAAATGAAAGTAATTTAAAGTAAAGTATGAAAGTTAAGTGCTTGTTAGATCGTTAAGTCTCCCGGTAAGTTAATTAAGCTACGAAAGTAAAGTTTAGGAAGTCGAGGGGCCTATGGGCACTAAAGGAAACTTATGGTCAGGAGTTTAAGGTCTAGTGAGACCCCAATAGCTGCAAATTTCATGATTAAGCCCTAGGAACAGATCCCCTCCCTCTCAAGACAAGTTTTCTCCAAGAATCAATCGTTTCGTGTCGTTTCGATCAAGTTTGATTAAGATTTCGAATCCTCGAAGTTATCTACAGGTATTATGGCTGATCTTACTCTTAAATCTGATCATGTATGTCTTAGTAGTGATTTCGATCCAGGCCATAGGGTTTGGGTTGGGTTATTTGATCAAACGTTTATTGAATTCATGTTGTTTGGGTGTTTTAAAGATTGAATGATGATGTAAAGGATTAAGGGATTAATAGGATGGTTTAAGCTGATGAAAGTGCAATTAAAAGGATTAATTTTAAGTCCCCAGGTTGGATTTGGGGTATGGGTTCGTTTGGAATTCGTTTGATCATAGAACAAAGATTTGATTTCTGGTCGACACTCCAGGTGCGACGCACCAGGAGGGTGGTGCGACGCACCACAGGCCATTTTGGAAAAATGGTTTTCAGCCAAAAGCCCGATATGCGACGCACCAAGGGTAGGTGCGGCGCACATTCATATGTTCAGAATTTCTGATCAATTTATGCGGCGCACCAAAGGGGTAGGTGCGGCGCACCTGCTTATGTTTAGAATTCCCCTGATGATTTTGTGCGACGCACCATGTGGGAGGTGCGACGCACCTCTTGTCCAGTTTTCATAAAACATTTCGTTTAGCTTATGTTTCGATCTTATACTCATTCTAGGTTGTCGGGAGCACTTAGCAAGCACTATAAGATACATTTAACTTGTTGGTAAGCTGTATCGAGGTAAGATAACATCTTTTGTCACCTGTTGGTACAACAAAACACGTTTTCATAAGTTAAACCTTCCAATTGAATATGTATGTACATTTTATATTCACGGGTGACTATGGGAGGTTGCAAAGGGATATATTACTTACCGTTTATGATGATTAACATTCATATGCAGGTTGCAACGGTATGTGGTAAGTATATATGCATGAGATGATGAAATGATTATAAATGCATGAAATGATGAAATGATTATGTATGTATGAGATGATGAAATGATATGATATATGCTTGCATGTGTGGCTTGATCACCTAGTCACTAGTCCTTGATTAGGATTGCCATGTTCACGTGCACGTTAAGGGCCCTAAAGTAAAAGATGATATGTGATTAGCTTAGGTGAAAGAGTAGCCTAAACTAATTAAACGATTAAAGTCTCGAGCATTATGTAAAGTCTTGTGTTAAGCTTAACCCGTGCTAGCTCTTCGGGGCTGGTGCGTACGTGGTCACTTGAGTTGCTCCTTGTGGCATAGTTACGTTTGAGTATTCCGGGTGGAGTAACTAATCACTAATGCGTAAAGGCATAAACGGTTTATTCAGTTGGATTGACTTTGTCATTCCTTAACGACGCCGATGGACCACCTTATGGTTTACCCATCATGTCGGGTGTGAGGACTCCATGTATGGTCTATGACCGCCTACACACAACCCCACATCCCTATGCAAGTGGCATAAGTCACTTAGCCTACGTCTTGGCAAAGAAATAAAGAAAGAAAGATGAAGAAAGAAAGTATAGGCACACCTTAGGACATGTTGAACCTAATGTGTATCTTATGATGTTATGTATGTGTGTGATATTAACTTAAAAGGCAGATTTTGTTAATATATGAAATTGGCAAACGTTTTCAAGTTATGTTATCTTACTTAGCTAATTTTATTAGCTAACACTTGTTCTTTGAAAATGTTGTGCCTTCAGGATAATCAAGTGAGCTAGGCGAGGATTAGCTTGGTGAGACTTGGGTAGACGAATAAAGAAGCTTAGCTAAGACATTAAACGCTTAGACTTCCTTTTAGCCTCATGTTTGGCTATTTCATTTATGTTTAAAGACTTGTATTAATGTGGCATTTATGTTGGTGCCAAAGCTTGGATTTACTTTTATTGTTTTGATGATGCTAGTAGTAACACCAAATTTTAAGGTACCATTCGTTACGGATGGGGCAGATTTTGAAAGTGATCCTTTCCGCTTATTTTAAATGCCGTTTGGCAAAGTTTTGAAAAATCCAAGTTTTTAAACGACGGGTGTTACAACAATGAATATTGGTTGCATATTATTTTGAATTCAAGTTGATTATTAAACGTTTCGTCAAGATCTTAATGTATTGAATTCTTATCATTTATTCTATTGTTTGTTGATAATGTATAAATGGTTTTAATGGTAGTTAATTCCCGGAGTGCATTGTTCTAGTTGATTTGGTAGAATCAATAGGTGTTAATTCGTGGTAGCGAGTTGGTAAACAACAATAGGTAAGAGAGTTCAATGTGTTAACGGTTTGGTAGAATCGATAGACGAAATTGTTTAATCATAACAAAACAAATTAATCAGATAGGGAGATCTTAATAGGGAAGGTGGTAGCCGGATCTTTAGGATTGAATTAATTGGTTAATGAGTTCGGGTAGGGTAATGAGCTAGGAGGCCTACTAGTGAGTTCCTTGTCTTAACTTAGTTATCGGAATCAACATATTTGAATTGGCTTAACCTTAATGCAACCAAAATGAAATGTGTCATGGAGTCGAGGTAGATGATCTTTTAAATTCTTGTTTTAAACAACAAAATTCTCTTGCGATTAATCCTACGGGATTACTAACAATCTTTACTAACTTTTGCAACGTGGCAATTCGGCCATAAAAACCCCCTTATTTTTGTATCATTGTATTTAACAATTGCTTATAAAAGTCCTTGTGTTCGACCTCGTACTTACCAAGTAACTATATTGCATACGAACGGGTACACTGCCCGCAAGTGTGTAGTAGACAGTAGCTAGGTAGTTCGTGTTATAAATTTAAGACTCGAAATTACACATCACCGGGTTATACAATAAACTTTTACATATATCACACATTGCAAGTAATATACGATTTATAGTACAAGAAAAATGAAATTTAGCATGAAATCAAGAATAATTTTTAGATTTACTCGTAACACTTGTACAATTTAGGATGTAACATATATAGAGTAGGTTTGATATATATATGTTAAGGTTATCAGTACTCGAGCCAACCCGAAACTTAACCTAAGATTGACCCGAAAAAACCAGGTTAAGGTTGTTAAATATCGACCCGCCAATGGTACAAAATAAACTTATGTATGTAAAACCAGGTTCGGGTTGGCCTTTCAGGTTAACAGGTCAATCCGCCAACCCAAGAATATTTATATAGTTTTTCTATTAGGTTGACCCACCAACCTACTTGACCCGCCAACCTTTCAACCCACAACCCATTTGACTTGAAGTCAACCCGCCAATTTACCAACCAATTTAACCCGCCAACCCATCAACCCGGATTTTTCCTTGTTAGTGGGTTGGGTCCAAGTTAACGGGTTGACAGGTTTGGATTGAGATTTTCAACGTGATCTTGATATAAAGTCGGGTTCTGGTTGGAGATATTTAACCCGTCAACCTGAATTTGTGAACTCGAACGTGTAAATACCATATATCTCTATTAATTTATAAAACATTTGTTCCCTCTAATTTTATTTTGGTTTCAACTAAGTTCCCAAAATACCTTTTTCTTTTGTTCATGAATTTAAACATCTTACCTATAATATTCTTAATGAAATTATTTACAACATACATCCCTCAACCTTTAAAATAACTATATCAATCTCTTTTACATCAATCACTTTTACATTAATACTCACACCACCGACGCCACCACCGACGCCACCACCATTACCCGTCGCCGCCACCACCACCCGTTGTCGTCGTTGCCATACCGCCGTATCGTGCGGGTATTTGTCTGGTATATATATAAGTAGCTAATATTTCCCTACCAAGTAGCTAATATTCCCCCCATATATATATATAAAGAAGCTCTTTAATTTTTTTAGGCTTAAACGAGAGATGAAAAATAAAAATAAACAAAACAAAGTAAAACAAATTAAAGAAGAAAAAAAAATTAATAGAACTATATATACTCATGTTTATATTATTTTTTCTCATCTCTTCAAAATAATTGTGGAATGTGCTGTCCAAGTCTTCTGAACTCAATCTTATCAAATTTCCAAAGCCGTAACCATAAGAACTATATATACTCATGTTCACTCAAAAAGAAAAAGGTAAAAAAACTATATATAATCATTTTCGATATACTGATACCTTTTTGTCAAATATAGAGTTGTAACACCACTGTCAAATGGGATTTTCAATTTATGGTAATATGTGAATGTCCAAATATATATCCTTTATGAGAAATGTTTTGACTTTTGTATTAAATATAGTTTGACTTTGAATTTAAAGGGACAAGATTAATTTGCTTGTGAATTTAGATGGTAAGATTACTTTCTTAACTTTAATTTTTTCTCTTAGCTCTACAATAATTATATATATATATATATATATATATAGAGTTGTAATCCAAAGAAACCTTAAAAATTGGTGAAATCCAAGGGTCACATTTCAGCCCTTGGATCAAAACTGATCAATGGTCTACTTAAAAATAAAATAAAAAAACAAAGTAAAACAAATTAAAGAAGAAAAAAAAATTAATAGAACTATATATACTCATGTTTATATTATTTTTTCTCATCTCTTCAAAATAATTGTGGAATGTGCTGTCCAAGTCTTCTGAACTCAATCTTATCAAATTTCCAAAGCCGTAATCATAAGAACTATATATACTCATGTTTATATTATTTTTTCTCATCTCTTCAAAATAATTGTGGAATGTGCTGTCCAAGTCTTCTGAACTCAATCTTATCAAATTTCCAAAGCCGTAACCATAAGAACTATATATACTCATGTTCACTCAAAAAGAAAAAGGTAAAAAAACTATATATAATCATTTTCGATATACTGATACCTTTTTGTCAAATATAGAGTTGTAACACCACTGTCAAATGGGATTTTCAATTTATGGTAATATGTGAATGTCCAAATATATATCCTTTATGAGAAATGTTTTGATTTTGTATTAATAGTTTGAATTTTAGTTTAAACGGCCAAGATGAATTTGCTAGTGAATTTAGATGGTCAAGATTACTTTCTTAACTTATTTTTTCTCTTAGCTCTACAATAATTTATATATATAATATATATATATATGAGTTGTAATCCAAAGAAACCTTAAAAATTGGTAAGATCCAAGGGCCACATCTCAGCCCTTGGATCAAAACTGATCAATGGTCTACTTAAAAATAAAATAAAAAACACGGAGGGGTATTTTCGTCATTTGACACATTATCCCACTCTTTTGCTATCTAGTTCCAAACACAAACACACACACATACACAGATCTCTCTTTCTCTCTCACTCTCCCCTCTTGGAAAATCACCACCAACATCAACACCATTACCACCACCACCACACCACTACCCCCATCGTGTTCAGGTCACCGCCGCGTTCTAATCGAAATGGCACAGCTATCATTTCCATCGTCGTCATCATCTTCATCAGTCATCATCAATGGATCTTGAGATGTTAATATCAATGAAGGATGTATTGAATACGAATATTATGCCTTTTTGTTATGTAAATTCGAATTTTCTCAGGTGATAATCAAATGTAATTTGATAATATGTGATTAGATCTATTCTAACATTTGAACTTGTTAAATTTTATTAGTTATTTAATTGACTTTGTTGTTTGAAACAATATTGCATACAAGGTGTTTGATGAAATGTATAAACCAAAGTTTCTTATATATGATTTAGCATCAAATCACATTTGATTGAGTATTGCATAAGGTGTTTGATGAAATGTCTAAACCAATGTTTGATAATATGATTAAATCAACTTTATGATTCTGAATTAAATTTTTTTGTGTATAGGTTTGTGGATATAAACTCCATTTGTTTTGTGGAAATGTATGAGTAAAATCAAATTTGATTTTGTATAGCTTTTTGAATCTGTATACAATCAAATTTGATTGTGTATAGGTTTGTTGATATAAACTCCATTTGTTTGGTGGAAATGTATGAGTAAAATCAAATTTGTTTTTGTATAGCTTTTTGAATCTGGTACGTATACAATCAAATTTGATTGTGTATAGGTTTGTTGATATAAGAATTTCATTTGTTTGTGTAGATATATGCTTAAAATCAAATTTGATTATGTGCAGCTTTGAAGATTTTAACTACATGTATGTGCGATACTTTATGTTTAGAATCAAATGTGACTATGTAAGCTTTACGTATCTATGTTTGTGTAGTTTTATGCTTAAAATCAAATTTGATTATGTGCAGCTTTGTAGTTTTTAAGGTATTTGTGTTTTTGTAAGTTTATCTGTGTACAACCAAATTTGATTTTGCATTGCAATATGTTGTTTTTTATAAGAATCAAATTTGATTTTATATATATTTTCATACTCGTTATGCTGATTATTGTTTTTGACATGTATA
The DNA here is from genome assembly GCA_034093135.1 of Erigeron breviscapus. Classification (NCBI taxonomy): domain Eukaryota; kingdom Viridiplantae; phylum Streptophyta; class Magnoliopsida; order Asterales; family Asteraceae; genus Erigeron; species Erigeron breviscapus. The sequence continues at coordinate 849,303 of CM067167.1, forward strand.
TTTTCATACAGTTCCGGTGCTGAAAAAAACACCTAAAACAAATGTTACATAAACATTTCAAACACCAGATGGATCGCAGTTTTTTGTGACAATAGTTGATTATAAACGACAACCAGTGCTAAAAGTATGGAACACTTGAAAACTGTCGGAGAAATTGTAGCAAGTGCGGAGGTACGAGTCACAATAGCAGGACATGTGGAAAGAAGAAACAAAAAGTAGATGAAAACATGGATACTGAAGGAGCTGCAAACAATTAGACAAGCATTTTTTTTTCTTTATTATACATGTTTAGAAATAAATAGTTTTTAGCTGTTTACAAATTTTATACTTGGATGATAGTTTTCATTGGTTGATCATTTGTCTACAGATTGTGTTCTTGTTTGACAAATCAAATTTGGTTGTGAAATAGATCAACTGTGTTTAGTTCTGTTCCAGATTTAATTTTGTAAAGGTTTCTTGATATGAACTCAATTTGTTTTACTAAATGTATGCATAAAATCAAGTTTGATTTTGTATAGCTTGTTAACATTGTCGTATCAAATCAAATTTGATTTTGTTTAGGTTTCATGATATTGACTCTATTTGTTTTTCTAAATGTATGCATAAAATCAAATATGATTTTGTATAGCTTTTTGACATTGTATGCATAAAATCAAATTTGATTTTGTAAATGTTTCTTGATATGGACTCCATTTGTTTTTCTAAATGTATGCATAAAATCAAATATGATTTTGTGTAGCTTTTTGAATTTCTAAACCTCGGCACCATCCTTACCCCCCTACGAAAGAGTATAAAATCAAATTTATGTTGTAGGGGAGGGGGAATCATAACAACGGGGCCTTCGGCCACCGCTCTAGGGTTTAGGGTTTGAAGCCCGAGGGTTAGCCAGGCTAACCCTCGGGCTTCAAACCCTAAACCCTAGAGCTTATTATCGTCAAAGAGGGACGCATTCTAAAACCCTAAAAAGGGCACCCTTTCGGGGGGAAGGACGCATTCTAAAACCCTAAAAAGGGTAAGGGTTCCCGCTCTAGGGTTTAGGGTTTGAAGGCCGAGGGTTAGCCATCGGCTAACCCTCGACCTTCAAACCCTAAACCCTAGATCGGGATGTAGTGGGGGAGGGACGTGCAAAATCAAATTTGATTTGGAGGGGGAATCATGACAACGGGGCCTTCGGCCACCGGTCTAGGGTTTAGGGTTTGAAGCCCGAGGGTTAGCCTCGACCTTCAAACCCTAAACCCTAGAGCTTATTATCGTCAGGGAGGGACGCATTCTAAAACCCTAAAAAGGGCACCCTTTCCGGGGAAGGACGCATTCTAAAACCCTAAAAAGGGCACCCTTTCCGGGGAAGGACGCTTTCTAAAACCTTAAAATCAAATTTGATTTTATATAGGTTTCTTGATATGGACTCCAATTGTTTTTCTAAATGTATGCATAAAATCAAATTTGATTTTGTATAGGTTTCTTGATATGGACTCTATTTGTTTTTCTAAATGTATGCATAAAATCAAATTTGATTTTCAATAGCTTTTTCAAACTGTACGAATAAAATCAAATTTGATTTTGTATAAGTTTCTTGATATAGTCTCTATTTGTTTTTCTAAATGTATGTATAAAATCTAATTTGATTTTCAATAGCTTTTTAAAACTGTATGCATAAAATCAAAGTTGATTTTGTATAGGTTTCTTGATAATAGACTCTATTTGTTTTTCTAAATGTATGCAAAATCAAATTTGATTCGGAGGGGGAATCATGACAACGGGGCCTTCGGCCACCGCTCTAGGGTTTAGGGTTTGAAGCCCGAGGGTTAGCCTAACGGCTAACCCTCGACCTTCAAACCCTAAACCCTAGAGCTTGTTATCGTCGGGAGGGACGCATTCTAAAACCCTAAAAAGGGCACCCTTTCGGGGGGAAGGACGCATTCTAAAACCCTAAAAAGGGTGAGGGTTCCCACTCTAGGGTTTAGGGTTTGAAGTCCGAGAGTTAGCCTATCGGCTAACCCTCGACCTTCAAACCCTAAACCCTAGAGCGGGATGTAGTAGGGGAGGGACGTGCAAAATCAAATTTGATTCGGAGGGGGAATCATGACAACGGGGCCTTCGGCCACCGCTCTAGGGTTTAGGGTTTGAAGCCCGAGGGTTAGCCTAACGGCTAACCCTCGACCTTCAAACCCTAAACCCTAGAGCTTGTTATCGTCGGGGAGGGACGCATTCTAAAACCCTAAAAAGGGCACCCTTTCGGGGGGAAGGACGCATTCTAAAACCCTAAAATCAAATTTGATTTTATATAGTTTCTTGATATGGACTCCAATTGTTTTTCTAAATGTATGCATAAAATCAAATTTGATTTTGTATAGGTTTCTTGATATGGACTCTATTTGTTTTTCTAAATGTATGCATAAAATCAGATTTGATTTTCAATAGCTTTTTCAAACTGTACGAATAAAATCAAATTTGATTTTGTATAGGTTTTTTGATATAGACTCTATTTGTTTTTCTAAATGTATGCATAAAATCAAATTTGATTTTGTATAGGTTTATTGATATAGACTCTATTTGTTTTTCTAAATGTATGCATAAAATCAAATTTGATTTTGTATAGGTTTCTTGATATGGACTCTATTTGTTTTTCTAAATGTATGCATAAAATCAAATTTGATTTTCAATAGCTTTTTCAAACTGTACGAATAAAATCAAATTTGATTTTGTATAAGTTTCTTGATATAGACTCTATTTGTTTTTCTAAATGTATGTATAAAATCTAATTTGATTTTCAATAGCTTTTTAAAACTGTATGCATAAAATCAAAGTTGATTTTGTATAGGTTTCTTGATATAGACTCTATTTGTTTTTCTAAATGTATGCAAAATCAAATTTGATTCGGAAAGGGAATCATGACAACGGGGCCTTCGGCCACCGCTCTAGGGTTTAGGGTTTGAAGCCCGAGGGTTAGCCTAACGGCTAACCCTCGACCTTCAAACCCTAAACCCTAGAGCTTGTTATCGTCGGGGAGGGACGCATTCTAAAACCCTAAAAAGGGCACCCTTTCGGAGGGAAGGACACATTCTAAAACCCTAAAAAGGGTGAGGGTTCCCACTCTAGGGTTTAGGGTTTGAAGCCCGAGGGTTAGCCTATCGGCTAACCCTCGACCTTCAAACCCTAAACCCTAGAGCAGGATGTAGTAGGGGAGGGACGTGCAAAATCAAATTTGATTCGGAGGGAATCATGACAACGGGGCCTTCGGCCACCGCTATAGGGTTTAGGGTTTGAAAGGTCGAAGAAGGACGCATTCTAAAACCCTAAAATCAAATTTGATTTTATATAAGTTTCTTGATATGGACTCCAATTGTTTTTCTAAATGTATGCATAAAATCAAATTTGATTTTGTATAGGTTTCTTGATATGGACTCTATTTGTTTTTCTGAATGTATGCATAAAATCAAATTTGATTTTCAATAGCTTTTCAAACTGTACTAATAAAATCAAATTTGATTTTGTATAGGTTTTTTGATATAGACTCTATTTGTTTTTCTAAATGTATGCATAAAATCAAATTTGATTTTCAATAGCTTTTTCAAACTGTATGCATAAAATCAAATTTGATTTTGTATAGGTTTCTTGATATAGACTGTATTTGTTTTTCTAAATGTATTCATAAAATCAAATTTGATTTTCAATAGCTTTTTCAAACTGTATGCATAAAATCAAATTTGATTTTGTATAGGTTTCTTGATATAGACTCTATTTGTTTTTCTAAATGTATGCATAAAATCAAATTTGATTTTGTATACTTTTTGACACTATACGTATCAAATCAAATTTGATTTTATTCATACATTTACACAAACAAATGGAGTTTATATCAACAAACCTATATATAATCAAATTTGCTTTTATGCTTGAATCTGTTGTATTTCATATCATATGATTGGCTGTATAATCAGTAAATACGTATATAATCAAATTTGATTTAGTACATACACTTTGGTTTAGACATTTCATCAAACACTTTGTGAGCAAAACTCATTATAAAAATTTTAAACAACAACAACCAAAAATACAACTTCTTATCATATGAAAAAACAAAAGTAATAAAAAAAAACTACAAATCATGGATAAAAATGGTTTGTTTATCAATTTTTTATATAAAAAAACATAAACTACATAAAATATCACTCTAGTAATATCTAAAACATCATCATTCATTTGTTGTTGTTGCTAGTGGTTTGAGATGGAGATCCAGATTGTAGTGGTGGTTGTCGTCGCTGTAAGATGAGAGAGAGAGAAAGCAACTTTGTGTGTGTCTGTATGTGTTGATGGTGGTAGTGGTGGTGGTGGTGGCGGTCGGATATGGTGGTGTGGTGGTCACAGTCCAAGGAAGAGAAGAGAGGGAGAAAGTGTGTGTTTGTGTGTGTGTTTTTGGTCAGGAAAAAAGAGAGAGAAATGGGAGATATGGTTCTTTTTTTTATTGTAAATTACGAATATACCCCTCCGTGTTTTATTTTTAATTAGGGGTAAATGTTAATCTCAACCATTGATGGGAATGATCCAAGGGCTAAGATTAAACCCTTGAGATCCATGGAAAATTAAGGATGTAAATGAACAAACACCATATAAATATATAATTATTAAGTTTCTTTTTATTTTATGGTAAGTGAAAATATCGGGACAATGTACATTAATATATACTATACTATTATTAAAAAAGGGTTGAATTCATTTGAAAACAACAAAATTGGTGAAAACTAGAAAATTAATCTCAACTATTTATTTTTCTCTCTCTTCTCAAATCTCAACCATTCAACTTTTTCTCTCTTCTCCTTATATCATTTTATTTCTCTAATTCATTTAAAATCTTTTATCTCAAAAACCGTACATCGATAAATTATAAAACTTATATGAGTGTTCTTAAAATTTCATGTTTTTTCATTAGAGAGGTCATTCGATATACTTTCGACGAATTTTTGATACGTACGGGCTTCGCCCTTTCGGGTATTAATAAGGGATACCTAGTGGGGTGATAGGTCATAGGTGTAATAGGTCATAGTGGATGATCGGTCATAGGGAGTGATAGGTCATAGAGGGTGATAGGCCATAGGTGTGATCAGTTTTTTTCCGATTTGATAAGGTACGAGCTTCGCTGTAACACCCGTCGTTTAAAAACTTGGATTTTGAAAAATCTTTGCCAAACGGCGTTTAAAATAAGCGGAAAGGATCACATATAAAATCTGCCCCATCCGTAACGGATGGTACCTTTAAAATTGGTGTTACTTCTAGCATCGTCAAAATAATAAAAGTAAATCCAAGCTTTGGCACCTACATAAATGCCCATCATTACAATTCTGAAACATGAACAAAATAGCCAAACATAAGGCTAAAGGAAGTCTAAGCGATTAATGTCTTTGCTAAGCTTCTTTATTCATTCTACCCAACTCTCACCAAGCTAATCCTCGCCTAGCTCAAACTTGATTATCCTGAAGGCACAACATTTTCAAAGAACAAGTGTTAGCTAATAAAATTAGCTAAGTAAGATAACATAGATTTGAAAACGTTTGCCAATTACATATATTAACAAAATCTGCATTTTAAGTTAATATCACACACATACATAACATCATAAGATACACATTAGGTTCATCATGTCCTAAGGTGTGCCTATACTTTCTTTCTTTATTTCTTTGCCAAGACGTAGGCTAAGTGACTTATGCCACTTACTTAGGGATGTGGGGTTGTGTGTAGGCGGTCATAGACCATACTTGGAGTCCTCACACCCGACATGATGGGTAAACCATAAGGTGGTCCATCGGCGTCGTTAAGGAATGACAAAGTCAATCCAACTGAATAAACCGTTTATGCCTTTACGCATTGGTGGTTAGTTACTCCACCCGGAATACTCAAACGTAACTATGCCACAAGGAGCAACTCAAGTGACCACGTACGCACCAGCCCCGAAGAGCTAGCACGGGTTAAGCTTAACACAAGACTTTACATAATGCTCGAGACTTAATCGCTTAATTAGTTTAGGCTACTCTTTCACCTAAGCTAATCACATATCATCTTTTACTTTAGGGCCCTTAACGTGCACGTGAACATGGCAATCCTAATCAAAGGACTAGTGACTAAGTGATCAAGCCACACATGCAATCATACATCATATCATTTCATCATTTCATACATACATAATCATTTCATCATTTCATGCATATATACTTACCACATACCATTGCACCCTGCATATGAATGTTAATCATCATAAATGGTAAGTAATATATCCCTTTGCAACCTCCCATAGTCACCCATGAACATAAAATGTACATACATATTCAATTGGAAGGTTCAACTTATGAAAACGTGTTTTGTTGTACCAACAGGTGACAAAAGATGTTATCTTACCTCGATACAGCTTACCAACAAGTTAAAAGTATATTAATGTGCTTGCTAAGTGCTCCCGACAACCTAGAATGAGTATAAGATTGAAATATAAGCTAAACGAAATGTTTTGTGAAAACTGGTCATGAGGTGCGTCGCACCTCCCACATGGTGCGTCGCACAGATCCATCAGAAAATTCTGATCAGATGTAGGTGCGTCGCACCTACCCCTTGGTGCGCCGCATAACGGGCTATTGGCTGAAAACCAATTTTCCAAATCTGGTTGTGGTGCGTCGCACCACCCTCCTGGTGCGTCGCACCTGGAGTGTCGACCAGAAACCTTAATTTTGTTCTTTGATCAAACGAATTCCATACGAACCCATACCCCAAATCCAACCTGGGGACTTAAAATTAATCCTTTTAATTGCACTTTCATCAACTTTAACCATCCTATTAACCCTTTAATCCTTTACATCATAAATCAATCATTAAAACACCCGAATAACATGTATTCGATAAACGTTTGATCAAATAACCCAACCCAAACCCTATGGCCTGGATTATAAACTCATCTATGACTCATAAGGTCAGAATTCAAAGATAATATTACCTATATTACCTGTAGATGACTTAGAGGATTCAAGATCTAATCAAAACTTGATCAATACGGCACGAATCGATTGAATCTTGAGGAAACTTGTCTTGGGGATTGAGGGAATCGGTTGAGGGGTTTCACACACACAAGAGCAGGTGTTTTGTGACAATTAGGGTTGCCTAATTGCCCCTTAACCCCTGGCCATCAACTCTAAAACTTACACTTAAGACCCCTCAACTCTAAAACTTAACTTTCTTAGCTTAACTTTCTACCGGGAGTCTTAACATACTAATAAGCACTTTATAACTTAACTTTACTTTCATTAATTATCATATTTGTCATTTCATATTAAACGCCTAAGCATTTAATCACATAATCCCATATAGGGCACATAAACATAATAGACCTAACGTTAACTAACGGAAAGTCAAATAGTCAAACATAAAACGTTTGGGATGTTACAATTACCTCCCCCTTAAGAGGATTCCGTCCTCGGAATCGCCTCAGAAGCGACAAATCTGGATATTTCTCTTTCATCACCGACTCGGTCTCCCAAGTTAAACTTTCACCGTGGTTATGCTTCATTTAATCAACACGAGATCAATCAACTTTCGCGAAGTTTCTTTTGCTTTCTTCCGAGTATCGCTACTGGTTCGTCCACTATTCTTTTCTGAGGATTTATGCTCACATCCTCAATTGGAATAACACTAGACTCATTGGCCAAACACTTCCTCAAATATGAAACATGAAATGTGTGGTGAATTCCATCCAATTCTGGGGGTAGTTCCAATTGATAAGCTACATCCTTGATACGTTTCAGAATTTTGAAAGGTCCTATGAAACGTGGGCTTTCCAAAACGAATTACTCCTTTCCATGGAGAAACTTTTAGCATTACCAAATCACCAACTTGGAACTCAATTGGCTTCCTTTTCTTGTCGGCATAAGTCTTTTGTCGTTCTCTAGCCACACGAAGTGCTTCTTTTGCTACATTGACTTTTTCAGCTGAGATTTCAATGATTTCAGGACCCGTAAACTGTTTCTCACCGGGTTCCATCCAACAACTCGGGGTCCTACATCTCCTACCATAAAGCATTTCAAATGGTGGCATTCCAATACTTGCATGATGGCTGTTATTATAAGAGAATTCAATTAACTTCAAATGATCATCCCATGCTCCACCATACTCTAATACACAAGCCCTCAACATGTCTTCCAATGTTTGTATGGTTCTTTCACTTTGTCCATCCGTTTGAGGATGATAGGCGGTACTCAAATTTACTCTAGTACCTAATGCTCGTTGAAGACTTTCCCAAAAACTAGATACATACCTCGTGTCTCGATCCGAAACAATAGATAATGGAACACCATGCTTTGAGACAACTTCATCAATGTACATCTTTTGCCATCTTGGTCAATGGCACATCTTGGCGCGTTGCTAAGAAATGAGCACTCTTCGTCAACCTATCAACAATCACCCATACCATATCATTTCCTTTCGGAGTTCTTGGTAGCTTGGTCACAAAATCCATAGTTATATGGTCCCATTTCCATTCCGGAATCTCTAATTGGTGCAACATTCCATACGGCTTTTTATGGTCAGCTTTCGCCCGTGCACAAGTCAAACATCTTTCAACAAAATGAGCAACTTCTCCCTTAATGTTTGGCCACCAATAGATGGGCTTCAAATCTGCATACATCTTGGTAATACCGGGATGGACTGAATATCTTGACCTATGGGCTTCTTCAAGGATCAATTCTCGGTTACCACCAAGCAATGGTACCCAAATTCGACCCTTATGTCTTAAATCCACGGCTGTTCGTCTCCATCACAAGTCTTTTCTTCTTTCCAATGCTTTCATTATCGATATTATCCTTCATTAAAGCCTTAACTTGGGCTTCCTTGATGCGGTCGAGTAACCCCGACTTGGCTTGAACAACCATGCTCATCAATCTACAAGAAAAATTCTGCACTTTCCTACTTAATGCATCCGCCACTACATTGGCTTTACCGGGATGATATTTAATCTCACAATCATAATCTTTCAGAAGTTCCATCCATCTCCTTTGCCTTACATTCATTTCCTTTTGTGAGAACACATATTGCAAACTCTTATGATCCGTATACAAGGTACATTTGGTGCCATATAAGTAATGCCTCCACAACTTCAAAGAACACTACTGCAGCCAATTCAAGATCATGGGTCGGGTAATTCTTTTCATGAGGCTTCAACTGACGTGAAGCATATGCAATAACTTTGTCCCTTTGCATAAGGACACAACCCAAACCTGAAATAGAAGCATCACTATACACAACAAGATCATCAGTACCTTCGGGTAAGGCTAGGACGGGAGCTTCACATAACTTTGTCTTAAGCGTTTGAAAGGCCTTTTCTTGAGCTTCCGTCCACACAAACTTTACTCCTTTCTTTGTCAATTCAGTCATTGGCTTAGCTATTCGGGAGAAATCTTGAATAAACCTTCTATAATAGCCAGCTAACCCAAGAAAACTCTTAATCTCCGTGGGTGTCTTTGGCTGTTCCCATTTAGATACAGCTTCAATCTTGGCGGGATCAACTTTAATACCTTCAGAAGAGATAACATGCCCGAGAAATTGAACTTCTCGGAGCCAGAATTCACACTTGGAGAACTTTGCATATAACTTTTTCTCCCTAAGAACCTCAAGAACTGCTCTTAAGTGCTCACGGTGCTCGGCTTCGACTTTGAATAAATTAGAATATCGTCAATGAAGGACAATCACAAAATGATCTAAGAATGGGCGACATACCCGATTCATTAAATCCATAAAAGCGGCTGGAGCATTTGTCAACCCAAAAGGCATGACAAGAAACTCATAGTGCCCATAACGTGTACGAAAAGCTGTCTTGGCCACATCTTCCTTTTTGACTTTTAATTGATGGTAGCCAGACCCCAAATCAATCTTAGAGAAGTAAGAAGCACCATGAAGCTGATCGAAAAGATCATCAATACGCGGGAGAGGATACTTGTTCTTAACCGTTCGCTTATTCAGCTCACGGTAGTCTATGCACATGCGCATAGAACCGTCTTTCTTTTTGACAAAAAGAACCGGAGCTCCCCAAGGCGAGGAACTTGGTTGTATGAAACCTTTGTCAAGTAGCTCTTGAAGCTGAGACATTAACTCTTTCATTTCTGTAGGAGCTAAGCGATATGGTGCTTTTGCAACAGGAGTAGCACCGGGTACAAGATCAATCTGAAAGGTGACCTCTCGGTCGGGAGGAATACCGGGAAGATCATCCGGAAAGACATCAGAAAATTCAGAAACTATATCAACATTAGGGATCGGAGACTTCTCTTTTCGTGTATCGATAACATAAGCAAGAAAGTGATTCTTGTTATGCCGAATGCAATTGAGAGCCTTCATCAAGTTAATGATCTTTATGCTCCCCTTCTTCTTATCTCCATAAACGGAAATGATCTCACCATCCGAAGTAGCGAATCGTACGACCTTTTGAGAACATATAATAGTAGCATCATTTTGAGATAACCAATCCATACCTATCACTATATCAAAACCGGCTAGAGTGGTAGGCAATAACTGAACCGGAAAAGAGCGACCTTCAATCTCAATAGAACAATCATCATAACCTACTTGAATGTCACTAATGGTACCGTTAGCAATTTCAACCTCTATAGAGAAATCAAGAGGAGTAGTGACCCTATCAAGCTTAGGAGCAAATAAAGTGGACACAAAAGATCTATTTGCACCCGAATCAAAAAGAACAGAAGCAGGTTTTGAGTTAACAAGAAATGTACCGCTTACTACCTCATCGTTTTCCTTGGCAGCTTCAACTGTCAGCTGAAAGGCTCGAGCTTTAGGCTTTTGGACAGCCGTCTTCTTTCCATCATTTTTTCCTTGTGGGCAATCCTTGATGAAATGACCGGTTTGTTGGCACCGGTAACACTTTGGCTTGTCTTTGCATTCTGAAGCAGGATGACCCGTACCACCATAAGTGTCACACCTTCGGGTCTTATCTGAACATGGACCCAAATGAGGCGCCTTACAAGTCCCACACCAATTCTTAGGCTTGGCATAGTTGCTGCCCCCACCTCTTGAAGATGAACCTTTCTTGAACTTCCTATTAGATCCATTTGACCCATCATGCCTCCTTTTTGAACCTGATTGCTTGTCATCATTAGCTTTTACTGCAACCTTTTCACCTTTGAAGTCATCACCCAGCCTCTTGGACTCCTTAATCGCAGCCGACAATGTAGTATGTTGCCTACAAAGGCCACGATAGCTAGCGGGGAGACCATCACAATATGCTTCAATCTGATCAATTTCCCTTGGCACCATACGACCTACAAACTGTAACTTTTCTGTAAACGAGCGAGCATACTCACCTATGGCACCAGGCTTAGCAGTCAAAGCTCTGAATTCCTTCTCAATCAGCCTCAACTCACGAGTACCCACATATTCTTCCAAAAACTTTTCTTTGAATGTATCCCAAGGCATAGCAGCAAGTACCTCGGGAGTCAATGAAACAGTAGCAGATCTCCACCAATTCCGGGCATTCTTTGTCAACGCCCGTGTAGCACATAATACCTTCATATCATCAGGACAGTAGCATGAAGCAAACACCACTTCAGTGTCAGTAAGCCATTCCATGGCGCCCACTGCATCAAGAGTGCCATCAAACTCCTTGGCACCACACTTCTTAAAGCTTTCGTATTTGAAGTTATGGACGCGAGGAGCACGAGGCGCCACTACATTTCCCGCACCATTCACTTCAGCAACAACATTTCCAGGAGCAACCTGTGACCTTACCATTGATGGCTCGCTACGGTTTGAGCGGTTAGAGTAATTCCCATCCGTATGCTCATCCCGTTGCAAGCTAGCTTCTCTTTCAGCCGTAAGTTGATTCAACTCTTCTTCATTCCTCAACAAGAGAGCTCGAATAGCCCTCAACTCTTCATGCATTTCAGCTTGGGTAGGAACTTGTTCAATCACTGGGTTAGCTCTATCAATCTCAGACCTTGTGGGTTGTGCACCCGGAAATGGCCTTCGAGGAGGCCTTTGGTTAACACCATTCCCAGCCCCATTTTGATTAGCCGGAGCATTGCTAGCATTAGCTCCATCTCTTTGACTGCTAGCACGAGTATTAACCATCTTTCTACAATTTAGTGGCGAATGTTAGAGGTGAATCGAATGAGAACAATGTAAAGTTAGGCCTACTTAATTACACAAGCATACCATAATCGTATATAACATAAACCTACACTCACTCTCATCCCAACCCGTCCTAAACGTATTTTCATCATAAAGCTAAAGCATTACTACCTAAGCCAATCATTTCTCATACGGTTTAAGTCCAAAATCCTAAGGTCTTGGTCGAATTTTGGTTCACTTAAACCATTTCTCTGATACCAACTTGTAACACCCGTCGTTTAAAACTTGGATTTTGAAAAAATCTTTGCCAAACGGCGTTTAAAATAAGCGGAAAGGATCACATATAAAATTTGCCCCATCCGTAACGGATGGTACCTTTAAAATTGGTGTTACTTCTAGCATCGTCAAAATAATAAAAGTAAATCCAAGCTTTGGCACCTACATAAATGCCCATCATTACAATTCTGAAACATGAACAAAATAGCCAAACATAAGGCTAAAGGAAGTCTAAGCGTTTAATGTCTTTGCTAAGCTTCTTTATTCATTCTACCCAACTCTCACCAAGCTAATCTCGCCTAGCTCAAACTTGATTATCCTGAAGGCACAACATTTTCAAAGACAAGTGTTAGCTAATAAAATTAGCTAAGTAAGATAACATAGATTGAAAACGTTTGCCAATTACATATATTAACAAAATCTGCATTTTAAGTTAATATCACACACATACATAACATCATAAGATACACATTAGGTTCATCATGTCCTAAGGTGTGCCTATACTTTCTTTCTTCATCTTTCTTTCTTTATTTCTTTGCCAAGACGTAGGCTAAGTGACTTATGCCACTTACTTAGGGATGTGGGGTTGTGTGTAGGCGGTCATAGACCATACATGGAGTCCTCACACCCGACATGATGGGTAAACCATAAGGTGGTCCATCGGCGTCGTTAAGGAATGACAAAGTCAATCCAACTGAATAAACCGTTTATGCCTTTACGCATTGGTGGTTAGTTACTTCACCCGGAATACTCAAACGTAACTATGCCACAAGGAGCAACTCAAGTGACCACGTACGCACCAGCCCGAAGAGCTAGCACGGGTTAAGCTTAACACAAGACTTTACATAATGCTCGAGACTTTAATCGCTTAATTAGTTTAGGATACTCTTTCACCTAAGCTAATCACATATCATCTTTTACTTTAGGGCCCTTAACGTGCACGTGAACATGGCAATCCTAATCAAAGGACTAGTGACTAAGTGATCAAGCCACACATGCAATCATACATCATATCATTTCATCATTTCATACATACATAATCATTTCATCATCTCATGCATATATACTTACCACATACCATGCAACCTGCATATGAATGTTAATCATCATAAACGGTAAGTAATATATCCCTTTGCAACCTCCCATAGTCACCCATGAACATAAAATGTACATACATATTCAATGGAAGGTTTAACTTATGAAAACGTGTTTTGTTGTACCAACAGGTGACAAAAGATGTTATCTTACCTCGATACAGCTTACCAACAAGTTAAAAGTATATTAATGTGCTTGCTAAGTGCTCCCGACAACCTAGAATGAGTATAAGATGAAATATAAGCTAAACGAAATGTTTTGTGAAAACTGGTCATGAGGTGCGTCGCACCTCCCACATGGTGCGTCGCACAAATCCATCAGAAAATTCTGATCAGATGCAGGTGCGTCGCACCTACCCATTGGTGCGCCGCATATCGGGCTTTTGGCTGAAAACCAATTTTCCAAATCTGGCTGTGGTGCGTCGCACCACCCTCCTGATGCGTCGCACCTGGAGTGTCGACTAGAAACCTAATTTTGTTCTTTGATCAAACGAATTCCATACGAACCCATACCCCAAATCCAACCTGGGGACTTAAAATTAATCCTTTTAATTGCACTTTCATCAACTTAAACCATCCTATTAATCCCTTAATCCTTTACATCAAAAATCAATCATTAAAACACCCGAATAACATGAATTCGATAAACGTTTGATCAAATAACCCAACCCAAACCCTATGGACTGGATTATAACTCATCTATGACTCATAAGATCAGAATTCAAAGATAATATTACCTATATTACCTGTAGGTGACTTAGAGGATCCCAGATCTAATCAAAACTTGATCAATACGGCACGAATCGATTGAATCTTGAGGAAACTTGTCCTGGGGATTGAGGGAATCGGCTGAGGGGTTTCACACACACAAGAGCAGGTGTTTTGTGACAATTAGGGTTGCCTAATTGCCCCTTAACCCCTGGCCATCAACTATAAAACTTACACTTAAGACCCCTCAACTCTAAAACTTAACTTTCTTAGCTTAACTTTCTACCGGGAGTCTTAACATACTAATAAGCACTTTATAACTTAACTTTACTTTCATTAATTATCATATTTGTCATTTCATATTAAACGCCTAAGAATTTAATCACATAATCCCATATAGGGCACATAAACATAATAGACCTAACGTTAACTAACGGAAAGTCAAATAGTCAAACATAAAACGTTTGGGATGTTACAATTACCTCCCCCTTAAGAGGGAGTAGCTAGTGGGGGTGATAGGTTATAGAGTGTGATTATTCATAGGAGGTGATCGGTTATAGGGGGTGATAGATCATAGGGGTGATCGGTGATGGAGTGATCTACCTGACGGGCTCCGCAATTAGCCGTACGGGCTCCGCCTCCGAATTTAAAAATTCTTCGAAAGTATATCGAATGACCTCTATAATGAAAGAGTATGAAATTTTAAAAACACCCATATAACTTTTATAATTTATCGATGTACGGTTTTTGAGATAAAAGATTTTGAATGAATTAGAGAAATAAAATGATTTATGGATGAGAGAGAGAAAAAAATGAGTGGTTGAGATTTGATGGGGTATTTAATCCTAGCCTTTAGATCAATAAAATGAATGGCTAGGATTTGTTTTCTAGTTTCACAAAAAAATGAGTTTGTAAATGAACATTTCACATAATTATTCACGAAAAATAAATAAATGTTTGTTGAAAGTTATATGAAGGAATTGTCTAAATGCTCTTAATTATTAAATTACACTGTCAGTCCTTTATTTTTTTAAATATCTCCATTAACCTTTTACATCAATTAGTTTTACAAATTATCCGGTAACACTTTGGCTTGTCTTTACATTCTGAAGCAGGATGACCCGTACCACCACAAGTATTACACCTTCGGGTCTTATATGAACATGGACCCGAATGAGGTGCTTTACAAGTAGCACACCAATTCTTCGGCTTTGCATTGTTGCTGCCCCCACCTCTTGAAGATGAACCTTTCTTGAACTTCCTATTAGATCCATTTGACCCATCATGCCTCCTTTTTGAACCTGATTGCTTGTCATCATTAGCTTTTACTGCAACCTTTTCACCTTTGAAGTCATCATCCAACCTCTTGGACTCCTTAATCGCAGCAGACAATGTAGTATGTTGCCTACAAAGGCCACGATAGCTAGCGGGGAGACCATCACAATATGCTTCAATCTGATCAATTTCCCTTGGCACCATACGACCTACAAACTGTAACTTTTCTGTAAATGAGCGAGCATACTCACCTATGGCACCGGGCTTAGCAGTCAAAGCTCTGAATTCCTTCTCAATAGCCTCAACTACGAGTACCCACATATTCTTCCAAAAACTTTTCCTTGAATGTATCCCAAGGCATAGCAGCAAGTACTTCGGGAGTCAATGAAACAGTAGCAGATCTCCACCAATTCCGGGCATTCTTTGTCAACGCCCGTGTAGCACATAATACCTTCATATCATCAGGACAGTAGCATGAAGCAAACACCACTTCAGTGTCAGTAAGCCATTCCATGGCGCCCACTGCATCAAGAGTGCCATCAAACTCCTTGGCACCACACTTCTTAAAGCTTTCATATTTGAAGTTATGGACGCGAGGAGCACGAGGCGCCACTACATTTCCCGCACCATTCACTTCAGCAACAACATTTCCAGGAGCAACCTGTGACCTTACCATTGATGGCTCGGTACGGTTTGAGCGGTTGGAGTAATTCCCATCCGTATGCTCATCCCGTTGCAAGCTAGCTTCTCTTTCAGCCCTAAGTTGATTCAACTCCTCTTCATTTCTCAACAAAAGAGCTCGAATAGCCCTCAACTCTTCATGCATTTCAGCTTGAGTAGGAACTTGTTCAATCACTGGGTTAGCTCTATCAATTTCAGACCTTGTAGGTTGTGCACCCGAAAGTGGTCTTCGAGGAGGCCTTAGGTTAACACCATTTCCAGTCCCGTTTGGATTAGCCGGAGCATCGCTATCATTAGCTCCATCTCTTTGACTACTAGCACAGTATTAAACTATCTTTCTAACATTTAGTGGCGAGT
>CM067167.1:866801-1025586 GCA_034093135.1 Erigeron breviscapus
CAAGTGTTATGAAGTGCAACAACAATGTTTATAGCATTCAATCCAAGTCAAAGAGGAGGATTGAAGATAGAAGACCAAGCTGGTAGTGGAAGTCAGCTTGGGATTAGCAGTCAGCTTGGAAACACTTAGACAGATTAGTGCTTTGACAAATGGCCTAATCTGTGTCTGACAATCAAGTGAAGATACAACCTGGATTGAAGGTAAGGACGAATGACGTGAGTAGGAAGAATCCTAGGATCCAGGTTGGTAGTTTGGATTACATATCCGTGTCCATACTCTTATTGGATGAAAAAGAATTAGTCGCAGTACTTGGGGACCACAAGTACTATGAATTGACACGATCAAATATTCCATCTGATATCCAATAAAAGATGAATAGTAATATTCCTTTGGTTAACACTTTTTAAATTAGTGAAATGTGTTTTGAGTGATCGATTAGGCAAATCCTTTCTGGATTGATTACATGACTAGCACACTTCTATCCCAAAACACCAAATATGTAAGGATCTTGATTCATTTATAGATTGGCTAGGTGTTACGGTTTTGGTTTGGTTAGTCTTGTAAATTTGTCCCTCTCGTAGGCTTTTGGATTTATCCGGAAGTAAGGGTCTCTTTTAGAGCTCTGAGCTATGATGTGCAAGTTTGAGGTTAATTCATTCCATTTCCGTTTATTATTTCTTTGATATGAGTGTGCCGGTGATTGCGTTGATTCTAGAACTTGTCCTAGTTGATCGTTCCGTGGTTGCTAGATGATAAAGAGGTAAAGTAGGATTAAAACCATGTTTTCTTTGTTTATTCACCCTTTGTTATGTCATCATTGTTAAACCATGTTTGTGTACATGTGTGTAGTGGCTAATCACATTGGTTAGTGAATATCCCTTGTTTAAACCCGTGTTGCACTCATTTTTAGTGCAAGATACACTTAGAAAACTTGTTGAGCCTCGCCTTGTTCGTTTGTGTTAAATCCACCCAAAATATGTAACCTATCCTCACCATACCGATAGTCGAAATCCATGGTTGGTCATTAGTTGCCTATGCTAGTTGGATGGTTTGGGTTTGTCTTGTTTATGTCGGGTTGGTATATTCTCTATTATTGGGGGTAGATTAAGTTCGTCATAATATTTGATCAAGTCTAGATTATTCGGATTAGCTTGTTGTTATATGGTTTGTCAATATGCTTTAAAGTTCAAAAAGGGGGTACCAATTAGGCAGGGTAAAAATAGCTTATTAAAAAATAAAAAAAATAAAAAAAAATATAAATAAAAAAAAAAAAAACAAGCTTGGACTGTCAATTGGTATTTCCCCTATTTTTGTCAAATCAAGTTAAGTTGGTACATGTGTTTAAACCAACAAAAGGTTCTTGAATTGTTCATATATTTTTCGTTTGAAGTTGGAATGTTTGTTAAAGTCAATGTTGGTAAGATAAGGTGGTAAAAAGTCGTTTTGAAGGTCATACACCACAATGGTGTCGGTTTTATTCGGTCTATTGGGGAGTAGTGTCTGGAGAACATCTTTTGGGGCTTGGATAGATGGCAACTAGTGATATGGGTTGTATTGGACTAGACTATATGTAAACTTTGTTAATTGTTTGTGTTATTTCTTTTTAACACCATTTATATCCCAAATTTCCATACACTTTGTTAATGACCCTTGTAAGCCTTCAGAATTGTACATTACAACCGTTTAATTACCTCTTTTGATAGACGTTTATGGTGCTTGCGCCATGACGATGAAGGAACGATTCTAGTACAAGCCTATGGTTAAAATATATGCATCACGACTAGGCTTCGAGTGATTGATATAATATTTCAACCCAATAGTTTGTTAGTTGGAGAAAGTTAGTTGAGATGTTCTTCTTTCATTTGATTAAAGTGCTTAGTCGTGTTTTTGAGGCTTGTAGATCATTCGAATATTGTTCTCCACCCTTTCCATTTTCCTTTCAGCTTTCCCCCTTGTTCCCACTCTTCCTTGTTTTCCTATTTCGTGGGTTCGCTCTTTTTTGCTTCTTGTCCTCGTGTGTTGCCACTTGCGCCCACGGGCACGTTGGTTTTGCCATCGGAATTTGCTGCGGACACCCCCGGCTGCCGTCTGGGGGAGGGCCCTTGATCTGTCCCCTTTTTATCTGTCTAATCCCTCTGTTCTACGTCATTTCCGCTTCATTGATTGTGCAAGCTTCCATGTATATTCGATGCTTTGATGGTATTGTTAGTGATTGCAGGCTTAGAATAGGTAAAATGGTTAAAAATAGCTTGTGGATGGCTAAAAGATGCATTAGGATGGTTCGTGTACTAGTACGAGAAGAAACGAGTTGGAAATCACAAGTTTTGCAGAGGAAGTGGTTGAGTGCGTCGCACCTGAGGTGGTGCGTCGCATATATTGATCAGGGAGTTGGCCAGATTTTGCAAGAAGGGAGTGCGTCGCACCTGAAGGGTGGTGCGCCACATAAGTTGATCAGAAAAGTTGGAATTCTGAGAAAGAAGCAAGGTGCGCCGCACCAAACATGTGGTGCGCCGCATATCGGGTAGATGCAATTTTTTGGAAACAAGGCAGGTGCGACGCACCTGGCCAGTGGTGCGCCGCACCTGTAGGTCGGCCCAGCTAGGTTTTTTGGAAACACTATAAATACAAGACCAAAACCCTATTTTTCGATACACTTCGACTTTCAGGCGATTTTAGAGTTTCTTGAGGCAATATTCAGCAGCTTTTACCTTCTCCAAGATCTAAGGGTTGCTCAAGAGTTTCAAGGCATTCAATCATCGATTTCTTTAGCTTTTCATTGTCTTTCACACTTTGGTACAAGATGTTTATTCTTTCTTTTGTTTGTGACTTATTTATGATTATGTCAGGCTAAACACTTCATCATCTACTGAGATGAAATGACACAATGAATATTGGTTGCAGATTATTTTGAATTCAAGTTGATTATTAAACGTTTCATCAAGATCTTAATGTATTGAATTCTTATCATTTATTCTATTGTTTGTTGATAAGGTATAAATGGTTTTAATGGTAGTTAATTCCAGGAATGCATTATTCTAGTTGATTTGGTAGAATCAATAGGTGTTAATTCATGATAGCGAGTTGGTAAACAATAATAGGTAAGAGAGTTCAATGTGTTAACGGTTTGGTAGAATCGATAGGCGAAATTGTTTAATCATAACAAAACAAATTAATCAGATAGGGAGATCTTAATAGGGAAGGTGGTAGCCGGATCTTTAGGATTGAATTAATTGGTTAATGAGTTCGGGTAGGGTAATTAGCTAGGAGGCCTACTAGTGAGTTCCTTGTCTTAACTTAGTTATCGGAATCAACATATTTGAACTGGCTTTAACCTTAATGCAACCAAAATGAAATGTGTCATGGAGTCGAGGTAGATGATCTTTTAAATTCTTTTAAACAACAAAATTCTCCTGCGATTAATCCTACGGGATTACTAACAATTTTAACTAACTTTTGCAACGTGGCAATTCGGCCATAAAACCCCCTTATTTTTGTATCATTGTATTTAACAATTGCTTATAAAAGTCCTTGTGTTCGACCTCGTACTTACCAAGTAACTATATTGCATACGAACGGGTACACTGCCCGCAAGTGTGTAGTAGACAGTAGCTAGGTAGTTCGTGTTATAAATTTAAGACTCGAAATTACACATCACCGGGTTATACAATAAACTTTTACATATATCACACATTGCAAGTAATATACGATTTATAGTACAAGAAAAATGAAATTTAGCATGAAATCAAGAATAATTTTTAGATTTACTCGTAACACTTGTACAATTTAGGATGTAACATATATAGAGTAGGTTTGATATATATATGTTAAGGTTATCAGTACTCGAGCCAACCCGAAACTTAACCTAAGATTGACCCGAAAAAACCAGGTTAAGGTTGTTAAATATCGACCCGCCAATGGTACAAAATAAACTTATGTATGTAAAACCAGGTTCGGGTTGGCCTTTCAGGTTAACAGGTCAATCCGCCAACCCAAGAATATTTATATAGTTTTTCTATTAGGTTGACCCACCAACCTACTTGACCCGCCAACCTTTCAACCCACAACCCATTTGACTTGAAGTCAACCCGCCAATTTACCAACCAATTTAACCCGCCAACCCATCAACCCGGATTTTTCCTTGTTAGTGGGTTGGGTCCAAGTTAACGGGTTGACAGGTTTGGATTGAGATTTTCAACGTGATCTTGATATAAAGTCGGGTTCTGGTTGGAGATATTTAACCCGTCAACCTGAATTTGTGAACTCGAACGTGTAAATACCATATATCTCTATTAATTTATAAAACATTTGTTCCCTCTAATTTTATTTTGGTTTCAACTAAGTTCCCAAAATACCTTTTTCTTTTGTTCATGAATTTAAACTCTTAATACTAATGAAATTATTTACAACATACATCCCTCAACCTTTAAAATAACTATATCAATCTCTTTTACATCAATCACTTTTACATTAATACTCACACCACCGACGCCACCACCGACGCCACCACCATTACCCGTCGCCGCCACCACCACCCGTTGTCGTCGTTGCCATACCGCCGTATCGTGCGGGTATTTGTCTGGTATATATATAAGTAGCTAATATTTCCCTACCAAGTAGCTAATATTCCCCCCATATATATATATAAAGAAGCTCTTTAATTTTTTTAGGCTTAAACGAGAGATGAAAAATAAAAATAAACAAAACAAAGTAAAACAAATTAAAGAAGAAAAAAAAATTAATAGAACTATATATACTCATGTTTATATTATTTTTTCTCATCTCTTCAAAATAATTGTGGAATGTGCTGTCCAAGTCTTCTGAACTCAATCTTATCAAATTTCCAAAGCCGTAACCATAAGAACTATATATACTCATGTTCACTCAAAAAGAAAAAGGTAAAAAAACTATATATAATCATTTTCGATATACTGATACCTTTTTGTCAAATATAGAGTTGTAACACCACTGTCAAATGGGATTTTCAATTTATGGTAATATGTGAATGTCCAAATATATATCCTTTATGAGAAATGTTTTGACTTTTGTATTAAATATAGTTTGATTTTGAATTTAAATGGACAAGATCAATTTGCTTGTCAATTTGAATGGTTAAGATTACTTTCTTAACTTTAATTTTTTCTCTCATTCTTAATATTTATATATATATATATAATATAGAGTTGTAATCCAAAGAAACCTTAAAAATTGGTGAGATCCAAGGGCCACATCTCAGCCCTTGGATCAAAACTGATCAATGGTCTACTTAAAAATAAAATAAAAAACACGGAGGGGTATTTTCGTCATTTGACACATTATCCCACTCTTTTGCTATCTAGTTCCAAACACAAACACACACACATACACAGATCTCTCTTTCTCTCTCACTCTCCCCTCTTGGAAAATCACCACCAACATCAACACCATTACCACCACCACCACACCACTACCCCCATCGTGTTCAGGTCACCGCCGCGTTCTAATCGAAATGGCACAGCTATCATTTCCATCGTCGTCATCATCTTCATCAGTCATCATCAATGGATCTTGAGATGTTAATATCAATGAAGGATGTATTGAATACGAATATTATGACTTTTTGTTATGTAAATTCGAATTTTCTCAGGTGATAATCAAATGTAATTTGATAATATGTGATTAGATCTATTCTAACATTTGAACTTGTTAAATTTTATTAGTTATTTAATTAACTTTGTTGTTTGAAACAATATTGCATACAAGGTGTTTGATGAAATGTATAAACCAAAGTTTCTTATATATGATTTAGCATCAAATCACATTTGATTGAGTATTGCATAAGGTGTTTGATGAAATGTCTAAACCAATGTTTGATAATATGATTAAATCAACTTTATGATTCTGAATTAAATTTTTTTGTGTATAGGTTTGTGGATATAAACTCCATTTGTTTTGTGGAAATGTATGAGTAAAATCAAATTTGATTTTGTATAGCTTTTTGAATCTGTATACAATCAAATTTGATTGTGTATAGGTTTGTTGATATAAACTCCATTTGTTTGGTGGAAATGTATGAGTAAAATCAAATTTGATTTTGTATAGCTTTTTGAATCTGTACGTATACAATCAAATTTGATTTTGTATAGGTTTCTTGATATGGACTCCATTTGTTTTTCTAAATGTATGCATAAAATCAAATTTGATTTTGTAAATGTTTCTTGATATGGACTCCATTTGTTTTTCTAAATGTATGCATAAAATCAAATTTGATTTTGTAAATGTTTCTTGATATGGACTCCATTTGTTTTTCTAAATGTATGCATAAAATCAAATGTGACTATGTAAGCTTTACGTATCTATGTTTGTGTAGTTTTATGCTTAAAATCAAATTTGATTATGTGCAGCTTTGTAGTTTTTAAGGTATTTGTGTTTTTGTAAGTTTATTTGTGTACAATCAAATTTGATTTTGTATAGGTTTCTTGATATGGACTCCATTTGTTTTTCTAAATGTATGCATAAAATCAAATTTGATTTTGTAAATGTTTCTTGATATGGACTCCATTTGTTTTTCTAAATGTATGCATAAAATCAAATATGATTTTGTGTATATTTTCATACAGTTCCGGTGCTGAAAAAAACACCTAAAACAAATGTTACATAAACATTTCAAACACCAGATGGATCGCAGTTTTTTGTGACAATAGTTGATTATAAACGACAACCAGTGCTAAAAGTATGGAACACTTGAAAACTGTTGGAGAAATTGTAGCAAGTGCGGAGGTACGAGTCACAATAGCAGGACATGTGGAAAGAAGAAACAAAAGATAGATGAAAATATGGATATTGAAGGAGCTGCAAACAATTAGACAAGCATTTTTTTTCTTTATTATACATGTTTAGAAATAAATAGTTTTTAGCTGTTTACAAATTTTATACTTGGATGATAGTTTTTATTGGTTGATCATTTGTCTACAGATTGTGTTCTTGTTTGACAAATCAAATTTGATTTTGTATAGGTTTCTTGATATGGACTCCATTTGTTTTTCTAAATGTATGCATAAAATCAAATTTGATTTTGTAAATGTTTCTTGATATGGACTCCATTTGTTTTTCTAAATGTATGCATAAAATCAAATTTGTTTTACTAAATGTATACATAAAATCAAGTTTGATTTTCTATAGCTTGTTAACATTGTCGTATCAAATCAAATTTGATTTTGTTTAGGTTTCATGATATTGACTCTATTTGTTTTTCTAAATGTATGCATAAAATCAAATTTGATTTTGTAAATGTTTCTTGATATGGACTCCATTTGTTTTTCTAAATGTATGCATAAAATCAAATTTGATTTTGTAAATGTTTCTTGATATGGACTCCATTTGTTTTTCTAAATGTATGCATAAAATCAAATTTGATTTTGTAAATGTTTCTTGATATGGACTCCATTTGTTTTTCTAAATGTATGCATAAAATCAAATTTGATTTTGTAAATGTTTCTTGATATGGACTCCATTTGTTTTTCTAAATGTATGCATAAAATCAAATTTGATTTTGTTTAGGTTTCATGATATTGACTTTATTTGTTTTTCTAAATGTATGCATAAAATCAAATATGATTTTGTAAATGTTTCTTGATATGGACTCCATTTGTTTTTCTAAATGTATGCATAAAATCAAATTTGATTTTGTAAATGTTTCTTGATATGGACTCCATTTGTTTTTCTAAATGTATGCATAAAATTAAATATGATTTTGTGTAGCTTTTTGAATTTCTAAACCTCGGCACCATCCTTACCCCCCTACGAAAGAGTATAAAATCAAATTTATGTTGTAGGGGAGGGGGAATCATAACAACGGGGCCTTCGGACCACCACTCTAGGGTTTAGGGTTTGAAGCCCAAGGGTTAGCCAGGCTAACCCTCGGGCTTCAAACCCTAAACCCTAGAGCTTATTATCGTCAAAGAGGGACTCATTCTAAAACCCTAAAAAGGGCAACCTTTCGGGGGGAAGGACGCATTCTAAAACCCTAAAAGGGTAAGGGTTCCCGCTCTAGGGTTTAGGGTTTGAAGGCCGAGGGTTAGCCAGGCTAACCCTCGACCTTCAAACCCTAAACCCTAGAGCGGGATGTAGTAGGGGAGGGACGTGCAAAATCAAATTTGATTTGGAGGGGGAATCATGACAACGGGGCCTTCGGCCACCGGTCTAGGGTTTAGGGTTTGAAGCCCGAGGGTTAGCCTCGACCTTCAAACCCTAAACCCTAGAGCTTATTATCGTCAGGGAGGGACGCATTCTAAAACCCTAAAAAGGGCACCCTTTCCGGGGAAGGACGCATTCTAAACCCTAAAAAGGGCACCCTTTCGGGGGGAAGGACGCATTCTAAACCCTAAAAAGGGCACCCTTTCGGGGGGAAGGACGCATTCTAAACCCTAAAAAGGGCACCCTTTCGGGGGGAAGGACGCATTCTAAACCCTAAAAAGGGCACCCTTTCGGGGGGAAGGACGCATTCTAAACCCTAAAAAGGGCACCCTTTCGGGGGGAAGGACGCATTCTAAACCCTAAAAAGGGCACCCTTTCGGGGGGAAGGACGCATTCTAAACCCTAAAAAGGGCACTTTCGGGGGGAAGGACGCATTCTAAACCCTAAAAAGGGCACCCTTTCGGGGGGAAGGACGCATTCTAAACCCTAAAAAGGGCACTTTCGGGGGGAAGGACGCATTCTAAACCCTAAAAAGGGCACCCTTTCGGGGGGAAGGACGCATTCTAAACCCTAAAAAGGGCACCCTTTCGGGGGGAAGGACGCATTCTAAACCCTAAAAAGGGCACCCTTTCGGGGGGAAGGACGCATTCTAAACCCTAAAAAGGGCACCCTTTCGGGGGGAAGGACGCATTCTAAAACCCTAAAAAGGGCACCCTTTCGCGGGGAAGGACGCATTCTAAAACCCTAAAAAGGGCACCCTTTCGCGGGGAAGGACGCATTCTAAACCCTAAAAAGGGTGAGGGTTCCCACTCTAGGATTTAGGGTTTGAAGCCCGAGGGTTAGCCAGGCTAACCCTCGACCTTCAAACCCTAAACCCTAGAGCTTGTTATCGTCGGGGAGGGACGCATTCTAAAACCCTAAAAAGGGCACCCTTTCGGGGGGAAGGACGCATTCTAAACCCTAAAAAGGGTGAGGGTTCCCACTCTAGGGTTTAGGGTTTGAAGGCCGAGGGTTAGCCGGCTAACCCTCGACCTTCAAACCCTAAACCCTAGAGCGGGATGTAGTAGGGGAGGGACGTGCAAAATCAAATTTGATTCGGAGGGGAATCATGACAACGGGGCCTTCGGCCACCGCTCTAGGGTTTAGGGTTTGAAGCCCGAGGGTTAGCCTCGACCTTCAAACCCTAAACCCTAGAGCTTATTATCGTCAGGGAGGGAGCATTCTAAAACCCTAAAAAGGGCACCCTTTTGGGGGAAGGACGCTTTCTAAAACCCTAAAATCAAATTTGATTTTATATAAGTTTCTTGATATGGACTCCAATTGTTTTTCTAAATGTATGCATAAAATCAAATTTGATTTTGTATAGGTTTCTTGATATAGACTCTATTTGTTTTTCTAAATGTATGCATAAAATCAAATTTGATTTTCAATAGCTTTTTCAAACTGTACGAATAAAATCAAATTTGATTTTGTATAAGTTTCTTGATATAGACTCTATTTGTTTTTCTAAATGTATGCATAAAATCAAATTTGATTTTCAATAGCTTTTTCAAACTGTACGAATAAAATCAAATTTGATTTTGTATAGGTTTCTTGATATAGACTCTATTTGTTTTTCTAAATGTATGCAAAATCAAATTTGATTCGGATGGGAATCATGACAACGGGGCCTTCGGCCACCGCTCTAGGGTTTAGGGTTTGAAGCCCGAGGGTTAGCCTAACGGCTAACCCTCGACCTTCAAACCCTAAACCCTAGAGCTTGTTATCGTCGGGGAGGGACGCATTCTAAAACCCTAAAAAGGGCACCCTTTCGGGGGGAAGGACGCATTCTAAAACCCTAAAAAGGGCACCCTTTCGGGGGAAGGACGCATTCTAAAACCCTAAAAAGGGTGAGGGTTCCCACTCTAGGGTTTAGGGTTTGAAGGCCGAGGGTTAGCCTATCGGCTAACCCTCGACCTTCAAACCCTAAACCCTAGAGCGGGATGTAGTAGGGGAGGGACGTGCAAAATCAAATTTGATTCGGAGGGGAATCATGACAACGGGGCCTTCGGCCACCACTATAGAGTTTAGGGTTTAAAGGTCGAAGAAGGACGCATTCTAAAACCCTAAAATCAAATTTGATTTTATATAAGTTTCTTGATATGGACTCCAATTGTTTTTCTAAATGTATGCATAAAATCAAATTTGATTTTGTATAGGTTTCTTGATATAGACTCTATTTGTTTTTCTAAATGTATGCATAAAATCAAATTTGATTTTCAATAGCTTTTTCAAACTGTACGAATAAAATCAAATTTGATTTTGTATAGGTTTCTTGATATAGACTCTATTTGTTTTTCTAAATGTATGCATAAAATCAAATTTGATTTTCAATAGCTTTTTCAAACTGTACGAATAAAATCAAATTTGATTTTGTATAGGTTTCTTGATATAGACTCTATTTGTTTTTCTAAATGTATGCATAAAATCAAATTTGATTTTGTATAGGTTTTTTGATATGGACTCTATTTGTTTTTCTAAATGTATGCATAAAATCAAATTTGATTTTATTCATACATTTACACAAATAAATGGAGTTTATATCAACAAACCTATATATAATCAAATTTGATTTTATATAAGTTTCTTGATATGGACTCCAATTGTTTTTCTAAATGTATGCATAAAATCAAATTTGATTTTGTATAGGTTTCTTGATATGGACTCTATTTGTTTTTCTAAATGTATGCATAAAATCAAATTTGATTTAGTACATACACTTTGGTTTAGACATTTCATCAAACACTTTGTGAGCAAAACTCATTATAAAAATTTTAAACAACAACAACCAAAAATACAACTTCTTATCATATGAAAAAACAAAAGTAATAAAAAAAAACTACAAATCATGGATAAAAAAGGTTTGTTTATCAATTTTTTATATAAAAAAACATAAACTACATAAAATATCACTCTAGTAATATCTAAAACATCATCATTCATTTGTTGTTGTTGCTAGTGGTTTGAGATGGAGATCCAGATTGTAGTGGTGGTTGTCGTCGCTGTAAGATGAGAGAGAGAGAAAGCAACTTTGTGTGTGTCTGTATGTGTTGATGGTGGTAGTGGTGGTGGTGGTGGTGGCGGTCGGATATGGTGGTGTGGTGGTCACAGTCCAAGGAAGAGAAGAGAGGGAGAAAGTGTGTGTTTGTGTGTGTGTTTTTGGTCAGGAAAAAAGAGAGAGAAATGGGAGATATGGTTCTTTTTTTTATTGTAAATTACGAATATACCCCTCCGTGTTTTATTTTTAATTAGGGGTAAATGTTAATCTCAACCATTGATGGGAATGATCCAAGGGCTAAGATTAAACCCTTGAGATCCATGGAAAATTAAGGATGTAAATGAACAAACACCATATATATATATATAGTAATATTCTTTTTATTTTATGGTAAGTGAAAATATCGGGACAATGTACATTAATATATACTATACTATTATTAAAAAAGGGTTGAATTCATTTGAAAACAACAAAATTGGTGAAAACTAGAAAATTAATCTCAACTATTTATTTTTCTCTCTCTTCTCAAATCTCAACCATTCAACTTTTTCTCTCTTCTCCTTATATCATTTTATTTCTCTAATTCATTTAAAATCTTTTATCTCAAAAACCGTACATCGATAAATTATAAAACTTATATGAGTGTTCTTAAAATTTCATGTTTTTTCATTAGAGAGGTCATTCGATATACTTTCGACGAATTTTTGATACGTACGGGCTTCGCCCTTTCGGGTATTAATAAGGGATACCTAGTGGGGTGATAGGTCATAGGTGTAATAGGTCATAGTGGATGATCGGTCATAGGGAGTGATAGGTCATAGGTGTATAGGTCATAGTGGATGATCGGTCATAGGGAGTGATAGGTCATAGAGGGTGATAGGCCATAGGTGTGATCAGTTTTTTTCCGATTTGATAAGGTACGAGCTTCGCTGTAACACCCGTCGTTTAAAAACTTGGATTTTGAAAAATCTTTGCCAAACGGCGTTTAAAATAAGCGGAAAGGATCACATATAAAATCTGCCCATCCGTAACGGATGGTACCTTTAAAATTGGTGTTACTTCTAGCATCGTCAAAATAATAAAAGTAAATCCAAGCTTTGGCACCTACATAAATGCCCATCATTACAATTCTGAAACATGAACAAAATAGCCAAACATAAGGCTAAAGGAAGTCTAAGCGTTTAATGTCTTTGCTAAGCTTCTTTATTCATTCTACCCAACTCTCACCAAGCTAATCCTCGCCTAGCTCAAACTTGATTATCCTGAAGGCACAACATTTTCAAAGAACAAGTGTTAGCTAATAAAATTAGCTAAGTAAGATAACATAGATTTGAAAACGTTTGCCAATTACATATATTAACAAAATCTGCATTTTAAGTTAATATCACACACATACATAACATCATAAGATACACATTAGGTTCATCATGTCCTAAGGTGTGCCTATAATTTCTTTCTTTATTTCTTTGCCAAGACGTAGGCTAAGTGACTTATGCCACTTACTTAGGGATGTGGGGTTGTATGTAGGCGGTCATAGACCATACTTGGAGTCCTCACACCCGACATGATGGGTAACCATAAGGTGGTCCATCGGCGTCGTTAAGGAATGACAAAGTCAATCCAACTGAATAAACCGTTTATGCCTTTACGCATTGGTGGTTAGTTACTCCACCCGGAATACTCAAACGTAACTATGCCACAAGGAGCAACTCAAGTGACCACGTACGCACCAGCCCCGAAGAGCTAGCACGGGTTAAGCTTAACACAAGACTTTATGTTAGAAATCCAAAAATAGTGATAAATTGTAATCTAGAATAGAGGAATTTCTTGTTGTTAAGTCATAGATAAATGGTCTCTAAGGTTGAGGGGCTAATAGTGAAAATTAGAATAGTTGAGTAGTTAGACTATAAATAGCCATCTCATACCTTAGAGATCATAACCCTCACATAACTAACACATAACCAGCACTTCATTCCTTACAATTTTAATCCCAATCTTTCAGTTTAATAGATCTTTCTCTCTCAAAACACACACACACACACCAAGAACACACACTGAAAACCGCCATTGTTGGATTGAATTCAGAGCAAGAAATCGTGTTACAACAAGTGGTATCAGAGCGAAACATCAATCTGATGACGATCCATAACTGAATTCAATCACAACGATCTTCATCTAAACCGTTTCATTCCTTCAAAACTTAAGACGATCTTCACCAAGATCATCTTATTTCCTTGAATTATTTCAAACCAAGATTGTCTCACTTTCATTTATTCAAGACCGTTTCATTTTTCCCTTCAAAACCATTCCAGTTCAAGACCGTTTCAATTTCCATACTTTACCAGTTTTTTCAAGATCGTTTCATTTCTTATACTTAACCAAAATTTCACCAAAATTTCCAAGACGATCTTCAAATAAGATCGTCCCAGTTTTCAAGACCGTTTCATTTCTTATACTTAACCAAATTTTTATCAAGAGTTCCAAGACGATCCTACTCAAAGACGATCTCACCCAGAACGATTTTGTCAAGATCGTTTCATGTTCTATTCGTTTTAAGATCGTTTCATTTCTTTGCATTACAAGATCGTTTCAATTCTTGATTAAATCAAGATCGTTTCACTTTCTATCCATTACAAGATCGTTTCAATTCTTGATTAAATCAAGATCGTTTCATTTTCATAATCTTACCAAGATCGTTTCATTCAATCTTTCAATTCATGATTAAATCAAGATCGTTTCATTTCATTTAAGATCGTTTCTTTCTTTAAGATCGTTTCATTCAATCTTTCAATTCAAATCAATCTCAAATGGCTTCTCGTGAAGCATTGGCATTAGGTTCTGATACAAGACCTCCAGTTCTCTACCGTGGTTCTTACGGACTATGGAAGAAACGATTCATGGACTATGTGGAGAGTCAAACAAATGGTCATATGATGAAAGATTCCATTCTGAATGGACTTGCTGTTCATCGCCATCCCACTACTAATGCAGTTATTCTAACTCATGAACTTTTGAATGCTGAGCAAAAGGATCGAACAGCTGCAGATAACAGAGCAAGGTCATGTTTATACAGAGCTCTACCGGATGAAATCTATGGGTCTGTTGATTCTTATGATACAGCAAAAGAAATATGGGATGAGGTGGCAAGACAGATGGAAGGAGCTGACGTGACTTCGACAATCAGATTGACCAACATTTTGACTGAATTTGACAACTTCTCCAAAATGCCAAATGAATCTCTTGAGGCAGTTTACTACAGATTCTACAATGTCATAAATGAACTGAGGAAGAACAATGTCAAGAAAACTGAGATTGAGTTAAACATCAAGTTCATCAAAGCCCTTGGTCAAGAATGGGAAGATTTTGGAACCCAAATCAAGCAACATCAAAACCTGACCAAGTTCACCATTCATACTCTATATGAATCCTTCAAGCTCAATGAAAACCAAGTCCTAAGCAAAGCTTCATCGAACAAAATGCCAGAAGTTGTATCTTCTGATCCTTTGGCATTGATCGTTGAGAAAAAGATTTCTGAAGCTCTGAAAAGGCAAATGGTGGTTGTTTCTTCGTCTGATGAGGAGGGAGATGATGTAATGGCTACAAGAGATGGTGTTTCAGATGAACTATATCAAGCTCTTGCCGCAGTAACTAAGCATTTCAAGAAGAGATTTTACAAAGCGAGGCCAACAAACAACAATCTCCGCACTTCTTCAACAAGTGCATTTCCCAAGAAGGAACACTATCATCCAAGAAACAATGAGCAAGGTGAAGCCAATGGATCAAGGTATGGTGAAAAGAAGGATGTTTATGAAAAACAAGCAGTTGAGAAGGGGAAGACATCAGACAAAAGGTGCTACAATTGTGGAGTTCCAGGACATTTTGCTGTTGATTGCAAACAACCCAAGAAGCGGAACTATGAGTACTACAAGCAGAAGATGCTATTAGCCAAACAGGTCGAAGCAGGACATGCATTGCTTGCCGAAGATGACAAATGGCTGTTGCTCACTGATGATGAAGATCAAGATCTCTCCGCTAATGTTTGCTACATGGCGAGATTGGCCAAGAACAAAGTCCATGAAGCAGAAAGCACTGATGATGAATACCCAGATGATGAGGTAAATCTCGACTCTACTTTTTCTTTTATTAAGGACAAAGAGTCTTGTAGATTAGCTTTATCTAAATTAACAAATCATATCAGTTCTTTAGCCAACAACAACAAAAAGTTGAAAAATAGTATTGCATTTTCAAAAAGTGAATTTTCAAATCTTCTTGAAGAACACTCAAAATTACTTTTTGAACATGATACTATTAAACAAGACTTTCAAGCATACAAAGACAAAATGTTGGTTAAAGAATGTGAGATGAATGTCACTCCTGATTCTAAGTTATTACAAAGATGTCAAAATCTTGAAAAGACCATTCATGATCTTGAAAAAGCCAATCAAGATCTTGAAATTCAAAAGACCAATGAATGGCTTCGGGCAAATGCGAGACAAATGGACGTTGATATTCTCAATAAGAAGCTCCAAGAAGCTAAACCAAACAATGTTGAACTCGAAAGGAAGATTTCTGATTTAAATCATAATTGTTTTCTAAAAGGCATTGAAATTGAGAATCTTGAAAAACAAGTTGAGGAATTTAAAAGGAATATACTTTTCTATCAAGAAAAGTTATATAAAGTTGAACAAAATCCTCTCTTGAATTTCACTGCCTATTTTAACAAGTCAAAGATTGACAAAACAGATCTTCTACTCGGGTTGGGATTTGAGAATATCACACCATTACAAAAGGCCAAAGAAGAAATTGAACCCCTGTATGATGAAAAATTTCTTCGCCTTGGTATGATACAACAATTTATTCGTCCATTGGATGACGAATTTGAGACTGATGAAGTTGAGAGAATACCTAATCAAGATTTTTTGGTCAATTATGATGCAATCAATGATTCATACAAAACAAAACAATCTTCAATTTTCAAATTGGAAGAAATTGAATCAAATTTTCAAAACCAAGAATCTGTCGGTAATCCACCCAAACCAACTAAAATGTACTTTCCAACCACATTTTTGGAAAAACAAATAGAGGGTTTACAACAAAAGGTGGAATCTCAACAAATTGTTATTAATCATCTCAAGTCTCAAAGTCCGAATCTAGAGGATAAATGTATTGTTGTTAATACTAAGAAAGTTTGTGAGAATGTTTCTACTCAAACTGACCAAAGTGCTTCAGTAGAAAATTCTACCCAAACTACTTGTGATTCATCCACCAATACCTCTACCCAGACCTTGACTGATTCTCTTGAATGTACTTGTCAAAATACTGCTACTTTTATAGCTGATGATTGTGTGCAATCTGATCTTTCTGATGAAGAACTTGCACATAGTTTAGTTTTGATATGGTACTTCTATAGGTTTTTCACATGCAACATTGTTGATGAGTTAGTTGTTAACCCTAAGCCTAGTGCTAGTATAGGTGTTGATACATCTACTCAATTTTCTTGTGAGACAAAAGATGTGTCAGTTCAAGTTGACCTAATTTCTGAGACTACCCATAATGTGAAGTTGGACACCAAGATTCCTGATTTCTCAAAATTTTCAAATAAATCTAAAATTAATCAATCTCCATTGAAATTTACTTTTTCAAAAGATTTCACGAAGGTTGATTTTGATAAATTCATGGAGGGAGAATATATTTTTGATTCAGAAACTGAGAAAAAGATTGAATCTACCAAAATCAAAGTGGAAACAGAAATGGAATCTCAAAAACCATTGTCCAAAGCTCCAACTTCATATTACTCAAAGAAACGAGTTAAGACCAAACTCGTCAAGACTGAACCAAAAACCTTTGTGGCTACACCTGTGAAACATGTCATAGAAGAACAAGCTGAGATCTCACACAAAACAAAGTACACCAAAGTGAAACTTCCAAAAGATTGTTCAAATGCTTCTAAATCTAGCTCTCAATCTAGCTTTATACCTAAGGTGTCTAAGTCTAGCTCAGTTTCGCTAACTAAAGATACATCAAATGGTTCAACTAGATATAGAGATAGATATGGGTGGTTTTCTCATGATAAACCAAAGAAGCAAGAAGTTTCCTCACCTTCAAAAGATTTCACGAAGGTTGATTTTGATAAATTCATGGAGGGAGAATATATTTTTGATTCAGAAACTGAGAAAAAGATTGAATCTACCAAAATCAAAGTGGAAACAGAAATGGAATCTCAAAAACCATTGTCCAAAGCTCCAACTTCATATTACTCAAAGAAACGAGTTAAGACCAAACTCGTCAAGACTGAACCAAAAACCTTTGTGGCTACACCTGTGAAACATGTCATAGAAGAACAAGCTGAGATCTCACACAAAACAAAGTACACCAAAGTGAAACTTCCAAAAGATTGTTCAAATGCTTCTAAATCTAGCTCTCAATCTAGCTTTATACCTAAGGTGTCTAAGTCTAGCTCAGTTTCGCTAACTAAAGATACATCAAATGGTTCAACTAGATATAGAGATAGATATGGGTGGTTTTCTCATGATAAACCAAAGAAGCAAGAAGTTTCCTCACCTTCAAAAGATTTCACGAAGGTTGATTTTGATAAATTCATGGAGGGAGAATATATTTTTGATTCAGAAACTGAGAAAAAGATTGAATCTACCAAAATCAAAGTGGAAACAGAAATGGAATCTCAAAAACCATTGTCCAAAGCTCCAACTTCATATTACTCAAAGAAACGAGTTAAGACCAAACTCGTCAAGACTGAACCAAAAACCTTTGTGGCTACACCTGTGAAACATGTCATAGAAGAACAAGCTGAGATCTCACACAAAACAAAGTACACCAAAGTGAAACTTCCAAAAGATTGTTCAAATGCTTCTAAATCTAGCTCTCAATCTAGCTTTATACCTAAGGTGTCTAAGTCTAGCTCAGTTTCGCTAACTAAAGATACATCAAATGGTTCAACTAGATATAGAGATAGATATGGGTGGTTTTCTCATGATAAACCAAAGAAGCAAGAAGTTTCCTCACCTTCAAAAGATTCCAAAAAGATGAAAGTGTTTAAAACTCCTAGTTCTAATTTTCAAAGTTTCAATTCAACAGGTGGAAAGAGCTTAACTAGTGGTGCTAAATGGGTTGCTAAAACTTTAGTACCTAAGATCACTAGTAAACAAAAGAATGTTGAAAAAATGAAGAAAAGAAGGAGGAGAAATGCTGTTAAGAAGAAGAAAAGTGCTTTTGTTAAACAAAACAATTCATCTTTGTTTTTAAATGTTGAATGTGCCAAGGCAAGGCCTTGTGAGCTTGTAAACAATGTTAATTCTTTGATTGCAGGAAATAACCATCTGTGTTTGGATACTCGATTCCGGGTGTTCGAAGCACATGACTGGAAATAAGTCTTTGCTGAAGAACTTTGTTGAACGATTCATGGGAACTGTTCGCTTTGGAAATAACAATTTCGCTCCTATCTTAGGTTATGGGGACATTGAACGAAATGGGATTATAATCAAGAAAG
Source organism: Erigeron breviscapus (assembly GCA_034093135.1). NCBI lineage: Eukaryota > Viridiplantae > Streptophyta > Magnoliopsida > Asterales > Asteraceae > Erigeron > Erigeron breviscapus. The sequence goes on from CM067167.1 coordinate 885,518, forward strand.
TTCACTATGTTGAAGGTTTAAGTCACAACTTGTTCAGTGTTGGACAATTCTGTGATAACAATCTTCAAGTTCTTTTCGAAAATCTCTTTGCAAAGTCCAAACCTTAGATGGAGTTGATATTCTTTGTGGCGATCGTGACGATAACCTTTTTACCGTCAATCTCGATGATAACCAACCAACTGATAATATCTGTCTCATTTCAAAGGCTACTTCAAAGAATTCTTGGTTATGGCATAGAAGGCTCTCTCATCTGAATTTCCAAACAATCAATTCTTTAGTCAATAAGCATCTTGTTGAAGGCTTACCTGACTATAAGTATGAAAGTGAGCATGTGTGTCCATCTTGTGCTGTTGGGAAGATTAAGAGAGTTTCTCATAAACCGAAGAAATCTCCAAATTCTTTGGCACCTCTTCATTTGCTTCACATGGATCTTTGTGGGCCTATGAAAGTTCAAAGCCGAAATGGGAAGAAATACATCCTGGTTATTGTTGATGATTATTCAAGATATACTTGGGTTAAGTTCCTTGCATCCAAAGATGAAACAACTCAGATGTTGATAGATTTCATCACCAATACTCAAGTAAATCTTCAACTTCCAGTTCGTTACATCCGTTCGGATAACGGGACTGAATTCAAGAATGCTGTTTTTGATGAATTCTGCAAATCAAAAGGTATTACTCATCAATTCTCAGCAGTTCGCACCCCACAACAAAACGGTGTTGTTGAAAGGAGAAATCGATCGCTGGTGGAAGCAGCAAGGACAATGCTTGCTTATTCCAAATTGCCATCCAATATGTGGGCTGAAGCTGTTGACACTGCTTGTCACACTCAGAATCGGTCCATCATCAATCAGCGTTTCGAAAAAACTCCTTATGAGGTTGTTAACAAACGGAAACCCAACATCAACTACTTCCACATATTTGGGTGTGTTTGTTACACATTGAATGATCGGGAGAATCTTGGAAAGTTCGAGAAGAAAGGTGATGAAGGATACTTTGTTGGTTATTCCAAAACATCAATTGCCTACCGAATCTACAATCGCCGAACAAACACAATTCAAGAGACGATGAATGTGTGGTTTGATGAGATGTCAGGCATGATTTTTGAGCAAGCAAGCTTGCTACCAACAAGTATGGATTCAAGTACTTCAAGTACTTCTACAAGGAACTCTACCTTAGCTTCTAAATTCAAGAAGTTTCCAACTCCAACCAGTGATGAATTAGATATTCTTTTTGAAGAATTCTATAAGTCAACACCGATTCATGATCAAGAACCTCAGATCATCGTTGAACCAATCCTAAACAATGAACCTCTTCATAACAACGATCCAGTTTCTAACAACACTCATGAATCGTCATCAAATTCTTCTGAGGAAAGATCATCTTCAAATAATTCTATTCCACCATCCTCTCCTGAGAATCCTACTCAATTGAATGTTCAAGAACAACCTTCTCAATTCACTCAGACAACTAATCCCCTGAACACTCCGAATGTGTATGTACCACTTGACTTTGATCATCCAGCTTATGAGGAAAGAGTTATACCAAGTTATGACTCTATCTCTCAACAAAACTCAAGTTTCAATGATGATGATGTTGATCTTCAAGAACAAGATCCGCTTCCTCATGCTCACAAGTGGACACGTATGCAGAAAGACCATCCTACTGATCAGATAATTGGAGATCCACAAGCAGGAGTAACTACTCGTACCTCAGTAAATGAGTGTCTTGTTGCACTTTCTCTCAGCAATATTGAACCCAAAACGGTATCTGAAGCTCTTCAAGATCCAGAGTGGGTTAAGGCAATGCAAGATGAACTCGCTCAATTTGAAAGACTGAAGGTATGGAGGTTAGTTCCAAATCCTAGAAAAGCTGATCCAATCGGAACTAAGTGGATTTTCAAGAACAAAAAGGATGAGAATGGAGTGGTAGTAAGGAATAAAGCTCGACTTGTTGCTAAGGGTTATTGCCAACAACCTGGTGTTGATTTCGACGAAACTTTTGCTCCAGTAGCAAGAATGGAGGCCATTCGAATATTCTTAGCTTATGCCGCATTCCGAAACTTTACTGTGTTTCAAATGGATGTGAAAACTGCTTTTCTGAATGGTGACCTCAAAGAAGAAGTTTACGTTGATCAACCTGAAGGTTTTGTTGATCCTCAGAAGCCAAATCATGTCTACAGGTTAGACAAGGCTCTCTATGGTCTTAAGCAAGCACCCCGAGCATGGTATGATTGCTTAACTACTTTCTTACTTAAAGGTGGATTTACCAAAGGCATTATTGACCCTACCTTGTTCATTCGCAAACAAGGTAAGCATGTTCTACTAGTTCAAATATATGTTGATGACATTATATTTGGGTCGACCAGTCAAACATTTTGCCGAAACTTTTCATCTCTAATGGTCAATCATTTGAAATGAGCATGATTGGGGAAATGAATTATTTTTTGGGTCTTCAAATCAAACAATTACCAACTGGTATTTTTATATCACAAGGTAAATACATAAATGACATGTTGAAAAAGTTTGATATGACTTCATGTTCTTCAATTTCTACCCCAATGGCTGCTCGAACAACCATTAATACTGATACAAATGGGAAACCATTTGACCAAAAGAGATATAGAAGTATGATTGGTTCATTGTTGTACCTAACAGCATCTCGCCCAGATATAATGTTTGCAACATGTATGTGTGCTAGATATCAAGCTGCTCCAACTGATTTACATTATCAAGCTGTGAAACGAATCTTTCGTTATCTGAAGGGTACACCCGATTTAGGTCTCTGGTATCCAAGGGATACTGGATTCAATCTAACTGCCTATTCAGATGCAGATCATGCAGGTTGTAAACTAGATCGCAAGAGCACTTCCGGTACTTTACAATTTTTAGGAGATAAAATTGTGAGTTGGTCTTCCAAGAAACAGAACTGTGTTTCACTATCAACGGCTGAAGCAGAATATGTGGCTGCGGCTAGTTGTTGTGCTCAAGTTTTATGGATGAAGACACAACTGACTGATTATGGTCTGACGTATGATCATATTCCTATCTATTGTGATTCTCAGAGTGCCATTGCCATTGCAGTCAACTCAGTAAACCACTCTCGATCAAAGCATATTGATGTTAGATATCATTTTCTCAAAGATCATATTGAGAAAGGTGACATCGAACTATACTTTGTGGGAACTGAATTTCAACTTGCAGATTTGTTCACAAAACCACTGGACGAAAAGAGGTTTAATTTTCTGATCTCCAAACTTGGTATGTTAAATCTTAAACCTTAATCTTTTCATTTGAAGGAATTCTTGACACATTTCAGAAAACAAAATACAAAATTGAAAAATTACAAAAATTAACAAAAAGATTTTCAATGGCTTGCATATACTATGTATGCAACCCGTTCCTAAATGATATATTTATTTTTAAAACGCATTGTTATTATACATAAAAATTGATATAAGAAAACAAGGAATCGAACGCCTTTGTGTACTTCCAAGTATTCTTATATGAATATGTATGTGTAATAGCAATCAAATTTTTTTCCAAAAAAAAAAAAAAAACTTTTCAAACTCTCAATTAGTAATATGGGAAACGAAGGATCGAACGCCTTTGTGTACTCCCTTGTTCTCTCATATTGTACTAATTGATTGGATTTTCACTTTACTTAAATGTTTTTAATTGCCTCCAACATGTTGTTATAAGTTGCGACGGATTGAACGCCTTTGTGTACTCCCTAGCTATCTTACTACCAACATTGTTGTTGAAGCAAAACTTTGTGTTTCTTTTGATATCACACAACAATTTTTTTTGCTCCACCTTTCTATGAAAAACATTTTGATCTATTCTTACATAGATTAAGGAGGAGTTTGTGATTTCAAAACCCTTTACAAACTTCAAATGTGTTTCAAATTGTTTTCACACATTTGATGTTTTTCCAATGATTTTTACTCAAATGGAGATCGGTGATTAGTGTGCACATGAGCGATAAGTTTTTCTCAAAATTGACTCCATGAATTTCATCATCGCCGATGAATTCTAACCCCGGAGTATTCACTTCTTTCATTAGATAGTGAGGGTATTTTGAGTGATGTTGATTTCGTGCAACTAGATTGGAGGGAGTAAAGTCGAAAAGTGAGAGGTTACGGTGATTTGTTGTGAGAAAAGGGATAAAAGAAATGATACCCTTCCCAAAATTCTCAAAAGCCGGGTAAAACACGTTTCTATCAGATGTCATTTGTTGATATCTTGATATTGAAGAAGTCTTCATGGACCCAGTGAAGCAATGCACATCTTTACCTAACCACTCAAGTGTTTCTTAACAAATACTTGTTTTATTCTCACGGAGATTTTCACACTTCTATTGACTCTTCTTTTGGAAGATGTTGATATTGAAAAAGGGCGACATTCTGCTCCAGTCCCCGACTTCATTTGATCACGTTGTGTCTAAAGCTAATTTGATTGATCATTAAATTGATCATCGTTTATTCTTCTTAGAACACATTTGAGTCATATCTTTGTGATATTACTGCTTATCTTTGTGATAAAGCCGGAACATTCGTAGTGATATCTGCAATGATATTCCACGATGATCGAATGGAAATCCTACCAATGCTAACATCTTTTCCAACGTTGAACGTAGGTATCATAATTACATTTATGTGATTATTGAGCTAACGAGAAGTCTAAGTGACCTCGGTTTTCCCTTTAAAGTCTTTAAGGATAAAATTGTGGTTATCAAATGCTTCGGTAGTGTTAACCATGATTTATATTCTTTAAAGCAATCTCGTGGTTGCAAAGCCGCAGACCGAACTATGTTAGAGACTTGTTTTGTGCATATCTCAATGATACATAGGAAATCCGAAAAATGTTATACATTTCTATCGGTCATTTCATTAATCCTTTCGATTTTTGAACATGCAAACGGATCATTCTTATCCGGTTTCATTTCTCTTCACAAAAACACAGAAACCACCAACACCATGCTATAACGTTTGTCCCAACAACTTCAATCTTACATTTTAGTTACCCATAGGATTTCTTGGGTTGGGCTACTAGTTTGGGTTGATGTTTTGATGGTTGACATTTCTCCATGTCTTCTTATTCCTTGTGACATTTAATCAATCAAATGTGTACATAATGACATTGGTTCCCAATTTTGTCATTATGAGGGGGAGAAAATATTATGATTGATTCGTAGTCTTTGTCAACTGGGCTTTTGATTCGGAGATGAATTTGGTATTGTCTTCAAATATCAAGAATGGAATGAGAGTCTGTGTTCCGTTAATATTTTTCAAAGGCATAGTTGATGATAAGAATGGAATGAGAGTCTATGTTGAGAAATTTTTGTAATTGGTTGTTTCAAATGGGTTTAGGCTTATCAAAGCTTGTGTATAGAGGGAGAAAATTGTTCATGATGGGTCAATAGTTTCAGATTTTCACTAGACTTTAGTTGATTGAGATTTTCATTTTAAAAAGGGGAATCTGAATTGACTTTAGAGATTAGAATGAAACCAAAGATGAAAAGATTTTCACTCAAGACGCTTCAAAAGTTCAAAGATGCTCCAAAATGGTTATACTCATGGATTGAGGGGGAGCATGATTACTTCATAAGAATTTCATCCAAACTTCATTCAAATACTTACTCTCCAAAAGTGTAGGAGTTGATGTGACAAAGATCAAAGCTTCAAAAAGGTTGAAAGATTTGATTAGAAGATTCAAGTCAAAGAAGTAAAGCTTCAAACGAGTCTTCATCAAACATACTTCATTCAAGATCTTCAAGTCATACAACAACATTTTGTCAAGAAACTCCAATGCATACATCAAGGGGGAGAGTTCATATTCATGAAACTTCATTCAAGAAGATGAGATTCGTTCAAGAATTAAAACCGAAGAATCAAAAAGTTGAAAGATTTGATTAGAAGATTCAAGTCAAAGAAGTAAAGCTTCAAACGAGTCTTCATCAAACATACTTCATTCAAGATCTTCAAGTCATACAACAACATTTTGTCAAGAAACTCCAATGCATACATCAAGGGGGAGAGTTCATATTCATGAAACTTCATTCAAGAAGATGAGATTCGTTCAAGAATTAAAACCGAAGAATCAAAAAGTTGAATTTCACTCAAGAATCGAAGATTGAAGAATCAAAAAGTTGAATTTCACTCAAGAATCGAAGATTGAAGAATCAAAAACAAGTATTTTCACTCAAGACGCTTCAAAAGTTCAAAGATGCTCCAAAATGGTTATACTCATGGATTGAGGGGGAGCATGATTACTTCATAAGAATTTCATCCAAACTTCATTCAAGATCTTCAAGTCATACAACAACATTTTGTCAAGAAACTCCAATGCATACATCAAGGGGGAGAGTTCATATTCATGAAACTTCATTCAAGAAGATGAGATTCGTTCAAGAATTAAAACCGAAGAATCAAAAAGTTGAATTTCACTCAAGACGCTTCAAAAGTTCAAAGATGCTCCAAAATGGTTATACTCATGGATTGAGGGGGAGCATGATTACTTCATAAGAATTTCATCCAAACTTCATTCAAGATCTTCAAGTCATACAACAACATTTTGTCAAGAAACTCCAATGCATACATCAAGGGGGAGAGTTCATATTCATGAAACTTCAGTTCAAGAAGATGAGATTCGTTCAAGAATTAAAACCGAAGAATCAAAAAGTTGATTTTCACTCAAGACGCTTCAAAAGTTCAAAGATGCTCCAAAATGGTTATACTCATGGATTGAGGGGGAGCATGATTACTTCATAAGAATTTCATCCAAACTTCATTCAAGATCTTCAAGTCATACAACAACATTTTGTCAAGAAACTCCAATGCATACATCAAGGGGGAGAGTTCATATTCATGAAACTTCATTCAAGAAGATGAGATTCGTTCAAGAATTAAAACCGAAGAATCAAAAAGTTGAATTTCACTCAAGAATCGAAGATTGAAGAATCAAAACCAAGATTCATCTCTTCTGCACTTCAAAAGACAACTCTGATTCATGATTTATCAATTCTCGAAGATTCAAGCCAAACATGCAATCATACATCATATCATTTCATCATTTCATACATACATAATCATTTCATCATTTCATGCATATATACTTACCACATACCATTGCACCCTGCATATGAATGTTAATCATCATAAATGGTAAGTAATATATCCCTTTGCAACCTCCCATAGTCACCCATGAACATAAAATGTACATACATATTCAATTGGAAGGTTTAACTTATGAAAACGTGTTTTGTTGTACCAACAGGTGACAAAAGATGTTATCTTACCTCGATACAGCTTACCAACAAGTTAAAAGTATATTAATGTGCTTGCTAAGTGCTCCCAACAACCTAGAATGAGTATAAGATTGAAATATAAGCTAAACGAAATGTTTTGTGAAAACTGGTCATGAGGTGCGTCGCACCTCCCACATGGTGCGTCGCACAGATCCATCAGAAAATTCTGATCAGATGTAGGTGCGTCGCACCTACCCCTTGGTGCGTCGCACATAACGGGCTATTGGCTGAAAACCAATTTTCCAAATCTGGTTGTGGTGCGTCGCACCACCCTCCTGGTGCGTCGCACCTGGAGTGTCGACCAGAAACCTTAATTTTGTTCTTTGATCAAACGAATTCCATACGAACCCATACCCCAAATCCAACCTGGGGACTTAAAATTAGGAAGCCGGTGGAAGGGCACGGGAGGCAACGGGAAGCAGTCGAGGAACCCGGGGAAGCCGGGACAGAGAAACATCATAAAATCAATCATTAAAACACCCGAATAACATGTATTCGATAAACGTTTGATCAAATAACCCAACCCAAACCCTATGGCCTGGATTATAAACTCATCTATGACTCATAAGGTCAGAATTCAAAGATAATATTACCTATATTACCTGTATATGACTTAGAGGATTCAAGATCTAATCAAAACTTGATCAATACGGCACGAATCGATTGAATCTTGAGGAAACTTGTCTTGGGGATTGAGGGAATCGGCTGAGGGGTTTCACACACACAAGAGCAGGTGTTTTGTGACAATTAGGGTTGCCTAATTGCCCCTTAACCCCTGGCCATCAACTCTAAAACTTACACTTAAGACCCCTCAACTCTAAAACTTAACTTTCTTAGCTTAACTTTCTACCGGGAGTCTTAACATACTAATAAGCACTTTATAACTTAACTTTACTTTCATTAATTATCATATTTGTCATTTCATATTAAACGCCTAAGCATTTAATCACATAATCCCATATAGGGCACATAAACATAATAGACCTAACGTTAACTAACGGAAAGTCAAATAGTCAAACATAAAACGTTTGGGATGTTACAATTACCTCCCCCTTAAGAGGATTCCGTCCTCGGAATCGCCTCAGAAGCGAACAAATCTGGATATTTCTCTTTCATCACCGACTCGGTCTCCCAAGTTAAACTTTCACCGTGGTTATGCTTCTATTTAATCAACACGAGATCAATCAACTTTCGGCGAAGTTTCTTTTGCTTTCTTCCGAGTATCGCTACTGGTTCGTCCACTATTCTTTTCTGAGGATTTATGCTCACATCCTCAATTGGAATAACACTAGACTCATTGGCCAAACACTTCCTCAAATATGAAACATGAAATGTGTGGTGAATTCCATCCAATTCTGGGGGTAGTTCCAATTGATAAGCTACATCCTTGATACGTTTCAGAATTTTGAAAGGTCCTATGAAACGTGGGCTTTCCAAAACGAATTACTCCTTTCCATGGAGAAACTTTCAGCATTACCAAATCACCAACTTGGAACTCAATTGGCTTCCTTTTCTTGTCGGCATAAGTCTTTTGTCGTTCTCTAGCCACACGAAGTGCTTCTTTTGCTACATTGACTTTTTCAGCTGAGATTTCAATGATTTCAGGACCCGTAAACTGTTTCTCACCGGGTTCCATCCAACAACTCGGGGTCCTACATCTCCTACCATAAAGCATTTCAAATGGTGGCATTCCAATACTTGCATGATGGCTGTTATTATAAGAGAATTCAATTAACTTCAAATGATCATCCCATGCTCCACCATACTCTAATACACAAGCCCTCAACATGTCTTCCAATGTTTGTATGGTTCTTTCACTTTGTCCATCCGTTTGAGGATGATAGGCGGTACTCAAATTTACTCTAGTACCTAATGCTCGTTGAAGACTTTCCCAAAAACTAGATACATACCTCGTGTCTCGATCCGAAACAATAGATAATGGAACACCATGCTTTGAGACAACTTCATCAATGTACATCTTTGCCATCTTGGTCAATGACACATCTTGGCGCGTTGCTAAGAAATGAGCACTCTTCGTCAACCTATCAACAATCACCCATACCATATCATTTCCTTTCGGAGTTCTTGGTAGCTTGGTCACAAAATCCATAGTTATATGGTCCCATTTCCATTCCGGAATCTCTAATTGGTGCAACATTCCATACGGCTTTTTATGGTCAGCTTTCGCCCGTGCACAAGTCAAACATCTTTCAACAAAATGAGCAACTTCTCCCTTAATGTTTGGCCACCAATAGATGGGCTTCAAATCTGCATACATCTTGGTAATACCGGGATGGACTGAATATCTTGACCTATGGGCTTCTTCAAGGATCAATTCTCGGTTACCACCAAGCAATGGTACCCAAATTCGACCCTTATATGTCTTAAATCCACGGCTGTTCGTCTCCATCACAAGTCTTTTCTTCTTTCCAATGCTTTCATTATCGATATTATCCTTCATTAAAGCCTTAACTTGGGCTTCCTTGATGCGGTCGAGTAACCCCGACTTGGCTTGAACAACCATGCTCATCAATCTACAAGAAAAATTCTGCACTTTCCTACTTAATGCATCCGCCACTACATTGGCTTTACCGGGATGATATTTAATCTCACAATCATAATCTTTCAGAAGTTCCATCCATCTCCTTTGCCTTACATTCATTTCCTTTTGTGAGAACACATATTGCATACTCTTATGATCCGTATACAAGGTACATTTGGTGCCATATAAGTAATGCCTCCACAACTTCAAAGCAAACACTACTGCAGCCAATTCAAGATCATGGGTCGGGTAATTCTTTTCATGAGGCTTCAACTGACGTGAAGCATATGCAGTAACTTTGTCCCTTTGCATAAGGACACAACCCAAACCTGAAATAGAAGCATCACTATACACAACAAGATCATCAGTACCTTCGGGTAAGGCTAGGACAGGAGCTTCACATAACTTTGTCTTAAGCGTTTGAAAGGCCTTTTCTTGAGCTTTCGTCCACACAAACTTTACTCCTTTCTTTGTCAATTCAGTCATTGGCTTAGCTATTCGGGAGAAATCTTGAATAAACCTTCTATAATAGCCAGCTAACCCGAGAAAACTCTTAATCTCCGTGGGTGTCTTTGGCTGTTCCCATTTAGATACAGCTTCAATCTTGGCGGGATCAACTTTAATACCTTCAGAAGAGATAACATGCCCGAGAAATTGAACTTCTCGGAGCCAGAATTCACACTTGGAGAACTTTGCATATAACTTTTTCTCCCTAAGAACCTCAAGAACGGCTCTTAAGTGCTCACGGTGCTCGGCTTCAGACTTTGAATAAATTAGAATATCGTCAATGAAGACAATCACAAAATGATCTAAGAATGGGCGACATACCCGATTCATTAAATCCATGAAAGCGGCTGGAGCATTTGTCAACCCAAAAGGCATGACAAGAAACTCATAGTGCCCATAACGTGTACGAAAAGCTGTCTTGGCCACATCTTCCTTTTTGACTTTTAATTGATGGTAGCCAGACCGCAAATCAATCTTAGAGAAGTAAGAAGCACCATGAAGCTGATCGAAAAGATCATCAATACGCGGGAGAGGATACTTGTTCTTAACCGTTCGCTTATTCAGCTCACGGTAGTCTATGCACATGCGCATAGAACCGTCTTTCTTTTTGACAAAAAGAACCGGAGCTCCCCAAGGCGAGGAACTTGGTTGTATGAAACCTTTGTCAAGTAGCTCTTGAAGCTGAGACATTAACTCTTTCATTTCTGTAGGAGCTAAGCGATATGGTGCATTTGCAACAGGAGTAGCACCGGGTACAAGATCAATCTGAAAGGTGACCTCTCGGTCGGGAGGAATACCGGGAAGATCATCCGGAAAGACATCAGAAAATTCAGAAACTATATCAACATTAGGGATCGGAGACTTCTCTTTTCGTGTATCGATAACATAAGCAAGAAAGTGATTCTTGTTATGCCGAATGCAATTGAGAGCCTTCATCAAATTAATGATCTTTATGCTCCCCTTCTTCTTATCTCCATAAACGGAAATGATCTCACCATCCGAAGTAGCGAATCGTACGACCTTTTGAGAACATATAATAGTAGCATCATTTTGAGATAACCAATCCATACCTATCACTATATCAAAACCGGCTAGAGTGGTAGGCAATAACTGAACCGGAAAAGAGCGACCTTCAATCTCAATAGAACAATCATCATAACCTACTTGAATGTCACTAATGGTACCGTTAGCAATTTCAACCTCTAAGGAACAATCAAGAGGAGTAGTGACCCTATCAAGCTTAGGAGCAAATAAAGTGGACACAAAAGATCTATTTGCACCCGAATCAAAAAACAGAAGCAGGTTTTGAGTTAACAAGAAATGTACCGCTTACTACCTCATCGATTTCCTTGGCAGCTTCAACTGTCAGCTGAAAGGCTCGAGCTTTAGGCTTTTGGACAGCCGTCTTCTTTCCATCATTTTTTCCTTGTGGGCAATCCTTGATGAAATGACCGGTTTGTTGGCACCGGTAACACTTTGGCTTGTCTTTGCATTCTGAAGCAGGATGACCCGTACCACCATAAGTGTCACACCTTCGGGTCTTATCTGAACATGGACCCAAATGAGGCGCCTTACAAGTCCCACACCAATTCTTAGGCTTGGCATAGTTGCTGCCTCCACCTCTTGAAGATGAACCTTTCTTGAACTTCCTATTAGATCCATTTGACCCATCATGCCTCCTTTTTGAACCTGATTGCTTGTCATCATTAGCTTTTACTGCAACCTTTTCACCTTTGAAGTCATCATCCAGCCTCTTGGACTCCTTAATCGTAGCAGACAATGTAGTATGTTGCATACAAAGGCCACGATAGCTAGCGGGGAGACCATCACAATATGCTTCAATCTGATCAATTTCCCTTGGCACCATACGACCTACAAACTGTAACTTTTCTGTAAACGAGCGAGCATACTCACCTATGGCACCGGGCTTAGCAGTCAAAGCTCTGAATTCCTTCTCAATCAGCCTCAACTCACGAGTACCCACATATTCTTCCAAAAACTTTTCTTTGAATGTATCCCAAGGCATAGCAGCAAGTACCTCGGGAGTCAATGAAATAGTAGCAGATCTCCACCAATTCCGGGCATTCTTTGTCAACGCCCGTGTAGCACATAATACCTTCATATCATCAGGACAGTAGCATGAAGCAAACACCACTTCAGTGTCAGTAAGCCATTCCATGGCGCCCACTGCATCAAGAGTGCCATCAAACTCCTTGGCACCACACTTCTTAAAGCTTTCATATTTGAAGTTATGGACGCGAGGAGCACGAGGCGCCACTACATTTCCCGCATCATTCACTTCAGCAACAACATTTCCAGGAGCAACCTGTGACCTTACCATTGATGGCTCGCTACGGTTTGAGCGGTTAGAGTAATTCCCATCCGTATGCTCATCCCGTTGCAAGCTAGCTTCTCTTTCAGCCCTAAGTTGATTCAACTCTTCTTCATTCCTCAACAAGAGAGCTCGAATAGCCCTCAACTCTTCATGCATTTCAGCTTGGGTAGGAACTTGTTCAATCACTGGGTTAGCTCTATCAATCTCAGACCTTGTGGGTTGTGCACCCGGAAATGGCCTTCGAGGAGGCCTTTGGTTAACACCATTCCCAGCCCCATTTTGATTAGCCGGAGCATTGCTAGCATTAGCTCCATCTCTTTGACTGCTAGCACGAGTATTAACCATCTTTCTACAATTTAGTGGCGAATGTTAGAGGTGAATCGAATGAGAACAATGTAAAGTTAGGCCTACTTAATTACACAAGCATACCATAATCGTATATAAGCCATAAACCTACACTCACTCTCATCCCAACCCGTCCTAAATGTATTTTCATCATAAAGCTAAAGCATTACTACCTAAGCCAATCATTTCTCATACGGTTTAAGTCCAAAATCCTAAGGTCTTGGTCGAATTTTGGTTCACTTAAACCATTTCTCTGATACCAACTTGTAACACCCGTCGTTTAAAAACTTGGATTTTGAAAAATCTTTGCCAAACGGCGTTTAAAATAAGCGGAAAGGATCACATATAAAATTTGCCCCATCCGTAACGGATGGTACCTTTAAAATTGGTGTTACTTCTAGCATCGTCAAAATAATAAAAGTAAATCCAAGATTTGGCACCTACATAAATGCCCATCATTACAATTCTGAAACATGAACAAAATAGCCAAACATAAGGCTAAAGGAAGTCTAAGCGTTTAATGTCTTTGCTAAGCTTCTTTATTCATTCTACCCAACTCTCACCAAGCTAATCCTCGCCTAGCTCAAACTTGATTATCCTGAAGGCACAACATTTTCAAAGAACAAGTGTTAGCTAATAAAATTAGCTAAGTAAGATAACATAGATTTGAAAACGTTTGCCAATTACATATATTAACAAAATCTGCATTTTAAGTTAATATCACACACATACATAACATCATAAGATACACATTAGGTTCATCATGTCCTAAGGTGTGCCTATACTTTCTTTCTTTATTTCTTTGCCAAGACGTAGGCTAAGTGACTTATGCCACTTACTTAGGGATGTGGGGTTGTGTGTAGGCGGTCATAGACCATACTTGGAGTCCTCACACCCGACATGATGGGTAAACCATAAGGTGGTCCATCGGCGTCGTTAAGGAATGACAAAGTCAATCCAACTGAATAAACCGTTTATGCCTTTACGCATTGGTGGTTAGTTACCTCACCCGGAATACTCAAACGTAACTATGCCACAAGGAGCAACTCAAGTGACCACGTACGCACCAGCCCCGAAGAGCTAGCACGGGTTAAGCTTAACACAAGACTTTACATAATGCTCGAGACTTTAATCGCTTAATTAGTTTAGGCTACTCTTTCACCTAAGCTAATCACATATCATCTTTTACTTTAGGGCCCTTAACGTGCACGTGAACATGGCAATCCTAATCAAAGGACTAGTGACTAAGTGATCAAGCCACACATGCAATCATACATCATATCATTTCATCATTTCATGCATATATACTTACCACATACCATTGCACCCTGCATATGAATGTTAATCATCATAAATGGTAAGTAATATATCCCTTTGCAACCTCCCATAGTCACCCATGAACATAAAATGTACATACATATTCAATTGGAAGGTTTAACTTATGAAAACGTGTTTTGTTGTACCAACAGGTGACAAAAGATGTTATCTTACCTCGATACAGCTTACCAACAAGTTAAAAGTATATTGATGTGCTTGCTAAGTGCTCCCGACAACCTAGAATGAGTATAAGATTGAAATATAAGCTAAACGAAATGTTTTGTGAAAACTGGTCATGAGGTGCGTCGCACCTCCCACATGGTGCGTCGCACAGATCCATCAGAAAATTCTGATCAGATGTAGGTGCGTCGCACCTACCCCTGGTGCGTCGCACCTCCCACATGGTGCGTCGCACAGATCCATCAGAAAATTCTGATCAGATGTAGGTGCGTCGCACCTACCCCTTGGTGCGTCGCACCACCCTCCTGGTGCGTCGCACCTGGAGTGTCGACCAGAAACCTTAATTTTGTTCTTTGATCAAACGAATTCCATACGAACCCATACCCCAAATCCAACCTGGGGACTTAAAATTAATCCTTTTAATTGCACTTTCATCAACTTTAACCATCCTATTAACCCTTTAATCCTTTACATCATAAATCAATCATTAAAACACCCGAATAACATGTATTCGATAAACGTTTGATCAAATAACCCAACCCAAACCCTATGGCCTGGATTATAAACTCATCTATGACTCATAAGGTCAGAATTCAAAGATAATATTACCTATATTACCTGTAGATGACTTAGAGGATTCAAGATCTAATCAAAACTTGATCAATATGGCACGAATCGATTGAATCTTGAGGAAACTTGTCTTGGGGATTGAGGGAATCGGCTGAGGGGTTTCACACACACAAGAGCAGGTGTTTTGTGACAATTAGGGTTGCCTAATTGCCCCTTAACCCCTGGCCATCAACTCTAAAACTTACACTTAAGACCCCTCAACTCTAAAACTTAACTTTCTTAGCTTAACTTTCTACCGGGAGTCTTACATACTTAAGACCCCTCAACTCTAAAACTTACCTTAAGCCCCTAACTCTAAAACTTACCTTAAGCCCCTCAACTCTAAAACTTACCTTAAGCCCCTCAACTTAAAACTTACACTTAAGACCCTAACTCTATAAACTTAACTTTACTTTCATTAATTATCATATTTGTCATTTCATATTAAACGCCTAAGCATTTAATCACATAATCCCATATAGGGCACATAAACATAATAGACCTAACGTTAACTAACGGAAAGTCAAATAGTCAAACATAAAACGTTTGGGATGTTACATTCGCCCTTTCGGGTATTAATAAGGGGTAGCTAGTGGGGGTGATAGGTTATAGAGTGTGATTATTCATAGGAGGTGATCGGTTATAGGGGGTGATAGATCATAGGGGTGATCGGTGATGGAGTGATCTACCTGACGGGCTCCGCAATTAGCCGTACGGGCTCCGCCTCCGAATTTAAAAATTCTTCGAAAGTATATCGAATGACCTCTATAATGAAAGAGTATGAAATTTTAAAAACACCCATATAACTTTTATAATTTATCGATGTACAGTTTTTGAGATAAAAGATTTTGAATGAATTAGAGAAATAAAATGATTTATGGATGAGAGAGAAAAAAATGAGTGGTTGAGATTTGAGAGGGTATTTAATCATAGTCTTTAGATCAATAAAATGAATGGCTATGATTTGTTTTCTAGTTTTCACAAAAAAATTAGTTTGTAAATGAACATTTTCACTATTAAAAATTTTGTTGAAAGTTATATGAAGGAATTGTCTAAATGCTCTTAATTATTAAATTACACTGTCAGTCCTTTATTTTTTTAAATATCTCCATTAACCTTTTACATCAATTAGTTTTACATTAATTATCTACACCACTCGACGCCGCTTCTACTACCAACAGTCGCCCCACCACCACACCGTCGCCGCCACGACCACCGTCGCATTGTGCGGGGTACCGTGCTGTTTTTATAATAGGATGTTCTACTTAAAGTGTTTTTGAAAATACACATAAAATTGTGAGACAATGAAATAATCCGAGAAATTCAGTAATTTTTTATATATCATTGAAATTGATCTGAAAAGCAAATACAAATAGAAAATCAATTATTTAGTTTTATTAACAAATAAGAAATGGAAATGTTATTAAGAACAATTTCAATGGTTGCAATTCCCAATTATTTGTGTTGTTTGAACACAAAAATACATACTTTGACAAAGTCGACAATGTCTGAGCAATTAACTGAATTTAAACTTTTTGTTTTTATTTATCTTTATAAACTTATGATTTTGTTTAAATTTATGCTTAATTATGAAAAATCTACAAAGTTTAAGATGTAACATTTTTTTAAAGATTTTATGTGAGCTGCATGTTTCGTTTGGTTCATCAACTCATCAATAATTCTCCAAAAGGATATATTCTTTCGACTTTTTGTATATATTATCCACTCTTTTTATCTCACATTTTGATATAATTAAAACAGATATAATAAAAATTAAAAAGCTATATCATTTATTCGAACCAGATATAAACCACATCAACTTTATAAAAACTTCAAAATTGTTGTTTTTGTTCTAAACTTTTCTTAATGTTTGAAAATTTTAATGCTTTTTTTAGATTATCATTTGATGTTTCTATTAAT
Source organism: Erigeron breviscapus (assembly GCA_034093135.1). NCBI lineage: Eukaryota > Viridiplantae > Streptophyta > Magnoliopsida > Asterales > Asteraceae > Erigeron > Erigeron breviscapus. The sequence continues at coordinate 902,580 of CM067167.1, forward strand.
TATATGTTAATTAACAAAATAGTATTTGTCTTTAATTATAGCAGTAAGGCCTTACATAACCCTAACATTTTTCTCACCTCTTTCTTACTGTCACATCAACGCCACATCACTTATTTCTCATTTTATATATCAGAAAATATCATTACCAACAATAATTTTTTCTCACTTCTTTCTAAAATTATTTATTATATCCTTTAAAAATTAACAAACTCTTTTTTATTACCCTTGTATTATTATTGTGGATGAAAACAAAAGTTGGCCCACTTGAGCTCTTTCTCCTATTTTCTCACAAGGATATAAGAGGTGATTTTCTTCCGAAAATGCTTCAGAAAATGTCATTGACAATGCATACTTCGAGAAAAAGATGAGAAAATGCTTGAGAATATGGGCGTTGGGAATGATTAATTAAAATATATTTTAATGTATCCTTGTAATGTTGGGTTATATAATAATTATCAAATCAAATCACAAAGCACGCAGCGGAAAATTAATCTATGTAATTAATTAATTAACCAAGAATAGAAACATGTACCTTTGATTTGAAGAAAAATAAAGTAAGAAACTTTATGAGGATTTAAAATAAATCCCTCTACGTTTGCACACACGACACGCGAATGCTCGTATGCTAGTACTTGATCACGAACCGCAACGTTTGCTTTCTCTCTTGATTTGTCAAACAACTAAACCGAAAACCCTTTGCTTGTTTTGGAAGGATCGGCCGAAGCCAAGAGAGGAGAAAGAGGAGGAAGAAGAAGTGAGTAGGGTTTTTAGTTTTTCCTTTTTATAATTACTCTAAACCCTTTTCGTGTTTGATACAAACTAGGATTAGTATTTGACACAAACTAGGATTAGTATTATATTGAAAAACAAATTAAGTTAATGGTTTAAAACCATTAACAAAAACCGGCCCCTTTAATTCATAATTAGGAAACTTCTAGAATTTTCTAATTACAAATTAATCCTCCTTAACTAACGCCGTTAGCTAGTAACCGTTAGTTTTTAACGACCACTCGTTAATTGAACTCGTGATCACATTAATTAAATACATTCAATATACTAATTAATATTAAATACATTTGTGTCGAGACGTGTGACCCCGTAGGCTTAAATCATTTCTGGACATACGTTCATTTCTACGTGATCATATACTAACAGCTCCCACTTGAGCTCGTAACAAATGAAGGTAATAACATTGGTTAGCGTCTAGCAACACGCCAATGCTCCCAGAAATATTTAAGTATAGTTTCTTAAAGTATATTTAAATGGTTGAGGCATTTATTCATCCCTTTGTTCAGATACCGTGTTAAACATGAATACGGATCAATGTCATTTCATGATTTAACGATTTCACTTAATGACGCTGATCCATAAAGTGATGAATTCGTTAGTGGGGTAGTCCGATATGCATCAACTATGGATATCATGTGAGTTTGGTGGGACCATCCATTATATATTCCAAGAATATAACCAATCGCTCAGATTTGTCTTAGTTTAATTATATTCCCATATAATTAATCGACAATGGACAATTTAGAATATTTATTAAAATATTCAAGGATTAAACATGTAAATATAGGATACAATTAATATTAAATACATTTGTGTCGAGACGTGTGACCCCGTAGGCTTAAATCATTTCTGGACATACGTTCATTTCTACGTGATCATATACTAACAGCTCCCACTTGAGCTCGTAACAAATGAAGGTAATAACATTGGTTAGCGTCTAGCAACACGCCAATGCTCCCAGAAATATTTAAGTATAGTTTCTTAAAGTATATTTAAATGGTTGAGGCATTTATTCATCCCTTTGTTCAGATACCGTGTTAAACATGAATACGGATCAATGTCATTTCATGATTTAACGATTCTGTTTCTCATTCCATACCTAATTAATGATTACCAAATATAATCGAGAACCATCTGGATTTATTTGGGCACGGCCATGCAAACATCTTAATTAGTCCTAATGAGGGGCCCAGTGGTATCATTCTCCAACTATCAGTTGGATGAACAAATCCTATATTGACTACACGTGTCAGTCATCATACTTCAATACACTTTCTGAAAATAGCCCTTTATGTACTCCCTTATTCAGGAGAGTTAGAACTATATCAAGTAAGTGCAATCCATACATGCTGACCTGCTTGTATCTCAAGTCAAAAGATCAATAAAGTAACCATTTACGAATTTCACTTAATGACGCTGATCCATAAAGTGATGAATTCGTTAGTGGGGTAGTCCGATATGCATCAACTATGGATATCATGTGAGTTTGGTGGGACCATCCATTATATATTCCAAGAATATAACCAATCGCTCAGATTTGTCTTAGTTTAATTATATTCCCATATAATTAATCGACAATGGACAATTTAGAATATTTATTAAAATATTCAAGGATTAAACATGTAAATATAGGATACAATTAATATTAAATGAAATCAAACATATCAAGTACTTTATTTCATTATGAAAAATATAAATTGTTTAACATCCCTTATCCAAATACCGAAACAACAGATTTACATGAAATAACTAGCTAATTTAAGTCCTATGCCCTCGGCATGCCTTTGAAGCTTGCATACTTTGTTGGGATGTTTTGGATCAATAAAACCTTCAGGTTGATCCATATAGACTTCTTCATCCAAGTAACCATTTACGAATTTCACTTAATGACGCTGATCCATAAAGTGATGAATTCGTTAGTGGGGTAGTCCGATATGCATCAACTATGGATATCATGTGAGTTTGGTGGGACCATCCATTATATATTCCAAGAATAAATGCTTCTTCTTCTAAATCTTTCATGGCAAAACACTTTGCAAGATGGGATTTAACATCTTGCAACATTGGAATGTGTTTTCCTATGATCAATATGTCATCGACATACAAGACAAGGAAAGTAACATTACTCCCACTAGCTTTGCGATATACACATGGCTCATCGGGATTTTGAACGAAACCAAACTTTTTGATTTCTTCATCAAACCGCTTGTTCCAACTTCTTGATGCTTGCTTTAGTCCATAAATGGACCTTTGAAGCTTGCATACTTTGTTGGGATGTTTTGGATCAATAAAACCTTCAGGTTGATCCATATAGACTTCTTCATCCAAGTAACCATTTACGAATTTCACTTAATGACGCTGATCCATAAAGTGATGAATTCGTTAGTGGGGTAGTCCGATATGCATCAACTATGGATATCATGTGAGTTTGGTGGGACCATCCATTATATATTCCAAGAATAAATGCTTCTTCTTCTAAATCTTTCATGGCAAAACACTTTGCAAGATGGGATTTAACATCTTGCAACATTGGAATGTGTTTTCCTATGATCAATATGTCATCGACATACAAGACAAGGAAAGTAACATTACTCCCACTAGCTTTGCGATATACACATGGCTCATCGGGATTTTGAACGAAACCAAACTTTTTGATTTCTTCATCAAACCGCTTGTTCCAACTTCTTGATGCTTGCTTTAGTCCATAAATGGACCTTTGAAGCTTGCATACTTTGTTGGGATGTTTTGGATCAATAAAACCTTCAGGTTGATCCATATAGACTTCTTCATCCAAGTAACCATTTACGAATTTCACTTAATGACGCTGATCCATAAAGTGATGAATTCGTTAGTGGGGTGGTCCGATATGCATCAACTATGGATATCATGTGAGTTTGGTGGGACCATCCATTATATATTCCAAGAATAAATGCTTCTTCTTCTAAATCTTTCATGGCAAAACACTTTGCAAGATGGGATTTAACATCTTGCAACATTGGAATGTGTTTTCCTATGATCAATATGTCATCGACATACAAGACAAGGAAAGTAACATTACTCCCACTAGCTTTGCGATATACACATGGCTCATCGGGATTTTGAACGAAACCAAACTTTTTGATTTCTTCATCAAACCGCTTGTTCCAACTTCTTGATGCTTGCTTTAGTCCATAAATGGACCTTTGAAGCTTGCATACTTTGTTGGGATGTTTTGGATCAATAAAACCTTCAGGTTGATCCATATAGACTTCTTCATCCAAGTAACCATTTACGAATTTCACTTAATGACGCTGATCCATAAAGTGATGAATTCGTTAGTGGGGTAGTCCGATATGCATCAACTATGGATATCATGTGAGTTTGGTGGGACCATCCATTATATATTCCAAGAATAAATGCTTCTTCTCTAAATCTTTCATGGCAAAACACTTTGCAAGATGGGATTTAACATCTTGCAACATTGGAATGTGTTTTCCTATGATCAATATGTCATCGACATACAAGACAAGGAAAGTAACATTACTCCCACTAGCTTTGCGATATACACATGGCTCATCGGGATTTTGAACGAAACCAAACTTTTTGATTTCTTCATCAAACCGCTTGTTCCAACTTCTTGATGCTTGCTTTAGTCCATAAATGGACCTTTGAAGCTTGCATACTTTGTTGGGATGTTTTGGATCAATAAAACCTTCAGGTTGATCCATATAGACTTCTTCATCCAAGTAACCATTTAAGAAGGCAGTCTTAACATCCATTTGCCATATCTCAAAGTCATAGTACGCAGCTATGGCTAAGAGAATCCTAATAGCTCTAATGTCCGCAACTGGAGAAAAGGTCTCATCATAGTCAACACCGAAACGTTGAGTATAACCTTTCGCCACGAGACGAGCTTTATAGGTGTGTACATTTCCATCCATGTCCGTCTTCTTCTTGAAGATCCACTTACACCCAACAGTTTGAGCATTTTGTGGAAGATCAACCAAGCTCCAGACTTGATTATCTTTCATGGATTTTATTTCCACCTTCGTAGCTTCAAGCCATTTGTCAGATTCCGGATCTGATAATGCAGCTTTGAAATTTGGAGGCTCATCGAGATCTCCTAAAACGTTTTCTTCTACCATCAGACATAATCTGTCAGTAGGACGTCTTGTCCTTTCGGACCTACGAAGTGGAATCGCTTCATCATCATCGACTTGAGGTTCATCACTTTGAACATTTTCCCCCCCAAGTTGATGATTGCTAGGAGCTTCAGAAGGTGACACATCTTCCTCTTGAATCTTATCAAGTTCTACAATCCTCCCACTGTTCTCTGGAACTAATTTCTTTTCAAAGAATTCAGCATATCGAGCAACGCGAACAGTGTTTGTGACGGGATTATAGAAGTCGTAACCCATCGTTTCCTTAGGGTATCCGACAAAGATGCACTTAGTAGTTCTGGGTTCAAGTTTGTCAGGCGTATCGCGCTTCACAAGTGCCTCACATCCCCAGACTCTTAAGTAAGACAGATTAGGAACATTTCCATGCCATAATTCATATGGTGTCTTGTCAACCTTCTTGGTTGGAACCATATTGAGAATGCGTACAGCAGTCTCAAGAGCATAATCCCAAAACGAAAATGGGAGAGTCGTAAGGCTCATCATAGATCTCACCATGTCTAGCAAGGTTCGATTTCTCCTTTCAGACACTCCATTATGTTGAAGAGTGTATGGAGGAGTAAGCTGTTGGACAATTCCACACGCTTTCAGATAATCCTTAAACTCTTGGCTTAAGTATTCACCATCGCGATCGGATCGAATAATCTTGATGGTTTTACCGAGTTGATTTTCTACTTCATTTTAAACTCTTTGAATGTTTCAAACACTTCATGTTTATGTTTAAGCAAGTAAACATAACCATAACGATTTAAATCATTCGTAAAAGTTATGAAGTAGCTAGCTCCTTTTCTTGACACATGTCTAAATGGGCCGCAAACATCGGTATGAATGAGTCCAAGAAGATCTTTAGCCCTCTCCGGTTTATGCAAAAAAGGTTTTCTCGTCATTTTGCCGGAAACACATGACTCGCATTTATCAAATGATTCATCATTTAATTGTAAAATCCCTTCACGTTGAAGTCTTTCAATGCGATTTTTGCCAATGTGTCCAAGACGACAGTGCCACAGACAAGTAGAGTCCAAGTTAGTCTTGGCTCTTTTGCTAACATTATACATTGAATTATTTGAATCACAACCACGCATGTCAATTTCATAAATACCATCACAAGTAATAGCATTAAAATAATGAACATTATTTTTAGAAACTGAAATGCCATAATCATTAAAAACATTAATGAATCCGTTGTCTTTCAACAAAGAAACTGAAACTACACCTCTAGTAATAGAAGGTGCATAATGACAATTGTCTAAAACAATAATTAAACCGGAAGGAAGAACTAAATGATATTCTCCAATAGCTTCAACAGGTGCTGGTAGACCATTGCCCACGAACAGCAGCAAAGCTCCGGGCTTCAGCTTCCTCCTTTTCCTAAGTGCCTGTAATTCATTACAGATATGAGTTCCACAGCCAGTGTCATAAACCCATGATTTACGCTTAGTAAAGGAAAATAATTCAATAGTGAAGATACCTGAAGTACTAGCAACGCTTGCTTGCTTCTTCTTCACATTCAACTCGGCAAGATACTTGGGACAGTTCCTCTTCCAGTGCCCGACTTCATTACAATGATGACAGGTCTGGTCTTTAGCCGGATGCTCTTTCTTAGCCGGAGGGGTTTTCTTTGGTTTGGGGGAATTAGCAGCTTGCTTACCCTTGCCTTTACCATCAAACTTGCCTTTAGCTTGGTGCGATTTCTTAGCTTTCTGGATCCGACCCCCCTTTATCATAAGGACATTTGGGTCATTGGCCTTCTTTGGAATCGTCTTCTCATATTCAATGAGCATAGCATGAAGTTCATTGACGCTTTTTTTCATAGAGTGCATGGTATAGTTTTGCACAAAACCCTCATATTCCTTCGTAAGGGATTTGAGAATCATGCCAACTTTTACCTCTTTATGATAAGCGTACTCCATCGAATCCAATTTGTCAAAAATGCTCTTCATCTTGAGCACATGACTGTTAACCGATTTTCCAGATTCAAGTTTCATGTCATGGAGTTCCACGACTAAGTCGAACAGTTCCACTCCAGCTTGTTTTTCATACAAGGATTTAAGTTCTGTGATCATATCATATGGAGTGTAGAGCTCGAATTGTTTTTGAAGCTCGGGAGACATGCTCGCAAGCATCAAACAACAAACTTCATTGAATCTAGTGTACTGAATCCTATATTCAGCTTTTTCAGCTGCTGTGGATTCAGCACTTGGTTCGGTTGGCCATTGTCTTTCAATGACATCCATGCGTTCCTCAACTCTTAGAACAATTCTCAGTTGACGATACCAGTCATTGAAATTTGATCCATTAAGCTTTTCTCTTTCAAACATTTGCCGAAAAGCATTGGTGTTTGTGGAAGGATTCATTGCCATCTACAAAACAGATTAAGTTCAAAAATCAGTATTTTCGATAATAAATCCTTAAGAAATCAATTACCCAATCTTTATCAAATAAAAAATTAATTTCATTAAGGCTAGGATCCAATTGACATACAATCATTTCATCAGTTGATCTGCTAGAAATGATTGTACTCAAAAGGTAAGTGACGAGCAGTAATTGCATTTCATGTGCAATTCCTAGTAAGAATGGGACCTACAAATGACACTTGATTCATCAAGCGATTTGTAGTCATGTTTTGTCCCATCTTTTGCCACGGGTCAAGGTCTCACCGCTTAACTCGCTTTAAGTCGTCCAACCAAGAACGCGCAAATTTGTCCACCACTGTGTACCAGTGAGTGGGATTTGCCATGCAACTGCCATTTCACCACTGTGTACCAGTGAGTGAAACAACAGCCAAATTTCACCACTGTGTACCAGTGAGTGGGATTTGCCATGCAACTGCCATTTCACCACTGTGTACCAGTGAGTGGGATTTGCCATGCAAATTTCACCACTGTGTACCAGTGAGTGGGATTTGCCATGCAACTGCCATTTCACCACTGTGTACCAGTGAGTAAAACAACAGCCACAAGTGTCCTTTACGAGTTGGGTGGCAATGACTTAAGTTTATTGGGTCAATCAATTTGATGTGTGATCAAAAAGTTATGTTTGAAGATTCATGCATATCTTCTAAACATAATATGTTTATAAAACTCATTTTTATTGCCTTTAAATACAAAAGAGCTCGGTAGCTCCATTCGAACGCACAAAGAAGCGCAAGGGCAAAGGTATGCGATAAACGCGATTTAAAAACCCGCCCTTTTAGGAGGCTAGCGCACTCCGACTTATACCTCTCTTAGAGTTTGTTCAAATGGGTGAGCCGGTGTATCTTTTGATTTTAGGGCACAAATTTTATAAACAAAATCTTATTTCGATATATTTAGTCAAGTTTATTTTTCCAAAAACAATTTTGCATACAATTTTCATAAAAAGGCAAAATTAAACTTACTAAATTTACAACTTAACAATTAAGGTAATCAACCTAATTTGGTCACTATGGTATAAGATTGGCTCCTCTTTCACATTGAAAGAGACCACATACATCAAGTTGCCTTGATTGCGTAAGCCAAAATTTCTATAACAAATTATCTACCATAAAAAAAAACAGGATGCTGATCTGGAAAATCATGACCAAATCTGGCCCTGGAGAAGGCCGAACTGGGCTTAGCACAAAACACAAAAGTTGTAGCCCTATGAGTCAAGCATCTACTGTAAAGATTTCAGCTTCCAAATCCTTACGGTTAATTAGTTATGATTTTTTTAGTGAACTGGTGTCAAACAGAAACTTTCACAAAACATAATCACATTGTCACACAATTAATTATTCAATTATCTAGCATAATTAACCCTAATGATCAAGATTTCATATCAATATATCTAAGTAATAATCATGAATAATTTGCATGAAAAATTCATGATTTTTACTTCTATTTAACAATTAAATAATTAAAAGGTACATCATAAACGCATGCAATTATCATATAATAATGCTTAAAGATCAAAACTTGGAATTAGGTTAAAAAAATTTTTTTTTTTTTTTATTTATTCCAGATCTGATTTCGAAATTAATAAAATAAAAAAAATTATATATATATTTTTTTCATTATTTTATTACAATTAAACAAATTAATTAATAAAATAATCAATAAGAATTACATAAAATTCTAAAAAATATAAAACCCTAACCCCCCTCAAATTTTGATCTTTTTGGTAATTAATAATCACATAGTAGGCTCGTGATACCACTGTTGGGTTATATAACAATTATCAAATTAAATCACAAAGCACGCAGCGGAAAATTAATCTATGTAATTAATTAATTAACCAAGAATAGAAACATGTACCTTTGATTTGAAGAAAAAAAAAAAAGAAACTTTTTTTTTTTTTTTTTATTTATTCCAGATCTGATTTCGTTATTAATAAAATAATCAATAAGAATTACATAAAATTCTAAAAAATATAAAACCCTAACCCCCCTCAAATTTTGATCTTTTTGGTAATTAATAATCACATAGTAGGCTCGTGATACCACTGTTGGGTTATATAACAATTATCAAATTAAATCACAAAGCACGCAGCGGAAAATTAATCTATGTAATTAATTAATTAACCAAGAATAGAAACATGTACCTTTGATTTGAAGAAAAATAAAGTAAGAAACTTTATGAGGATTTAAAATAAATCCCTCTACGTTTGCACACACGACACGCGAATGCTCGTATGCTAGTACTTGATCACGAACCGCAACGTTTGCTTTCTCTCTTGATTTGTCAAACAACTAAACCGAAAACCCTTTGCTTGTTTTGGAAGGATCGGCCGAAGCCAAGAGAGGAGAAAGAGGAGGAAGAAGAAGTGAGTAGGGTTTTTAGTTTTTCCTTTTTATAATTACTCTAAACCCTTTTCGTGTTTGATACAAACTAGGATTAGTATTTGACACAAACTAGGATTAGTATACAAATTAAGTTAATGGTTTAAAACCATTAACAAAACCGGCCCCTTTAATTCATAATTAGGAAACTTCTAGAATTTGACACAAACTAGGATTAGTATTTGAACAAACTAATTAGTATTTGACACAAACTAGATTAGTATTTGACACAAACTAGATTAGTATTTGACACAAACTAGATTAGTATTTGACACAAACTAGATTAGTATTTGACACAAACTAGATTAGTATTTGACACAAACTAGATTAGTATTTGACACAAACTAGATTAGTATTTGACACAAACTAGATTAGTATTTGACACAAACTAGATTAGTATTTGACACAAACTAGATTAGTATTTGACACAAACTAGATTAGTATTTGACACAAACTAGATTAGTATTTGACACAAACTAGATTAGTATTTGACACAAACTAGATTAGTATTTGACACAAACTAGATTAGTATTTGACACAAACTAGATTAGTATTTGACACAAACTAGATTAGTATTTGACACAAACTAGATTAGTATTTGACACAAACTAGATTAGTATTTGACACAAACTAGATTAGTATTTGACACAAACTAGATTAGTATTTGACACAAACTAGATTAGTATTTGATACAAACTAGGATTAGTATTTGACACAAACTAGGAAGAAGAAGTAAGTAGGGTTTTTAGTTTTTCCTTTTTATAATTACTCTAAACCCTTTTCGTGTTTGATACAAACTAGGATTAGTATTTGACACAAACTAGGATTAGTATTATATATTGAAAAACGAATATTAACATTTAACAATGATTGAACAATTCAAACGTATACAAATAGAAATATTAGAGACAACATTGTCAACGCCATTGTATACACCAAAAATGCAGGCCATCACTTTTACAAAAGTTGGAACCACACAAAACAACACAACACACCACAAACACTATTATTCTCACCATATTCCAACCTTCACACACACACACACAATGAACACTTTGACAACTTCTCATGAAGACCACTTTACTAAACTCCCACATGATGTTTTCATCTTAATCTTGACTAAAATCCATCAACAAGACTTCAAGTTCTTGTTCAGATGTTCTTTGGTTTCTAAACACTTTGCTTGTTTGATCCCTTTTATGCCTTGTGTTTCCATATCAATCTCTCCACCAAAAAGTTGTTTAAAACCCGGTTTAGATAACCCGAAAACGTCTTTGCAAGATGTTGCTGATCGGTTTATTGATAGGAAAATGGACTACTTGACTTCCCTTAGACCACAGATTCAAAATGCTTTGAGTTTTCTTAAAAAATTTGATAGTATTCGATATCTTGATGTTGTGTTTGTAACTGATGATGATCATGAAGATGATGAACAAGTGAAAGATGTCGGTTTTCGATATGGGTTTCTTCCGTCTTTAATCAACTGGAAAACTAAATTTGATTTCAAGTTACAAAGTTTTGTGTTTTTGTTTGCTCAATCAGTTGTTAAAAAAACAGAGGAAACAGAGGAGGGTATGGGTCTAGTTGATGTTGTTTCGGCTGAGGAACTCGAATTAAGGCTTTATTCGTCGTTTCATGGTGTCGTTGATTCCATCGAATGGGGGAATGTTATGTCGTGTTTATTAGTCCAACATCCAATGCTTAAAGAGATCACAATATCGGGTTCAAGAAAAGGAGGCAAAATATGCTTAAAAAATGAAGAAATTCTTGATTTGAGAAACTCTTTGTCACCAGAAGATGTCATGAAAATAGCTGGAAATGGTAATGGGATCGGTGTAACGATAAATGTGAAATCTGGGTATGTTCCGGTTTTGTGTTTGCCATTGTCGGGTTATGTGATGAAATCGGTGTCACTTGTCGTCGTGAGAGTAGGTAGACGGTTGTATCAACCGGGAGAAGATGGTTTTCGTTCAGAAACCGATAGTGATAGTGACAGTGAAAATGACTCGGATGAGGATCGTGAAACTGGCCATGTCGAGTATGATGAGAACGATATACTACATTGGGATTTCGATGCTGAAGAGGATGTTTTTCGCGAAGCTGTGACTACAATTTTGGTACATCACAAGGACAAAATGCATCGTGAAACCTAAATTGTTGCAAGTTTTTGAGTTTAACTTTACATTTATGTGTTACTTAATAAGTACTATATGAGTTATTATGCCTATAGAGTAGGCTAATTTTTGAATGTGGCTTCTTTTGTTGTCTAAAGAAACTTGTGTTGTTCACCTTCCAAACATTCATAGCAAGGATTTATGGCTTTGAACTCGTGGATTTTATTCAACGATTTGTGCTAGAGGTCTTCCTAGAAGCAGTCTCTCTACTCTCGGGAGGTATGACTGTGACCTCGCTCATACCTCGCCTTCGACGATCGTAAGTATTATTATTGTTGTTGTTGAACCTTTTGATTCTTTTTTGTTTTTATAAATAGTGTTTTGATATGAATACTAGACATTAATGGACCTGCAAGTTCCTTAATAAAACAGCAAATAACCTTTAATTGCATTGGATAGTGGTTGGATCTCGCTATCAAAATCATAAATACAAACCTTAATGAATTTCCCGAATTGTACTCCCATCATTTAACAAGTTCGGGATCGTCCCCCTTGGTCCCGGAACAGAAAATTCGTCGGTCAACAAACCATAAGAAATAAGTCAAGAACATATAATTGTCCCATTTGTAGCATGTAGATGAAACAAGTAGTATAGAACTTCAAGTAAATCTCCAGGTGAGAAGCACGCCGTAAGTGAGCAGACAAAGGTTAACCCCATCACGCTCGTTTAACTTTACTATATATCGATCACAAAAACACTAGTTTCTTATCCATATTTTATAAGAAACATACTAAAACATCCCGCGTCTCGTCTGCATTATCTAAAATTTTGAGAATGAGGTTTTAGTTCCACAACAAGTCTATGTCAAACAATGCCTGGGAGATCTTGTCCAATTAGTACAATATCAATTACTAGTACAAGAAAACCCATATAGACTTGCTCCACAAAGACCGGGAGATCTTGACTTATTATTAGTACATCATCTTGGTGGTCAAGGACCAAGACCATTTCAATAGCATCCTACACGTTATGCACATTCTGTACTTTTGGGTTGCCTCCAAAAGAGAATACAGTGGTCCAGATTTGTAGACTTAACCAAATCTAATAATATATGTTACTGATCATACCATTAACATTAATGAAAACATGATACTTATAAATAGGTAGAAACAATAATATGGAGACTGACAAATTCACAACTAAAAAGGCTGCAGATTAGAGACAATGCATTCTAGTTCATTCGACTATGCTTCCACACTTGTAAGTTTGGCGATTAAAGTGCTATTTAATGTTTATAAGTGTCAACAGTAACCCAATCCCGTCTTCGTGATATGTAAACAGTCTTACCCTTATCCAAAGGTAGAGAGACTGCTTCCAAATGACCTCCGACCATTTTGCAGGGAGTGAGGAGCGAAACCTTCATGCTCATGGACCAACGAGTTCATCTAGTGTGGGTAATCCATATTTTATCAGAAACATACTAAAAAGTATTCAACCATTTTGCATGGAAACATACTAAAACATCATGCTCATGGACCATCGAGTTCATCTAGTGTGGGTAATCCAGTTGACATGTGTACTCAGGAATCAGGATATAATAAAAGTTTTAAGAAATGGTGAAAGGTCCAATAATAGAGATAAAAAAGAAAAAAAGAAAAAAAGAAAAAAGGAGGTGGCAAAATGGATGGGTCGGTTTGGGTAACGGGTCAAAAATGGGTTCTCCATAGGTATGAATAACATGGGAAGGATCAGGTTGTCCCTGAAACATCTTGTCCAATTTAAAGATACATAAATATTTGATTCGCCATTGTACATGATGTCACGAAACTTGTGCTTTGGGTATATATGATATTAAGGGGGTTTAAGAATGGGATATATGAAATTTTGTCAATTTGGGTTACTTTCAACTGTTCAATCAGCTCCAAACAATTTCTTTTCAGCTCTATCTTTTACTTTTCACAATTGACCCATTAGCTATTAAACATTACCCATAAAAGTCACATATAGTGGTTCAAATGTGCTTCCTCTAGAGAGAACATAATCTCGGACATAACCATGAGTTAAATGTTGTATGCGGCTCAACGCCAACTTGCTAAAAACAGAACAGGTTGAGTTTCACCATGTTGATACAAAATATGTGATAAAGAAAATAACATTTACATTGGAGATGGTGGATGAGAAATAAAAAATTCATAAGATATTAGTGGCAAAGATATTAAAGTGTTCTTTACACAGGTATTCGAAGCAAATGAGAGAACAGTAGCAGTTACATACATAAGCATGAGAATTTAAATCCTTGATGGAATCATGGGAATGTTGTTCTGTAGGTATGCACAAGCAGCCGCCACTCCACTTCCGAGCTTCACAGGGTAACCCACATCCTTGAGCACCATCTCCACCCCTGCAAGACACCCTAGCAGTTGCAACTGCAAAAACAAATAATAATAAATCAAAATAAAATATATTAAAGTTGTTTTTACAATGATCATCTAATATTCATAGAGGTGTAAAATTCAACTCATTAGTCCTAACATTTACTTAGCTAAATGGCAAAGAGTCAAACTGGTTGAAATTCCTCCAAAGTCAAAATTTAAATCACTTGACCCCCTAAATACCCATTTTGGCTACCCAGATGACCCACTGATCTTTACTAAAGATTCATGATGTTTGAAGAAAAGATGAAAGAGGTATGCATACATCATTTAGGTGGCCAAGATGTCCTATTCTGAAGACTTTTCCAGCGACTTTGTTTAGCCCGAGACCCAAACTTAAGTTGTATCTCTTCCATCCCCTTCTAACAATTTCAGAACTATCAATATATGGAGGAACAACCACGGCGGTGACTGTGTCACTGAACCATTCCTCCTTTTGGGTGCAATTCTTCAAACCCCATGCTTCCACAGCAAGCCTGCCCATGAAAGTTGAAACAACAAAGTTAAAAGAATATTTCCATTTATGTTTCAGTTTATATTGATCTTGTAACATGAACCAACTCCTTGTACAGAAAACCATATTTTATTTTTGCTTTCAGTAAAATATTAAACGCAAAACCAGACGCATGTATGCTGTGTTTTCCTAAATCTATATTGATTGAAAGACGCAAAGTCTACTGCAGCAACAAACTCATAGCTGATTCTAAGTCCATCTCTCGTGGTATAACAGCAAAGTCACCACTAAGAGATAGAGGAGATAAAACTCACTCCAACAGCTCCTCTATATATCGAGAAGTTTTTAAAGGAAGCCAACTTTTATCTATATAACAGCAAAAGTCAACACTAACGGCCTGGGCTACTGACATGGCTATCTTTCACTAACGATTCCATGCACTAATGTCCAGCCATTTGTCAAACATTGAAAATAGAATTCAGTAACAACAAGATAAAGAATTTGACGGCCACAATTTAGTAGTATAAATTTGTGTGTGCATATGTTGTAGGGAAACAGGTAAATGTACCTATAAAAGTTTTCAAAATTTATGTGGTAAGTTTAGTATATTCACAACTCAGCAAGAGGTATATAAACTCATCAAGAAAGACACTTGCCTAGTTGCTGTGCCAAGACGGGTGTGCCTTGCAATCACGTTATCCAACCCTTCTTCAAAGATGAGTTCAAGAGCTGCTTTCAAACCATACAAAAGCTGTATGGATGGAGTGTATGGCCAGTATGTTCCCATCTTGTAGAATTTCAAGTAGTCCTTCCAGTCAAAGAAAACTCTAACCGACTTTGCAGTCTGAGAAGCCTCAATAGCTTTGGGGCTAGCACACACAATCCCCATACCAGTGGGAAGAGAGAGTGCTTTCTGAGAGCCAGTTAGAGCCACATCAATACCCCATTCATCCATGCGGAAGTCTAGAGCACATATGGATGACACCCCATCAACTAGGAACAGAGCTGGGTGCTGGTAGTGATCTGCAAGCATATAAAAACTGTTAGCTCATAGAAAAAATATGTATACTAAGGTAGCAACGCCTGTGAAACGGTTAAAGGGGATAATTCCATAAAAATGATATCCATCAAAAACCTTCCTAGCAAGGCTTCTTTAACTCATTTAGCGATATAAGTATTAGACAGAGAATTGTTTCTCTCTTTTATAGAACTTTAAAGTATGTAAATGCAGAAATGCAAGTTTATACTCCAAGTGATGTTTAGAGATGTAATCTCATATTCTTAGTATCAAAAGCATATGATTTTACCAAGTATTTTCCTTACGGAAGCCAAGTTGTTGGTAACTCCGGTGGCAGTTTCATTGTGGACGATGCAGACAGCCTTAATAGTGTGAGCGGTATCTGCAGCCAATTTTGATGCTAGAATTTCCAAGTCAGCACCACGACCCCACTCACTTTCCACCACGTCGACATTGAACCCAAGGCGCTGCTGCTGATCGACCCAAAGCAAACTGAACTGACCAATGACGAAAGACACAGTTCGGTCTCCAGGGGACAAGGTATTCGTCAGTGCACTTTCCCATGCACCAGTGCCTGGACAAATAACCAAATAATGCATCTTTTAATATCACTAGTAAGAAAACAGATAAGTGATTATATCAATAATTAGGAAATAGGAAATTTAGGCTTCATAATTCTGGATATGAATGAACCTGCTACAAAGAAAATATAAGATTGGCTAAATAAGAAGTACCTGTAGTTGGGATGAGAAAGGGAGTCCCAGAAGTGGTCTTGAAAATCTTTTTTACATCCTCAAGTAAAGTTTTTGTCAACGCAGGAATTGCAGGAGATCGATAGTCCTCATTGTTTCGGTTCATTGCACGAAGTACCTGATCCGGGATGTTGACCGGCCCCGGCACAAACAGATGGTTCCTTCCGGGTGCATTAAAGTAATCCATCTTTGTTCGACCTTTTGGAAGGGTAAAAAAGTGAATGACTAGGATAAAAAGGGTAAAAACATAAGTTATGTGACTAATAGTTCTACCACTACTTAAGTGTTGAAATCAGTGTTCTACAAAGCACAAATACATCAACATTTTTTAGGCGTATTTAGTTTCATTAACAAGTACCTTCGTTGTTTGATTTGTATTGTCAACTATATCAAGTCACTGGTGATGTGTAGCACATTTAGCAAGCATAACTTAAGTAAATTTAGAGATTATGTGGCTACAAGTATTACAAAAGTAGAGTAAATGTTAAGTAATTCTCTAAATCCTCTGGCAGATCCATCAGTCTTTAAACCTCGAATCTGTTTAAGAAACTTTTGCTTTCAAAAATATCCACATAGTTAACATACACATATTACAGAAAATGAGCGGAATTGATGTTTGAAACTTGAAAGCATACGTATCTAGTTCTTTAGCTTCTGATTTTAACGATGAGCAACCAAACGGTCAAAAGAGGGGTGAGACATCAATAAGCTTACCAAAACTAGGTATTATAAGCGATTTGCAAGTAGATTGAATCTAGCTTATTCCATCTACTGTTAATCTAAGGAAAACTTCAATACTAATTTTCATTCAGGTCATCAATACGCTTACTAAAAATCCAACTTTGTTAGGATTGCATTTTAACTACAAAAAACTATGAGTTTCCATATTATAGCTGACTACAAAGTTTAAACACTCATATGATCTGAAGCAAGAGTTTTAGGCCCCTGGTTTTTAGTGTGACGTGTTTACATATGATTCCGTCTTTAAACTAAAAAAAGAAGATTGTCTGTTGTTCATAGTTTTTTTTCACACAAAAATTGTTTTCAAGCGAATTGTAATCAAAGAAGCCAAACGTATGTCAACACTCTAGTATACCCAAATAATAAATCTGATCAACAAGTTCTAATTTTAACAATTAGCTTTAGGCCCTCAAAACACGCCCGGTGTGTACGATGAGAAAATTCAACACAATCAAGGCATGTGATACATAAAGATTATACAACTTAAAAAGCCATAAGAAGTGCTGGTTTATTGATCATACCTGATGGGTGTGTAGACTGACTGAATGAATGTGTGGAAACAAACAGATGAAAAATCCAAAAAGGAAGGGAAATGTAATTTATAAGAGGGCGGGAGAAGATATGTGGGTCCCTCTAACATTAGATAAGAACTCCAGTGAGCCTCATTTTTTTGAACTCTACGGCTAATACTAATCATATTATTATAATTTTTATATAAATATATATAAATTAATTTAATTTATGTATGTATGTATATGCTTTTGCCACCTAGTCACTCTCTATCTTCATATTATTTATTATGTATGTAATAGTACATAATAATTATGCTTAATGATTAATCTTTTCTCTTAATCATAAGAAAAAAATATCAGCCAATTTTACATTTTAGTTTATATCTATATAATCCACACATTGAGAATCATAGTATTGCATTCATATCCATGATTACACTTGTATTATTTCATTTTTATGTACAAGGGGATAACTTGGATGATGTTAACATCATCTTTGTTAGATGATGTTGCTCTCACAAACCATAAAAATTCATGGGGGGCTTTTTGACATGTGTAAAATTGATGTTAGTGAGTATGTGAGAGCAACATCATCTAACAAAGATGATGTTAACATGATAAATCATTTTCCCTTATGTACAATACACTTATATTTTGCTAACCGAATCCGCTATAGTTAACATGCATAAAAGTGGAGAAAAGTATCGTAATTGAAAATAATCGTTTATAATCGACCTTCATGTACAATAATTTTCAGCGTGTTAATTGAAACGTTCCATTTTAATCTGTTAATATATTCCAAATTACATATATGGAAGTAAAGCTGTTAATATTTCATATACATATTTAAACCAAGTGTAGGATAAAGTTTTTAGGAGGTAGCTAGATGTAAATGATGAATATTAACAACATCCACTTGATTCTTACCCTTTTAAGAAAGGAAATATGAGGTTGAAACCAAATTAAGATAAAGTGATAGAAAGGAAGGATGCTTGTAAGCCACACCCTCATTTGTGGAACACCACCCTCCTTTTCTTCTTCTTCTTCTTTTTGGAACTACTCTTCCATCCTCATCTTCATTCTACATTCAAAAAAAAAAAAAAAAACGCTTCTTATACGTACACATGCTTTGCTAACAAGTATATAAAATCAAATAAGATTACAATCATAAATAAGCTGAACCTCCAAAATTTTGATATAGAACAGCTACTACAAGACAGTTGAATTAATGGCTTATTAACCAATCACATCGCTTCGATTTCATCAAATTGACTTTTCGCTTATGTCATCATTTAGTTTAATTATAAATTAAAATTTCTAATAATCATTATCCAAATATATTATTATATTAATATTCGTAGAAAAAGTCTCACTAATTTACACTTTTTTGTTTTCCATCAATAATTTACACTTTTTAGCCCTAAATACTTAATTTATATTTATTACAAATTTTAGCATCAACTTGATAAGAATTGAAAGGACCAGACTCGATAAACCGAAAACGACAAATATTTTTTTTGAAAGGACCAGACTCGATAAACCGAAAACGACAAATATTTTTTTTTTTTTTTTTTTTTTCAGTGATAACCCACTGCGCCGCAGTGGGTCTGATACACTCCCACTGCGCCGCAGTGGGAACTCACTGGTCTCAGGCCTGTGCAGAATTTAGCAAACCAACTTTTCCTTTAACACAAAACTCAAATCCAAACCTTTCAAAACCATGACTAAGACTTCAAATTTTTTGTGATTTTTTTTTTTTTTCAGTGATAACCCACTGCGCCGCAGTGGGAACTCACTGGTCTCAGGCCTGTGCAGAATTTAGCAAACCAACTTTTCCTTTAACACAAAACTCAAATCCAAACCTTTCAAAACCATGACTAAGACTTCAAATCATATAAAAAGCACCATTACCACATAATATGCCCTTCATAAACAATTTGCAATTACATGATACTTCAAAAGACCATAAGACCCAACTATTTTCAGAAGATACATGATCATTATTGATAAATATACAACCATGGTTTCAAGAGCCATAACGAGGTGGGATCACTAAGTATCTATCAAATCTTCCGCACATGCCAGAATACCTTCAAGAACACTAATCACCTCAAAGCACTACTAGTAAATCACTTGTTCCCTCTTCCGGAACCTATAAAAGATGAACAACTAAAAGAATAAGCTTTACGCTTAGTGAGTACGTTTATATACAAATATGCACATTTTGAAACAACTCATAAGGATAGGATAACCTACATTACCACAATAACACCTCATTCAAAATAAACCTTCACATCAACACACTATGTGACACCATGAAATCAGTCAACCATATAAAATCACACTAGCCATCAATCAATTCACATAGCCATATCATAATTCCATGGGTCTTACTTCTTGCAACTCTTCACAATTACACAACATATGTACGCTTCTGTACATCCAAATAACCAAATAAACATCTCATTCACATACAAATCACATTGCCATACCCCGTATGGTCTTTATCCCATCATTCAAATACGTCATATAGATTATACCATCATTATGTAATCGGACCAACATGTGAATAGTCATATATAAGAGTACTCACCTCAATGATGAACTACCGAATTGAAGATGACCACCTGAACACCTATTATCACCTTCAACCTAGCAATAATCACAACATGCATATAAGGCCATCTAGTAACCCATCACCTACAAGACTATCTATCCATAACCACTGATTGCATTATCATTCTTTTTACCCATTTAAATTCCCATTATATTATTTAGTTTGTTCATTTAAAAATCTCATTTTACATAATTTCCAATTATATCAAATTCTAAGAACCAAATCTTGACTTTAATCACCATAACACATTTTATATAACCAAATAAACATCTCATTCACATACAAATCACATTGCCATACCCCGTATGGTCTTTATCCCATCATTCAAATACGTCATATAGATTATACCATCATTATGTAATCGGACCAACATGTGAATAGTCATATATAAGAGTACTCACCTCAATGATGAACTACCGAATTGAAGATGACCACCTGAACACCTATTATCACCTTCAACCTAGCAATAATCACAACATGCATATAAGGCCATCTAGTAACCCATCACCTACAAGACTATCTATCCATAACCACTGATTGCATTATCATTCTTTTTACCCATTTAAATTCCCATTATATTATTTAGTTTGTTCATTTAAAAATCTCATTTTACATAATTTCCAATTATATCAAATTCTAAGAACCAAATCTTGACTTTAATCACCATAACACATTTTATATAACAACCCCCAAATTTCATTAATCTCAAGAACCCTAGCTTAAATTAAAATCAATATGACCCATTTCACTAAAAACCCCAAATCAATTGTATTGCATGAACCCTAATTGAGATAAATCCCCAAAACCCATTTTGCTAGAAACCCCAATTCTATGAACCCTAAATTTCTCAAAGCACATAGTAATCAAAGCTCATACCTTAAAGAATAACAAAAAGGAAAGTTAACTAGTCTTCTTCCTCCTTCCTCCTCTTGATTTTCGGCCACATACACCAACAACACCAAAATCTCCCAAGTTTACTTTCTAGTAAATTGAATGTTATTATTATTGTTGTTTTCTTTTGAAGAATTCTTGAATGATAGAATATTATTGTTATTCTTGTTGATGATTAAGAGATTTTGATTTGTGAGAGGAGTTGAAATTGATTGGAAGAAATGAGAAGAAGAAGGTTCAAGAAGGAGTGTATGAAGGAATGGAAAATATGACTCATAAACCTGGAAGGATGGCTGGCACTCCATAGTGATGCCACGCCCCTTATTCAATTTTGTGGGTATTTTACCCGCTATCCGTTAAAGTTCCAACTAAATTAACCCCATAACTCAAAATTAAATACTAGGAAATTATTTTAAAGGTAAAACTATAATAAGATTATTAAATTTATATTTTAAAACATATAATAAGGGAAAAATTATAATTATATTAATATTAACAATCTTTAATTGATTATACATACGATGTATATTCTGATATGCAAAACTTTAGGTTGTCTACAATTGTAATACTATAAGATTACATTTATCAACTCCTTAAAAAACTATCACCAAACAATCTTCTTTTATATTACGATTCATATCTTTTTTCACTTTGTCAAACTTAAAATTCAATATCCATATTTACACAAACTCATTAACAATATGAACAACAATTCAAGAAATCTTCTTGGGAAACATAAACTCAAAAAACGAAAAATTAATTAGCATATGGTTCATCATTATATGAAGTCCCAATCAATTATATGATAAAAAAACGGAATATCGAGATGTACACATCTAAATTATTCCCCTATTAAATAAAAAATACATTATCGTAATGTTTGTCTGTAACAAAATACATTGACATGGACGACCCAACTTATATTTGTAACTCATGTCATAAGTCCCGTGTCCAGTATTGGACACGGGTCTAAAATCTAGTTCAAGACTATTTACTTCTTAAGTTCATATAGTTGTTACAATTGACTACGTGTTAAAAGACTGTCTACTTTCTATCATTTTACAGTTTATACAGATTTTAAATTTTTTCTTTAAACCCTTTATAATTTCAATATTGTAAATTACCAACATATATTACATCATAATGCTATTCATTACCTTCTTTATACATATAATTAAAATTCTCCACTTTTATAATTAACTTATGGAAAATGATAATGACAGCCCTTATGGCTGTCACTAACAACTTATTACATGCTTAAAAACTTGTACATTATATATTAAAAACCGCCCCCTGAATTTTCTAACAGCAAGGTACTAATTTTAATGCACCCAATTAGTTTTAACTGACAGCCCTTAGGGTTGTCATTAACAAAACCCTTAACTTATATAATCATCTACTTATTTTATGTTAGTTATATTTTTAAAAATTGATTATAAAAATCACATGGAAATACCTTATAAAACAAAGGACTTACTAAAAATTAACACAGACATAAAATATTATTGATTATGCATAGCGAATTGCATTAACTTTTTTACTATTAAATTAACGACCATCGTCAAAAATTCTCAACACAATTTGTGTTGCATTACATGAACACTATGCTTGTAAACTTTAAACAAGTCTAACACAAGATTTTACAATGTCTAGTCAATCTCTAAACGATTTCCAAGTTATCTTCTACCGATCATCAATGGCCACATGATAATCAAACGTTTTGATTTTATTCAGCATTCCTCTTTTGGAATTATCGAAACATATTTATACAGTTGTTGTAATACTTGTATTCTCTTCGTCCATAACTTTGCAAGATTCTTTTACATTTTGGCTCACAGAATCAAATTCCAGATTATATAAAGCCAATGAACTTTAGCGAACCCACCACCACCACCTTGTGCAGCATACAGTTCTATTTTATACTCCAAAATATAAAAATGAGTTTAATACCATTTTTGGACTTCATAGGCTAACCATACATTTTCATACCTGTGCTAACTGCTAATATATATACGTTAGCCCAAGGAAACTCTGTCACCAACTTCTCAACGTGCTCCTTTACATACACCAAGACATGGCATGCACTTCTTAATAAATTGAATGTTTTTTTCTATGAAGGTAAACATATGTGAAGAGAACGATTATTACATTATTTTCTATAGATAGAAATAAGGATGCTTACTAGTAGTGAGATCAACATTCACCTAAAGTGATTTAGTATGATTATGATTCTCTACCCAGACATTTGAAACGTCAAGTAACATAAAGCTGGCCTGATGGAATATCATGATGCGATTCGGAAAATGACTACTAGGAATGACTGAAGCAAGTGTTTGTTTACAGGTAACATCACCATTGATGGGGTCCTACACATTTTTAGCCTGAATTGGGACCAAAATATTAATCGACTTTGGAACAGAACTTAACGTGAACAAAATAACTCCCTGTGTCACTGCATAAATCTTGCTAAAGTCCAACCTTTTGATCACTCTGGATTCAGCGTACACAAATCCTGGTAAATTCCAAGCAACTGACAATATAAGACCACATTCCCACCTGTTAAATGTTGTCAGAAGAGTAATGAAAATTGATGTATTGAATAATTAAAGGAAAAAAAATCACAAAGTTACCTAGACGTTTTCATTTGTTTATCTTGATGAAGAAATACAAATTAATCCTGCTAAAAGACTTTGGAAATCAAACAACCAATACAGTCGATAAAAAGAAAAAAGTACAACTGGCTAGAAGCATCAACGTAGGAGTAGAACCTTATGAAGTATAGGCATCAGATCAAATATGAAACTTGTAACAACACTACTCACATCAAAAAGTGACTGGTATTTGGTTTCACCAAAACCATGATAGTGTACAATTTCGGATACATACAAACTGTTTTCTATATCTCAAAAGGGTGCTACTAAATCCGTTAACCACTCACTATATATGAGAAAACGAACCAAGTCCCTAAATCAATTTTTAAAAAATATATATCTAAGAAAAAAATAAGACCAAAAGCTTCTATGGTTGCATGATTCCATTTACTATGTCCTTTGTTTCTTTGTGAGGCAGATATCCAATGATCTTCAGAATCACCACCTGCTTAATGCAGCATTGTTATACGGCTTCACAAATGAATATGCTTTATGCTTTATTCCCATGAGACAAAAATTGATTTATGAACGAGGGCAGAGATTGCAACCCACAATTGTCTGGTCCCCAATAGTAAGTGGAACAATATATAGACTTGATACCTCATGTAAAACCTTGTTTAGGACCAAAAGCAGGCTGGCGTGTCCTGTGAGGCCTATCTTCAGTAAAGGGTCTACTGTCAGATGGTGCAGCCCCAAGAATTCCCAAACTTGTATCGGGTATGCGCATGGTACCATTAATGAAAGCCCGTGGCGGCAATTGTGGTTGTAAATGAGTATTCGGGTCAGAATCGACTCTTCTTCTCCTTTTCCATGCTTCAAATTTTGCTGTATCAAGGCCTTTATTTATCAATGCAGATGATTGATCATATGCTTCATTTCTAAAACCTCTTCCATTCATTTGGGAAGTACCCGTTCCTGCTGCAGCCTCTTTCTCTTGTTTGAGTTTGGTATAGATCTGTTGAAGTTTGCCACCCGATAAATTTGAAAAGGTTGAGACATAATTCCATAGTCGTGTTGTCATCCCTGATTAATCAACAACATTATGAGTTCACAGAAATCTGAAATTCAAAGGTGGCATGGTCTAGTCATGACACATTGTGTAGAGCATAGGTGAATGTGCCACATAGGAGAGTATTACAAGAGACTTTTTTGTGGTTCTCAAGATAGAGGTAGGAGTTGAGCGTGTAGGATAACGGGGCAAAAGCAGATTCTGATTAAAAAGTGTAAACATGGGTCAGGTCAGGTTGCACTGAAAATATAGCTTAATTCAACTGTTGACCATGTCCAATTAATTTAATTTATGTAGCTTAATCATTTGGCCCATTCTCTTTGTACTTAACTTGATCAGCTTAAGACACAACCCATACCAACCTATTTTTGGTTGAATGGGTCAGAAAAAGACAATAATTCCATGGAATAAAGTCACTCACTTTCTTGCTTATGGAGATCCTCTTCGTGGTCAGTAACAATTTGATCAATCTTTCGCCCAAGAAGCTGTAAATAAGTTCTAATTCTCTGAAGAACCTGAAGACATTTCAACAATTAAAAGAACACTTAACTACGTTCCTAAGAAAACATTGGCACCCTTTTCACAAGGATGTTAAAAGGATGAGTTACAAAAATAGATACAATAATGAACCTTTTCTTTAGGAAGATCTGCACTGGTGGTTTGTAATCTGTGAAGACGCTCGAGGGTCTTTTTCTCTTCTGTTAGGACATCTTCACACCATTCCATCCATTTTACTTCCTTGAACTGTTCATACACTTCTTCAGTGTCTGACATTTCACCTTCCTCTTTAACCAAAGCCTCATTTTTCTTGCCACGGGTCATCCTCAGTTTACTATTTTGGACTTTTAATTCTGGAGATCCTTGTCTCCATTGTTTGCCTCTGCCACGTGAAGTTGGCATGTCGGGAGGATGATCCTTCTGCTTTTTAGAACCCCTACGACCCCCTTTATTCCCAGAATTCTTACCACCAACAGCGACAAGTTCCTTTAAACAATCACGAGATATTTTTTCAGCTATAAACGCTCAACATGTAGAACAAAAGCTTAACACTCTGATCAATATCATAACACATAGAACTGATCTATTACTTATTGCACTGATGTGAATTAAACGCCTACAGCTGAATTTCACATGTAGCAATTGATAACCAAAATCATGAACATGATAGCGAAGGATGCATAGAAATCAACAAGATTAAAAAAGCAAAACAAGCCAAAAAGATAGATAATAAAAGCTTAATCTTGAAATAATTAACACGAATGATATAGCCAGCATACAGTAAAAGAACACTATAACATCACTTACCATTTCAAGAAGTTGAGAAGCTCGTTCTTTCAATTGGGGAGCTCGTGGTAGAAAAGTTTCATGGTGCTGAAGTTCCACCGGAGCAATCTTCTTCAAAAGGCCAAGCTTTTCGTCCAGCCTTATCTTTTCCCAATTCCCAAATCCATGATAATGGATTCCCAGTAGCAGCCTTGCATCATCCTCTGAAGCAAAGAACAGAGACAGATTATAGTTCAAGCAGAAGATCATATATGTGACATTTTCAACCCATTTACTAATGAATAGGTTGATACAGGTTATGTTTTGCCTCTAACAAACTAAATGGGTCAAAAACAAAGGAACAAAAGTTGTCAAAATGTAATTTTAATGCATAGAAGTGTAGAACCTCCTAAATTAATTTCTTCAAAATAACTGAATTTATATTGAGATAATATGTACTGAAGACTAACTTATAATAGAAAATGATAAATGCACCATAGTTTTTGATCGATTTACCATATAGTACAGCTTTTTCAGCACACTTTACAACTCTGTATGGCATATTTGTGGTAGGTATGTCCATTTGTTTGGTAAGTATATCACTTCCCATTTATAAAAGGATAAAATGTGTTTCAAATTGACCCATCCAGACAAATCCCAGAAATAAATACCTATTTTGACCAAAGCCATATAGACCCATTACCTGTTTCAAACTTCGTGGAACCTCTTGCTAACCCACCAACATAAACATCAAGGCAATGAAAAAAGTATAACTTACTCTGGTTCCACCCACAACCTTTGGACCAAGTTGCAGGTTTCAGGTACATCAAAGCCTGAAACTGTGAGATTGGATCATTGTAGCGGTTAATGCGCTTTGAAAGGAGTTGAAGTTCTTCGACGCGGCTTAGTAATTCATCAGCCTTTACAGGGACACCAAAAAAATCCAACAAAGGACCCTAGAGGTGAATTCATTTTTCACAGTTAGCCACATCACAACTACTCCTCAAACAGACATAAGCAGAGGCTAATCATTGATACAGAAAATATAAAGAGAAAAAGGAGTCGATTAAAACCTTCGCGTCCAGAATCCCTCCCTTAACCGCTTCTCTGCAACCATCCAACAACGCATCAAAAAGCTCAACCTGTGCCTCTATCGGAGCAGCCTCAACAGATCCACCAGCCTCAGCTGCTATTAAGCTAATTTGACTATCATTTCCAAACTTCTTAAGCTGATTTTAGAGAAGGAAATCTGAATTAGTCATGGACCCCTCCTGCCACATTTACATTCAAAAAAACTAACGGCAAAATTGTAATCACAACAAAGATTAAACCACTAGTTACTGAAAAGCCCCATATTCAGCATAAGCAAAAATCAATCAAACACAAACTTTCTAACGAGAAACTGCTTAGCTGGCTAATCACCAATGAGAATGTAAAAAAACAGCAACGAAACCCAATCCCGCCAAGGACGGGGTATGGGGGAGATGGATGTAGACGGTCATACCGCTACCCGAAGGTAGAGCCTGGTATTAAATTATGTATATATGTGTGCACGTGTGTGTGGGCATTTATGTGTGTAAATGTGAATGTATGCATATATTAAAGCATGTACAACATACAAGAATAAAAGCAATTAAGCATATATGGTTATACAATCAAGTAAGAATATATAACAACCATGAAGTTGGGCAAATCGCCCGGAGCTATGGAGAAATAATTATGTTTGGAGAAAATTAGTTAATACCATTTGGAATGGTACACTCATAAGACCAAAGAACACTTTAATAAAGTAGAGTAAATGCAAATAATTGCATTAATAAAAATAATAGGAGTGGTGAGTAACGATAAAACGTAATGAAAGAGATCTACAAAGATAGGTTTTGACCAAGTGGATATTTATTGGGGACTAAAAAAATGAACATTAAGCAAAACAGAATAGACAAATCTCACCGCACGAAAAAATCGTGTAGCATCTCTCTTCGGCAAGCTGCCATATGACCACCCTCTTGTTTGTGCAGAAGCTCCCTCAAGTGCTGGTGGTTGATAGCTAGAATAATCAGGCTTCCGGCGCTTCATCGCTTTGTCTTGTGATTCAACACCCTTCTTTTTCCTCTTATTACTTCTTTCAGGTGGGACAGCCTCTGCATAACTCTTGCTATTCCGTGCAGCTCGAGGAGCTAAAGCTTCCTACATTAGATAATACATCGCTAATCATACAGAGAATTCTCACGATGATATTTATAGCTTCTCAAAAGAAATATGGCTACAAAACAACGACGTTGCAAGAGAGGATATGTACACACATCAGCTTGTGCAACGGCATCAGGTTTTATCCAGCGACTCCAAAAACTTCCATCATCTTCTGCAGAACCGAAATTTGCAACCTGCAATTGAAGTAAAAGAAAAATTTTAAAAAGAGAGAAATGTTAGACCCATATACAACCATGTAGTGCCAGATACTCCAGTGTATACTGTTAACCTATCACATTTCACATATATAACCCAGAAAATAATGAAAGTTTAAAAATATCTGCGAATACTACAAAAACTAATGCAGCTATTTTATGGTACTCTTGCCTTAAATGCACTCAGCAATTCATGCCCTGCTTCTTCTCCAGTTCCTTTCTGTTCAACTTTCTCAGCTCTTTCAAGAATTTCATCAATATCCATGCTTAGAAGGCGCTTTTTGTTTTCTTCGTCATTTCTATCTTCTTTAAACAGCTCCTCTGCTCCAAATCTCAAAATAGCAGATAACTCATTCTGAACCATTAAAAAAAAGAAGAATTAGATGAAGAATGAATTCTTTAAAATTCACAATACCATGTAGTTACTTTTCATCAAGCCACAGATAAAGATAACTGCTTCCTGATTCTTCAAATAGCCAAAACATAATACCTTGTCAAATCCACTCCCTTTTTTTGCTTCTTTCTTCTCCAATCTTCCCTCAGCATTTAGTTTCTGAATAACCAAATGATCAAGTACCTGAAAAGAAAATAATCCAAACATAAATTTTTAAATTAAAAAAAAACAAGTGTATCGGTGTTGGCACATCAAAGGACACAAATATATATATATATATATACACACATATCATATGATAATTATGATAAAAATAATAATAGTGTATCGTTCTATATAAAGCGAACACATTTCAACGGATTCAACATGCAGATTGATACATAAATCTATATGCATCTATTTACATATAATATATAAATAAATGGCAGATAAAAATCTCAGCTAATTACACATGCACGCGGGACAAAGCATGCAAATTGCAATTTATAAAGAACAAAATACAACAAAAGAATATACCATCTTCTTTTTTGCACGTTCCAAAATGTCTTCTTCAACACTTTTGCTTGTTACAAACCTATAGATATTAACAACATCTTGCTGTCCGATTCTATGAGCTCGGCTCATTGCCTATACAAGACCAGTTGACAAAAAAAAATCATCATTATGGATAAATTAGAGTTTGGAGATGCATTGAAATTCATAATAGGGTTGGCCCAAAACCTGCAGATCGTTTTGAGGATTCCAGTCAGAGTCAAAGATGATGACTGTATCGGCCGTCGCAAGGTTAATACCTAAACCACCAGCACGAGTAGAAAGAAGGAAGCAGAAATCATCACTGCCAGGGGCATTAAAATGCTCCATAGCTTGGTGGCGTACCTCAGCCTTTGTGCTTCCATCGAGTCTTTGAAACTTGAATCCCTTAATAGACAAATAATCTGCTAGAATATCCAGCATCTTAACCATCTACATTGCGAAGATACAGATTAGCCGATAAACTTGAATGAGTACCATCTAACACAAGAAGACACAACCAACACAGCCTCAATATGCCATAGTACTTATGTTGGACAAACACGAAAGCTGAGTTGTATTTCATATGATTAAAACAAAAACATGCAAGACATAATCATTAAGTGTGATTACACAACTTTACTACAGATAATGATTAGCTTAACATGGCATTTTAATCCAGTGACCGGACACCTTAAATATGACCCACTAAGATACAGTTAAAACTTCAAATTGATTTTGTTGGACAATGAGATAATAAATGCTGGTGCAGCTGATATAAAAATCTGAGCAGCCACATATGTCGCTAACAAAAACTCCCAGTTGTGGCCTCAAATCAGTTTTTGATACAGAAGATTCTGCAGAAACTAATCTATCAAAAAGTACTTCAATAATGATGTTACTATTCATACAAGGAAACCAAGAACTTGGCATGTATTCAAGTTTGTGAGATAGTAGTCAATACATCTCAGGAAGCCTCATCCATTATTTACTACGAAGATGTTGATATCTTGAAAAATTGTTACGAACATTACAGGAAACTAATGTGGGTTATATTCTTTTATTGTAAATTTGTAATATGAGAGTTACTTATCTTCGGTATGCTCCAAGTTAAGTGTTACCTTCAGAAATGGTAGCAACATTAGCATGTATTCATTAACTTTAGCAATTGATCACTTTGCAAGGGAAATCACAATTTTCGAATGCTTTTTTTAGAATCAATTAAGAAAGGCATTTCACATATTTTCAGTAAAGTTTTTTAATGAAAAGTTCACAACCTAAAACAATCAACTCACCGCTACCAAACGATGAATAAATCACTGGACAAATATAGTGGCAATCTGGAACTGATTTATAGTACTTTTCACTTATACATCATATCAGTTCACCCGAACTTTTTTAATTTCAAATCCTTTATGCTTTTACTATATCCTCAAAATTGTCACTATTTAGTTACATGTGTGTGATCGATGGCACGAGTGCCAGCAACAAAGAATTGAATCCTGTCCAAGTAATTACAATCTATTGAGCCTAAGGAGAAGCTAAAGCTTTACTAATAAAATGATACTTTCTGTAGTGGCCATTCCTTGTCAATACATGTAAAGCATGTAAAATACCTGTGAAAATATTAAAACCCGGTGATTTGTTTCGTGCAACCTATCGAGAAGCTTGTCCAAGATAACTAGCTTCCCACTGCTGAGAATTACCCGTTCCAATTTACTGCTACCAGTAATTCCGGAGTCCCCACCATAACCATGATCAGCACTTTCGAACAAGAATGGGTGATTACAACATTTCTTCAACTCAACCACAATGTTCAAAAGAGAAACCTGCAAAATTACAATATATGGAAGTCAAACTGGGCTTGGTCACACAAGCCCTTAACCCAAGTGGGGGTATCCAAGTAGTTTAGACACTAGACTTTCATATAATAATATGAAAGTCAATGTCTCAGTATGATTTGAGAGTGAGAGAGAGAGAGAGATTTTAGGACGAAAAGAGAGCTGCTAATCATGAAGGTTATGTGGTCAATACACCAAGAAAAAGAGCAATTTCAAACAAACGATCTCGTGAATAAAATATGTAGGTTGAAGACTTGGTATTGATAGGTTATTAGTGGTTAGAGTTTGAGTTTAGTAATGTTTAGAGTCTGAGACATTGGGAGATCCGCAATTCTCAGATTGTAGAAACCACCTATGGCTAATTCTATGTTGTTTCTGATTGTCAATACAAATTCTGCCCCCGGTCGTATCACTTTTACATCCTATAACAGCAGAAACATGAATACTAACCTGATTCCCACGAACACCTTTATTTAAGTCACGAAAGTTGCGCTCCAAAATCCACTTATAATACCTAGGAAATTAACCAGTACCATTGCGGGTAAGGGGCAAGATATAATAAAACCATATGCCAATAAAATGGATAGAAAATTACTGCTTCTGTAGAGGTGACATTTCAACCCGGAGAACACGCTCAATCTTTGGAGGCAGGGACTTCTCAACATCTTTTATAACTCTTCGCAAAATGTGGGGCCGCAACTCCATATGGAGATTTGCAAGCTATAAAAGTAAAGCATAATCACATTAGGATTTGGTTAGACCTTTCAAAAAATTTCATTTTAGCTTGCCAATCAACTTTATCATTTTTTGTAAATTTCAAGTCAACATGTGACTGTAGGCTCCATTTACTAGATGGAAAATGAAGATGGGAGACAGAATGAACAAAGAAATCTGTAACAAGCACAGATACCATTTTTCTGTTCGTTCTTTGGTGTAGGGGGAACATATACACGCACAAAAGCTCAGACCATACCAAGATAAGCAAAGAGGTAAAAGCATAAGTAAACAAAAATAAACGTATAAAAGCCAACAAGTACCTCAATTTCATTAAACGAACTAAGATTCTTGTAATTCTGCACAAATTCATCCTTGCTGTTGAATTTATCTGAGTCGAGAAAGTGAAGCAAGGCCCTGTCATCACATAAAGATCAAGCAAAAAAGAAGTACAATGAGAAATCATTCGACAGATCCTACACAAGAGAACTAACAACTACTTGTGATGGACTCCCCCTTCAGTTGTCCATTTTTTGTTTAAGACAGAGATGTTACTAATATAATTTTTTTCAAAAAAAAAAAAAAAAAAACAAAATCTTCACTTATTCCTATGTCAGACACATAGAAGAATAGGTCCAAAGACTAAAGGTAGAAATTACATAAAGTTCATTCTGTTCTAGGCAGTGACATTACTGATGTGAATTTTCCCGACTGATGAAAACAATTCCTATGTCAGTCGCATAGAAGAATAGGTCCAAAGGCTGAGGTGGGAATTACAGAAAGTCAAACTTATACTTGACAACCTTTATCATTATGGAGAAGTTCAAAGAGACGCCCAAATAGAAGAGGTATTTCAATTGTGACACATTAGCTATTGACATACAACCTTTTCAAACATTCACCGCGTCGTTTCTTCGTTGTACGAGTCTTTTCATTTGCCCACAAATCAGGCTTGTTTGAGTCAAAAGTCGGTTTTGGAATTTGCTTTAAGTTTAACACGTTCACCTTTTTGGCCTTGGATATTATCTAAAAGACAATGTCATTTATTAAAAAATATTTTAATTTCTAATTATCTGAAAACAGAATATATGTGCTGTAGTGGTATGCTTACTGAGCACATCTTTTCAATATATACGATAAATCATTTACTATTAAATTTCCGGTTTGCTTGGTTTTAAAAGGCGCTAAGCGCACAAAAGCGATAGGGTCCATTTCTGAAGCGCTAAGCGGAAAAGCGGTGAGATTTTCGTACACGAGGCGCACGGTTTAAATATAAGTTTATTTATTATTTATATGTAATATATACTACAAAACTAATATTTTTACATCTAAACTTTGGATAATTGAAAGATATATATAATTTAACTTATAAACAATTCTTATGTACAACATAAAAAGCTTTTTGTACAATTTAAAGAAGCTTAAACTTCATGATATATTAGAAAAGTAAGAAAAAAAGAGCAAGGAACGCTTCTGTGTTAAAACCAAGCCGGTTTGAGTTAACATTTGAATATATTTGATGTAATTATTTCACGCAATGTTTTTTTTATTAATATAATGTTTCATTTAATTATATAATGCTTTTATTTTATACATATATGTTTTTTATACTATTGTGTTTAATTAAGAAGTGATGAAGAAAGTAAAGTGGTGTTATTGGCAGGGGGGTGTGTCAGTGGGTGTGTCAGTTTAGAAGTGATGACTAGGTGCTGATTTGGCAAAACTGATGAGGAAGGGGCGAAGTCACTATTGGGAGTGGTCTAACTATTCTTTCATGCTTATCCTCTACCACACAATAGCTCCGCAAAGTGTTGCTACAAACCAGCCAAAGGTGTCAAGAAAGTTACATGTAGAAAATGAGCTATACACACTAACCAACCCTTGGTTTAAAGAACATAAATTATGTTGCTAGCAAGGTACTAAACATTTAACAACAGTGCAAAAATAGAAATCATCCACAGCCACAGTTGACAGTTTGAGAAAATAACGTTAAGCAACAGCATTGCAATAAAAGATAAACATTACCATAGTTCTTCAACACTGTTTTGCAAAGGAGTGCCAGTAATAAGGAGCTTGTTTTTTGTCCTGAACTCCTATTAAAATAAATGTTCTCATATAAGCCATGATAACTGCAAAAAAAGGAGAGGGATTATATACCCATATACCTTGAGTGCCATATATAATGACGCTTCGCTATTTTTCAATCTATGTGCTTCATCAACCATAAGATAGTTCCACTTAATTGTTGATAGCACCATCTTATCCTTCAATAATACTTCATATGTAGTCAATAGCGCATCAAACTTTGTGGTACCATCCGTCTTCTTATCAGAGAAAAATTCGTATTGCTGACAGACCTATACAATAGTGACCACAAAAAAAAAGCAAGAATATAAAAGCAAAGTTAAAAAAAAAAAAGCTAAGATGATGCCAGAAAATTTAGCTGCATTTTAAAATATTCTTCTTCCAGTATGACTAGAATACATAAATGATCGTGATAAAGGGTCCATATATTATTTTCAAATTAAAAACAATAAACAAACAAAAAGCTATTAACAAGCTACTTCTTTTGTTACGGAATTTTAAGGTCACATGGTTAAAAAGAAAACATTCACAGCGATTATGACCAGACAACATTAAGCTTCTGTGTCAATATTAAAGCTACCTCACGACTAGCACGAGTCCCAACGTATACAATGACGTTCATATCAGGAAGCCACTTTCTGAACTCTTTAGCCCAATTTGACAAAGTCGATAAAGGAACAACAACAAGAAATGGTCCATGAATTTGTTGTGAGTTCTGTGGAGACAGTAAAAAACAAATTTAATCAGCTTTGTAAAAGAAAAAACAAAAAACTGACAGACATATAAGACAAACATAGGAGTACCTGAAGAAATCCAAGCATTGAAACTGACTGAACTGTTTTGCCAAGGCCCATCTCATCAGCTAAGATCACATTCGTATCATTTCTCCAACTGCACTGTGAATAGTGTTGATAAGTACAGTGATTATGCAATATCCAAGGCACAAAACCAAATGGATCTCAAATGAAGATATTTGTGTGACATACCTATTGACAAGAAAATTCAAACCTTCAAGTTGATAGTCTCTCAGTTTCCCGCCTTTTAACCAATCAGGCTGTTCATCAAGTTTTCTCAAACTTGCTACAAGAATATAAAAACTCAAAAAAATCAATATTGAACATTTGGTAGATAAGAGAAAGCTAAGACACTGGATACAATATGAACAGAAAAAAGAACATAGATAGATATAAATGCTGCACATCCAACATGATTAATTCTATCATATTTTATCCCACAACCACCTATACCCTCCCTTCTGGTGAGAACTTGAACTAACCCTAAATTCTGATGATTTTGATTTGAAGGATGCATGAATAATTTAAACCCTTACAGGGGAAAAAAAGCACAAAAGAAAAGAAAAAAAAAGTGACAGCATCCATTTTTGCCCATATATAATCATTTATGATACTGGACATATAAAAAACTTCATCCTTCTGGTCTTTAGGAGTTCATTTTATCTGTCTCCCGTTACAAATGGATAATTTTCAACAATGTTGATTTACCTTCCAAGGAAAGATAACAAGATTGGTATCAAGATACTAAGTCTCATATGATCATGAGATGGCTAAGTTCAAGCTTAGAACTATTTAAAATACTCTTAAATCACATGTCAAGTGGTGTTGTTGATTCAGAAACATCTGATGTCTTGTAAAAGAAAACAAATTATCACACATAAAGCCAGGCACACATTGGTTAATTTCCAGAACTTTCTTTCTTTCGATGTCATTATAACACGATCTGTAATGATTTAAAAATTGTAACAAAATAAATGCATACCTTTACTCTTTCTTCGCTGGAAATCTACCAATTTTCCATGAACAGCTTCAAGAGCAGCCTCTCGAGCCTGCATACAAATTGAAAAATCAGACACTACAAACTTCTAAATCATGGTTAATTGCCACTGCTATACATCTTATCAATGTCCTAATAAGAAACAAAAAGCCAAGTGACACGGCAATTTATGATAACAAAAAATGTGGTCAGAATATCAGCTTCCAACACCAATACTGTTATAAATGATTATTTAATGTATACTTCGTAGCAAACAAACACCACAACTAGAGCAATACCTTGTATTCATCAATTGCTGCTTGCGCGAAAGAAATGTCATCAATCTTCTCCCTGATGATATTATATCAACATAAGCATTCAGGCAGATATCACAATCTCACATTATCATTACATAGGTTTTTCAAAAATCCAATTAACTGGCACAAGAAAGCATGTATCATGAATATTAATTGTTCAGAGGTAACAATTACACAAAACACTTACTTTTTAGTGTTTTAAATAGCTACAAACAAATCAGAAAGAGATCACATACTCCATAGCAATTATTCCAAAAACTAATGAAACAATTAACAAAAAAACATAGCACTATACTGGGTGTCTCTTTTAATGTAACCATCAGTTTTCGACACAATATAGCTCTTGCAATCATGATATCCTGGGATGTGCTCATGTGCTTTTGCTCAGAAGCTCCAAAAAAAGTAATGTGACAGTTGTATTACAAAATAGATATTGTTCAAATACAAACAGATGCTACTATAATCATAAACCATAAACATACAATACTTTGTATAAATCTTTAATATGAATGAATGATTAACCCCTCTATGAACTTGTTCAAAATATGGCACACACAAAAAAAGCACAGATATCCGAGTTGTAACTTTCGCCTACACCTTTACGGGACAAATAATGAGCCTTCAAAAAATAAGAATAATAACGTTTCACTAATACCAATTGCAATCAATATAATAAAATCATTAACCAACCAAAATGCTTGATTAGTAGACCATATATTATTGATGAAACAAAAAAGAGAGTGGAAAACAAAAACAAAAAAATAACACAGCCAATGAAACAACTGGAGGATAACGACTTAAAATTTCATAAAAGTTAATTGTGTCTATATACCATGTTGCTTCAGCATAGGAGAGTCCTTGCCACTTGACCAAGTACTCTGGCACTCCCAAACTTCTGCTGATTCTGTCGGCAATTATTCTCTCAACCTAATTACCACAAATAAAAAAAATCACTGCTACATAAGACGGGGTAAAAAGAGCGCAAAGTGATAATTCAGTTTCTATAAAAGCAGCAAAACCTGACAGTTCTGCTTGATAAGATCTAGATCCATCTCCTTGCTTACGTCAATGACCTCAATCTAACAGAAATACAAAACAAGAAATAGTAAGTCTGTGTTCAACCAAAAAGATTATACATACAACATAAGTTCCAGATAACAACTATAAAGATAATGACAATACTCCAACAATAATAACCATAATAAACAATTAAACTTCTGTTACCACGCATCTTAAGAGTTTATTGGGCGATTACATAAAGTAATGTTTAAAACATCAAATTATAAATGGTCGGCGAAGAAAGCACATACATGCTTAGAAATCTCCTAACACATGGTTCGGAAACTATAAAACACATTTTGACTATACACCACTCGTCAAACATCCAAACTCATAAAGGGATATAGTTCAAGACAAATGGCAGTATGTTAGCTGCAAATGATATAGATGAGAATAAAGAATTATGTAAATTATTTAAAAACCCAAAGATACAGAACCACCAGAAACTAAACTGTTTCTTTGAGTCAACAGCTGCTTCGAAAATTTAGTTTCCGAAATCATAGATATGTGTGCTGTAATTCTTATCAATAGACTAAATTTTATGATTGATTACATCACTTCTGAACCCAGCTTCCCAGTTTTACTGCAGCTTCAAGTTTTACCTAAACTACAACTTTCATGTATAGAGTACAGTGGCTGCACATGAGGGGCAGAGGGACAAACAATATAGCTCAACTTATCTATCAAACAGTTAGAACAATCAAAATTTCAAAGTTATTCTAAATGGAGAAGAAAGATACATTCAGGTAAAAAAGATTCCATGCCCAACATTACCTCCTCGCGAGATACTGTTCTCCTGTGCCTGATTTCCTCCATAACTTTTTTGGTATAATTTACCACCTTCTTAAAGCCACTCAACTGACCAAAAACAAAACAATAATGATCAAGGGAAGAATACCTGATGACAAAAATGACAAATTGCGCACCAACAGAATATGCATGAAAGGGTAAGCTCACAAATTGAAAACATGCCTTTTGTAGTTTCACAAAATGATTTCCATTGACAATGCAAATATTATTGGCCTTTCCATTTGATATAAAACTCAGTGTTGTTCCAATCTGTCTCTGAGTCAAATAAATGGTTCAGCAATACAGGCTCTGTAGATTTGTTATTTCGAGCAGCTTCTTCTGCCATGCCCTTTGGCTGATGCCAGAGCACCTTCTCAATGGAGTCACCATCTTCCTCTTCCATGTCCTCCTTACCTCACAAATGGTAATAAATTAGTATAGACAAAGAAAGCTAGGAACAAAGTAATGCCTAGTAACCAGTAAGTAGACAAAAATATATATAGTGTCCATATATATATCAATAGTACCCAATGCCACCATGAGAAGAGTATGGGAGAGGTGAGATGTATACAGTCTTGCCTCTACATGTAGATAGAGACTAATTCCGTATATACAATATATATATATATTCTCAAAACTATGTGACCATGTGCATTTAAATATATACATACAAACGAATCTCAAAAAAGGCCTTAATATTAAGCCTAGATCTAGACCAAGTGACCAACAGACGTTAAAATTCACTACACTATCAGCACATTTATAATCATTAATAGAATGCAAAGTAATGCGTTAAGCATACACCAAACGACTACTAAAATAGGTATCTAAGTAAATTACTATGTATGTGCATTTATAAATAATCCGCTTTAAGCATACACCACACGATTACTAATACAGGCATCTAAGTAAATTACTATGTATGTGCATTTATAAATAATCCACACCTTGAGGCCCTTTCTCTTAATATCTTCACCATGGTCTTCGCTTTCATCACTTTCAACATATGATACTTTCCGTACCGATCTAGTTGAAGTTCGAACTTCATTGTTCTTCCCAGAGCCTTTTGTAGAAAAAGATCGACCACCAGTTTCTTTGCGCGGATGACTACTCCTCCTCGTACTTTTAAAGTCCTCTTCCATATCATCATCTGAATCATTTGCTGAGGACTCTTCTTCATCATACGATGTTCTTCTTCTTTTCCTTCGACTGAAAGATGTAGATGGTTTGGGTTCTCTAATAAACTTTGAACCACTGCGTCCGCGCTTCTGCCTCTGTGTGCCACTTGGTTTCTTATAAAAATCATCATCTGAAATGTCTAATTCATCTTCATCAAAGTTATCATCTTCGTCTAATTCTTCACCCTCCCAGTCTTCATCAAGTCCCTGAAGAATGCAAAAGTTGAGTGCAGAGTGTAATTATGC
The DNA here is from genome assembly GCA_034093135.1 of Erigeron breviscapus. Classification (NCBI taxonomy): domain Eukaryota; kingdom Viridiplantae; phylum Streptophyta; class Magnoliopsida; order Asterales; family Asteraceae; genus Erigeron; species Erigeron breviscapus. Next base: position 942,084 of record CM067167.1, read on the forward strand.
AAAAGTAGAAGCATGTTCTATCATAATTAAAACAAAAACACAAAGAAATGTGTTCATCTAATTCAGTTTAACATTCCAATACATAAAGAGACTATATTGAAGAACAGACTTAGCATGTCCATGGTCTGTCACAAGTCAGTCAAGCAATTAAGCACCAATCATCAGAGACAGTGACTGTTTACTTAAAAATAACTTATACAAAGGCCAGTATAAGATACAAAGTACATTTGAGTTTAGAACATATGCAGGTGATACTTTGTTCATTTGATCTCTATGTAACAGGTTGCATATAATTGAATAATCATGAGAAATGGAAGGGGAAAAAACAAACATAGGCCTGGACGTAAAAATGACCAAATTTATCTGACTTTCAGAACAGCCCCCAGACAACCTATCCAAGATAATGGAAGGAGATAAAACGAACATAGGCCTCAACGTACAGATGACCAAATTTATCTGACTTTCAGAACAGCCCGCAGGCAACCTATCCAAGATGAGGCTTCTTTAAAAGTTAAGTTTAAAGAAGTCGAGTATGAACAGTATATTCATAAGTGTTTGTGATTAAAATAAAATAAAGTTACACAGGGATATACCTGCATCTCAAACAAACTACAATTATACAATAGCTGAAATCCTAATAGCTAACTACCATAAGCAATAAACAAACTGCCAAATATCAACACCAGCACACAATAATGATCTAGAATCTAAGAGCTCAATATAAAGAAATTGGGAGGAAACTAGAGCAACTTTTAAAGTCACAAAAACTTCAAGTAGCATAGTACAACACACCAACAAGATTGAAATCCTTTGCTTATTAACAGTAACCACCATTGATAGCCTTACTTTCAGTAAATAGGACCAAAATCCATATTGAGTCTGGCATTAAGTATTGACTGACTTATCAGCTACACTAAATATTCAACTACAGCAATTAATTAGGCTCTAATATAACCTGCCACTTTCACCAGAGTATGCTATCTAAGCATAGGTAACTTTTCAGCACTCTACCCACCATTACCCATAAATAATTTATAAGAAACGAAAATGAGTGCTCTAACAGAGTGCAATACCAACAAACCCTCACATACCAGTTGCTGTATTACAAGCCAAATAGAGGTACGAACATGTTAAAATGTGATATATAAATATATTTTCCATATACAATTTCCTAACTAGCATAAATATGGTTTAAGATACATCCTAAGGCATAATTTGAGGTAGAGATGTAGAAGTCTATTGACAATTATATAATTATGCATTTCATAGAAATACAAGTACATGTATATTTATATTTAAAATAAAAGCTGCATAGTATAAAGTGAGCTAGATTGTGTAGTCAAGCCAGGCAACACAAGCTAACACAAAAGAACTTTTGAGTTAAAAGTGATGTTCAATCTAACTATTGTAGTCAACCTCAACTTGGTTTAACTCAAAGTCTCAAACACAAGACCAAGCTAACTTCATGTGAATTATAGACCAAAGATTCGAAGAGATCTGGATCATAGCTTCAATCAACAATTCCGTTAATACTAAAAACAATCACAAAAACCAAGAGTAGCCACTTACCTTTAACAAATTACTTTTGCTCATTCTTATAATATTTTGATTTCATGCAAGGCCACCTCTTACATACTCAACTAAGTGTTATGACCATAGAGAAAGCTGATTCACAGCAACCATGATAATTTCAATTTAGATAGTGTGTCCTAAATCTACTCAGTCATGACTAAAAGTAGGTCCACGAACACCCCATTAATATTAGCATAAAGTAGTCCCTATAACAACCGTTGGAAGCCAGAGCAATACATCAAGAGTGAGACTAAAAAAAATTAAAAAAATATTACCCACTAAACTCGTGCCTCACAAGTTCAAGATACTGTAATATTGACTTATTAACTTTTCCATCTCATACGAACTACAAATGATCATAGCAATGAAAATGTTGGAGCAGTGAAAGTTATTCAAAATGCAGGCAAAATAATTACAGCAGTCAGTATCTCTTGAAGAAGTAAAAGATGATAACAAGCAATAAGGAAGGAAAAGACCAAAATAATGAACAAGCAGTAACCTTCTTCCCTCTTCCAACACTTGTGGGGATCGAAGCTGGATCAAAATCAGCATCAGCAGGGTCATCTTCTGCATCAGATGATAAAAACACAAGTCAAAATTTTAAAACGAGATAAAAACCGCATTTCATTTCATCAACACAACTTCACATACATGAATATATATAATCATCATAATAATTATAGAAAAATTACCATCTTCTTCTTCGTCGTCTTCAAAATCAACATCTTCCACATAATCAGCCCCATATGAAGATTTTGGCTTCTTTCTATACGCAAAGTTATTGGCAACAACCTGCGGCTGTGCTACTGAATTATAACCAGCTGCATTATTCATAAACTTATGGTGCATTGAATCGCTTTGATCATCTCCATCCAGCTCGTAATAATCATCAGACAACATCTCATCTACATTTTGACCTTTATTTGCCTTATCAACTTCTGACAAATCATTTCCGGACCCCTCTTCCACGTTATACTCAGAACTACTTTTTGACTCATGCCCAGACTCCGAGCCATTTCTATTATTAATAGGCTGACAGTCCTTCCAAAACGTCGAACCCCATCTTCCTGTTGCTTTCCTTGTATTATTATTACTATTTACATTAGAATTCGGTAAATTCAATAAGCTATCATCATCATCCTCAGGTGGTGGCTCATTTAACGATCCCATAACATACGGTTCACCATCGTCTTCCATCTTCCCTTTATCCACACTTGACGTTCCTTCCAAATAATCGTTTCCCAAAGTTCCACCGCCCTGGTTGTCGTCGTTCAAAACACCATCCGGAAATGTTCCATTCGTATAGTTTCTATAATAAGCCATTCTAACCCTAACCCGAAACCAAAGTCACTCACACTCCAGCTTCACTTACTACAAACCTGTTCACACAATTAACATTCAAACATTAATAATTACGGAATAAAAACGATAAACACGAACAAAATGAAATAAAATAAACGATACGAAAACTTTATATTCAAAAAACAGAATTGAATTGATATGACTTTATAAACACAAGGACTAGAGTAAGAAATAAATCACAGAGACACTATATCAATTTTCGAGTAAATTACGAATTGAAAAGAACGAAAAGACCGATTTAAACGAATACGGAAACTTCATTAATACAAAAAAAAGGATCCGAATTAGTATAAATGTATAAAAAATGGATCGGTCAGTGTGTGTAAACATACAGCAAAAAAAACACATAAAATTTCAAAAATCAACGGCCAAAAAAACACTAAATTAGGTCTAGATTAGCTAATTAATTGATTCATTAGTAAATAATGATTGAATGATGTATATATAATTCATGTATAATAAACTCACACATTTGATAGCGAAATAACGGTCGTATATATAAATATAGATACATAGATATAGATATATGAAATAGAGATATATAGATTATATTTGTATATACGGATTTAATTTTTATTTTCTAAAAAAATAATAATAAAAAGGAGCGGCGCACGTTAGCGATCGGAGATTTGGGGAAAATAGGGTTATACGACGGCTTACGGGTGAATGTCCGCCGAGAGAGATAGAGAGAGAGAAAGGGGGATTTGGGGGAAATTTGAGAAGTTTTAATTAATAATTCGAGAAAATACGTAAAAATAATAATGTGGGATTTAGTTTTGTGTAAAAAAGGGGGTTTTATTTTAATTTTGGGGTGGGTTGGGTAGTAAAGCGATGTGGACGTGTGGTGAGTTTTGGTTTAAAACGTGATTAATCAATGGTTGGGATTATATTTGGTTTTTTGTTTGACTTGCCCAAGAGGAGTGTGTCTCGAGGATTGGGTTTGTTTGAACTTGGTATTATGTTTTAAACTAAGTAACTTCAAACCGTGCGTTGGAGCTGTACGACTACGTTTATTGTTGATATGGTTTCGTTAGGTTAACTGAATTCTCATTTGTTTAATTGAAAACCAATACCATAACTATGGTAAAAAAAATTGTTAACCTAAATACATATATTTCCTCCGTCAACTCTCGATTCTTTCTTCGCATTTTTTTTCGAAAAAATTCAAATACCATAACCAAATAATCCCAAAATAAGATACAAAAATAATTAAGAATGGGCCAAATCCAAATTACAATAAAAAAATGGGTAATATCCAAATACCAAATCCAGATTAACCAAAAAAAAAAAAATTTGCTTACTAAAAAGTTGTTATATAAAGCTTATATATATTTAAGAACAATATCTCAACCAAATAAAGCCAAAAAAAAAGGAAAAAAAAAAAGAATAAGAATGGGTCAAATCCAAAACCATTTGATTTTCAAAGCAAAAATCAAAGGAGTCAAAATTCCATTTTAGCGTATCTTCATCAACATATGTGTTTGAATACTGTGGATATAAAGGGCTCCTGTTCATGGTCATGGTGTACTATTTCTTTGTTTTTCTTTCAAGTGGTTGAAGACTATTTGTAACAGAAGGCTCCTATTCACGGCTTTGGAAGTATATTTTATTGTCTCATGCAATTATGCGGGTGGTTATAGAATTTTGCCTATAAAGAGAGACATTGCGAGAACGTTGACTGTGAAGTCTCCTGTGGTCTCCAAACCATTTCCAGACACGAACAAATTCCAAATCATTATCTCATTTGCTTCCAATCTTAGTTTGTAATAAAATCATTTAGTTTTTAAGTTACCATTGTCATTCACTAAACTCTTTGTTACATTTTTTGTTCATTTTTCGATCACAAATTCTAGTTACCATCTGTGTGTATATTTTGGATATTATAATAGAAAGTAATATCATTTGGATATTATAATTGACACCTTGCTACCTAAGTTTTCGACCACCACATATTGATGTATTTGAAAAAAAACTTATTTAAAGTCCATGGGCACTCGATGAAAGTAACTGATTTAAAGGTTCATGCCCAGTAAATTACACCAATGTGTTTTTAGTAGTTGTATCTTGGATAGTATTACATCATTTGACATATCGAGCAACATGTCGAGAATATAAATGTAACTTAAATTGTTCCTTATCGTTGGATGTGATATTGAAAACATATAGGGACAGTAAGACATTGTACCAAAACATTAAAACGGTTAACGTATAACATCTGAAACTGATGTTAGTTTCTTTCACAAAAACTATATTCATACATATATGGGGGAACCGTCGTGTTGCTAGACAAACGTTCGATTTTCGTATACTAGTATTTATATTGAGATATTCACAAGTAGGAGTGTAGCAGTTGTGTGAATATCCCAACATAAATATATAACCATTTTATCTATGAACCATTATAGTCGTCGAAAACATTCAAACTATACATATTGAATTCAGCGCTATCATGCAATTTAACGTATTATCATAACCTATTTGAATGAAATTAATGTACTTTGGTTACTTACCGCGTGTGTGTGAGTGTCTTGTGTAGGTTGAAATTTTGGTGTTAAAATGCTTGAAAAAGTGACAAATAGACATTGTTGCACTATTTTGATAGTAACTTTTTCATCCGATATTCATTTTTGACGAGTAAGCTTCCCACGAAAAGGAGAAAGAAAGATCTATAACTTAAAAATGGTTTTATTCACGTCAGACCTTGCAATAATGGCCAGAAGACATGAGCTCTATGATGATGAAATTTGATATTATGAAACGGATGTCTAACGCATGTGTTTATCATTTACCAACAATCTCCATTATATATTCAACCAATAAAAGATATTTGAATGAAGGGGGCCTACATGCTTCTTTGAATTATGGATAGAGTGCTATTCATCCATACACATTCATGCATTAAAGAAGAAAATGGAAGTCATGATATGCTATCCGCATCAGATGCAATCTTTGAATTCCAGACATTGGAAGACTGTTAGACAGTAGACCTTTGTTCATGGCTGTAAAAACATCCCTCCTTGCTCCCTGCAATTAAGGCGGTGCGGTTGGAGAAGTTGACTATAAATAGGGACGACGGGAGAACGTTTCAAAGGTGGGACGAGGAAGCCTCATATTCTTTGTTCTTCACTCAATTTCTAGCTACCAAACAAATCACATTTCAACATCACAACAACACCCCAACTCATTTCATATTGATATAGTCGAAGACAACAAATGGAAGAAAGAGAATGGCAATGGCAGCGAAGCCCAGTTGGCATTCTAGTCAGTTACAAACTGGAGACCATCAGTGGAAAGCCCTTACAAAGCTTTACACTGATTACGAGGAATTGACTTGTGTGCTTTATGTACCTTTACCCGGATAATAAGCCTTATCTTATTATTTAAGTATTAAAAGGTACATAAAGGTGGTTATGTAAAGTCACTTTAACATGCGACTTTACAATGCTTTTTAAGGAATTAAATGCTATTCCTTAAATGCTCCCAACCACATTTGTACGGCTAAAGTTAACATCCCAATGTTAACTTTGCCTATAAATACAAGTCATTGCACAACCAAGAATTCAAGTATTCGAACTCACAAGATAAATACTTCACACTTTGCAAACCTGCAATATTCTTGGTGAACTTGTGCAATATTCTCTCAATCGCTAAAAGGAACATTTCACTACTTTAAGTGTTTCGATTGTTGAAGAGAAATTCCGAGTATAGATCAATTGTATTTCATAGGTTGTTAGGATATTTACATTCGTGTATTATCTTGGTTCCGCATCAACCTTGTAATTTGTTTAATATCAATAAATAAATTACACATTGAAAACTACATATTGTCTCATCAAGATTGTTTACAAGTTATTTGTATTATTGCATTGTTCTTTACTTATTGTCTTTTATATAAGTAATCTATCTAGAACTTGGTATATACCTCTGCAACTGGTCGTCTCCAGTTCAGCAAGTATATTGCAAAGTAACTCCACCATCGACATAGAGGTGTCTTCAGTAGTACCATCTAACAAGTTGGGACTTACAAGTGGTATCAGAGCAGAAGGCTAATAAACTTGCCTAGATCTGCAAAGATGAACACTACTGAAGGTGGAGATGGTTCTGGTTCAGGTGAAAACCCATCTAATACAAATGCACAACCTTTTCAAAATGTTAACACCAACCCTCCTCCTCCTACTGCCCCAAACCATGTCCATGTACATTACTCTAACACTCCTGTTCCAAAATTTGATGGAAACAGTGAGACTTTTGGTACATGGAAAGCTAGAATGCTGTTGCATTTTGGTGGTATTGAGAGGTATATGTTGAAAATCCTTAAGGATGGACCATATATACCCATGTCTCTTGGGGTGAGTCCTCTTCTTGATCCTACTGGAAGAAGAGGCTCAAGGGAAAAGCCAGAAGACCATTGGTCTGATGAGGATCGCAGACTGGTGGACTTGGACACCAGACTGAAAAACATGATCCTTGGGGCTGTCCCTGAAGACCTAATTCCAACACTTGTGTTGTTTCCCAGTGCCAAGTCTATGTGGGATGAATTAGTGATTCAATTTGAAGGAGGTGATGACACTATTGTCACCAGAAAAGTTGCTTTGAACAAGAAGTATGAATCCTTCTTTGCTTTGCCCAATGAAAGTTTAACTGGTACATATACCAGATTTTCTAGCCTCATCAATCAGTTGAGAGGTTTGGGTGTAGAGAAGGATAAGGATATTCTTCTTGAGAAGTTTTGTGATATTCTTCCTTCCAAATGGGAAAACATGGTTCTTGTCTTGAGACAAGGTAAAACCTTGCACACTCACACTCTTGCATCGCTCTATGGAGCCTTCAGGTTCACTGAAGATAATAATGCTGCAAGACTTGTGGCTGAGCAAGATGCCATGAACCATGCCCAGAGTCCCAAGGTTGCTAGTGCAACTGAGCGACCTTGTGCTGCTTTAATGTCTGCTGAGAGTGTCCAGGTACACTCGATGAAGGAGATGTTGAACAGTTTCTTAAACTCTGGACTGACCACTGAAAACAGTGATGGTTGTAATGAAACTGACGATGATGATCTGGTCGCCATGATTGCTAAGACCTTTAATAGGTTTAAGCATAAATCCAAAAGATTTAATGGCCCCAACAATGCTTCCAGCTCCAGCTCTCTGGATAAGACCAATCTTACATGCTATAAGTGTGGCAAGAAAGGTCATTTTATGAAGGAATGCAGATCTAGTCAGTTGAATAACCAAACTGGCCCCTCTGTCCCTAATTTCAATCGGCCTGATGATAGCTACAAAGCTAAATACAAGAAGCTTAAGGCCCAGATTGCCCTCCTGTCCATGCAAAAGGAAAAGGATCAGTGCTTAATGGCACAAACTGAGGGAAAATGGGAGTACTCTGATGACTCATCTGATGATGAAGAAGAGGAAAGGGACATGTGTTTCATGGCCTTGGAAGATCAACAACAGCAGCATGTGGTGAAAGAAGATGTCATCTCTGGAAGATGGGTGGACATCATACTGAAAAAGGTATGTGACTATGATAACCAGGTTGACCCTGAACTAAAACTGGACCTGGCTGAATCATTAAGTGGTGATTTGGCATTTGTGGAAACTGTTAGAGCTGATAGTGAAAGATATCTTGACACTATCTTAATTGAACTGAACAATGTTAAACCACAACTAAATGATTTGCAAAGTGTCCAGTTGGCTCTCAAGGAGTCAGTTTTAAAGATTGAGGCTTTAGAACTTGATAATCAAAAACTATCTTATGATTTTGAAAAGGCTCAAAAGATTATCAAGTCATGGGTAAAAGCATCTGGCAAAAACTACGATGCATTTTCAAGAACTATCGATGCCCAGAAAAAGTTGCTTTGAACAAGAAGTATGAATCCTTCTTTGCCTTGCCCAATGAAAGTTTAACTGGTACATATACCAGATTTTCTAGCCTCATCAATCAGTTGAGAGGTTTGGGTGTAGAGAAGGATAAGGATATTCTTCTTGAGAAGTTTTGTGATATTCTTCCTTCCAAATGGGAAAACATGGTTCTTGTCTTGAGACAAGGTAAAACCTTGCACACTCACACTCTTGCATCGCTCTATGGAGCCTTCAGGTTCACTGAAGATAATAATGCTGCAAGACTTGTGGCTGAGCAAGATGCCATGAACCATGCCCAGAGTCCCAAGGTTGCTAGTGCAACTGAGCGACCTTGTGCTGCTTTAATGTCTGCTGAGAGTGTCCAGGTACACTCGATGAAGGAGATGTTGAACAGTTTCTTAAACTCTGGACTGACCACTGAAAACAGTGATGGTTGTAATGAAACTGACGATGATGATCTGGTCGCCATGATTGCTAAGACCTTTAATAGGTTTAAGCATAAATCCAAAAGATTTAATGGCCCCAACAATGCTTCCAGCTCCAGCTCTCTGGATAAGACCAATCTTACATGCTATAAGTGTGGCAAGAAAGGTCATTTTATGAAGGAATGCAGATCTAGTCAGTTGAATAACCAAACTGGCCCCTCTGTCCCTAATTTCAATCGGCCTGATGATAGCTACAAAGCTAAATACAAGAAGCTTAAGGCCCAGATTGCCCTCCTGTCCATGCAAAAGGAAAAGGATCAGTGCTTAATGGCACAAACTGAGGGAAAATGGGAGTACTCTGATGACTCATCTGATGATGAAGAAGAGGAAAGGGACATGTGTTTCATGGCCTTGGAAGATCAACAACAGCAGCATGTGGTGAAAGAAGATGTCATCTCTGGAAGATGGGTGGACATCATACTGAAAAAGGTATGTGACTATGATAACCAGGTTGACCCTGAACTAAAACTGGACCTGGCTGAATCATTAAGTGGTGATTTGGCATTTGTGGAAACTGTTAGAGCTGATAGTGAAAGATATCTTGACACTATCTTAATTGAACTGAACAATGTTAAACCACAACTAAATGATTTGCAAAGTGTCCAGTTGGCTCTCAAGGAGTCAGTTTTAAAGATTGAGGCTTTAGAACTTGATAATCAAAAACTATCTTATGATTTTGAAAAGGCTCAAAAGATTATCAAGTCATGGGTAAAAGCATCTGGCAAAAACTACGATGCATTTTCAAGAACTATCGATGCCCAGAAAAATGCATGGAAATCTGAAGATCTGGAGATGGCAGCTCTTATACCAGATCTTCATGCATTGCCTCCAGCTCTCCAGGTTGAAACACCTTATGATCAACCTGAAGCTGTTGAAACTGAAACCAATGAGACCACCCCCTTTGAGGTCAAAACTGGAGCCAAACAGGCTAAAGCTCCAGTCAAAAAGGCCACTGGTAACAAGCCTTTACCTCATAAGTCTAAGGAGCCCAAGACCCGACAGACTAAATCTCCAGTTGAACCAATGTCCAAGGTTCAACTGCCTGAACAAAATAATATTTTGGTTAATCTGGAAAGGCAACTCCAACTTTTGTCTCGGCAGGTTCAGAGTTGTACTGCCCGGATTAACAATCTGGAAGGAGGTTCACCAGCTCCAAAAGAGCAATGTTTCTATACCAAAGCTGATGAGGACACCAACTGGCTATGGCATAAAAGGTTATCCCACCTTAATTTCAAAAACATTAACAAGTTGTCTCGCAAGCAACTGGTTGATGGGATACCTCAGATTTCCTTCAATAAGGAAAAGCCATGTCCAGGGTGTGAGATGGGTAAGCAGAAGAGAGCCAGTTTTAAAACTAGGCAAAATTTTAGCATCACTGAACCTCTTCACATGCTTCATATGGATCTTTTTGGTCCAGTGAATGTTCAAACTAGAGCTGGAAAGAAATACACTCTAGTTGTGGTTGATGAATTCACCAGATATTGCTGGGTGGTATTCATCAGATCCAAAAGTGATGCACCTGCTGAAATCATCTCTCTTATCAAAAGAATTGAGCTCAAGTACACTCGAAAAGTTTGTCAGTTGCGAAGTGATAATGGTACTGAATTCCAAAATAAGGTACTTGAAACATTTTGCACTGACACTGGCATCTCTCAAAACTTCTCATCAGTTCACTCTCCAGAGCAAAATGGAGTTGTGGAAAGAAAGAATCGTACACTGATAGAAGCGGCCAGAAGCATGCTATCTGAATCTGGTCTTCCCACCAGTTTTTGGGCTGAGGCAGTTGCAACTGCTTGTCACACCCAAAACCGGTCAGTCTACATCAAGAGACATAAGAAGACTGCCTACGAAGTACTCAGGAATCGTAAACCAAATATTGGATATTTCCATGTATTTGGTTGTCCAGTTTATATACTGAACGATTCCAGTCAGCTTGGAAAGTTTGATGCAAAAGCTGATGAAGGGGTATTTTTAGGCTATTCAGATATTCGAAAGGCCTTTAGAGTTTATAATTATAGACTCCAAAAGGTGCATGAGACAATTCATGTCACATTCGATGAATCAACTGAAGCAATCAACAAGAGACCAAGCCTTGATATTTCTCCAGTCATTCCAATCAACTTTGGTGAAACTGACCAAGTTCATCGGTCAGTTGTTTCACCAGAAGATGCTTCCAGTTACAACAAACTGGAACCAGTCAAGAAGAAGAAAAGCACCAGTGACACATCATTTTATCCCTCCATCAATTTCAACTTACCACAAGAATTGGTGATTGGATCAGATGTACGTGCCACTCCAATATCAGCACCAGTTCAAGCACCTACTTCTCCAGTTACTCATGAAATACCTTCAACTGAGGAATTTCATGATGCTAATCGAGACCTCATTGACTCTGATGAGGATGTAGAAGTTGTTTGGACTGATCCTTCTCCAGAAGCTGTTGCAACTGAAGAAGATCGCCAGGTGACTTGCACTGATATTGTAGTTCACCAACCTAGTCAATACACTAGATGGACTAAAGCCCACCCAATTGAACAAATTGTGGGTGATCCAACTAGTGGGGTTCAGACTAGAAGAGCCACCAGTGAGCAATGCTTAAACGTCACCTTCTTATCCTTAATTGAACCAAAGAAGATTGACGAGGCTATGGCAGACCCAAGCTGGGTGGAAGCTATGCAAGAAGAGCTCCTCCAGTTTGAAAGGAACAATGTTTGGGAGCTTGTTCCTTGTCCACCAGGGTTAAAGAAAGAACCTATTGGTACCAGATGGGTCTACCGAAACAAAATGGATGAAGATGGCCATGTTGTAAGAAACAAGGCCAGACTAGTTGCCCAGGGTTATTGTCAAGCAGAGGGCGTTGACTTTGATGAAACTTTTGCTCCAGTTGCAAGACTTGAAGCCATAAGAATATTCTTGGCTTATGCAGCCCATCTGCAGTTCAAGGTCTTCCAGATGGATGTCAAAAGTGCGTTCCTTAATGGAACATTGGAAGAAGAAGTTTATGTTAAGCAGACTCCAGGTTTCATCGATGAGAAGCATCCTCATTGGGTTTATAGACTGAACAAAGCATTGTATGGTCTAAGACAAGCCCCAAGAGCCTGGTATGATACTTTGACTAAACATCTTCTTAAAAATGGCTTTCAAAGAGGTGCAATAGATAATACCTTGTTTATCTTGAAAGAAAGAGGTAATATCTTATTGGTACAAATTTATGTTGATGACATTATTTTTGGTTCAACTGATGATGCAATGTGTAAAAAGTTTTCTAAAATCATGTCATCTGAGTATGAGATGAGTTTAATGGGTGAATTAACATTTTTCTTAGGTCTTCAGATTAAGCAAACTGAAAATGGAATTTTCATAAACCAAGGAAAATATGTCAGAGATTTGTTAAGAAAATACAAATATGATTCAATCCCATCGAAAAACACACCTATTGCAGCACCATTGAATTTGGACTCTGACCCAACTGGCAAACCAGTTAACATAACTGACTATAGAGGTATGGTTGGTTCACTGATGTACTTAACTGCCAGTCGACCAGATATAATGTTTGCAACATGTTTATGTGCCAGGTTTCAGGCTAACCCTAAAGAATCACATTTGCACGCTGTAAAGCGTATCTTTAGATACCTGAAAGGGTGTCCTAATCTTGGTCTTTGGTACCCCAAAGGCTCAGGATTAGATCTAATGGGTTATTCAGATTCTGATCATGCAGGTTGTAAGATTGATAGAAAATCCACAACTGGTGGTTGTCATTTCCTTGGAGGAAAACTGGTAAGTTGGACCAGCAAGAAGCAGACTTCAGTCTCTATGTCCACTGCTGAGGCAGAGTACATTTCTGCGGCCAGTTGTTGTGCCCAGATTCTCTGGATCAAGAACCAGTTACTAGATTATGGTCAGAAGTATACCAAGACCCCAATCTTTTGTGACAACACCAGTGCAATTGCTATTTCTCACAACCCAGTGATGCACTCCAAAACAAAGCATATTGATATCAGGTATCATTTCATTCGAGATCATGTTATGAAAGGTGATATTGAAATTCATTTCATCCCCACTGACAAACAGTTAGCTGATGTTTTTACTAAACCTCTCGATGAGAAAACCTTTAAACATCTCATCAGCGAACTGGGAATGTTAAACCCTTAACTGGAGCTTTCTTTGTTATTGAACGCGTCAGTGACACTGATGAAGTTCTCCAGTTGAGGAGGTCCAGATAATCTTTGCTCGCCAGGCTATCGAACGCCTTTGTGATACTATCTTGGCACTAATTGATTACTGGATCATCATTTTAGGGGGAAAGACTCAAAATAATTTTCTGACTAAAATTCGTTTTTGTTTGAAAATGCAACTGGAGAACTCTTCAGTTGGAAACTGGTACTGGACTGATCCTCCAGTTACCAGGTTCAGTCTTTGTCTAAATTTTTATAACGTTACAAATACTTGGTCAATATGTGTGACACGTGATGATACTCGAGTGTTTTAAACCACTTGATATCGTGATCTGACGTGTTTGAAACCATTTTAAGTACTTGAAAACTGTTTGTATTGGGAAAACAAAAAGTGAGTGGGGTCATGGGTAAAGTAAGCCGTCGTAGCATTTAATGCTGACATGGTAACATTTAATGCTTACATGGAAAGTTATATTTTTATTTCAAAACTCAAACTCTTTTTTGTCAAAATATCTTCAAAATTGATTTGGTTTAATAAAATATAATTTTTGGTTTTACATTGGGATCTTGAATCCCCTTATAAATACCCTTATTTACGCTGTAAAGCGTATCTTTAGATACCTGAAAGGGTGTCCTAATCTTGGTCTTTGGTACCCCAAAGGCTCAGGATTAGATCTAATGGGTTATTCAGATTCTGATCATGCAGGTTGTAAGATTGATAGAAAATCCACAACTGGTGGTTGTCATTTCCTTGGAGGAAAACTGGTAAGTTGGACCAGCAAGAAGCAGACTTCAGTCTCTATGTCCACTGCTGAGGCAGAGTACATTTCTGCGGCCAGTTGTTGTGCCCAGATTCTCTGGATCAAGAACCAGTTACTAGATTATGGTCAGAAGTATACCAAGACCCCAATCTTTTGTGACAACACCAGTGCAATTGCTATTTCTCACAACCCAGTGATGCACTCCAAAACAAAGCATATTGATATCAGGTATCATTTCATTCGAGATCATGTTATGAAAGGTGATATTGAAATTCATTTCATCCCCACTGACAAACAGTTAGCTGATGTTTTTACTAAACCTCTCGATGAGAAAACCTTTAAACATCTCATCAGCGAACTGGGAATGTTAAACCCTTAACTGGAGCTTTCTTTGTTATTGAACGCGTCAGTGACACTGATGAAGTTCTCCAGTTGAGGAGGTCCAGATAATCTTTGCTCGCCAGGCTATCGAACGCCTTTGTGATACTATCTTGGCACTAATTGATTACTGGATCATCATTTTAGGGGGAAAGACTCAAAATAATTTTCTGACTAAAATTCGTTTTTGTTTGAAAATGCAACTGGAGAACTCTTCAGTTGGAAACTGGTAAGTTGGACCAGCAAGAAGCAGACTTCAGTCTCTATGTCCACTGCTGAGGCAGAGTACATTTCTGCGGCCAGTTGTTGTGCCCAGATTCTCTGGATCAAGAACCAGTTACTAGATTATGGTCAGAAGTATACCAAGACCCCAATCTTTTGTGACAACACCAGTGCAATTGCTATTTCTCACAACCCAGTGATGCACTCCAAAACAAAGCATATTGATATCAGGTATCATTTCATTCGAGATCATGTTATGAAAGGTGATATTGAAATTCATTTCATCCCCACTGACAAACAGTTAGCTGATGTTTTTACTAAACCTCTCGATGAGAAAACCTTTAAACATCTCATCAGCGAACTGGGAATGTTAAACCCTTAACTGGAGCTTTCTTTGTTATTGAACGCGTCAGTGACACTGATGAAGTTCTCCAGTTGAGGAGGTCCAGATAATCTTTGCTCGCCAGGCTATCGAACGCCTTTGTGATACTATCTTGGCACTAATTGATTACTGGATCATCATTTTAGGGGGAAAGACTCAAAATAATTTTCTGACTAAAATTCGTTTTTGTTTGAAAATGCAACTGGAGAACTCTTCAGTTGGAAACTGGTAAGTTGGACCAGCAAGAAGCAGACTTCAGTCTCTATGTCCACTGCTGAGGCAGAGTACATTTCTGCGGCCAGTTGTTGTGCCCAGATTCTCTGGATCAAGAACCAGTTACTAGATTATGGTCAGAAGTATACCAAGACCCCAATCTTTTGTGACAACACCAGTGCAATTGCTATTTCTCACAACCCAGTGATGCACTCCAAAACAAAGCATATTGATATCAGGTATCATTTCATTCGAGATCATGTTATGAAAGGTGATATTGAAATTCATTTCATCCCCACTGACAAACAGTTAGCTGATGTTTTTACTAAACCTCTCGATGAGAAAACCTTTAAACATCTCATCAGCGAACTGGGAATGTTAAACCCTTAACTGGAGCTTTCTTTGTTATTGAACGCGTCAGTGACACTGATGAAGTTCTCCAATAGGACCCTCATTCTCTCTAAACCCACGTAAGATGTTTCACAACTACTTATGTGAGTTTTGGTACACTGCCGTTCTTTCTTCTGATTGTTCCTCCATCAGTTTCACATTAAAGGATGGAACAATCCAGTGTGCCTTGTCAGCAGATATATTGAGGGATGCCTTACGCCTCAATTACTGGAGAGAGGGTGAATCTCCAGTCGTCTTGCCCCCTAATATAAACTTTCGCCAAGTACTCCTGGAAATGGGACACAGGGAGTGTTTGGAGAATGGGGTGCTGAAGACAAAAGGTGCGATGACCATGAAGGGCCTTACACCTTCATGGAGGTATTTTTTCATCCACCTGGTGGAGAGCATGGGTGGGAGTTCTGGTGGACTTGACCAGATTAACTCCTCGCAAGCAGAGATGGCTTACTGCTTGTGGAACGGATTGAGAGTGGACTTTGCAGATATTTTGTACAGAAGCCTAGTACAAAAACTGAAGGGCTCCAGGGGTGTGTGTATCCCCTTTTCAAGGTTTCTCTCTCTCTGTTTTCAACAAATTCTGGGCCATGAAGAATATAAAAGTACAGATTCACCGTACACAAGGCCAGATATGTTGAGGAATCTAGACTCTCTGGTATCTGAAGCTGGAGAGGTCGAAATTCCAGAGCGAATGCAACTGGCATTTGCTAAAACTGATGCACCTTTGGAAAGTGAATCAGAAAGACAATTGGGCGGGCCTCAAAATAATGAGGGACCCTCCAGTTCGTCTCAAGTTGTGGTTGAGGATAGAGCAACCATAACTGAAGCAACTCCAATCACGTCTATCCCTGGTGAAGATACTTCGGTATCTGATCCTCCAACAGATGCACCCATCCAGGAAACTGGGGAAGGTCATCTGGAGACTGTCCAGGTAACTGAACAGCCCTCTGTCACATTCATGGATCTGGACATGAATGTTAATGACGAGGAAATCCTTATAGAATCTTCGGATTCTGAAGGTACTGAAACAGACCAGGAGATTCTTGATGCTTCTGTACAAGCTCAAGACCCTTCATCTCCAGTCTTACCTCCAGACGCATCAATTTCATTTTCACCCCTTCAAGAAAATACGCCTATAGATATATCTTTACCAATATATTCCGCTCCCTCACCAACTGGGCAATTCTCACTTGCTCGAGAAATGCCCCCACCACCGTCGCCGTTGTTCACACCTGAGCTTTCTCAGCATGAACAACACATTGTTTTTCCAGTCCCTTCTTCTTCCACCACTCCTTATATATATTCAACTGCTGGCCTGACAACTGGGGAGACTTCCATTAGTTTGCCTCCTCCAGTTGCTCCAGTAGTAACTGCAAGTGGTCCAGTGACACCTTCTCCTTTGTCACTGGACAGTCAAGTTGTCTCACTACAAGCCGATCTCCAAAACCTTCTTACCAGGGTGGAGGAGATTCAGAAGACACTTGACAAGAATACCAAGTCTTTCTCCAGATACCACAAGGACTCTTTGACAAATATTAAGGTGGTCGATCTGGGGATAAACAAGTTTTCTTCAAATGAAGACTTGGTGTTCAAGAAGCTTAATGAGTTGGTCACTGGCTGCAACAATCTGGCTGGTACTCTAAAGGAAGCCTTTGACCTAACTCACTCCAAGGTCACCAGTTCCATCTCAAATCTACTTGGCAACACTGTTCGAACTTCCGAAGTAGATCTGAAGGAAATTGAGAGGCAGGTCAAGGAATTAGTTGAACGACCTGGCCTAGATGTAACTGGCCTTGGAGAGCAATTGGTATCTTCAGTTGGTCAGAAGATAGAGGATACGTTGGGTGCTAGGGAAGCACATTTGATAGAAAGGGTGATGTCTGAGATCACCAAGCTGGCCACTCCCCAGGTTGATCTGGCCCCACTTACCAGTGAGATCAACCAGTTGAGGGGCAGCATTGAAGGTTTGAGCACCCAAGTATCTCTACATACTGAATCATTAAATAAACTGACCAATGAAGTGGAGAATTTGAAGAAGAGGGATGATGATATGAAGGAAAAGGTGGTTGCTGGTATTGATGAAGAATCAAAAATTTTGAATGCATTGAAAACTGGTCAAGACAAAGTTGTTGCAAATGTCTTGGCCCAGTCTAAAGAAACCAACCACCTTTGGAGGTCCTTCAGGATGATGTGTGGGATATTCAAAGAGTGCAAGGATGTGCAGTCGTGGCAGCCTCTTGACCGGTTGCCATCACACCCCTCTGAATGGGAAGCAATTAGGGCAGGTCTAGATGCTGCCAAGGGGGAAAGAAGTACAGTCCTTGCACCACCAGTTGTACCTAGAAGGGAATTGAGCTTAGCTACCAGTACTGAAGCTGGTGAGCAAACTGGTGGAGATGCTAGTGTAAGGGGGAATGTGTTAGACAAGGGAAAGGGTAAAGTATCTGATGAAGCCCAGCCGGCCACTGAAATGCAAATGCTTGAAACTGGTAATGCTGATGTACTGCCTCCAGTTTCAGATAGTGATAGTAGAAGACTGGCCAGACTTGGTGATGACATTAAAGAAAGAAAGAAAATGAAACAAAGGAACCAAGCTGAAGCCAGGGCACATCTCACACAATTGAAATTGCTAGATATGAGTGATGCCAATCTTCTGGGTATCACTAAGGAGGAGTATCTCAGGATTAAGAATGATCCTAGGATAGTTGACCAGTTAAATGAAATGCTAGATGTTGAACTGGAAAGACACTATCATGAGGATGAGGCTGAATTTGATGCCAGAAGCTTGAACATTTCATTGGAGAGGGCTAAGGAGTTAAGGGCCAGTGGGATTCTAAAGAGAATTGCTAATGTGAAGAAGGTTGTGAAGGATGTTTTGAATCCACCAAGGAGAAGGATTCCACAACCAAGAAGACCACTGACAAAAGGTGCAAGGGATGCTGACCTTAGCACATTCGTTGAACCAACTGGCGAGGTTTCAAATGAAGACATTAAGTCCGCTGTACTGGCTGCTGGTGCTGGGAGTATCAAAATCACAAATGAATCTGAAGCAAGAAACTACTACTCCCAGATCATGTCAACCAGAAGACATGGTGGTACTATTACTAGTGTCAATGTTACAATTAAGCCAGGCACCAAGGTTTTTCAAGTTGAAGTTAAGTATGCTGGTGGGCCACTAGTGAAAACTGATGATCCTGGTGTGTTGCAATTTGGGTTCAGCGAATGGGTCGAGATGGTGAATGTGCTTGATGCTAAGGCACAAAAGAATAGGTTTGAGAAGGCATGGGTAAATTTCTTAAAGGGCAAGATTCAACATAAAGAGAATCTGGAGCAAAGGCTGAATATTGACCCTGAAGACACTCAACCTATTTCTCTAGTGACCAAGAGAAGAAGAACTGGCGAAGGGCCATCTGTTTAAGTTCTTTCTTCAGTTATCTACTTGTAGTTTGTTTTACATTCTGTAACTTGTGTAAATTTCATTCCTTGTATAAATGAAGTTACCAGTTTGTAACCACAAGGTAGATAATAGATTAAAATCTAACAAACCTAAAAGAAAAACCTAAGGTATTTACTGATCTATAAAAATACCTTAGATAACTTAAATAGATTTAAATCGAACAAGTCTCTATAGTTCACACTTGTATAGATACAAGAACTAGAAAAGACTTAGACTATATTTCTAGACAAATAGGGGGAATTTGTTAGGACCAGTTCACCTGGAACTGGCCAGTCACCAGTTCACACTGACCAGTCACCAGTTGCATCTGGTGACCCAGTAAACTGGTGACCAAGATGATTTGTCGAGAAATATATTGAAGTCCAGTTGCACCGTACAGTCAACGCAACTGAAGACTTCCTCCAGTTGAGAACTGACCAAGTTGAAGAAGCATTCCAGTTGAAGTCGAAGACAACAAATGGAAGAAAGAGAATGGCAATGGCAGCGAAGCCCAGTTGGCATTCTAGTCAGTTACAAACTGGAGACCATCAGTGGAAAGCCCTTACAAAGCTTTACACTGATTACGAGGAATTGACTTGTGTGCTTTATGTACCTTTACCCGGATAATAAGCCTTATCTTATTATTTAAGTATTAAAAGGTACATAAAGGTGGTTATGTAAAGTCACTTTAACATGCGACTTTACAATGCTTTTTAAGGAATTAAATGTTATTCCTTAAATGCTCCCAACCACATTTGTACGGCTAAAGTTAACATCCCAATGTTAACTTTGCCTATAAATACAAGTCATTGCACAACCAAGAATTCAAGTATTCGAACTCACAAGATAAATACTTTACACTTTGCAAACCTGCAATATTCTTGGTGAACTTGTGCAATATTCTCTCAATCGCTAAAAGGAACATTTCACTACTTTAAGTGTTTTGATTGTTGAAGAGAAATTCCGAGTATAGATCAATTGTATTTCATAGGTTGTTAGGATATTTACATTCGTGTATTATCTTGGTTCCGCATCAACCTTGTAATTTGTTTAATATCAATAAATAAATTACACATTGAAAACTACATAATGTCTCATCAAGATTGTTTACAAGTTATTTGTATTATTGCATTGTTCTTTACTTATTGTCTTTTATATAAGTAATCTATCTAGAACTTGGTATATACCTCTGCAACCGGTCGTCTCCAGTTCAGCAAGTATATTGCAAAGTAACTCCACCATCGACATAGAGGTGTCTTCAGTAGTACCATCTAACAAGTTGGGACTTACAGTTAATTGTGAAGGTTACTTAGGGGACGTTTGGTAGGAGTGAATCATAGAGAATGAAGTTAAAGGAAAATGGAAATAGAATGGAAAAAAAAAGGAAATGGAATGATTCCATTGTTTGGTGTAACTAGAGATCAATATTAGAAATAAATAGGGAATGACTTCTCTAGTTTGGTTATGTTATTTTGTGGAATGGAAACGACTTTTCATATGCATTTTTACTTTTTTATTTATGTATGGTCCACTTGATTTTTTCAAATGTTTGTAGTACTTATTTATATTTATGCAAAATGTTTTTATTATAAGTTTTATTTTTATCAAATTAGTTTTTTTTATAGTTAAGTTGTTTTATTATATCTTTATATTAATAGAGATTGAAACATGAAGAGTAACATGATGAATAGTAACTGCCTACGTGGTGAGTTACTATTCATCCACCACACATCCTGAACCACTAACTGGATATTGTCACATCGCATTCCGTTTGGGTTTTTTTAAACGGGTTAGTTATTGGTGTTTTGTACACTTTTTTCCTTTTGGGATTACAACCAATACATTGCAACTTTTTCGTCGCTATATCGCGTACCAATATGTACCACTATTTAGTTTTTCTCACACTTTTCTCCTTTAATATTTTTAACTAATATATTGAAAACCTTCACCAATGAACTCTGCGAACTGGATTCAAACCAGTAGCACCCGCTTTGATTCGTCAATCCTTTTTATAAGTCTCAACTCAAGAGATGGTACTACTAAAGACACCTCTATGTCAATGGTGAGTTCTTTGCAATAAGTTCACTGGACTCGACTGGAGCCAGTACCAGTGAACGTATACCAAGTAACTGGTGGATTACTTATTTAGGTGACAATATAAATAAGTAAATGACAATGCAATAATAAATACAAGTATGTAAACTGGTGAGACCAAGTTGTAATTTTTCAACGTATTTTATTTATTGTCTTAAATAAAATACAAGGTTGTTGCGGAACCAAGATAATACAAAGATATATAAATATCCTAACAACCTATAAATACAATTGATCTACACTTGGAAATTCTCTTAAACAATCGAAACACTTAAAGTTGTGAAATGTTTCTTTTTGCGATTGAGAGAATATTGCACAAGTTCACCAAGAATATGCAAAGTCGAATATGCAAAAGTTAATTCTTGGATGTGCAAAGACCTCTATTTATAGGCAAGGTTGACATTGGGATGTCAACCTTGCCGTACAAATATGGTTGAAAGCATTTAAGGAATTGCATTTAATTCCTTAAGCATGTCTGTCAAAGTATGATGTAAAAGGTACTTTAACCAACCACCTTTATACACTTTTTGTACTTTTATCATAGACAAATGATATTGTCCGGATAATAGAGTGTAAAAGGTAAAAGGTCTTCCTCGTAATCAGTGTAAAGCTTTGTAAGTACTTTACACTGGTGAACTCTCCAGTCTTTGATCTGGGTAAAATTTCCACTGGGCTTCGCTGCCATGAATGTTTTCTTCTTTCCACGTGTTGTCTTTGACTTCAACTGGAATGTCTTAAGTTCTGGTCAGATCTTGACTGGAGTGAAGCTCCAGTGGCATTAACTATACACTGGCCACTGGACTTCATATTATTTCTGACAAATTTTCTGTCTGCACTCGAGTCACTCCAGTTTTGCTAGAAAACTGAACTAACAAATTCCCCCTATTTGTCCTGAAATAATTACAAGTCTTTTCAAGTTTCTATCTATACAATATTTACACTTGAAAGACTTGTTTTGACTAAATCTATCTAAGTTTCTAAGACACTTTTATAGATCATCAAGTGTCCTAGATTTTCTTGTCAGTTTGTAAGATTTAATCAGTTATCTTCCTTGTGGTTTACAATCAAGCAACTTAGATATATACTGGATATTCAAATTTATAAGTTACATGATTGAAAAATAAAATACAAGTAAGATAAGAAGAAGTAGAACTAAGCAGATGGCCCTTCACAAGTTCTTCTTCTTTTGCTTAGTGAAGAAATTACATGAGAGTCTTCAGGATCAGCATGAAGTCTCAGCTCCAGGTTTTCCTTATGCTGAATCTTGCCTTTGAGCAAATTAATCCAAGCTTTCTCAAAGAGATTCTTCATTGGCTTAGCTTCCAAAAAGTTAACCATCTCCACCTATTCACTTAACCCGTATTGTAGCACCTTTGCATTGTCAGTTTTCACTAGTGGCCCTCTAGTGTAACTAACTTGAACATGGAAGACCTTGGTGCCTGGCTTGATAAGAACATGTACTCCATTGATGGTTCTACTATGAGATCTTGTTTGCATAATGGATGAGTAGTAGGCTTCGGCTTCAGACTCATTTGAAATCTTTACCATTCCAGTACCAGCAGCCTACACTGCAGCCTTGACATCATCATTGGAGATATTGCCAGTTGGTTCAATGAAAGTCCTTAGATCAGCATCCCTTGAGGGTTGTTTTCTTTTTGGTTGACCTCTGGACTTGGGTGGGTTCAACACTTGCTTCACCACCTTTGTGACATTAGCAAGTCTTTTCTTTATGCCCTCTGCCCTAATCTTCTTGGCCTTTTCCACTGATACATTAATAGTTCTGGCATCGAAAGAGACTTCATCATCAGGATAATCTTTTTCCAGTTCTATTGCAGTCTTTCATTCAATGCAACAACTATCCTTTGGTCAGTTTTAATTCTAGCATACTGCTCCAGTGTAATCCCCACAAGACCAGCATCACTTGCATCTAGAGCACCCAAATCGCCTATTTGTGTCGTGGCAACCCTTTTCATTTCTTTCTTTTGTATCTTTCTTTCTTTTGTATCTTTCTTTCTTTAATGGCGTTGCCAGCAATCACAAGGCTTCTATGGTCTCTTTCTATGACTAGGGGAAGTCTATCTTTGTTGCCAGTTTCGGTTTATGTATCTTCAGTGGCCGGCACTATGGCAGTTTCATCAACAGCTTTGCCCTTGCCTTTGTCAATGTTCCCCCTTTCATCCACATCGGTGTCCTCAAATTGTTCAATAATTTGCGCACCAGCATCAGTACTGGTGGCAACGATCAGTTCTTGCCCATCAGATTTGCGTGCAAGGACAGAGCAGTCACCTCCCCCTTGGAAGAGTCATAGACTTGTTGCAAAGCTTCCCAGTCTGCTGCACTATATGGCAACTTGTCTAGACTATTCCATGACTTATTGTCCTTGCATTCTATAAGGACAGTGCACATCAATCTAATATTTCTTCTACAATGATTGGTTTCCCTGTTTTGAGTTTCTTGATCTTCAATCATTTTGTTCTGTGAAGCCTGAAGATCTTTAAGCAATTGTAAGTCAGCAGCAGAGAGACCATCATTGACCATTTCCTTAACAACTTCTTTTTCTTTCTCTTTACCCACTTCACTGGTCAGAATGGATATAGCAGTGGAGTGTTCAGATACCTTGGGAGCCAGATTATCAAGACTAGTCTTCAACTGGTTGATTTCAGATGTTATGGGAGAAAGATCAACCTAAGAATGAGAAATCTTGGTGATCTCGGTCATCACCTTTTTAACCATCTCATCTTCCCTGGCAGCCAAAGTATCTTCAATTTTCTGACCAACTGAAGCAGCAAACTGTTGCCCAAGCTCTTCAACATTAAGTCCAGGCCGTTCAACAAATTCCTTGACCTGCCTCTCTATCTCTTTTATTTCAATATCTTATGTTCGAATAGTGTTGCTTAGTAAACTGGAGATAGAAGAGGTGACTTTAGTCTGAGTTAAGTCAAAAGCTTCTTTAAGTGTACTGGAGATGGTGTTGCAGCTGGTGACTAACTCGTTGAGCTTGTTGAATACCAAGTCTTCATTTGAAGCATATTTGTTAATCCCCAAGTCTACCATTTTCTGATTTACTTCACAGTTTTTGGCGTACTTGGAGATTGACTTGGCATTCTTGTCAATGGTCTTATGAACGTCCTCCACCTTTTTGATAAGGTTTTAGATGTCGGTTTTAAAGGAGACCAATTGAGCATCCAGTGACAGAGGAGGAAGTATCACTGGAGTGGCAAGAGATTGAGCTGGAGCCACTGGAGGAGGCACAAAAATGGTGACTGCCTCAGTGGACTGCATAACAGTTGAAAGAAGAAAAGAAGGAATAGAAGAAGGAAATGTAGAAGAAGGAGGAATAATATACTGAGTATTCTCAGGTATATTCGGTGGTGGTGGTGGTGGTATATTTGGGAATCTTGGTGGTGGTGGCATTTCTGGAAGTGTTGTGGTAGATGGTGAAACTGAAATTGGAGGATCTGGAGGCGAGATAAGAGATGAAAGGTCTTGATCTTGTACATAAGAATCAAGTATCTCTGTATCTGAAAGAGTTTCATCAGAATCTGAAGATTCTATCTGAATTTCATCTTCATTGGCATCCATGTCCAGATCCATGAATGTCTCAGGTGGCTGAACTTGTGGTTCAGGCTCCTGAACAATTGGTTCAGTTGTGGGCTCAGTCGTGCTGACATCATCGCCAGTAGAAGGGGTCACTATTGGTGCCTCAGTTGTTTCTGCCCTAATATCAGAAAGAACATCACTGGCTGAAGAGACTGGAACTTCTGTTTCCAGTTGTGACTGGTCGGCAACTTCATCGGTTCATGCTAGAGAAGTGTTAGAAGTGCTAGAGAAGTGGTTGCTTGCAGTTGAACCCTTTGACTTTCTTCAGTAACCTGTTGGGAGGATACTGAAGGGCTGGATGCGTTTCTATTGTCAGTGGCTAGTACTGACCTTGGCCTAAGGCGATGGGTTCTCTTAGCCTTTTGGATAACTGGAGACCCTGTTGGGAGGGCTCCAGTGACGCTGGTAGGAGCTGACATGATGGAACTTGAGGGGTTAGACTGTTGTTCAGGCCCAACAACTGTCATAATTCCAACAGACAAACTAGTGGGTCCCTCATTGTTTTGAGGCCCGCCCAGTTGTCTTTCCGAACCACCTGGTGTTGGTGCAACAGTTTTAGGGGGGATGTCATCAACATTCGAGTTGGAATATTGACCTCTCCAGGAATGGAGACAAAACTGTCAAGACTCCTTAATAATTCTGGGGCAGAAAATGTAGAGTTTGTGTTTTTATACTCTTCATTCCCCAAAATAATTTTGAAACAGAGGGAGAGGAATCTGGAAAAAGGGATACATGTATCTCTTGTACCTTTTAGCTTGTTCACCAGGTCCTCTGAATAAGATCTGGGCAAAATCTACCCTCGGTCCATTCCACAAGCAGTAAGCCATTTCTGCTTGTGTGGAGTTTATCTGGTCCAATCCACCAGAGCTCCCACCCATACTTTCCACCAGATGCACAAAGAAATACCTCCAGGATGGTGTGAGGCCTTTCATCTGCATGGCTCCCTTTGTTTTAAGGAACCCACCAGTTTCCTTGCACTCCTTGTGTCCCATATCAAGGAGTATCTGTCTGAAATTTACATTTTGGGGAAGCTGTGTTTGGGTTTCACCCTCATCCCAATAGTTTAGATGAAGGGCGTCCCTTAGGATATCTGCAGTGAGGGTACAAGCACGAGAACCCCCTTTCAAAGTGAAATTTATTTCGTTGGTGTCGGGGTTGTGCACTGCAATGTACCAGAACTCGCACAAGTAATCATGATACATCTTGTACGGGTTCAGTTTGAAGGCATCTTCAAGGGGAGAGAATCGAAAGAATGTCACAATTCTCTTGATTAGGGTACCATCAACTTGGTTCCCCTGCAAACTGGCTATGGGATTATTTGGATTCAAGTTAATAAACCCAAGATTTAATTGAGTATTTTCAGCCGGTTTGACTGCATGGGAAGGATTATATGGGACAGGAAGAAGATTGATATCACGTTTTGGTGCCATTATACTTCAACGGAAAAATGAAATTGAAACTGATTAAGAATATGAAGAATTTGGGGTTTGGAATTTATGAGCAGAGAGAATAATGATTTTGATGATTGGGAGTAAATGAAGGAATGAGAAAGAGGAGTAAATATGAGTATTTATAAGGGTAAGTAAATGCCCAAATAATTACTAAAATTATAAAATAAATTCGAAATTCAAATTGATTAGACATTTTAATTTTGAAAATTTTGAAATCCGAAAATAATTTTATGTCCAGCATCCTCATTAAATGCTAGGACGACTGGTTTACCCACGTGCCCACTTACTTTTCACAATCCCAACGAAAAAGTGCAACATTTTTACACAAATGACCTTAACACGTCAGCCGACGGTTACATGTTGTCAAGAGTACTTGAGTAGAGTAACGTGTCATTACATATGACCAAGTACTTATAACGTTATGAAAAACTGGTTGACTTCCAGTTTTGGATAAGACCAAACATGTACACTGGCTGACTAGGCCAGTGCCAGTTTTCACTGGAGACTCTCCAGTGACAATTTTTAAAAAATTTTAGTGAGAAAAAATATTTTGAGTCTTCCCCCTAAAATAGTGATCCATAAACCGATTAGTGCCAAGATAGTAGGCGTTTGATAGCAAGGCGAGCAAAGATTGTATGAATCTCCTCAACTGGTGAACTTCATTAGTGTCACTGATGCGTTCATAACAAAGTCACCAGTTTTAAGGATTTAACATTCCTAGCTCACTGATCAGGTGCTTAAAAGTTTTCTCATTATGAGGTTTCGTAAAAACATCAGCAAGCTGTTTGTCAGTGGGGATGAAATGAATTTCAATATCACCTTTCATAACATGATCACGAATGAAATGATACCTGATGTCAATATGTTTTGTCTTTGAGTGCATCACTGGGTTGTGAGATATAGCAATTGCACTGGTGTTGTCACAAAAGATTGGGGTCCTTGTGTATTTCTTACCATAATCTAGTAACTGGTTCTTGATCCAGAGAATCTGGGCACAAGAACTGGTCGCAAAAATGTACTCTGCCTCAGCAGTTGATATAGAGACTGAAGTCTGCTTTTTAGTGGTCCAACTTACCAGTTTTCCTCCAAGGAAATGACAAGCACCAGTTGTTGATTTTCTATCTATCTTACAACCTGCATGATCTGAATCTGAATAACCCATTAGATCTAGTCCTGAGCCTTTGGGATCCCAAAGACCAAGACTAGGACACCCTTTCAGGTATCTGAAGATGCGCTTAACAACATGCAAATGTGATTCTTTTGGGTTAGCCTAAAATCTGGCACATAGACATGTTGCAAACATTATATCTGGTCTATTGGCAGTTAAACACATCAGTGAACCAACCATACCACGATATTCAGTGGTGTTCATTGGTTTTCCATTTGGATCAGAATCCAAATTCAGTGGTGCTGAAATAGGTGTGGTTTTGGAAGGGATTGAATCATATTTATATTTTCTTAACAAATCCCTGACATATTTTTCTTGATTTATGAAAATTTCATCAGCAGTTTGTTTAATTTGAAGACCCAAGAAAAATGTCAATTCACCCATTAAACTCATTTCATACTCTGATGACATGACTTTAGAAAACCTCCCACACATTGCATTATTAGTAGACCCAAATATAATATCATCAACATAAATTTGTACCAATAAGATATTACCTTTTTCTTTGAGAATAAACAAGGTATTATCTATTACACCTCTTTGAAAGTCATTTTTGAGAAGATGTTTAGTTAAAGTGTCATACGAGGCTCTTGGGGCTTGTCTCAAACCATACAAAGCTTTGTCCAGTTTGTAGACCCAGTGAGGATGCTTCTCATTAATGAAGCCCGGTGGTTGCTTAACATACACTTCTTCTTCCAGTTTTCCATTTAGGAAAGCACTTTTGACATCCATCTGATAAACTTTGAACTGTAGATGAGCAACATAAGCCAAAATTATTCTAATGGCTTCAAGTCTAGCAACTGGAGCAAAAGGTTCATCAAAGTCAACGCTATCTGCTTGACAATAACCCTGGGCAACCAATCTGGCTTTGTTTGTTACAACATTGCCATCTTAATCCATCTTATTTCGGTAGACCTATCTTTTACCAATGGGTTCCTTCTTTAACCCTGGTGGACAAGGAACAAGTTCCCAAACCTTGTTCCTTTCGAACTGGATGAGCTCTTCTTTCATTGCTTCAACCCAGCTTGAGTCTGCCATAGCCTCGTCAATCTTCTTCGATTCAATCAGTGATAAGAAGGTGACATTTAAGCATTGATCGCTTGTGGCTCTTCTGGTCTGAACCCCTCTACTGGACTCTCCAATAATCTGTTCAATTGGATGTGCTTTTGTCCATTTAGAGTATTGACTAGATTTGTGAACAACAATATCAGTGCAAGATACCAGTGGATGATCCTCAGATACCCTTTCAGTTGGAGGATCTTCATAAACTACTTCAACTTCCTCATCAGAGTCAGTGAGGTCACGATTTGCATCATGAAAAACTTCATTAGAAGGTGTTTCTTGAAGTACTGGAGTAAATTGAACTGGTTTTGATATTGGAGCGACACGTACATCAGATCCTATAACAAGTTCTTGTGGTAATTTAAAACTTATTGAAGGATAAAATGAGGTGTCACTAGAGGATTTCTTCAGTTGAATTGGTTCCATGTCAGTGTGACTGTAAACATTGTCAGGTGAATCTTTATTCTGATGAACTTGATCAGATTCACCAAAACTGATTGGAGTGCCTGGAGAAATATCAAAGTTTGGCCTTTTATTGATTGCTGCATTTGATTCATCGAATGTGACATGGATTGACTCATGAACTTTCTGGAGTCTATAATTATAAACTCTAAAAGCTTTTCGAATATCTGAATATCCTAAGAAGACACCTTCATCAGCCTTTGCATCAAATTTTCCTAGGTGACTGGAATTGTTTAAGATATAAACTGGACAACCAAATACATGAAAATATCCAATATTTGGTTTGCGATTCCTGAGGACTTCACAGGCAGTCTTCTTATGTCTTTTGACATAAACTGACCGGTTTTGGGTGTGGCATGCTATAGCCACTGCTTCTGCTCAAAAACTGGTAGGAAGACCAGATTCAGATAACATACTTCTTGCAGCTTCTATCAGTGTACGATTCTTTCTTTCCACAACTCCATTTTGTTCTGGAGAGTGTACTGATGAGAAGTTTTGAGAGATGACAGTTTCAGTACAGAAGGATTCCAGTGTCTTGTTTTGAAATTCTGTACCATTATCACTTCTTAACTGGCAAACTTTTCGAGTATACTTGAGTTCAATTCTTTTGATGAGAGAGATGATTTCAGCAGCAACATCACTTTTTGATCTGAGGAATACCACCCAGCAGTATCTGGTGCATTCATCAACCACAACTAGAGTATATCTCTTTCCAGCTCTAGTTTGAACATTCACTGGACCAAAAAGATCCATATGAAGCATGTGAAGAGGTTCAGTAATGCTGAAGTTTTGCCTGGTTTTAAAACTGGCTCTTTTATGCTTGCCCATCTCACACCCTGGACATGGCTTTTCTTTCTTGAAAGAAACTGGAGGAATCCCATCAACCAATTGTTTTCTATACAACTTGTTGATATTCTTGAAATTAAGATGGGATAACCTCTTGTGCCATAACCAGTTGGTGTCCTTATCAGCCTTGGTATAAAAACATTGCTGTTTTGGAGCTGCTTCCACATCCATAATGTACACATTCCCTTTTCTAGGTGCAATCATCACCACTTGCCAATCTGTGACAACCGCCAAAATTTCAGGTTGATTAATTTACTATTACGTGTACTATTTAAATTTTTGTTGATCAAACAATATGAACAAACATTTTATGGCATAATAAACTGAACAAATATTTTTTTTATAAATTATGGTTAACTATTGCCAAGAACTCAAATAGTTATTTGAGAGTTGCTTGGAAATATTTTTTTCATACTTATACTATCAATAACCGTATTTATGAATAGTAACCGTACTTATGAATAGTACCGTATTTATGAATAGTAACCGTACTTATGAATAGTACCGTAATTGTGAATAGTAACCATACTTATGAATAGTACCGTATTTTGTGAATAGTAACCGTATACATGAATAGTACTGTATCAGTGAATAGTAACCGTATCCAGAAATCGTATTCATGAATAGTGACCATGAATAGTTACTATGAATAGTAACGGTAAATAGTAAAGGTAAAAAGTAAATTGTAAATGGTAAAGGTAAAAAGCATATTCCAAAGCATATGCTAAGGCATATTCCAAAGCATATGCTAAGGCATATTCTAAAGCATATTCTAAAATTATTTTCTCGCGTCAACTTAAGGTGCACGAGAAGAACTACACGACTCATGATCTTGAACTAGGAGCTGTAATATTCGCTCTAAAGATTTGGAGACACTATTTATATGGTACAAAGTGTACTATATTCACCGACCATAAAAGTCTCCAACATATTTTTGACCAGAAAGATTTGAACATGAGGCAACGTAGATGGGTGGAATTGCTCAGTGATTACGATTGTGAAATTCGTTATCATCCGGGCAAAGCAAACATTGTAGCAGATGCTTTAAGTCGTAAAGAAATAGTAAAGCCACTTCGAGTACGAGCTTTAAGTATGACCATTCATACTCATCTTACTTCCCAAATTCGTGAAGCTCAACTTGAAGCATTAAAGAAAGACAATCTCAAAGAAGAAGCTTTGAGGGGGATGGAAGAGCAATTTGAAGTTAGACCCGATGGAACCCGGTATTTTTCTAACGGATTTGGCTACCAAGCTATGGAGATTTAAGAAACTTGGTGATGAACGAATCACACAAGTCAAGATATTCGATACATCCTGGATCAGATAAGATGTATCATGGATTAAAAGAATTATATTGGTGGCCTAACATGAAAGCTGACATAGCCACCTATGTTAGCAAATGTCTAACATGCTCAAAGGTGAAGGCAGAGCATCAAAAGCCATCTGGATTGCTACAACAACCAGAGATTCCCCAGTGGAAGTGGGAATGTATAGCCATGGACTTTATCACAAAGTTACCGAAGACTGCTAATAGTTGTGATACGATATGGGTAATTGTAGACCGACTCACTAAGTCTGCACATTTCTTGCCCATAAAAGAGACTGATAAAACGAGCAAGCTGGCTAGATTGTACATAAAGGAAGTAGTATCACGGCATGGAATACCTATTTCGATTATTTCTGTTAGGGATAGTCATTTTACTTCCAGATTTTGGCAGACTCTACAGAGAGCCCTAGGTACACGGTTAGATATGAGCACTGCATACCACCCGCAGACCGATGGTCAAAGTGAAAGGACCATTCAAACGCTTGAAGACATGTTGCGCGCTTGCATAGTTGATTTTGGGAATGGTTGGGAAAAACACTTGCCGTTGTGTGAGTTTTCATACAACAACAGTTACCACACTAGCATCAAGGCTGCACCATTTGAGGCACTGTATGGGAGAAAATGTCGTTCACCCATCTGTTGGGTTGAATTAGGTGACAAAATTCCAGTAAAGAAAAACAGTCCAATTACAGGTCCTGAACTCATTCATGAGACTACTGAGAAGATCGTACAGATACAAAACCGATTAAAGGCAGCACGAGATCGTCAAAAGAACTATGCTGATGTAAGAAGAAAGCCTTTGGAATTTCAAGTAGGAGACAAGGTTATGCTGAAAGTATCTCCTTGGAAAGGAGCCATCCGATTTGGAAAACGAGGTAAGCTAAATCCTAGGTTTATTGGACCTTTCGAAATAATAGAAAGAATTGGTCCAGTAGCTTATAGGCTTAGACTGCCACAAGAACTTAGCCGTATACACGATGTGTTTCACGTCTCAAACTTGAAAAAGTGTTTTTCTGACGAAACACAAATTATTCCACTGGAAGAACTTCGAATGGATGACAAGCTGCACTTTGTTGAAGAACCAGTAGAGATTATGGATAGAGACGCCAAGCAGTTGAAACAGAGTCGAATTCCTATTGTCAAAGTCCGATGGAATTCAAAGCAAGGTCCTGAGTTTACCTGGGAACGTGAGGATCAAATGAAACAAAAGTATCCTCACTTGTTCGAAAAAGCCCTACATTCCGACCACACGCGCTAAATTTCGGGACGAAATTTAAATAACTGGGGGAGAATGTGACAACCGCCAAAATTTCAGGTTGATTAATTTACTATTACGTGTACTATTTAAATTTTTGTTAATCAAACAATATGAACAAACATTTTATGGCATAATAAACTGAACAAATATTTTTTTTATAAATTATGGTTAACTATTGCCAAGAACTCAAATAGTTATTTGAGAGTTGCTTGGAAATATTTTTTCATACTTATACTATCAATAACCGTATTTATGAATAGTACCGTATTTATGAATAGTAACCGTACTTATGAATAGTACCATAATTGTGAATAGTAACCATACTTATGAATAGTACCGTATTTTGTGAATAGTAACCGTACTTATGAATAGTACCGTATTTTGTGAATAATAACCATATACATGAATAGTAATGTATTAGTGAATAGTAACCGTATCCAGAAATCATATTCATGAATAGTGACCGTGAATAGTTACTATGAATAGTAATTGTAAATAGTAAAGGTAAAAAGTAAATTGTAAATAGTAAAGGTAAAAAGTAAATTGTAAATGGTAAAGGTAAAAAGCATATTCCAAAGAATATGCTAAGGCATATTCCAAAGAATATGCTAAGGCATATTCTAAAGCATATTCTAAAATTATTTTCTATAAATAGCGACCTTAGTTTAATTATAAAACTCACACCATTTATATTCACTTCTAAATTTCTCTCTGATAATCACACAAGATTAAGTACGTCTAAGTGATCTTTCTTCTACAACACTAAGGTGAGTCTCCATATTCCCCTTTTCAGTTATTTATACATTTATTTGGGGACTGAGATACATGCAATAAAACTATTTGTTATACTTATATGTATATTTTCAAAGTTATATTATATGTAATATACTTATATGCATATTTACAAATTTATATATTATATATATTTTGTAACTCTGCTTTATTTATTTTACCTTCGGGGTAAAATACAAACTCTTTACTGTTATGATGAACACAAGTATTTTCAGAAATGTATATATGGTTGATTCTAAGTTGCTCTGTTCAATTAAAGACCTCTCTATCATGAACGATTAATTATGGAAACATAAACGTGGGTATATTGAATAGTACTATTGGGGTAGGCACCCCCATTCGTGTTGGTCATACCAACTGTATACGAATGCATTATATTTGGAAAGCTTAGGGTACCCTGAACAAGGTACCTACTTTAGAGGCAAACAAACACACACTTGTCTAGTTTCGGTTCATGAGCTTAGAACTTGATGTATACAATATCTACTCTTATATTCTATTTGATCCATTGTGTGATCAAATAGTTACTTTAAAATCTTGTGGTTCATACTCTATATTTTTATATATACAAAACCTATAATACTTTTTGCTGAGATTATATCATAACTACTTAACATTGCGGTAAGGCAATGGTCACACTGGACTCTGGATATTGTGAAACTATATTTTCTATATGAAAAACTTATGGAACTCACCAACTTTATGTTGACGTATTTTAGCATGTATTCTCAGGTAACTAGATGATACACTATACATGGGACACTTTCCGCTGCATACAACATACTGGACCATGGCCTACCCTCAGACTCTAGTAAAGACAAGTCAATTTGCTAAAGTCTCTATCTACTGTTTAATATTGTTTAATATTAAATAAATGTTTTCAAGAATAATATCTTTCATAAATTGTAATATAAATTTATGAACAATGCTTTTATATAAATGTATTTTAAAACGACAACGTTTTGTGTCGTTCAGTATATCTTGTGTTGTGAATCCATGTAAGTCATACCCCGTCTAGGGCGGGTGTGACAGATTGGTATCAGAGACCAAGTTATAGTGAACTAGGTAGCAAATTGATGGACCTAGACTATAACCCCATATAGAACAACACCCACATACATGCATAATTTTATGAATATCCCTACTTGATTATATATGTTTAGAATATATAATTACGTCTCGATCACCTCCACCTGTACTTGAACCCTCCGACTCTCCTCGTCATGTAGTAAATCAACCAATGGAGGAGACCGATCACGTTGGAGAAGAAGCTGATAACGCACTTGTCCCTGGACCAAACACTACTGTCACCACTAATGCTTTTACTAGCACTACGCCTACTTTTACTTTTTCAAATCCATCTGGGGAAGGTCCTTCAAGCTCACCTCGATCTTTAATACGAAGGATCCGAACGCCTAGATATCCGATGTTTAACCACCCTCAGTCACAACGTACTCGACTTACTCATCCTGAACCACCCGCTCAACGGCTGCGGAGATCTATTAATGCTATACCAAGATTCCTGGCGGAATGGAGATTTGAAGAAGGACTCCTTAACTCTGACCAGTTCAGAAGAGCTGAAGGTCCAACCAATATTCCTGCATTAACTATGGAACCTTTGCATGACACTGTCCCTACATTGGTACTACGCATAGTCCGAGCAGAAAAGTGTATTACGGAGTTGAGGGAAAGAACAAACATACTGCGGAGGAAGGTGGAAAATCAAGATAATATGATAGTCGCACTGGAAGGTGAGATGGAGGAAGCTCACTTCAGGATACATGGTCTTGAAGACACCGTGTTGGAACTACAGGAAAAGATAACAAGATTTGAAGCTATGTTTGAGGCTATATCGAGAGCCACTACTATAAACCCATCTACTCTGTCACAGTAGATATTGTCTAGTTACTTACTATTTACGGCGTATATGTCGGGAAATGTAATTTTAGATAAAATAATGGATTCTTGAGATGTTTATATCTCAAAGTTTGTTATCCAATAAATCTACTATCTTTATCTTGATTTACACTTCTTTTAGTCATAACTATTGAATTGTGGTTATGGTATGATGTGGTAGTATCTCATCAATTTCTTTATTTATATTTAAGGATCCGGCCGTCAAAAGAAGTACCAGAAATGAACGCAACAGATATTGCTAGAATTGTAGCAGAAAGTATAGCAGTAGCTTTTGCAACTCAAGCCGCAAACAGAAACAATAATCATGACAATAATGGTACACCTAGAGATTGTACTTACAGAGAATTTCAACAATGTAAACCCATTATATACAATGGTACCGAAGGAGCAATTGCACTCATCCGATGGTTCGAGAAACTGGAGTCCATATTTCGTGTTAGTAACTGCGCTGAAGATAGCCGAGTAAAATATGCTACCTGCACACTACAAGATCAAGCTCTTACCTGGTGGAATGAGTATGCCACTACAGTAGGAATTGATGCAGCTTATGCAATGTCATGGGAAGATTTGAAGGAACGTATGAAAGCCAAGTATTGCCCGAGGAGCGAAATTCAGAAAATGGAGGTAGAATTTCATAATTTGAAGACGAAGGGATACGAAGTATCTGAATACACCAACCGCTTTCATGAGTTGGCACTTCTTTGCCCAACCATGGTTACACCCGATTATAAGAAGATTGAGCAGTACATTTCTGGACTTCCACCAAAGATTCAGGATTTGATCACTGCTACCGAAACCACTGACATCGAACATGCGGTTCGGTTGGCAAACAGTTTGGCTGACAAAGCAAAACTTCGTGCTAATACAGAAGGAAAGTCTGGTGATCAAAAAGGGTTCAATAAGAAAAGGAGATGGGAAGATAACTTTGGGAAGAGTCAAGGGGATCAACAGACAAAGAGACCTGCTCAGATCTCAGGACCATCATCAAATAATGGTTATATAGGAACCAGGCCATATTGCAATAGGTGTACTTTACATCACACCGGTCCTTGCACAGTACAATGCAATAATTGCAAGAAAATTGGTCATCTGGCCAAGAACTGTAGAATCCCTAATCCAACTGTCAACAATGGAACAAAAATAAGATGTTATGAGTGTGGTGAAGAAGGACATTTCAGGAATAAATGTCCAAAGCTGAAAAACAACAACAACAACAACAACCACAACAATAACAATCGAAACAACAACAGCAGCAACAACCACAACAACAACAACAACAACAACAACAATGCTCGAGGAAGGGCATTCATGATCAATGCGGGAGAAGCCCGCCAAGACCCAAACATCGTCACGGGTATGTTTCATCTGAATAATCATTGTATCTCTGCTTTATTTGATCCTGGTGCCGATAGAAGTTTTGTGTCAAATAAAATTATTCACCTGCTTTCAATTATACCTACCCCATTAGATGCTAAGTATTCTGTAGAATTAGCAAATGGTAAAATGATCGAAGTCGAAAGCATAATCCAAGGTTGTACCTTAGAATTAGCAAAAGAATTATTTTCTATAGATTTAATACCATTCGAAATAGGAAGCTTTGATATTATCATTGGTATGGACTGGTTATCTAAAAACCAAGCAGAAATAGTCTGTCACGAAAAAGTTGTTCGAATTCCAATTGCAAACGGTGAGAAGTTGATTATCCAAGGCGATAAGAATGGAGTACGATGTAACATTATATCTTGCATGAAGACTCAGAAGTATCTCAGAAAGGGATACCATGCAATCCTAGCCCACGTATCGGAGAAAAAGCCTCAAGAGAAGCAGCTTGAAGACATACCCATTGTACGTGATTTTCCAGAAGTCTTTCCTGAAGACTTGCCTGGTCTTCCACCAATCCGGCAGGTGGAATTCAAAATCGACTTAGTACCTGGTGCTGCACCAGTGGCACGAGCACCATATCGATTAGCTCCTTCCGAAATGAAAGAACTTGCAAGTCAATTGCAAGAACTTTTAGAGAAAGGATTCATTCGACCGAGTTCCTCACCTTGGGGAGCTCCAGTCTTGTTCGTCAAGAAGAAAGACGGATCTTTTCGCATGTGTATAGACTATAGGGAGTTGAATAAGTTAACGGTTAAAAACCGGTACCCACTTCCTAGGATCGATGACCTATTTGATCAATTACAAGGGTCGAGTTGTTACTCAAAAATCGATCTTAGATCCGGTTACCATCAGCTTAGAGTTTCAGAAGAAGACATTCCCAATACGGCATTTAGAACCCGCTATGGCCATTACGAGTTTGAAGTGATGCCATTTGGTTTGACGAATGCACCCGCAGTTTTCATGGACCTCATGAACTGTGTGTGCAAACCATATTTAGATAAGTTTGTTATCGTATTCATAGATGACATTCTAATCTATTCTAAAACCAAAGAAGAGCACGAGGTACATCTGAAGAAAATTTTGGAACTACTCAAGAAGGAAGAATTGTACGCAAAGTTTTCAAAATGCGAATTTTGGATTCGTACAGTACAATTCTTAGGCCATGTCATTGATAGTCAAGGAATTCATGTAGATCCTGCCAAGATCGTGGATATTAAGAACTGGGAAGCACCGAAAACACCAACAGAAATACGACAATTTTTAGGTCTTGCTAGCTATTATAGAAGATTCATCGAGAATTTTTCTAAGATAGCCCAACCTTTAACGTCGTTGACTCAAAAAGACAAGAAGTTTGCCTGGGAAGATAAACAAGAAAAAGCATTTCAACTGCTGAAGGAGAAGCTCTGTAGTGCTCCGATTTTGTCACTACCCGAAGGAAAGGATAATTTTGTGGTATATTGCGACGCATCTCATCAAGGATTGGGATGTGTGTTGATGCAGAAAGATAAGGTGATAGCCTATGCCTCGCGTCAACTTAAGGTGCACGAGAAGAACTACACGACTCATGATCTTGAACTAGGAGCTGTAATATTCGCTCTAAAGATTTGGAGA
Organism: Erigeron breviscapus; assembly: GCA_034093135.1. Classification (NCBI taxonomy): domain Eukaryota; kingdom Viridiplantae; phylum Streptophyta; class Magnoliopsida; order Asterales; family Asteraceae; genus Erigeron; species Erigeron breviscapus. Next base: position 980,304 of record CM067167.1, read on the forward strand.
CACTATTTATATGGTACAAAGTGTACTATATTCACCGACCATAAAAGTCTCCAACATATTTTTGACCAGAAAGATTTGAACATGAGGCAACGTAGATGGGTGGAATTGCTCAGTGATTACGATTGTGAAATTCGTTATCATCCGGGCAAAGCAAACATTGTAGCAGATGCTTTAAGTCGTAAAGAAATAGTAAAGCCACTTCGAGTACGAGCTTTAAGTATGACCATTCATACTCATCTTACTTCCCAAATTCGTGAAGCTCAACTTGAAGCATTAAAGAAAGACAATCTCAAAGAAGAAGCTTTGAGGGGGATGGAAGAGCAATTTGAAGTTAGACCCGATGGAACCCGGTATTTTTCTAACGGGATTTGGCTACCAAGCTATGGAGATTTAAGAAACTTGGTGATGAACGAATCACACAAGTCAAGATATTCGATACATCCTGGATCAGATAAGATGTATCATGGATTAAAAGAATTATATTGGTGGCCTAACATGAAAGCTGACATAGCCACCTATGTTAGCAAATGTCTAACATGCTCAAAGGTGAAGGCAGAGCATCAAAAGCCATCTGGATTGCTACAACAACTAGAGATTCCCCAGTGGAAGTGGGAATGTATAGCCATGGACTTTATCACAAAGTTACCGAAGACTGCTAATAGTTGTGATACGATATGGGTAATTGTAGACCGACTCACTAAGTCTGCACATTTCTTGCCCATAAAAGAGACTGATAAAACGAGCAAGCTGGCTAGATTGTACATAAAGGAAGTAGTATCACGGCATGGAATACCTATTTCGATTATTTCTGTTAGGGATAGTCATTTTACTTCCAGATTTTGGCAGACTCTACAGAGAGCCCTAGGTACACGGTTAGATATGAGCACTGCATACCACCCGCAGACCGATGGTCAAAGTGAAAGGACCATTCAAACGCTTGAAGACATGTTGCGCGCTTGCATAGTTGATTTTGGGAATGGTTGGGAAAAACACTTGCCGTTGTGTGAGTTTTCATACAACAACAGTTACCACACTAGCATCAAGGCTGCACCATTTGAGGCACTGTATGGGAGAAAATGTCGTTCACCCATCTGTTGGGTTGAATTAGGTGACAAAATTCCAGTAAAGAAAAACAGTCCAATTACAGGTCCTGAACTCATTCATGAGACTACTGAGAAGATCGTACAGATACAAAACCGATTAAAGGCAGCACGAGATCGTCAAAAGAACTATGCTGATGTAAGAAGAAAGCCTTTGGAATTTCAAGTAGGAGACAAGGTTATGCTGAAAGTATCTCCTTGGAAAGGAGCCATCCGATTTGGAAAACGAGGTAAGCTAAATCCTAGGTTTATTGGACCTTTCGAAATAATAGAAAGAATTGGTCCAGTAGCTTATAGGCTTAGACTGCCACAAGAACTTAGCCGTATACACGATGTGTTTCACGTCTCAAACTTGAAAAAGTGTTTTTCTGACGAAACACAAATTATTCCACTGGAAGAACTTCGAATGGATGACAAGCTGCACTTTGTTGAAGAACCAGTAGAGATTATGGATAGAGACGCCAAGCAGTTGAAACAGAGTCGAATTCCTATTGTCAAAGTCCGATGGAATTCAAAGCAAGGTCCTGAGTTTACCTGGGAACGTGAGGATCAAATGAAACAAAAGTATCCTCACTTGTTCGAAAAAGCCCTACATTCCGACCACACGCGCTAAATTTCGGGACGAAATTTAAATAACTGGGGGAGAATGTGACAACCGCCAAAATTTCAGGTTGATTAATTTACTATTACGTGTACTATTTAAATTTTTGTTAATCAAACAATATGAACAAACATTTTATGGCATAATAAACTGAACAAATATTTTTTTTATAAATTATGGTTAACTATTGCCAAGAACTCAAATAGTTATTTGAGAGTTGCTTGGAAATATTTTTTTCATACTTATACTATCAATAACCGTATTTATGAATAGTAACCGTACTTATGAATAGTACCGTATTTATGAATAGTAACCGTACTTATGAATAGTACCATAATTGTGAATAGTAACCATACTTATGAATAGTACCGTATTTTGTGAATAGTAACCGTACTTATGAATAGTACCGTATTTTGTGAATAGTAACCGTACTTATGAATAGTACCATAATTGTGAATAGTAACCGTACTTATGAATAGTACCATATTTTGTGAATAGTAACCGTATCCAGAAATCATATTCATGAATAGTGACCGTGAATAGTTACTATGAATAGTAATGGTAAATAGTAAAGGTAAAAAGTAAATTGTAAATAGTAAAGGTAAAAAGCATATTCCAAAGAATATGCTAAGGCATATTCCAAAGAATATGCTAAGGCATATTCCAAAGAATATGCTAAGGCATATTCTAAAATTATTTTCTATAAATAGCGACCTTAGTTTAATTATAAAACTCACACCATTTATATTCACTTCTAAATTTCTCTCTGATAATCACACAAGATTAAGTACGTCTAAGTGATCTTTCTTCTACAACACTAAGGTGAGTCTCCATATTCCCCTTTTCAGTTATTTATACATTTATTTGGGGACTGAGATACATGCAATAAAACTATTTGTTATACTTATATGTATATTTTCAAAGTTATATTATATGTAATATACTTATATGCATATTTACAAATTTATATATTATATATATTTTGTAACTCTGCTTTATTTATTTTACCTTCGGGGTAAAATACAAACTCTTTACTATTATGATGAACACAAGTATTTTCAGAAATGTATATATGGTTGATTCTAAGTTGCTCTGTTCAATTAAAGACCTCTCTATCATGAACGATTAATTATGGAAACATAAACGTGGGTATATTGAATAGTACTATTGGGGTAGGCACCCCCATTCGTGTTGGTCATACCAACTGTATACGAATGCATTATATTTGGAAAGCTTAGGGTACCCTGAACAAGGTACCTACTTCAGAGGCAAACAAACACACACTTGTCTAGTTTCGGTTCATGAGCTTAGAACTTGATGTATACAATATCTACTCTTATATTCTATTTGATCCATTGTGTGATCAAATAGTTACTTTAAAATCTTGTGGTTCATACTCTATATTTTTATATATACAAAACCTATAATACTTTTTGCTGAGATTATATCATAACTACTTAACATTGCGGTAAGGCAATGGTCACACTGGACTCTGGATATTGTGAAACTATATTTTCTATATGAAAAACTTATGGAACTCACCAACTTTATGTTGACGTATTTTAGCATGTATTCTCAGGTAACTAGATGATACACTATACATGGGACACTTTCCGCTGCATACAACATACTGGACCATGGCCTACCCTCAGACTCTAGTAAAGACAAGTCAATTTGCTAAAGTCTCTGTCTACTGTTTAATATTGTTTAATATTAAATAAATGTTTTCAAGAATAATATCTTTCATAAATTGTAATATAAATTTATGAACAATGCTTTTATATAAATGTATTTTAAAACGACAACGTTTTGTGTCGTTCAGTATATCTTGTGTTGTGAATCCATGTAAGTCATACCCCATCTAGGGCGGGTGTGACACAATCCTTGTTAAATAAGGTACCATGTGCAATATCAAACAAAACTCTGTAGCCATCATCACATAATTGGCTTACACTGATCAGGTTGTATTTCAAACCATTCACAAATGCAACCCTAGTGAATTTGACTTGTCCATTATTGAGCACACCATATCCTTCACTCTTTCCACTTCCATCATTACCAAAAGTCACTGTTGGTCCATCTTGAGTAGTGAACTCTTCCAGCAGGGGCTTACATCCAATCATTGTCTGTCCAGCAGCGTTGTCCAGATACCATGTTTGCTTCTTTCGATCGCACTGCACACCCACAAAAAAATCATTAGTTATTTTTATGAACCCATATTTTCATGGGTTCACTGGACTCTCCCTAAGAAGTCACAGTAGATTTTTGTTGGTTTGAACTGGAGACTGGTGCTGGAGCCTTTTTGTCAGCTCCAGTTCCAGGAGTAAAAACAATTGGTTTGATGGGTTTCTTACCCTTTTTCTTCTCATTTTTAGCTCCAGATTGAGCTTTTTGCTTTTGATTAGAAGCGTTTTTATTTTGTTTTACTGGAGCAGACGAAGTTCCTTCCAGATTTTTAATTCTGACAATACAACTTTGAACTTGTCTAGTCATCAGTTGAAGTTGACTCTCTAGTTTGAACAAAAAATCATTTTCTTTAGGCAACTGAACCTTGGACTTAGGTTCAGTAGGGATCTTTTTCTTTGGATCTTGGGCTCCTTGGACTTTTGAGGCAAAGGTTTGTCACTGGCAACCTTTTAACTGGAGCATTAGCCTGTTTTGCTATCCTCAATAGGACCGGCTAATAAGTATAAGCGAGCACACACAATCCTCAACAGGACCGGCTAATAAGTATAAGCGAGCACACACAATCCTCAACAGGACCGGCTAATAAGTATAAGCGAGCACACACAATCCTCAACAGGACCGGCTAATAAGTATAAGCGAGCACACACAATCCTCAACAGGACCGGCTAATAAGTATAAGCGAGCACACACAATCCTCAACAGGACCGGCTAATAAGTATAAGCGAGCACACACAATCCTCAACAGGACCGGCTAATAAGTATAAGCGAGCACACACAATCCTCAACAGGACCGGCTAATAAGTATAAGCGAGCACACACAATCCTCAACAGGACCGGCTAATAAGTATAAGCGAGCACACACAATCCTCAACAGGACCGGCTAATAAGTATAAGCGAGCACACACAATCCTCAACAGGACCGGCTAATAAGTATAAGCGAGCACACACAATCCTCAACAGGACCGGCTAATAAGTATAAGCGAGCACACACAATCCTCAACAGGACCGGCTAATAAGTATAAGCGAGCACACACAATCCTCAACAGGACCGGCTAATAAGTATAAGCGAGCACACACAATCCTCAACAGGACCGGCTAATAAGTATAAGCGAGCACACACAATCCTCAACAGGACCGGCTAATAAGTATAAGCGAGCACACACAATCCTCAACAGGACCGGCTAATAAGTATAAGCGAGCACACACAATCCTCAACAGGACCGGCTAATAAGTATAAGCGAGCACACACAATCCTCAACAGGACCGGCTAATAAGTATAAGCGAGCACACACAATCCTCAACAGGACCGGCTAATAAGTATAAGCGAGCACACACAATCCTCAACAGGACCGGCTAATAAGTATAAGCGAGCACACACAATCCTCAACAGGACCGGCTAATAAGTATAAGCGAGCACACACAATCCTCAACAGGACCGGCTAATAAGTATAAGCGAGCACACACAATCCTCAACAGGACCGGCTAATAAGTATAAGCGAGCACACACAATCCTCAACAGGACCGGCTAATAAGTATAAGCGAGCACACACAATCCTCAACAGGACCGGCTAATAAGTATAAGCGAGCACACACAATCCTCAACAGGACCGGCTAATAAGTATAAGCGAGCACACACAATCCTCAACAGGACCGGCTAATAAGTATAAGCGAGCACACACAATCCTCAACAGGACCGGCTAATAAGTATAAGCGAGCACACACAATCCTCAACAGGACCGGCTAATAAGTATAAGCGAGCACACACAATCCTCAACAGGACCGGCTAATAAGTATAAGCGAGCACACACAATCCTCAACAGGACCGGCTAATAAGTATAAGCGAGCACACACAATCCTCAACAGGACCGGCTAATAAGTATAAGCGAGCACACACAATCCTCAACAGGACCGGCTAATAAGTATAAGCGAGCACACACAATCCTCAACAGGACCGGCTAATAAGTATAAGCGAGCACACACAATCCTCAACAGGACCGGCTAATAAGTATAAGCGAGCACACACAATCCTCAACAGGACCGGCTAATAAGTATAAGCGAGCACACACAATCCTCAACAGGACCGGCTAATAAGTATAAGCGAGCACACACAATCCTCAACAGGACCGGCTAATAAGTATAAGCGAGCACACACAATCCTCAACAGGACCGGCTAATAAGTATAAGCGAGCACACACAATCCTCAACAGGACCGGCTAATAAGTATAAGCGAGCACACACAATCCTCAACAGGACCGGCTAATAAGTATAAGCGAGCACACACAATCCTCAACAGGACCGGCTAATAAGTATAAGCGAGCACACACAATCCTCAACAGGACCGGCTAATAAGTATAAGCGAGCACACACAATCCTCAACAGGACCGGCTAATAAGTATAAGCGAGCACACACAATCCTCAACAGGACCGGCTAATAAGTATAAGCGAGCACACACAATCCTCAACAGGACCGGCTAATAAGTATAAGCGAGCACACACAATCCTCAACAGGACCGGCTAATAAGTATAAGCGAGCACACACAATCCTCAACAGGACCGGCTAATAAGTATAAGCGAGCACACACAATCCTCAACAGGACCGGCTAATAAGTATAAGCGAGCACACACAATCCTCAACAGGACCGGCTAATAAGTATAAGCGAGCACACACAATCCTCAACAGGACCGGCTAATAAGTATAAGCGAGCACACACAATCCTCAACAGGACCGGCTAATAAGTATAAGCGAGCACACACAATCCTCAACAGGACCGGCTAATAAGTATAAGCGAGCACACACAATCCTCAACAGGACCGGCTAATAAGTATAAGCGAGCACACACAATCCTCAACAGGACCGGCTAATAAGTATAAGCGAGCACACACAATCCTCAACAGGACCGGCTAATAAGTATAAGCGAGCACACACAATCCTCAACAGGACCGGCTAATAAGTATAAGCGAGCACACACAATCCTCAACAGGACCGGCTAATAAGTATAAGCGAGCACACACAATCCTCAACAGGACCGGCTAATAAGTATAAGCGAGCACACACAATCCTCAACAGGACCGGCTAATAAGTATAAGCGAGCACACACAATCCTCAACAGGACCGGCTAATAAGTATAAGCGAGCACACACAATCCTCAACAGGACCGGCTAATAAGTATAAGCGAGCACACACAATCCTCAACAGGACCGGCTAATAAGTATAAGCGAGCACACACAATCCTCAACAGGACCGGCTAATAAGTATAAGCGAGCACACACAATCCTCAACAGGACCGGCTAATAAGTATAAGCGAGCACACACAATCCTCAACAGGACCGGCTAATAAGTATAAGCGAGCACACACAATCCTCAACAGGACCGGCTAATAAGTATAAGCGAGCACACACAATCCTCAACAGGACCGGCTAATAAGTATAAGCGAGCACACACAATCCTCAACAGGACCGGCTAATAAGTATAAGCGAGCACACACAATCCTCAACAGGACCGGCTAATAAGTATAAGCGAGCACACACAATCCTCAACAGGACCGGCTAATAAGTATAAGCGAGCACACACAATCCTCAACAGGACCGGCTAATAAGTATAAGCGAGCACACACAATCCTCAACAGGACCGGCTAATAAGTATAAGCGAGCACACACAATCCTCAACAGGACCGGCTAATAAGTATAAGCGAGCACACACAATCCTCAACAGGACCGGCTAATAAGTATAAGCGAGCACACACAATCCTCAACAGGACCGGCTAATAAGTATAAGCGAGCACACACAATCCTCAACAGGACCGGCTAATAAGTATAAGCGAGCACACACAATCCTCAACAGGACCGGCTAATAAGTATAAGCGAGCACACACAATCCTCAACAGGACCGGCTAATAAGTATAAGCGAGCACACACAATCCTCAACAGGACCGGCTAATAAGTATAAGCGAGCACACACAATCCTCAACAGGACCGGCTAATAAGTATAAGCGAGCACACACAATCCTCAACAGGACCGGCTAATAAGTATAAGCGAGCACACACAATCCTCAACAGGACCGGCTAATAAGTATAAGCGAGCACACACAATCCTCAACAGGACCGGCTAATAAGTATAAGCGAGCACACACAATCCTCAACAGGACCGGCTAATAAGTATAAGCGAGCACACACAATCCTCAACAGGACCGGCTAATAAGTATAAGCGAGCACACACAATCCTCAACAGGACCGGCTAATAAGTATAAGCGAGCACACACAATCCTCAACAGGACCGGCTAATAAGTATAAGCGAGCACACACAATCCTCAACAGGACCGGCTAATAAGTATAAGCGAGCACACACAATCCTCAACAGGACCGGCTAATAAGTATAAGCGAGCACACACAATCCTCAACAGGACCGGCTAATAAGTATAAGCGAGCACACACAATCCTCAACAGGACCGGCTAATAAGTATAAGCGAGCACACACAATCCTCAACAGGACCGGCTAATAAGTATAAGCGAGCACACACAATCCTCAACAGGACCGGCTAATAAGTATAAGCGAGCACACACAATCCTCAACAGGACCGGCTAATAAGTATATAAGTAGTCAGATAGCCATACAGTTGTGAAAAGCAGTTACGGCATATATATATATAAAAGCGTATGTAGTATTCCTTTCACCCCAAAATGTAAATAATAGAAAAGGGGCTACGAAAACTCACAGTGATCCGGTACAGCGTAGTTTACAAGCACAGAGAATAATCACAGATATATGTAGGTTATATCTATTTAAATCCGAGTTTGTCTTGATGAACACCTAGCACAAGTTAATTGATTATAAATAAGCATGAATTAGTTCTCGTGACTGATTATTCACTGAATATTCTTGATGAACTGATGATTTGGTCCTTTGATATCCTTTGAACGTTTTGACTCGAAAAGCGTTTAAATGAAATTCATGTACACGTATTGGACAAGTATTTCTTTAATTCTGATGCAGAAAACTACCCTTCAGTTCCGTGTACTCACTGCGGCGCAGTGAGCGTGTAAGGCCCCCACTGCGTCGCAGTCCCTCCACTGGTTGACCAACTGGTTGACCGACTGGTGCTGACTGCGGCGCAGTGATCCAGTTCACCACCACTGCGTCGCAGTGAGACATGATCGTCCTAGGGTTTGCACACGAGATCGTCTTAAGAGGCATCCAAGGTCAAGATCGTCTTAAGAGGCATCCAAGGTCAAGATCGTTTTAAGAATCCAAGTCAAGATCGTCTTAGCTTTCAAGGTTCGAGATCGTTTCAAGTTTACAAGACTTAAGATCGTTTTAAGGAACCATGAACTCAAGATCGTCTTATCAGACTAAAAATCGTTTTAAGGAACCATGAACTCAAGATCGTCTTAAGATCAATCAAGATCGTTTTAAGGAACCATGAACTCAAGATCGTCTTAAGATAACAAGATCGTTTTAAGGAACCATGAACTCAAGATCGTCTTAAGAGGCATCCAAGGTCAAGATCGTCTTAAGAGGCATCCAAGGTCAAGATCGTCTTAGCTTTCAAGGTTCGAGATCGTTTCAAGTTCACAAGACTTAAGATCGTTTTAAGGAACCATGAACTCAAGATCGTCTTATCAGACTAAAAATCGTTTTAAGTGTTAAGACTCAAGATCGTTTCATATGTTTCTAAGTACAAGATCGTTTTAGGTTTCAAGAGTCTGGGACGATCCTCCCAGGATCGTCTTAAGTTTCAAGGGTCTGGGACGATCCTCCCAGGATCGTCTTAGCACCAAATACTTAGTAAAAATATTGGTCTCCAAGGTGGGACGGTCCTGGCCGAGGTCGTCTTGGTCAGGATCGTTTCATTTCTAGTTCAAGAACAAGTGTTTGAGCAAAACCAATCCAAAGGATTAGTTACCCATTAAACGCACCATAACCACACAACACCACATAAGATCGAACGAACGAGAACCAAGAACAAAGTAAGTTGCCTAGGACGATCTTGAACTAAGATCGTCCCAAGGAGACTGTTTCATCACCAAAACGGGCTGAAGTTTCAAATCACATAACACACGCATTTTTAAATCGATTTCCGGCTTGTTAGAACCTAAAACTAATACATATATACGTAATAACACTAACCAATAACACTTTTAACGCTTACCAGACCATCTATAACATAAACAAGATGAAGCAAGTGAAGAACAAGTTGTATCTTCATTTTCAAAAATGGGTTTTGAGATTTAAGTATGTTATGACTAAATTTTGTTCATATAAATGTTGTTAAACACATTTAGACACAAACCCATTACTCATAAACACGATTTTTGTTCAAGAACTGGACCAAATCATCAAGAACATAAACTTGGAAAGTACATTTTTAAATTTGATCAAAAACCCATTAGATGTTGTTGTTACCTGAAATTTGTTTCCAGAAATATGTTTTGATTATCACAAGGATGCTAAAAGTACAAACGATTTTGGTTTAACAATCCAAAATCAATGGATGAATTTTGTGTGTGAAAATGGTGTCTGAAGTGTGTGTTTTAGTGAGAGAAAGTGCAGGAGGAAGAAAGGGGAATAGTGATTTTCTCTCACTAGGTTTTCCCAAACTTTTCTATTTATACTTAATCCATATTAAATGTTTTCATAAATGCAAGGACTAAATGTGAACATTTTTAACTAGGACTTTTACGGACACAAACGTTTACGACTTGCATTCTAGTATATTGTCGTATTAAATTATAAATTCGTCGTTTAAATCAAGATTTAAGATCAAAATGGCCTTCAAGTTAAACACATAATTTGGGCTAAGATATACCATGAACTTAATCTAAATTGAGCTGCCCAATTATTCCGAAGGCGACTGTACGATTTTAGAAACTTATTTATAATATTTCTAAGGCGGTTGTTACATTCTCCCCTACTTAAAGGAATTTCGTCCCGAAATTCGTATTACACATCATGCTTCAAGTTTCGATTGTATATTAAGTTCACGAGTATCAAGTTGCATGTTAAGTTTTCAAGTATGAGAAACACACATTAAGTAGTAAGTAGCATGTTTCATATTGAGTTTCAAGCATCATATTGCATAGAAAATGTCAAGTTAGGTACTGAGTTCTTAAGTTCACTAACTAGTTTTAAGGTGTCGAGTTAAGTAAATAAGTGCGGGTACTTAAGTTTCATCTGATCTTCTCGTTCCCAAGTAAACTCTGGGCCTCTCCGGGAGTTCCAACGGACTTTCACAATGGTATACTTATGTTTCTTGAGCTTTCTGACTTCTCGCTCCATAATTTCAACGGGTTCTTCTTTGAAGCTTAAATTACTATCTATTCGTATCTCGTTGAGAGGGACGTATGTTGTTTCGTCTGCTAGACACTTCTTAAGGTTCGACACGTGGAAAACATCGTGTACGTTACTCAACTCTTGGGGAAGTTTCAAGCGGTAAGCTACTGCACCAATACGTTCTACAATCTCAAACGGTCCAACGTATCTTGGAGCCAGTTTTCCCCTCTTTATAAATCTAACCACACCCTTCCAAGGCGAGACTTTGAGCATCACTCGATCGCCAACCTGAAACTCCAAAGGCTTCCTTCGTTTGTCTGCGTATTTCTTTTGTCTGTCTCTCGCTTTCAGGAGGTTTTCCTTGATCTGAGCAACTCTTTCGGTAGTTTCGAGGATGATTTCTGGGCCTATTAATTGCATGTCTCCCACTTCGTGCCATGCAAGCGGAGATCGACATTTTCTTCCATACAAAACCTCAAAAGGCGGACAGCCAATGCTGGCATGATAACTATTGTTGTATGAGAATTCGACTAGTGGGAGGTGAGTATCCCAACTACCTCCGAAGTCTATGACGCATGCCCTTAGCATGTCCTCCAGTGTCTGAATCGTTCTTTCACTCTGTCCGTCTGTCTGTGGATGGTAGGCTGTGCTCATATCGATACGTGTCCCCAAGGCTTTTTGCAGCGAATTCCAAAATCCCGAGGTAAACCTGCTATCCCTATCACTAATGATTGATACTGGGACACCGTGTTTAGCTACGATTTCCTTAAGATACAGACGTGCATACTGCTCCATTGTGTAACTCTCACGTATGGGTATGAAATGCGCTGATTTGGTCAATTGATCTACCACCACCCAAATTGCATCCATGCCACTACTCGTTCTTGGTAGCTTCGTGACAAAATCCATAGTGATCTTTTCCCACTTCCAACTGGGAAGCTCTGGTTGAGTTAACAGCCCTCCTGGCTTCTTATGTTCTGCCTTAACTCTTGAGCACGTTAAGCATTTGCTCACGTAGATCGCCACATCGCTCTTCATTCCTGGCCACCAAAATAGATCTCGCAAGTCTTGATACATTTTATCTATTCCTGGGTGAACAGAATATCTTGCTTGATGTGCTTCATCCATTATCAGCTTCCTTAATCCTCCGTACATGGGTATCCACAATCGATCACAGAAATACAGTCCCCCATCATCTCTTTGAGTAAACTGTTCTATCATGCCCCCCAATCCTTCTTCATCGATATTTTCCTTCTTGTTTGCTTCCACCTGGGCCTCAACCACTCTATCCTTCAGACTGTTGTGCACGGTAATGCTCATGGCTCTAATTCGTCTTGGTCTAACTCTCTCCTTTCTACTCAGAGCATCCGCTACTACGTTTGCCTTGCCCGGGTGGTATCGAATCTCACAATCGTAATCGCTAAACAACTCTAGCCATCGCCTTTGCCGCATATTAAGATCCTTCTGTGTGAAGATATGCTGAAGGCTCTTATGATCTGTGTATATCACACTCTTAGTCCCGTACAGGTAGTGTCTCCAGCATTTGAGTGCAAATACGATAGCTCCCAACTCCAGATCGTGAGTCGTGTAATTCTTCTCGTGAATCTTCAATTGTCGAGAGGCATATGCAATAACCTTGCCTCGTTGCATAAGCACACATCCTAGGCCTTGTCCCGACGCGTCGCAATAAACGATGAAATCTTCAGTTCCGTCTGGAAGACTTAAGACCGGTGCGTTACATAACTTTTCTTTCAGAATACTGAAAGCTTCTTCTTGTTTCTCTCCCCATTCAAAACTTCTATCTTTGTGCGTCAACAAGGTAAGAGGTTGTGCGATCCTTGAGAAGTTCTCGATAAATCGTCGGTAGTAACCTGCCAAACCAAGAAACTGTCTGATTTCTGTCGGCGTTTCTGGTCTTCTCCAATTCTCTACGGCTGCAATCTTGCTGGGGTCAACCTTTATTCCATCCTTGTCAACTACATGGCCCAAAAACTTCACTTCTTCTAACCAAAATTCGCATTTGGAAAACTTCCCGTACAGCTTCTCTGCTCTCAGAAGTTCCAAAGCTTCTCTCAGATGCACTTCATGCTCTTTCTTAGTTCTTGAGTAGATAAGGATGTCGTCAATGAAAACGATGATGGAACGATCTAGATAGGGCTTGCACACACGATTCATCAGATCCATGAAAACAGCAGGCGCATTCGTCATTCCAAATGGCATCACTAAAAATTCGAAATGCCCATATCTCGTGCTAAACGCTGTTTTTGGTATGTCCTCTTCGCGAACTCTTAACTGATGGTAGCCTGATCGAAGATCGATCTTAGAGAAATACTTTGCGCCCTGCAACTGATCGAATAAATCATCGATGCGCGGTAAGGGATATCGATTTCTAACGGTTAACTTGTTTAGCTCGCGGTAATCGATGCACATGCGAAAAGACCCGTCTTTCTTCTTAACGAATAATACCGGTGCACCCCACGGTGAAGAACTTGGTCGAATGAAACCCTTGTCTTGTAATTCCTGTAACTGCGAGGCGAGTTCTTGCATTTCAGAAGGTGCTAGACGGTACGGTGTCTTTGCTACTGGGGTTGCACTAGGTATGAGATCAATTCGGAATTCTACTTGTCGTATCGGTGGCAATCCCTGAACATCGTCAGGAAACACATCGGGAAATTCACGGACTACAGGGATATCGGCTAGTTTGATTTCTTTAGTTGTCGTGCGCATTAGGGCTTGTTTATGTGCCTCGGGTCTCTCACCTTGGATTTCTAATACGTCTCCCCCACTTAGGGGAATTCTAAGGATTTTCGCACGACACAAAATGGTTGCATCTACCAGGGACAACCAATCCATCCCCACTATTACATCAAAGCTACCCATTTCAAATGGGATTAGATCTATATAGTATGAATGAGTATCTAAGGTTAACACACATTTAGGCACGTATTGATCAAGTTTAGAGACTCCACCACTAGCTACTTCTACTTCATAATAAGCATGCGTACGAATAGGTTTTACGTTAATAGTGCACACGAAGTTAGTAGAGATAAAGCTGTAGTCGGCACCCGAATCGAATAACACGGTAGCTAGATGATTATTTAGAAGAAATGTACCCGTGACGACGTTTGGATCATTAGCAGCTTCTACCGCATTTAGTGCAAAGACTCGGCCTCTGGCCTGTTGGGCTTGATTGGCTCTGGGAGGATTCGGTGCTGCAATCTGTAATGGTTGCTGATTTGCTGCAGCTGGGTTGGGTCGTCTTGCAAGTCTTGGGCAGACATTTCGGTAATGATTAGTGCTACCGCACTCATAGCATCCTCCACGGTTGACTGGTGGGTTTCTAATGTTCAACGGGGCTACATGGGGTGGTGCTACTGCAACTCTGGCCACTCTACAATCCTTGGCCAGATGCCCAAACTTCTGACAATTCTGACACAAGCGGCATGGTACCACTGCTGGATGATGATAGCTACATGTAGCACATAGAGGAGATTGGCCATTATACGCTCTCTGCCCTGCCTCGACTGCTGCAAACACTTTCCCAACTCTGACTCTCTTGTCCGCTCTGAAATCCCTTCTCTTACTGGGTTCACCAAAGTCCCTCTTCTTCTCAACAGACTTAGTCAAAGTGCCAGCCCTGACCAAGTCATCTGTCATAGCACTGGCCCTTCGTATAGCTTCTTCAATCGAGTAAGGAGGAATACCAGTCATAGTGTTACGAATCTGAGGAATGAGACCATAGACGTATCTCTCAATCAACTTAGCCTCTGAGGTCACCAGGTGGGGCACCAAGCGAGCCAACTCTTGGAATTTGCTGGTATACTCAGCACATGCAGATCCCACCATGGTAAGGTGCCAAAATTCCTGCTCTACCTTCTGCATCTCATTCAACGGGCAAAAACGATTCTTCATCATCTGAGTAAACTGCTCCCAAGGGGTCTCAAAGGTAGTAGTCCTTCCCCTGGCTCCCAACAAAGTGTTCCACCATGATAGTGCATCATCGGTGAACGAGCCTCCCGTAAATCTGACTCTCTGATGGTCTGGACACTCACTAATGTCCATCACTGCCTCCATCCTCTCCAACCACTTCAAGAATACACTAGCTCCTCCTTTGCCGTTGTACTCTGGGGGACCACACTTCTTGAAATCTGTATAGCTACAACCTCTTCTTCCTCCAGCATACTCATCATTTCTAGGGACTCTTCTGGGTTCAGGGCCCACATACACACCGTCTCCTACAAACTCCATTTCAGGATTGAAGCCTTCTTGTTCTTGATTCACTTGCTCTTGATTCTCTTGCTCTTGTCCAACTCCATCTTCAGGTGCCCTTCGGTTCTGATTTGGAACAGTACCCATTGCAGCAGCCACTCGTTCAATAATAGTTGGCATTGAAGCCGCCAACTGTTCAGCGATGATAGCGGCCCAATCAGGGTTTCCAACATGATCCATGCCACCACCTCGGCCACCCCGGCCTCTACCACGGCCCCTTCCTTGTTGGCCTCCACGACCACCTCTTGGGTTGCCACGACCAGCTCCAGCCGCTTGAGCCTCAACATTCGGATTCGCTCTCGTTCGCACCATTTTCCTATATTAGGAAAAGACGTGATCGGCGTTAGAATGAAGGTATAATCGTTCGTGTCGTCAATTACGCACTCTCAACCCACTCGTGTTAGTTTTCTAAAATCCCACACATTGATACTTTCAATATCGCATGCATTTCAAGAGGTTCAAATATCATATCTAAAGATTACGCATTTTCCAGTAACTACAGACAAGTAGCAAGAGTATTCATCACAATAATGCATTTAGTTCATATATATTATTGTCTCACAGCGCGAATTTCCATAACCATCACATCATGACTTAACTTTTAATCCGATTTTTAACTTTGACAGCCAAATGTGGTCCGAGTCTCAGACCTGCATCCGTCGCACTAGGTTTGTATGTATACAGGGTGTACCAGCGGCTAACCCTCCACTCCCCTAGTACATCTGATGCTAGTCCGATTCCCAGTCCCGATACACTCTCTGAGCAAGGGTCAAGGTATGTATACAGGGTGTACCAGCGGCTAACCCTCAACAGGACCGGCTAATAAGTATAAGCGAGCACACACAATCCTCAACAGGACCGGCTAATAAGTATAAGCGAGCACACACAATCCTCAACAGGACCGGCTAATAAGTATAAGCGAGCACACACAATCCTCAACAGGACCGGCTAATAAGTATAAGCGAGCACACACAATCCTCAACAGGACCGGCTAATAAGTATAAGCGAGCACACACAATCCTCAACAGGACCGGCTAATAAGTATAAGCGAGCACACACAATCCTCAACAGGACCGGCTAATAAGTATAAGCGAGCACACACAATCCTCAACAGGACCGGCTAATAAGTATAAGCGAGCACACACAATCCTCAACAGGACCGGCTAATAAGTATAAGCGAGCACACACAATCCTCAACAGGACCGGCTAATAAGTATAAGCGAGCACACACAATCCTCAACAGGACCGGCTAATAAGTATAAGCGAGCACACACAATCCTCAACAGGACCGGCTAATAAGTATAAGCGAGCACACACAATCCTCAACAGGACCGGCTAATAAGTATAAGCGAGCACACACAATCCTCAACAGGACCGGCTAATAAGTATAAGCGAGCACACACAATCCTCAACAGGACCGGCTAATAAGTATAAGCGAGCACACACAATCCTCAACAGGACCGGCTAATAAGTATAAGCGAGCACACACAATCCTCAACAGGACCGGCTAATAAGTATAAGCGAGCACACACAATCCTCAACAGGACCGGCTAATAAGTATAAGCGAGCACACACAATCCTCAACAGGACCGGCTAATAAGTATAAGCGAGCACACACAATCCTCAACAGGACCGGCTAATAAGTATAAGCGAGCACACACAATCCTCAACAGGACCGGCTAATAAGTATAAGCGAGCACACACAATCCTCAACAGGACCGGCTAATAAGTATAAGCGAGCACACACAATCCTCAACAGGACCGGCTAATAAGTATAAGCGAGCACACACAATCCTCAACAGGACCGGCTAATAAGTATAAGCGAGCACACACAATCCTCAACAGGACCGGCTAATAAGTATAAGCGAGCACACACAATCCTCAACAGGACCGGCTAATAAGTATAAGCGAGCACACACAATCCTCAACAGGACCGGCTAATAAGTATAAGCGAGCACACACAATCCTCAACAGGACCGGCTAATAAGTATAAGCGAGCACACACAATCCTCAACAGGACCGGCTAATAAGTATAAGCGAGCACACACAATCCTCAACAGGACCGGCTAATAAGTATAAGCGAGCACACACAATCCTCAACAGGACCGGCTAATAAGTATAAGCGAGCACACACAATCCTCAACAGGACCGGCTAATAAGTATAAGCGAGCACACACAATCCTCAACAGGACCGGCTAATAAGTATAAGCGAGCACACACAATCCTCAACAGGACCGGCTAATAAGTATAAGCGAGCACACACAATCCTCAACAGGACCGGCTAATAAGTATAAGCGAGCACACACAATCCTCAACAGGACCGGCTAATAAGTATAAGCGAGCACACACAATCCTCAACAGGACCGGCTAATAAGTATAAGCGAGCACACACAATCCTCAACAGGACCGGCTAATAAGTATAAGCGAGCACACACAATCCTCAACAGGACCGGCTAATAAGTATAAGCGAGCACACACAATCCTCAACAGGACCGGCTAATAAGTATAAGCGAGCACACACAATCCTCAACAGGACCGGCTAATAAGTATAAGCGAGCACACACAATCCTCAACAGGACCGGCTAATAAGTATAAGCGAGCACACACAATCCTCAACAGGACCGGCTAATAAGTATAAGCGAGCACACACAATCCTCAACAGGACCGGCTAATAAGTATAAGCGAGCACACACAATCCTCAACAGGACCGGCTAATAAGTATAAGCGAGCACACACAATCCTCAACAGGACCGGCTAATAAGTATAAGCGAGCACACACAATCCTCAACAGGACCGGCTAATAAGTATAAGCGAGCACACACAATCCTCAACAGGACCGGCTAATAAGTATAAGCGAGCACACACAATCCTCAACAGGACCGGCTAATAAGTATAAGCAGCACAGAGAATAATCACAGATATATGTAGGTTATATCTATTTAAATCCGAGTTTGTCTTGATGAACACCTAGCACAAGTTAATTGATTATAAATAAGCATGAATTAGTTCTCGTGACTGATTATTCACTGAATATTCTTGATGAACTGATGATTTGGTCCTTTGATATCCTTTGAACGTTTTGACTCGAAAAGCGTTTAAATGAAATTCATGTACACGTATTGGACAAGTACTTATTTATACTTCTTTAATTCTGATGCAGAAAACTCCTAAGACCCTTCAGTTCCGTGTACTCACTGCGGCGCAGTGAGCGTGTAAGGCCCCCACTGCGTCGCAGTGAGACATGATCGTCCTAAGTTTTCATCAGGCCAAGGTCGTTCTATATATTTAGCACCAGATCGTCTTAGCTTTCAAGGTTCGAGATCGTTTCAAGTTTACAAGACTTAAGATCGTTTTAAGGAACCATGAACTCAAGATCGTTTCATAAGATCGTTTCAAGTTTACAAGACTTAAGATCGTTTTAAGGAACCATGAACTCAAGATCGTCTTATCATAAGATCGTTTCAAGTTTACAAGACTTAAGATCGTTTTAAGGAACCATGAACTCAAGATCGTCTTATCAGACTAAAATCGTTTCAAGTTTAGGATCGTTTTAGGATTCATATGGTCGAGATCGTCCTAAATGGACCAAGGTCATCCTAGGTAGTTTAGCCAAGATCGTCTCATAAGATCGTTTCAAGTTTACAAGACTTAAGATCGTTTTAAGGAACCATGAACTCAAGATCGTCTTCATAAGATCGTTTCAAGTTTACAAGACTTAAGATCGTTTTAAGGAACCATGAACTCAAGATCGTCTTATCAGACTAAGATCGTTTCAAGTTTAGGATCGTTTTAGGATTCATATGGTCGAGATCGTCCTAAATGGACCAAGGTCATCCTAGGTAGTTTAGCCAAGATCGTCTCATAAGATCGTTTCAAGTTTACAAGACTTAAGATCGTTTTAAGGAACCATGAACTCAAGATCGTCTTATCAGACTAAAATCGTTTCAAGTTTAAGACTTAGGATCGTTTTAGGATTCATATGCTCAAGATCGTCCTAGCTCCAAGTACTTAGCAAAAATATTGGTCTCCAAGGTGGAACGGTCCTGGTCGAGGTCGTCTTGGTCAGGATCGTAGTTTTCATCAGGCCAAGGTCGTTCTATATATTTAGCACCAGATCGTCCTAGCTCCAAGTACTTAGCAAAAATATTGGTCTCCAAGGTGGAACGGTCCTGGTCGAGGTCGTCTTGGTCAGGATCGTTTCATTTCTATGGGCAAGAACAAGGTGTTTCTAGTTCAAGAACAAGTGTTTGAGCAAAACCAATCCAAAGGATTAGTTACCCATTAAACGCACCATAACCACACAACACCACATAAGATCGAATCAACGTTTACAAGACAAGATCGTTTTAGGTTTCAAGAGTCTGGGACGATCCTCCCAGGATCGTTTTAAGTTTCAAGAGTCTGGGACGATCCTCCCAAGATCGTTTTAAGTTTCAAGGGTCTGGGACGATCCTCCCAGGATCGTCTTAGCTCCAAGTACTTAGCAAAAATATTGGTCTCCAAGGTGGAACGGTCCTGGCCGAGGTCGTCTTGGTCAGGATCGTTTCATTTCTAGTTCAAGAACAAGTGTTTGAGCAAAACCAATCCAAAGGATTAGTTACCCATTAAACGCACCATAACCACACAACACCACATAAGATCGAACGAACGAGAACCAAGAACAAAGTAAGTTGCCTAGGACGATCTTGAACTAAGATCGTCCCAAGGAGACTGTTTCATCACAAAACGGGCTGAAGTTTCAAATCACATAACACACGAATTTTTAAATCGATTTCCGGCTTGTTAGAACCTAAAACTAATACATATATACGTAATAACACTAACCAATAACACTTTTAACGCTTACCAGACCATCTATAACATAAACAAGATGAAGCAAGTGAAGAACAAGTTGTATCTTCATTTTCAAAAATGGGTTTTGAGATTTAAGTATGTTATGACTAAATTTTGTTCATATAAATGTTGTTAAACACATTTAGACACAAACCCATTACTCATAAACACGATTTTTGTTCAAGAACTGGACCAAATCATCAAGAACATAAACTTGGAAAGTACATTTTTAAATTTGATCAAAAACCCATTAGATGTTGTTGTTACCTGAAATTTGTTTCCAGAAATATGTTTTGATTATCACAAGGATGCTAAAAGTACAAACGATTTTGGTTTAACAATCCAAAATCAATGGATGAATTTTGTGTGTGAAAATGGTGTCTGAAGTGTGTGTTTTAGTGAGAGAAAGTGCAGGAGGAAGAAAGGGGAATAGTGATTTTCTCTCACTAGGTTTTCCCAAACTTTTCTATTTATACTTAATCCATATTAAATGTTTTCATAAATGCAAGGACTAAATGTGAACATTTTTAACTAGGACTTTTACGGACACAAACGTTTACGACTTGCATTCTAGTATATTGTCGTATTAAATTATAAATTCGTCGTTTAAATCAAGATTTAAGATCAAAATGGCCTTCAAGTTAAACACATAATTTGGGCTAAGATATACCATGAACTTAATCTAAATTGAGCTGCCCAATTATTCCGAAGGCGACTGTACGATTTTAGAAACTTATTTATAATATTTCTAAGGCGGTTGTTACAAAACTGTTTCCAGATATGTCATGTTGTCAGAACGAACAGTTTCAACAAATATTAAATCACAGTTGAGTGATTCAGCCAGGTCCAGTTTTGATTCAGGGTCAGATTCATTGTCATAATCACTAACCTTTTTCAAGACAATATCCACCCATCTCCCAGAGATAACATCATCTTTCACCAGGTGTTGCTGGTCTTCCAAAGCCATGAAACACATGTCCCTCACCTCTTTTTCATCATCAGATGAATCATCAGAGTACTCCCATTTATCAGTTGTTTTAGCCATCATGCATTTATTTTTCTCATTTTCAAGTGACATGAGGGCAATCTAAGCCTTAAGCTTCTTGTACTTTGACTTGTAGCTATCATCAGGCTTATTAAAATTTGGGACAGGGGTACCAGTTTGATTGTTTGACTGACTAGATCTGCATTCCTTCATAAAATGACCTTTCTTGCCACACTTATAGCATGTAAGATTGGCCTTGTCAGAGAGTTGGAGCTGGAAGCATTGTTAGGTCCACCAAATCTATTGGATTTATGCTTAAACCTGTTAAAGGTTTTAACAATCATCGCGACTAGATCATCATCGTCAGTTTCATGACAATCATCACTGATTTAAGTGGTAAGGCCATAGTTCAAAAGGTTACACAACATCTCCTTCATTGAGTGTGACTGGATACTCTCAGCAGACATTAGTGCAGCACAAGGTTTCTCAGTTAGACTAGCAACCTTGGAACTCTAAGCATGAATTAAGGCATCTTGCTCAGCCACCAGTCTTTGTGCATTGTTCTCTTCAGTGAATCTGAAGGTTCCATACAGAGATGCAAGAGTGTGGCTATGCAAAGTTTTACCTTATCTTAAGACAAGAATCATGTTGGACCATTTGGAAGGAAGTATATCACAAAACTTCTCAAGAAGTATATCCTTATCCTTCTCTACACCCAAGCCTCTCAGTTGATTTATTAAATTTGTAAACCTGGTACACGTACCAGTGAGGCTTTCATTGGGAAGAGCAAAGAATGATTCATACTTCTTGTTTAAGGCAACTTTTCTGGTAACAATATTGTTATCACCACCCTCAAACTGAATAAGTAATTCATCCCACATTGCCTTGACACTGGGAACAACACAAGTGTTGGAATTAATTCTTCAGGAACAGCCCCACGGATCATGTTCTTGAGCTTGGTGTCCAAGTCAACAAGTCTACGATCCTCATCAGACCAATGGTCTTCAGGCTTTACTCTAGAACCTCTTCTAGATCCAGTTGGATCAAGGAAAGGACTAACTCCAGGGGAGACTGGTACATGTGGTCCATCCTTTAGGATTTTCAGCATGTACCTCTCTATCCCACCAAAATGCAAAAGCATCCTGGCCTTCCATGTGCCAAAGGTCTCACTGTTTCCATTGACAATAGTGTTAGAATAATGCACATGGACATGTGGAGCAACAGTATGAGGGGGAGGAGGAGTGTTATTAATATTTTGGTTAGGTTGAGGATTATTAACAATATTTTCATCACGACCATGACAATTCTCACCTTCGGTAGTAGTCATCGAAGCAGATCTAGGCAAGTATATTAGCCTTCTGCTCTGATACCACTTATAAGTTCCAACTCAAGGGATGATACTACTAAAGACACCTCTATGTCAATGGTGAGTTCTTTGCAATAGGTTCACTGGACTAGACTGGAGCCAGTACCAGTGAACGTATACCAATTAACTGGTGGATTACTTATTTAGGTGACAATATAATTAAGTAAATGACAATGCAATAATAAATACAAGTATGTAAACTGGTGAGACCAAGTTGTAATTTTTCAACGTATTTTATTTATTGTCTTAAATAAAATACAAGGTTGTTGCGGAACCAAGATAATACAAAGATATATAAATATCCTAACAACCTAGAAATACAATTGATCTACACTTGGAAATTCTCTTAAACAATCGAAACACTTAGTTGTGAAATGTTTCTTTTTGCGATTGAGAGAATATTGCACAAGTTCACCAAGAATATGCAAAGTCGAATATGCAAAAGTTAATTCTTGGATGTGCAAAGACATCTATTTATAGGCAAAGGTTGACATTGGGATGCCAACCTTGCCGTACAAATATGGTTGAGAGCATTTAAGAAATAACATTTAATTTTTTAAGCATGCCTGTTAAAGTACGATGTAGAAGGTACTTTAACCAACCACCTTTATACACTTTTGTACTTTTATTATAGACAAATGGTATTGTCCAGATAATAGTGTGTAAAAGGTAAAATGTCTTCCTTGTAATCAGTGTAAAGCTTGTAAGTACTTTACACTAGTGAACTCTCGAGTCTTCGATCTAGGTAAAACATCCACTGGGCTTCGCTGCCTTGAATGTTTTCTTCCTTTCACTTGTTGTCTTTAACTTCAACTGGAATGTCTTCAGTTCCGGTCAGATTTTGACTGGAGTGAAGCTCCAATGACATTAACTGTACACTGGCCACTAGACTTCATATTATTTCTTGACAAATCTTTTGGACTCCAGTCTGTATTGGAGTCGCTCCAGTTTTGCTAGAAAACTGGACTCACACTTTTTATGATATTCATTTCTAAAGCATTAAAATATGATGTTTTTCTCGTAATGCGCTGAAGTAACCTAATGTGGTTTTGCCTAATGTGATTTCTAATTAGCGGTTGAAAGTTCAACACAATTACACTAGAATGATGTAACTATTTAAACTGAACAGTTACAGACCCGCAACGCGGAACCGAATTTTACTAGTTTATAATGAAGTAAAACATATTTCTAACTATACCAACAAAATTATACATAATCCATTAATTAAAGATCTCTAAAATAAAACATCAACATCGTTATAATACATATCAAAATGGCCACGGAAACCAATTGTCATGGTTCATACTCCTATTGATTATCTAATACCATGTTTTACCAAAATATACATCCCCAACACGAGTATTGTAGCAAAAATAAAAGATTGTAACCACAAGTTACAATTCAACAAGTTTCAGGGATAACATGCAAGAAGTTTAAAATGCTAGTTTCTTACAAACATCTAGTCGAAGGCATCTTTCACAAGCATTTGGATATAAAGAGCTCTGTTTTCTTAAGATGAACATAGAAAAATTCGGGCCTTGCTTGTATTACAACCAACGATGTCCACCCCTTTAAGGCGTTGATGTACACTAAGCAGAAGATTTTATTTTATTTTTGTATGAAAGGAGTGAGTAAAGATCAATAAAAATACCTTGTTAATATCTGATGATAGATTGATGAAGATGAAAAAAAATTTCAGTTCCCAATTGCCTTAAGGAAGATCGGCTATGGTTTGAAAAAGTTTTGGATTTGGGGATAAATATGTATAGCATGTATAATTTATATTTGTAGTTTTTTCTAAGTTATAGTCTGATTCACATGAGTTTAGAAAGTGAGAATGAGGGTAGTTTAATTTTCTATTCTTTCCTTTTCCACACCTTTTTAGAATGAATGAAAAAGGTGGAAAGAAAATGACTTTTTATTATCCAATTCCATTCTTTGTACCACCAAACAAGGGATATGAAAAAGACCTTATTTCCATTCACGTCTACGAAACACCCCCTAGTTGATATAGATAAATTGGGACCTAGAAATACATGTGTGAAAACAGACTCGTGGAAAATCAAAGCATTTGATAGATTTAAGCAAGTGAAGTTAGTCAGTTGATACACATTACTCTTAGTCACTTTGACTTTACGTAGTCAAAGTTGGCTACATGAATTTCAATTCTTGCAAAGAACGGTTCACATGGATTTTAGTTTCTATCTTTATCTTCACTATTATATAAAATTTATGCATCCTCTTATTTTTAAAAATAGTTAAAAAATGGTTAGATGCAAAAGTACTTAATTACCCTTAATAAACACCCTCTATGGAAAGGGTTATTAGATATTACCAAATTTGCCTTTAGACCATGTCCATCAATAAAAATAAAGCTAGTTGGTTGGTTGAAAAGTTGACATAGATATATTAAAAAAATGACTAAGCCTCCGACCGATGGATATGATTGTAGAAGAAATGATTGTCTTCTTTATTTTTTATGTTATAATTTAATTTATCGATATTATTGAATTTTATGTAATAAAATAAATATTTTTTTTAAAGTTTATAATTTAATGTGAAATATTTTAAATGTGAAATATTTTTTAATCTAATTAATTCATTTTTATTTATTATGATAAATAGCTTAAATTTTAAATAAAATAATATTTCTAATGTTTTTTGATTAACTTTAAAATAAACAAAATGTTAAATAAAGTATTACGGTATGGTTTGTTAAAATATAGTGTGGTTGAGTTGTTAATGGGAACGCAAAAGTTGAGTTTCATTGAGTTGGGTAAATATAAGAGAGGAAAATTTGTTTTTTAATGAATAATATAGTTGAGTTGAGTTGTGAATGAGGATGTTCTTAATAAACTAATTTACACCATCAACCTTTATCAAACTAATTTAATTCTTAAACCCTTAACTTTTAAAAAATCTCCAGTACCACATTTACATGAATTATATTTACACCAACCTACACCACTCGACGCCGCCCACCACCGATAGTCGCCGCCATCACCACAAGTCGCCGCCACCGACAGACGGTCGTAGCTGCTACCATAACCGCATTACACGAATAACGTGCTGGTTATATATATGATAATTTCAAATCCGGGTCACTTGTGACGGGTTTTATCCGAATCGGAGACAGTGGTCTTAGCCTATTCAATATTACCTATTTGAGATGCATATAGACTATTCTTTTGTCATTGTCGTTGGATAAATGGTTAACATCCTTGCCAATGTAAATAAAGGTCAAGAATTCTATCCTTATGCGTTGTAAAGGCGGGAGGTCCTTTATTTTCTTAGATAAAACCTAAAAACAGCCTTTCTACTTTATCCCGGTAAAAAAAAACTATTTACATTTTAACCTTTTAGTACACCATTTAATATTGGGAACAAAAAAACCATAAAAAGTTTTGTCTTTGTGGTTGGGTTACCGGGATTTTATTACTTGAGGTTAATTTTTCCTTTTTTAGTACACAAAACGGTCATATATGTATTTCACATGCCTAAAGCATAATTGACCGTTGGTGAGTGGCTAGTTGGCTACTGGCTAATAATAAAGAAGATTGAAAGAAGAAGACGACTACTGGGCTGACGATGTTCTCTTCTTCTTCTTCATCTTGTTGCTTCCCGCCATTATTATTATCATCCAATCATAATTATCATCAAAAGCATCAGTATCACCGGCAATCATTATTATTAGGGTTTTCAAACTCTTATCAAATTCAACATCCAATTCATATTCACAATAATAATAATAATTATAATAATAATAAATCAATACGATTATTGAAATTCAAATGCTTCTCATATCCTCAACAACAACAAGAAGATATCGAATTCGAAAGGCTTTTTTCGAATGTTAATCGAGTTACTCTTAAAAGAGAACCTGGTTGTTGTTACTACTTAATCTTTTTATATTAATTAATCATGTTTTAGTGTCTCTAATCTGATTAAATACTGTTCTTTTGTAGCTAATTACTTATATTTTGTGTTTCGTACAGGTAGCGTAACTAGTTCGGTTCTTCTGGTTGCTGGCACTACTGTAATTCCCTTCTTTATTCTTACTTTTGTATTTATATTAGAGTATTTTTTTTTGATTTCGGATGGTTAATCGTTATTTGTGGCTGTTTTATAAATCCTACTTTTCTACTGTTGAATTTAATTGAATTTATATATGTATTGTGATTGTGTAAGAGACGAGAGAAAGTGCGTGCGACACATTGTTATTGGATTAAAGATAGATTTTGATTTATTACACTTTAAAATATGATAGCCGGATGGATGGTTTTAAAGCTTTAGATCATTATTGTTCCAAAGAGAGAATAATATAGTAGTATGTAACTAACATCATTTGGTGGGATGAAACGATATATATTTCGCTATTGAATACATGGCGCTTACAGATACAGAGTATTGCTTCAACTATTTATACTGCTTAACTTAAAACGAGTAAAAGGACAGTCGAGACTTTGGCTATGATGTACGTGGTCTGACGAATATTCCCGTGGCTGTTTACCCATGGAGTTTTCTGAGGCTTTCTTATCACCAGGCTATGATGAAGATGTTTTACTACTTCAATATTAACATATCCCTAATATCGTATATGTACCACTAGTCTAACACATATCAATACTATATGTTTAAATTAAGTGGTTCCTTTTGCTTAGTCTGCGATGATGACGATAGTAAACAAAACGATCAAGTTTGGCTTTTCTACTCTTAGACCCTAATAATGTTTTACCATAAATAATCTGATACGTATCAGGAAGTGAGGGGGTTGAGTTTACAGCAGAAATAAAGTGAAGTTAAGGGTGGTTAAGTGCCGAGTTTGTGAAGTTATTTGATTAATTATTATTTATTTGGAAGTAAGTTAGGTTATGTGTCTCTTTCTTTAGATATAAGGGCTGCACCCATTTTTAGGTGTGGGTTGAGTTTATTGTTATTTTCCATCTGGAGCCTGGTGCTCGAAATCAGCCTATCAATATAACAGCTAGACTTGCTTCGGCTTTATTTGTGTTTATTTTTTTGATACACATCATAATCTTGTGGAATAATGCCGGTATCTTTGAAGGAAGAAATTTAATGAAGGTAGGTTAAGTTGTCAGACCATTAAATTTTTTAAAACTGTTCGGGTTTTCCCTTTCCCCAATTTTAGAATTTGAACCTTAGATCCAATGGGCACTTATTGGTAAGTTTGACAAAAACATAAGCAAAACAACAGAAAAACTTTTAGAGTCTAGAGAGGCTCAAACAACATTAAAACATAAGTGATTTGCCTATTGTCATATCTTTTAACCTTTTAATACTTAACAAGGTCTTGGCTGGCAATATCTTTATATGTGTCATGGATGTAAATTGTTTGAACAGGTTGGTGCTGGAATTCTTGCTATTCCAGCAGTTACCCAGGAAGCTGGGTTTTTGGCTGCTGCAGTCACGTGCGTTCTTTGTTGGATTTATATGGTACTTTTCTTATGTAATTTTTTCCTTAGATGCATTATCTGGTCTATAGTCTTGTTCTTTTTCTTGAATTACAGTTTTTACGAAATATGTTTTTAGCAATAGAGCATTTTGTATGTGCAATAGGTGAAATAGTCAAGATTTTACTCTTATTTTGTATTTTGTCCATGACAAAGAGATATTATCCATCTCTAAGTACGCTGATGCACCAATGCCACATGTGTTTTTTTTCCTCGTCATGTTAAAGCTATCAACATTCTACTCTTCTATGTGCTTGTCTTTGTCTATATGAGCACCACTTTTCTTGTCATACAACGCTACAATATTGATCCTGTGCAGGTTGTGACTGGCTTGCTAATAGCTGAAGTAAATGTAAAGACAATGTGCGAACTGGGATCAGGTGGTGTATCATTGGTAAACTCAACAGTTTCTTGTTATAAATTAGCTCTACCATTCCACAATTGAGACAAACCATAAACTTTTATCCTCTACCACACTTACAGATATCGTACACATTTGCTTGCACTTTTTAGCTATTTATGTTACCCTGATAATGTCACTTCCATATTGAGAGTTTGAGACCGATCAGGCTTATAATACACACTTGCACTACATAAATTGATACTAATTTTTTTAAAAGTTGCAACCCTCATGCCAATAAAAGGAATAAATACTGTGACTAGTTTGGGAATGGCATTATCCCCTTCAGGTCTTTGACTGGCCAAATACACATGCAACTTACTAGGCTTATAATACACACTTGCACTACAAAATTTAATACTAATTTTTTTTAAAGTTGCAACCCTCATGCCAATAAAAGGAATAAATACTGTGACTAGTTTGGGAATGGCATTATCCCCTTCAGGTCTTTGACTGGCCAAATACACATGCAACTTACTAGGCTTATAATACACACTTGCACTACAAAATTTAATACTAATTTTTTTTAAAGTTGCAACCCTCATGCCAATAAAAGGAATAAATACTGTGACTAGTTTGGGAATGGCATTATCCCCTTCAGGTCTTTGACTGGCCAAATACACATGCAACTTACTAGGCTTATATCTCCCATTTCTAGATGACACTAGTGTATATGGTCTCATTGGGCCAAAATTTCTAATGGTGACAAAATTACTTTACGTTTTATAAGTACTCCATGCTTATTTTTCAGGTATCAATGGCTACAAGAACTCTTGGAACTATTGGAGTTCAGATTGCTTGGTAAGATGATAAAACTTTGTTAATAGGGAATTGATGTTATTAGGCGTACACCACCAAACATGCTTTAAGTTGTTGTACAATACAACATCTTAAAGCATGTTTGGTGATGTACGGCTCATTACCCATGATAAAGATACCACAACTTGCCGCACATTATATACTTGTACTGTTTGCTATAACAATTATACAGTGTGGTAAATCAATCAAAGAAAGTGGTAGATGTAGGCTCCCGATGTTATAAGGCTATCGCACAGTTATCTTCATTGGTTGTGTCCATGAGAAAAGATCTCAGTTGACAATGTGGTTCTTTTGGATAATTGCATGCAAATGAAACACACTTTTACTCAATTTCTGTTTAATGGAGCATATTCTGAGTGTCAATGTTTTTGGTTTTGGGTCTGTTATATTTTGAAAAGCACACATTTTAGTTCCCATGGTGACGTTTTTCACTAGTAACCAGGTCTCAAAATAGCAACTATGTCTTGTGTTTGTAAGACAGACTAGTGTAGGTAATTATTATTATTGTAACAATTTCTTTCTATCATTGCAGCTGGTCGTATATTTTTATCCATTACGCCCTTCTTGTTGCTTATGTGGCTCGTTCATCAGACATCTTGACTAACATCCTTGGCATTCCAGTGTATGATCTATATTTTATTTTAGTAAACACATTTTCAAGCATCAAATATTCATGCTTTTAGATGAAATCCTTAAACTTATAACAAGCCTTTTTTCATGCATAATAATTGTAAGCATTTAGCTTGACACCCCCATATTGAAATCCTTAAACTTATAACAAGCCTTTTTTCATGCATAAACTTGATGACTATTCTGTAGTGTTACCAATTGGTGTAAGTTTAGGATGTAGATTTATTGAATCTTAAAGAGCATATGTTGCTCATTTCTCTTCCAAAACATGGGACCTTGTTATGCTGTTTTGATACATTCATTTTAGAGTTAATTGCAGGATTCATTCTTGTTGTTTGTTCATTTTCGTGGTTTACATCCTTCTTCAAAAATTTTAGTGAAATAGATCCAAACTACTCAGTTTTGTTGTGACTTACATCCTTAATGCTATTAATTTTGTTGCAAGTTACATCCTGTGGTTTGTTCATTTTTGTGGGTTACATCCCTTTTCAGGAATGTAAATCGCATCAAACCGCGAAGTTGGGACCTATTTTACTAAAATTATTGAGGAGGAATGTAAATTACGAAAATGAACAAACCATAAGGACGAATTCTGCATTTAACTCTTCATTTTATTATACTCCTATATACATAAGGCCTCCTTAATGAAATGTCATGGCTCTGCCTTAGTGCCTTTGGTCCACATATCTACTCTAAATGACAATTAATATAATCCCGAAAGTAATCCCAATTTAACAGTTCATTATGTGGGTATCTCTTGGTCTATATCTTATGACCGGTTAACTAGGTTCTGTAGGAATGAGAATGATTGTAATCATTAACTGAGGCTACACTTCTGTCTTTATTAGAACATTTTGAGTAGATTAAAGAAGATAATGAGTACAAAGTTCATGGGTTTTAAGCTAGTCAGATTTGTATGATTAAAATCAGTGAGTGGTGCTAGTGAGCTCACGACTTTTAATTTAAGAAAGAGAGGTTATGACATATGAGAACCATACATATGTTTATAGGTTTCTTTTATGTCATTGTCTGCAGATTAACACTTATATTTTTACTTAAGTACTTAATGTATATTGGTAGGACATGAGGTGCCTTATGGATTTTCTTATTAGACAATACTATACAAATTAAAAAGATGATTTCCCATTTTAGCCTTGTAATTTTATGACATACTATACTGTGAATCATATATAAGAAATTCCTTACAGATTTGTATGATTAAAATCAGTGAGTGGTGCTAGTGAGCTCACGACTTTTAATTTAAGAAAGAGAGGTTATGACATATGAGAACCATACATATGTTTATAGGTTTCTTTTATGTCATTGTCTGCAGATTAACACTTATATTTTTACTTAAGTACTTAATGTATATTGGTAGGACATGAGGTGCCTTATGGATTTTCTTATTAGACAATACTATACAAATTAAAAAGATGATTTCCCATTTTAGCCTTGTAATTTTATGACATACTATACTGTGAATCATATATAAGAAATTCCTTATGTTTTTTTGGTCTTGACAAGTATCGTTATGGTTGCAGATGGGAATGTGCATCCCTGTTTTCATTTCTCTTGGGAAGCCTTTGCTACTTTGGAAGGTATTTATTTCCATATATTTATTGGTTTTCTTTTACCATGTGTTAGAAATCTACAACAAACCGTCTTTAATGGTTTTCATAACGTTATTATCTAACTTTTGAATTATATCCTATTTAAAGTAATTTTGCGTAAACAGTGATTCACCATTATTAAAGCACATGTTATAATTTGTAATGCATACATATAGTATAGTTTTTTCAAGCGTTTACTACGAGTCTTTATGCCAAGGTTTCATACAAGCATATAAATCTTAATATATACTAAAAGGCAACTGACCTAACCTCAATTGACCAATCACAACTCTTAATTTCTCTAATTTAATTAAATTAGCACATGTCATAATATAATTTACACTTTTTTGTTTTCCATCATCAATTTACACTTTTAAACCTTATACTTAAAATAATAATTTTATTGAAATTAAATACATAAAATATAAAACTCATGTTTATCCTAAATAACCAACTAATTAAATAATTTAAAAAAATATCTTTTTAATAAATAGAAAAACAACTTTGATTACAATTAGTATTCATCCAACTATAATTATAACTTATTCAAGTTATTTTTAATTATAATTATCAAATTATCAATGATTATATATAAAAAAAATATAAATATTTAACTGATAACAACTATATAATCTAAAATTTTCATGAAAAACAAATACTACAACAAAAACTACAAAAAGTTTTTTTAATTGTAATGTTAAGAAAATAGTTACAACCACAAGCACAAGCCTTGACATGATATTGATAGACGAACAAGGTTAAATATTTTCGTCAATGTTACAGTATTACATTACATTCAGTTACTTTGATTTCATTACATTATTTATAATTTACGGGTTTGTTCTTTCATAACTTTAATTACATTTTTTTATATTTGAAGTCAATGGTTTGTTATTTCACAACTTTTCTTGAATTACACATATCTATTTTTATCTTTAATATGTCATAAACAATCCGTGTATTTGACACGGGTCTAAATCTATACTAATTATATACTATTTAAATTAAATTCGCGTAAATAGTGAAGTAAGCTAGCTGGTAGCGGGCTCAACAGCTTGCCTGCTTGCTTAATTTTTATCTATTTATTTATTTTTAAGTTCACATGTTGTGTAGATGTTAGTCTGTCTATTCGAAATTTTATTTTTTATTTTAAATTATTTCATTATATTTAAGGTTGTAACTAGTAACGTTTTAGTATTTCACACTTTAAACACTAAATCTTTTAACCTTTTACCATTAAGGTTTTATATTTGAGAATACATGATGCTACAATTTTAGTCTTTATTATTTAGACTATAAAAAATTTTTAGATTCTTATTTTTATCTTTCAAGAAAGTTTGCAATTTCTTTTATTTCGCCACCAAAGGTTTGTGTTTTACAATATACGGTGTATTATTTAACGATGCATTTTTATTGTGAGATAGTAATAGTTGACATGTTAAATTAATGACCCGCATTCAAGTCTACATCTATTGTTATTCCCCGCCAACGGCCGGGTATGATGCGAGTTGTCTTGTTTAGCTTTTATAATGTATAGAAACATCATCAGAACTTGATATATTTTTTATATCGAAATGATAACGATGTAATAGTAAGATAAGACGATCTGAATGCTAGCCACTAAGAAGAGAAAGCTAAAGACATAGGTGTAAAGAGACCTTGTTGCCAGAAGATTGCAGAAACGAAATATATTTAAGATGAATTAACAAAAGAGATGCAAAAGGTTCACTTTTTTTTGACTGACTTCTCCCTTATTCCTGTGACCTGCTCTTTCTTCTGGCATCTTTATGTGTTAGTTTCTCTTGTGACACTATACGTGGTGCATTTTGACAAGTAATAGAGGTGTCTGAAAGGTTTATATCTTGATGTAGCCAGCAGGTTATTGGTGCAGTCAATGGAGTTCTAGTATCCTGTATCATAATATCTTTTGCAGCTCTCGTGGTAATTGTTGTTTCTGTGACCTAATAGTTTGTTACTAACAAGAACTCCACAACCTTGTAACATTGTAATCACTCTTTTCATAATATGTCGAAGTGGTTATCAGCTTCTTGATTGCTAAGTTTATATTCCTCTAATAAACTGGGAATGTAAGCATATTTCACAATGCCAGCAAGTCTTTCACCCGTCCTACAGAAGAATTTAACTAACATTATTAAAAAAAGGCTGATACAAATAGATAATTACCCTGAAAGTGGGTATTGAAGGTTTCTTGGGGAGTGGTGAAGCTTGCCTTGCACCACTACTTAAAATAGCAGCCTGGACTCTGGAGTTGGTTTGGGTAGCACAACGTTCCTTGAAGTTTAAAATTACAGTTCAGAATATTATCAATCGGGCTTATGTGTGAGAAAAGACCGATAACTTTATAGAATACAATTTTGTGAATATCATATTTACAAAAGTTCTGGAGTAGATTGTTAATGATACCTGTAAAACTTATTGTTGGTACTTGTATATTCCCAGTCTTAAGCTGTTCAGCATCATATCTTTTATATAACCTGTGAGCTATATGTCGTTTTTAGGCCGTTGCTAGCGGAGATCTGCACTGGGATGCTCTTTTAAAAGTTAACTTGCAAGCTATCCCTGCAAGTATACCTATAATAGCACTTTCTTTTGTTTATCAGGTAATATTTCTGGCTTCAGTTCACTATTATAGACAATACAATAGTCCTGTTTCCATCATATACTTACATATAACAGTATTGTTCATTTCAGAATGTCGTTCCTGTTCTTTGTACGAATCTGGAAGGAGATCTTTCCAAAATAAGGTGAAAGACGTTATCATTATCTGTTCGTGTGGTGTTAGCATGATACATGAAGAAAATATACACCAAGACTTTAGCTTATATTAGAAATGGTGTTGGCCAAACAAGCCCTTTTCTGGTTTAAGAGAATTTTTTGATCTCCAGGAGGGCCTTTCAAATGAGACTTTATTTTTCGAACGGCAATTTATTTAATTCAACGACACTAAACGGTTGAAAAGGGATTAAGCGTTAGCTATAATAGAGTAATTACGTCACGACTCACGAGTATATGACTCACGAGTATATACACCGCCCAGATGGGAGAACAATCTCTATATTTTTTTGTTGCCCATTTACAATCCTCATATTGGAAAGAATATGGAAAACTTCACTTTCCTGTCCAACTCCTTGGCAATCATTAAAAGCTATTTTGTTTCCACGGAGATTCTCTTTATGCCCATCATCCTATCGGTCTATTTAAAGCCTTTCTGCATGTTTCTATGTTCTGTTCTTGTAATTTCTATCTGTTGGACATCTTTCTAGTATCTGCGATTTATTTTACTAGAATGGATATTTACCTGCAGGACTTCAATTGTTCTAGGCACTGCCATTCCGCTTGGTCTCTTTCTTATCTGGAATGCTGTCATTCTTGGAACAATCACTAGTCCCGAAACAGGCACAGATAAGATTGTGGACCCATTGCAGGCATTGCTAGCTACTAATGGAGTTGTCGGGGTCGGTATATGACATTTCAATTAATACATAGGTCATTATAACTAGTCTTTAAGATCGAAATATGGAACCTTACAAAAAAATTCGATTTCCTTTGCAATTGATATTGAACAGCCTATTGTTGGGGCATTTTCTCTCCTTGCCATTGCAACTTCTTATATTGGATTTGTTCTAGGCCTCTCTGACTTCCTCTCTGACTGTAAGTTTATTGTTTCCTATCTTCTTAAAACCAGTGTGGCATGCTTTTTGTCAAGTATTAGGGAAACTGAACAAAAGAAACTTGGATTTTCCTTTTTTTCACGTTCACAGAAAAAAAAAAGGTCCGATAAAATATTATTAGAAGTTTTCAATCTATTTAGAACTTTGAGGTAGTTGATTTATACCCGTTTACTTCTGACTGAATTAATTCAAATTATGTTTTCACTCTACGAGGTTGGTTACACAGGTAACAAAAAAGTTTAATGGAAACAGGTCTAGCTTGTTAAAAGTCACCCAATGTTTTTTGTCCCTAAGTCATTTCATTAGGTTGTATTAGAATTATATATATATTGTAAATAATATTTCATTACACTATACTGTTTATAGAAACTTGTAAAAGTTATTTTTCTGGACAAAATGTGATCTGTTTCAACACAAATTTGCAACGCAGTGTGCTCGACCAGTATGTTGCCACCTACATTTATATCTGTTTTTACTTTTTTTCAGTGCTCAAACTACCATCTGATAGAAGCAGACCACTGCCTTATCTCCTCACGTTGTTTCCACCACTAATACTGTCATTGCTAGACCCTGACATCTTTTTCAAAGCATTGGATTTTGCTGGAACTTATGGAGGTATGTTGTTCTGTTGTTAACAGTTTTACATCTACATCTGTTGTTTAGAGTTTTACAGTCAATCATGAAAAGAACCATATAAATTTAAGGTAGCAGATGCGCGGGGGTTGTAATAAGTCAGGTAATTATTACTAAGGGTTAAAATGGAGCTTCTAGACGTGGAGGTGGCAGTCGTCGTCTTAGGGGTCCGGGTTCTTTATTCGGCAGTGACATCGGAATCAAAAGAACTGTGGAGGAGGCATTCGAACGATGTGGTGGTACAAATGCGCGGGAGTTGTAAAAAGTCAGGTAATTATTACTAAAGGTTAAAATGGAGCTGCCGGACGTGGAGGTGGCGTTCGTCGTCTTAGGGGTTCGGGTTCTTTATTCGGCGGTGACATCGGAATCAAAAGAACCGTGGATGAGGCATTCGAACGATGTGGTGGTACAAATGCGCGGGAGTTGTAAAAAGTCAGGTAATTATTACTAAAGGTTAAAATGGAGCTTCTAGACGTGGAGGTGGCAGTCGTCGTCTTAGGGGTCCGGGTTCTTTATTCGGCAGTGACATCGGAATCAAAAGAACTGTGGAGGAGGCATTCGAACGATGTGGTGGTACAAATGCGCGGGAGTTGTAATAAGTCAGGTAATTATTACTAAGGGTTAAAATGGAGCTTCTAGACGTGGAGGTGGCATTCGTCGTCTTAGGGGTTCGGGTTCTTTATTCGGCGGTGACATCGGAATCAAAAGAACCGTGGATGGAGGCATTCGAACGATGTGGTGGTACAAATGCGCGGGAGTTGTAAAAAGTCAGGTAATTATTACTAAAGGTTAAAATGGAGCTGCCGGACGTGGAGGTGGCGTTCGTCGTCTTAGGGGTTCGGGTTCTTTATTCGGCGGTGACATCGGAATCAAAAGAACCGTGGATGAGGCATTCGAACGATGTGGTGGTACAAATGCGCGGGAGTTGTAAAAAGTCAGGTAATTATTACTAAAGGTTAAAATGGAGCTGCCGGACGTGGAGGTGGCGTTCGTCGTCTTAGGGGTCCGGGTTCTTTATTCGGCAGTGACATCGGAATCAAAAGAACTATGGAGGAGGCATTCGAACGATGTGGTGGTACAAATGCGCGGGAGTTGTAAAAAGTCAGGTAATTATTACTAAAGGTTAAAATGGAGCTGCCGGACGTGGAGGTGGCGTTCGTCGTCTTAGGGGTTCGGGTTCTTTATTCGGCGGTGACATCGGAATCAAAAGAACCGTGGATGGAGGCATTCGAACGATGTGGTGGTACAAATGCGCGGGAGTTGTAAAAAGTCAGGTAATTATTACTAAAGGTTAAAATGGAGCTGCCGGACGTGGAGGTGGCGTTCGTCGTCTTAGGGGTTCGGGTTCTTTATTCGGCGGTGACATCGGAATCAAAAGAACCGTGGATGAGGCATTCGAACGATGTGGTGGTACAAATGCGCGGGAGTTGTAAAAAGTCAGGTAATTATTACTAAAGGTTAAAATGGAGCTGCCGGACGTGGAGGTGGCGTTCGTCGTCTTAGGGGTTCGGGTTCTTTATTCGGCGGTGACATCGGAATCAAAAGAACCGTGGATGAGGCATTCGAACGTGGTGGTAATACTGAAGGGAAAAACTAAAAAGATCTGGTCGGGATGACACCTACCCGGATATCAAACTAACCCTTGAAAAGAGAAGGACCGAAGGATTGGGCTCTTAAGAGAAAATGCTCCTCAACTTCAGTTTAATAATCAACTACCCACTCAAAACCAAGTTGTTCCTCACCAACCTATTCATCAGCCTGATCCTGTTTCTTAACCTGCAATTGATGTAGAACTTGATGAAAACACTTCATTTGACGTAACTCAACATCCCGATCTTTTCGGCCCTCATCATAATGCTAATGAGTCGGGACCATCAAACTCCCAACCGCGTAACACGGAGAACACTATTTCAACTTTCTGGTGCTGTTATGATATGTTTTTTGAAATGCGGAAGATCCAACTATCGCAGCTAAGGAATCAAGCAACTAGCGGTTGGAGCTGCCGGACGTGCAGGTGGCGGTCGTCGTCTTAGGGGCCCGGGGTCTTTATTCGGCTGTGACATCAGAATCAAAAGATTCGTGGATGAGGCATTCGAACGATCTGGTGGTAATACTCAAGGGCGAAACTAAAAAGATGTGGTGGCACCTACCCGGATATCAAACTACCCCCATGAAAAGACAAGGACCGAAGGATTTTTAAGAGAAAATGCTCCTCAACTTCAGCTTAATAATCAACTACCCGCTCAAAACCAAATTGTTCCTTATCAACCTATTCATCAGCCTGATCCTGTTTCTTAACCTGCAATTGATGTAGAACTTGATGAAAACACTTCATTTGACGTAACTCAACATCCCGATCTTTTCGGCCCTCATCATAATGCTAATGAGTCGGGACCATCAAACTCCCAACCGCGTAACACGGAGAACACTATTTCAACTTTCTGGTGCTGTTATGATATGTTTTTTGAAATGTGGAAGATCCAACTATCGCAGCTAAGGAATCAAAGCAACTAGCGGTTGGAGCCGCCGGAATCTCTTGTGGAGTGCCGATTGAAAAGATGAAATATAATTTAATTATGGAGAAATTAGATTCAAGGAAAAAAGAAGAGAAACCTAAACCCTTAGCAGTTCCCTAGCCATCGAAACCCTTCCTCTCTTGGATATTTGGCCGATTTAAAAAGAACGGTCAAGAAAGAAAGAAAGGATTAGAGGAAAGGAGAGTTGGTTCGGATAGATGGCAGGCAGTACAAAACAAGAAAGGAAGGAAATAAAGTTCAAATCTAAATTCCTTGAAGAAAGAATATTAACTTTGAACTTGGGGGCTTGATGATATGAGGTATAAATCACGTATATAAAAGAAAGGAAAGTAATAGAATATGTGTTGACAAAGGAGAGAGTGCTACGGCTGTTGGAAGGGAGGCACAAAAGGGTTTTGTAAGGTTTTCTTAGAGGGATAATCCACAAGCAACTCCCAGCCGATGGGGAAGCCGAACCTGAGCCAGTCCCAGCCGACCTCCCAACCGCTACCCAACTGAATGCGGCCAGCCACTTCCGAGCCAACCTCCAACCAAAGGATATCGACGATTCCAACGTGAATTCATATCCTTGCTACTTGGCAATTATAATTTCCTTTTCTAGTTGGGAATTTCCCTTGCCCTTGGGAAGATTTCTGTAACACCCCAACATGGCGGAATCATGGGGTATCACTTAGAAAAGCACAGCATGACATGGGAATTATGTAGAGTCAAACTATATGCATTCAATAGATTGAAACAATCCACAAGCTCATTACAATAATCAACATTTATCAAAATACACACTCAATCCATACTTAAAAGAAAAATGTTCAAACGATAGTAGTTGATCCTAAGCATAACCCGTTAAAGGGAAATAAGGATCACGGATCCAGAAAGTCCAAAGATAGTCCAAACCCTAGCAATGCAAGCATTCATCCATTCTGTCTCTGATTAACTTGATTACCTGAAAAGTGTACTAAAGAGCGTCAACATAAAGTTGGTGAGTTCGTAGGGACAAGTAACAAGGAATAACCGTGTCGGATAACAACCGTTAACAATAAGTGAGGATTAGGAGAACTAATCACATCCAAGGATAACCTATAAGGTTTCACATTATCACAATTCAATATAAGTCAACGTTCAATAATAACGATTTCATATAACGTTCAACAACGTTCCATAACAATCAATAACGATCAACCACGATGCGGCTTACATAGTTAATAATTAACAATGCGCTAACGGTGCGACTTATATAATAAGTAATGCGCTAACATGTCCATAACAACAATTCAATCATACAATCAATTAAATCAACAATCAACAGTTAAACAAACATGTACACTTTTCAGCCCGAATCTCAATTGAGTAGGGAGGGTTTACGAAACTCACCTTACGAGCGCGTCAACTGGCCACGTTACGTATTTCCTAATTTCAATGTGAATTGATTTATATTCGTGCTAAATTCCAAATATAGATATACAACTATAAGGATTTATTAATACGCTTGTCAACGTGTTTACTTTGAGCTTTTATAGATATTTGAATTTATCTTTAAGAATCCTTTAATGTATTTTGTAAATGAAACCTCATTTATGTTATAAAAATTTAAAGGACTAATTTGACATTTTTGAAACTTGAGGGACTAAATTGTCATATGTCAAACTTATAAGGACGGAAAATGACAACTTTGAAACTGTAGGGTAAAAATGTAATTTTCCGTATATAATACGTATCCGTAGGATATATGTACTTTAAATAGTAAGATTAATACGAAGAATGTATTAATTTAGTAACGAAGAGATACTTTAAATAGTATGTATTATAATCAACACAAAATGTATTGATTACAATGGAAGAGATACCTTAAATGGCAGAAAAAACCAGCATTTTATTTCCAAGTTGTGTTAGGGTTGGCCTTGGGTCGTGGAGAATACCGGGGCGAATTAAGTTGCTTAGTGAATGCTTATGCAAACTTTTCGCGAACTACCTTCCATTCCTCCGATATAAGCCAAAGAGGCCCAAGGTGCAATCACTTTCGGAAACATTGTGCGATTAAAAGCGTATCAAGGATATATTCTATCCATAAATCAAACAATTCGAAAATACGAAATAATTCACAGATGGTGAATAGTAATTATATGAATTAGGATAGTTAGGTATATAACTATGCCCTTGTTTATATACCATAATAAGTATTTTAAATGATTTAATAAAAGTTTTACGATTTCTCGTACTTTCGCTAATAATTCATTTTTCGCAATAGTAACAATATTTCAATATTCATATATAAAAACGATAGTTACCGTATTTAAATGCAATTATGTATCAATTGAGTATAAAATTAAGTTGACAAGCATTTCAATACATAACATATAGTCAAATAATCATAAAGCAAAGTATAGTAAGGTTTCATAGAAACACTTACAAGTATGGAGATATTATGAGTTCTAAGATCAAAGTAACGATATAGGGATGAGCTCCAAAGAAGATCTTGAGAGAATCGACTATAACGTGGATTTGTAAACTTGATGAATATGGAATAATCCTAACTCCATGTGGCCATTATAACTAGGCTTTGATAAGTTCTTGAAAGAATTCGCAATAACAACGTCGTGTTTACAATTTCGAAACCAACGAATTCAAAACAACTTTGGTTGAATCGAAAGCTTGGGATGATGAAAGGTTGTGTAAGATATGCTTGAACTTGAACAAGTATGGATCTCGGAATGATAGGGATTTAAGAAGAGAAGTGTTGAGAGTGTGAATTAACAATTAGAAATGAAAACCTTAGCTTGTATTTATAGGTAGTAATTTACCATGGTTACTAGTTTAGTTTGTTGGTAACTATGGTTAAGTTAAGGAATACCATGGGCTAGTTTGATGGTTTTGCAATACCATGGGCTAATTAACTAACCTTGGTTAACTAACCTGTAGGTCCTAGTGAACTGATCGTCAACGAGAACGCTTATAGTTATGACGAGAGTGCGGAATCCTCTCGTGATAACCCGTTTGCTTAATTAGATTATCGTCTTTCGTTGTTTATACAACCTAAGACCTTAAACGCGCGCGAGTTTGCAATTGGACAGAGTTTCGACGTATTATCTTAATTAACTGTTAACAAATACGTATTATGTGTGTGTATTTATACTATACTGTTCATAAACGCGTGCTAATATGGACCGTATGTCTTAAAGCCCATAACCCATTAACAAACGCGTGTTAATATGTAAACACGTGATAACCACGTGTTTAGGCAAACTCGTGTTACTGTAGCACGAGTTTGTACACACTTCCTTTTGTCATCTTTTAAGTATACTTTAATTACTCAAAACGTGACAAGTTTATCACTTGTATCTGTATGTTATTTATAATCACATTCATATAAGTCGTAAACATTAAACATACCAAAACTCTGATCAATATGTAATCATTCACATTACTTAAGTCCAAATAACAAGTTTAAACATAACATAAGTCTATGATTACATATTACAAAACATAAACATATACTGATCAAATCGCTGTTGCTGCTGTCAACAGAATCATGCACTTACAGTCTCCCCCTTGACATCAGCTACACGATTTCTTCAGTCTTGTAAAAACACTATCCATCAATTAACAATCTCCTGCTATTTGCATGAATATTAGCATGTAAACAAATACGCAAAATCTTCCTATATCTGCTTTCTTCAGTGGTCCATGAAGGTCTAAACAGACATTCAGTGTCATATAACCTTCTTTGATCATCTCTGGAAAGGTTCACAATCTGCATAGGATCAAATACACGTAACAAAATAACTCTCTTATCTCTATCTCCATACATCAATGCTTCACCAGTGTCCCTGTGAATCTCCCAGTGATCAAGTGTACTCAAAACATCTTGAGGCCATTTCTTGACTGGAACCTTCAGTACACGCTTAATTGATCTTTGAGTAAATTCTATCGTACCATCATCCTTTGTAACTTTCTTCAAGGATCTTGGCGTTATGTACACTGGTTTTATCAAAATTATCATAGAACCTTTTCCTATAATCGTCTTGCAACTTTCTACTCCAGTAAGTTGCATAACCATTACCACTCGGATTAACAAGCCTTTTCCTTCCTAAATCCATTAAATCGGATTCACTAAGGCTTTTAAAATATTTCTTCATAGGCTTTAAGTACTGACAACCATCATCTCTTTTAATAATAAACAATTTCAGCTCATCATCAAAAAACCAACTCAAAATAGTAGTAACATACTTATGAGCATCTCTATCACTAACAAAATCCCAAAAGATAGATGGTTTCATACTTTCTCCTACCAATCCTCTTGCCGGTATTCTTCTATCAAATTTGATGTAGATGATCTTCATCCCTACTTGGCACTGGATACTCTGTCACATCAAATTCCTTAGAATCTTCAATACTCCAGCTTAGAGTAATTCCATCTTCATCATCTCCAACTTTGGTAAAAACCGTAAAGTGTAGAGTTCTTGAACTTGGAATAAAAACTCGTTCAGCTTGAACCTCTTGTTGATCATCTGGAACTTGTTGATCTTGAGCTTGTGCTTGTTGTTGCACAAAATCATCATCTTGAAAAACATTAGTCCAGTCCGAATCAGGAATCATTTCACCTTCTTCCAAACTTTCATCATCATCAGAATCATCATATTGAACCTTAGATGTACATGCACCTATCTTTTGAAGCTTATCTGAAATTTAAAAGTTCAAATATGCAAAGACAAACAACATCAAGACATAAAAGATAGCATAAATACAATAAACTATATCATAAATATAATGTAACAATTAAGTACACCAATATTTATCTTATAATTTTTATCTTATTTACATCTAAAGTACACAAATCATTAAGCTCTTAAGGTTCAAAATCCAAATCTGAATCCGAATCCGACTCTAACTCTGAGGGTGTAAGAGTTAACCCTAACTGCTCTTTCATTTGATCCTTATATGATCCTGGATCATAATAATCATCAGGATCCATAAAATCTGCCATAGCTCTCAAATGAGCTTGTGAATCATATCCCAATCTCTTCTCTAGTCTATGCACTATTAATGGGTGCAACTCTGACTCTGAAGACTTATTGATAGTAGGATCAGAATTGGAGTTACCTGAATTGGAATCACTATCATCATCATCAGCAAGAACTACATCTGGAGCAACCATCACAGCTTTTCCTGAATCTTTCTGAGTCCCAGACGTACTAGCACCAGCTGTACCAGCAATCTCTGACTCTCTCTGTCTTGGCGTCTCCCCCTGAGTCGTTGCTTCTGCTTGAGCTTCAGTTCTTGGCTCACCATCAGCATTTGCATCAGAGCAGAGCGGCAGCCGCGGGCCGCGGCAACGCGGGCGCCCGACAACTCTGTCTCCCCAATCTCCCCCTTGAGCCAACAACTGCCTAAGCTGTTCTCTGAGTTCAGCACTTTGACGCTTTTCATCTGCTAAATCAGCAACTAACGTCCCTACTAACCCTTGCATTGCCTTCATTTGAGCTTCCAATGTCATAACTCTTGTCTCCAAACGATTCATCTTGAATTGAGGCAACATAATCTGTGCAGGTTCAGAAGTAGACGCAACTGTTGGTCTAAAGTGTGCAACTCCAGAAGGTCTGGTAGGAGGTCTTGGAGGAAATTGAGAACTGCCGATCAACGACGATTGAAGTGGACGAAGAAGTGTCGTAAACGCAGTGCTTACAGGAACAACAGATCTAATCAAAGCACTCTGCGTATGTGCCAAATGAGCAGGTAAAACCTTTCCCGACCTAGGCGCTTTCTTTCGTCTTAGCAAAGGAATCTCCTCTTCCTGTGGTTCATAAGTAGGATCACTCTCATCTTCAGTGCGAAACCTCTTCAAAGCTCTTTCAACAGGAGAAGTATCACTTGCACGACCCGTTATATCAACATCTGAATCACTCTCTGTAGCATCTGGGTTCAACAGCCTTTCCTCTTGAACTTTCTGCAGCAGCACCAACAACATCAGCCCTAGCAGAGTTCAGAGGATCATCTACATCCTCCAATAATCTATCCAACTCTTGATCTCTTTCAGCATTTGAATCTACAAACAACTCTAAGTTATCCAATGCTTGAAAATTATCCACTTGCGCAATCACATCATTCGGATTTAACGCAGCATTCACAAAAGCTT
Source organism: Erigeron breviscapus (assembly GCA_034093135.1). NCBI lineage: Eukaryota > Viridiplantae > Streptophyta > Magnoliopsida > Asterales > Asteraceae > Erigeron > Erigeron breviscapus. The sequence continues at coordinate 1,024,834 of CM067167.1, forward strand.
CACCAATATCAGGATTAGCACACAGCCTGATCTAACAAATCTTCCATTGCTTCATTATCTGCCCGAACATCTTCAGCAGCAGCTTGTACTGGCTGAACTTCAGGTTGAGCCTGCGGTTGGACTCGAGGTCGAACTCGTCGTTGTCGTTGAACCTGAATTGGAACTTGAACTTGAGGTCCTGGTGGTGGTGGAGGTGGTGCATCATTATTTCCACCTCCTGCGACCTCATCTTCATCTTCCCATCCAACAGCTGGAGCTCTATAGTTAGGATTTATCAAATGTCCAAACAATGGAACAATCTGTGGATTTGGATAATTGTCTTTAACTTTCATCATCATTGACCAAATTCTACTCGGTGGAGAAACAATCACATACACATCTTCCAATACCGGCAAATTCTGTACAAAATGATGAATAATCGCCATCGTTAACCTTGGCAAAATCATAAACCTCTGTGACCCTGTCTGAGTAATCTGGGTCCTCAAAATATCAAAAAAATAGTTCGAGAATGAGTATGGCCTATTCAAGGTCAAAGCCACCATCTGCGAACCGACTTGTTTATTCAGCTGATCAAACCCTGCATGACGATTACTAATCGCCACAATCAAAACATGAGCCAGAAACCTCCAATTGCCATAGAATCCTGCCTTAGCAATCGGCCACTTTGCATGTGGCATAGCATGTCCCATTCGTCCAAAACAACCTCTAACCAACGTTTCATCTAGCTCTATTGGACCATTTTCTGTGCGATGC
>CM067167.1:1026586-1086586 GCA_034093135.1 Erigeron breviscapus
GTTCCAGAAACTGACCTATCCAGACTTGGAATCTGGAGTCCCTCTGAAGATTTGTCCAGAAATAATGGAGACCAGTGAGCAAATACTTGTATAGGAAATCTGGAGTATTCTCCAGATTAGCTCACTGGACTTCACCCCAGTCCAGATCTACTCTACTGAAAACGTTCTCACTGAAGTCAAAGACTGAAGTCAGAATAAGAAGACTGACAAATGGCGGAGTCCACTGGAAGTCTTACCAGATCTGTACACTGGAGGATTGTCAGTGTTCTAGACCTTACAAGTCTGAACACTGATATCGAGGAATTGACTTTTGCCTTTACACACTTTCCAAAGAAATATTCTGCGAACACAACACAACAAACAAACCTTAATAGCACCTGGGGTACACTTAAAGCAAAATAAAATGAAATAAAGCAAGTAACTTCTCCGTGCGAAGCACGAAAAAGGATCGATTCACAGAATCTCAACCAAAAGTACTTAAATCAATCCCCGGCAACGGCGCCAAAAACTTGATGTGTGAAATCTAGTTTAAAATTTATAACAAGATCTACCGCTAACTGACTACAACACACTTACGGGCAGTGTACCCGTTCGTATGTAATATAGCTAACTGGCAAGACCATGATCGAACACAAGGACTGATTGTTGTACTAAAGGTTGTTAAAATGTAAATCAAGAGAAAGTTTGGTTTGTGACCGAATTGTCACTTTGCGTTTCTGAAAGCTATGTAATCAACAAGTAAATAAAAGTACTCAACCGACGTCAATCGAGAGCACACGAAAATAGTTGAGTTGTGACAAATAATTAAAAATCCATCTATGTCGAATCCGCTACACAAAAAGTCTAGGTTGCATATGGGTTAAGCTCAAAATTCTTTAATGTTGGTGATAATAATCGTGACAAGACAAACACAACCGGCGTGCACTCCGTTTGTAAAATCGACTCAATCACCTAATCAATGCAATTTCTTGCAACAAGTGGTACCACCACCCCTGCTACAATTCCTTGAACTAACTAGTTTAATTGATTATTTAAATAACAATTTTATCTTTGTGAAAGAAACGTGGTACCACCAACCGTTAAATCCAAAATTCGAACAGAGGACTGCAGACCAAAAACTCGTGCCGCGAGCTTCTTTTCTCACGCCGCGACTTTTCTTGTGAGCTCGCGCCGCGAGGTTTACTGGTCGCGCCGCGACTTTTGCCTGGTTTCACCATTTTAACTTTGTTTTCGACCATTCTTCATCCGTTAGTGCCTTTGGACCATTCCTAAGTCGTTTTCTACCATTTGTGAGTGAAATATCTGCCTTAGACCTGAAATCACTAGCAAATACCATAAAGCACCACAAAACATGTATAAACGGCTATCAACCGTGCCTAAAACGTCCAAATAAGATGTGGAAAATATGTATATATTGAGACACATCAATGAATATTTATATGAATATTACTTATTTTGCCGATAGATAAGTGTAACACCCCAACATGGCGGAATCATGGGGTATCACTTAGAAAAGCACAGCATGACATGGGAATTATGTAGAGTCAAATTATATGCATTCAATAGATTGAAACAATCCACAAGCTCATTACAATAATCAACATTCATCAAAATACACACTCAATCCATACTTAAAAGAAAAATGTTCAAACGATAGTAGTTGATCCTAAGCATAACCCGTTAAAGGGAAATAAGGATCACGGATCCAGAAAGTCCAAACCCTAGCAATGCAAGCATCTATTCATCCATTTGTCTCTGATTAACTTGATTACCTGAAAAGTGTACTAAAGAGCGTCAACATAAAGTTGGTGAGTTCGTAGGGACAAGTAACAAGGAATAACCGTATCGGATACAACCGTTAACAATAAGTGAGGATTAGGAGAACTAATCACATTCAAGGAAAACCTATAAGGTTTCACATTATCACAATTTAATACAAGTCAACATTCAATAATAACGATTCCATATAACGTTCAACAACGTTCCATAACAATCAATAACGATCAACAACGATCAACAACGATGCGGCTTACATAGTTAATAATTAACAATGCGCTAACGGTGCGACTTATATAATAAATAATGCGCTAACGGTGCGACTTATATAATGAATAATGCGCTAACATGTCCATATCAACAATTCAATCATACAATCAATCAAATAAACAATCAACAGTTAAACAAACATGTACACTTTTCAGCCCGAATCTCAATTGAGTAGGGAGGGTTTACGAAACTCACCTTATTGTTGATAGTTCAACAGCAAAATAGAAGAGATTGATGTAGTTAACGATGACGAGCGAGTCAACTGGCACGTTACGTATTCCCTAATTTCAATGTGAATTGATTTATATTCATGCTAAATTCCAATATAGATATACAACTATAAGGATTTATTAATACGCTTGTCAACGTAATTTATGTTATAAAAGTTTAAGGGACTAAATTGTCATTTTTGAAACTTTAGGGACTAAATTGTCATTCTTGAAACTTGAGGGACTAAATTGTCAAATGTCCAAAGTATAAGGACGAAAAATGATACCTTTGAAACTGTAGGGTAAAAATGTAACTTTCAGTATGTAATACGTATCCGTAGGATATATAAAGTATTCCTCTGATATTTCTAAATCCTTTTGAAGTATTTTTAAATAATAGGATTAATACGAAGAATGTATTAATCTTGTAACGAATAGATGTTTTTAATAGCAGAGATATGAAAAGATACCTTGAATGGTATGTATTATAATCAATACAAAATGTATTGATTACAATTGAAGAGATACCTTAAATGGCAGGAAAAACCAGCATTTTATTTCCAAGTTGTGTTAGGGTTGGCCTTGGGTCGTGAAAAATACCGGGGCGAATTAAGTTGCTTAGTGAATGCTTATGCAAACTTTTCGCGAACTACCTTCCATTCCTCCGGTATAAGCCAAAGAGGCCCAAGGTGCAATCACTTTCGGAAACATTGTGCGGTTTAAAAGCGTATCAAGGATATATTCTATCCATAAATCAAACAATTCGAAAATACGAAATAATTCACAGATGGTGAATAGTAATTATATGAATTAGGATAGTAGGTATATAACTATGCCCTTGTTTATATACCATAATAAGTATTTAAAATGATTTAATAAAAGTTTTACGATTTCTCGTACTTTCGCTAATAATTCATTTTCGCAATAGTAACAATATTTCAATATTCATATATAAAAGCGATAGTTACCGTATTTAAATGCAATTATGTATCAATTGAGTATAAAATTAAGTTGACAAGCATTTCAATACATAACATATAGTCATATAATCATAAAGCAAAGTATAGTAAGGTTTCATAAAACACTTACAAGTATGGAGATATTATGAGTTCTAAGATCAAAGCAACCTTCTTTGCCTCATGTTCAGGTCATTTTGAGTGAAAATATGTTGAAGGCTTTTGTGATCGGTATAGATCACGCTCTTGGTGTCATACAAGTAATGCCTCCAACATTTCAAAGCAAATACCACTGCTCCCAATTCTAAGTCATGGGTCGGATAGTTCTTCTCATGCACCTTCAATTGTCTTGATGCATATGCTATCACCTTATCCCGTTGCATTAAGACACAATTTGTCCTTTAACAATTGGAATGCTTGTTCTTGCTTTTCACCCCAATCAAACCTTCTTTCTCGTTGAGTCAACAAAGTCAAAGGTTGGGCGATTTTTGAAAAGCCTTCAATAAATCGTCTATAATAACCCGCCAAACCAAGAAATTGGCGAATTTCGGTTGGTGTTTCGGGGCGTCTCCAATTCTTTACTGCTTCAACTTTACTTGGGTCCACATGAATTTCTTCTTTGCTCACTACGTGACCAAGAAACTGGATCTCTTCAAGCCAAAATTCACATTTGGAGAACTTGGTATAAAGCTTTTCTTTCCGGAGTAACTCTAAGACTTGTTTCAAATGTTCCAAATGATCTTCTTTGTTTTTGGAATAGATGAAAACAATGACAAATTGGTCCAAGTAGGGCTGACATACTCGGTTCATCAAGTCCATGAACACAGCTGGTGCGTTAGTCAACCCAAAAGGCATCACCGTAAATTCAAAGTGTCCATATCTCGTTCGAAAGGCAGTTTTTGGAATGTCGTCTTCATGAACACGTAATTGATGGTAACCCGACCGTAAATCAATTTTGAAAAAGAAACGAGCACCTTGGAGTTGGTCGAATAAATCATCAATCCTAGGAAGAGGATAACGATTCTTTACCGTCAGTTTGTTCAATTCTCTATAATCGATACACATTCGGAATGTGCCATCTTTCTTTTTAACGAACAAAACCGGTGCGCCCCAAGGAGATTGACTAGGGCGAATGAAACCCTTCTCTTGAAGTTCTTTGAGTTGGGCGGCCAACTCTTGTAATTCGGTCATGGCTAAGCGATAGGGTGCTTTGGCCACGGGAGAAGCATTTGGGATAAGATCAATACGAAAATCGAGTTCACGAGATGGAGGCAAACCCGGTAGGTCATCCGGAAATACATCCGCAAAGTCTTTAACTACGGGCACGGTTATAGTTCATTGTAGCTCATAAGTGAGGCTTAAAAGCCACGAGAAAGCCCTTTGAGCTGCTTTAGTACCTACTAAGGGGACCCGATTAGCCATTGATAAGCCTTTCTAGGCACTTTTCACCCAGCTTAACCTACCTTTAGGGCATCTATGCTATAGAAAAACTAAATGCGGTTAAAAGCCCCTTTTTTAGGTGTCCTTACTTGGGGCATTCTTAAAACAAGCAACAATAACTCTTCCGGGCAGGAGGACAAGCAAGAAAAACAAGCAACAAATCCGGACAGGAACACAAGAACACTTCCGGACAGGAAGACAAGAGCAAAGGCACTCCTTTCCAAACAGGAAGACAAACAACAACAAAAAAACAAACACTATCACTGTTGTTATCGCTGGCCTGAGCTCGCTTGATGCTTCCTCTCCTTTCCTATCCGTTCGGGGTACCTAGTCGGTACCTCCCTCACTTGTTGCTAATAGATCACTTCGCTTGATGCTTTGTTGTCTCCTTTCCTATCCTATCGATCGGGGTACCCACTCGGGCACCCCTCTCTTGCTGCTGATAGATCGCTTCGCTTGTTGCTTTGTTGTCTCCCTCGGGTCGACTCGGCCCCTCGAGCCCCAGTCTCAGTGCCTCTGGTAAGTTGCCTCCCCTGTTTTAAATGAACTGAGAAAATCAAGTTTGAACTGAGAAAATCAGATTTCAGATTGTCGTAAGTGATCAGTGAACCTATCCGACTTGGCAGCTCTAAACGGATTACATGCGTGAATCCACAGAGGCTGCAAGAAGGCACTGATTGTACTGTCAGTTCGAGAGGCGCTTCGCGCTGGCCAGCGTAACACCTGGTGTTCTGACAGTGCGCTTGTACCGGGAGTGGTGACCTGGGCAAGCACGCCATATTGAACGACGCGGCTCCATACCCCTAGGTCTGGACAAGAAAGCTTGGCATTGAAAAATCCAATAAAAAGCTGGCTTGTCCAGACACTAATACTAGGGGAGGTGAGCGGAGTGAGAGAGGCCCTCGTAGGACGATCTGTCTTGCATCATGTGTTTGTGGTCTCATGTGTTTATGGTCCGCCTATATAATAGTGGTAGAATATTGCATTAATAAAAGGTTTAAACTACGCGGGTCTTTTATGTTATCTTTGTGATCTTAACACTATATACATTCCCATCCCATAGTTCGGTCGTTTCGCCTTGAACTACTAATTCTTCCCTATTTTCTAACGGAATCCTCACAGTTCGACTACCACAATCAATTACCGCGTTCATGGCCGATAACCAATCCATACCCACAATCACATCAAAACTACCGATATCAAAAGGCATTAAGTCAATGTAAAATGGGTGATCACATAAATCTAACACACAATCACGAACAACTTGACTAATCCTAGACAATCCACCATTTACCATTTCAAGTTCAAAACAATAGGACAACGGGCTAGGATTAGCGTCGATCAACGGAATAAAATTATTGGAAATGAGACTATAATCGGCTCCAGAATCAAATAACACGGTAGCATATTGGTGATTGAGGAGAAAGGTACCTGCTACGACATTAGGATCACCACGAGCCTCGGCCGCATTCACGGCAAAAGCTCTTCCACGGGGGGCCAATTGTTGGCGAGGAGCTTGAGGAGGTTGTTGTTGTTGTCCTTGGTTTCCTCGGTTTTGATTCGGACCGGCAATTTGTAACTGGTTAGGATTTGTTGGCCAATAAGATTTGGGCACCGGTTGCGGTAGTGGTCTTGGCTACCACATTCATAACAAGAACCCGGAACCATCGGGGGACGTATAGCATTAAGGGGAGCAACATTTAAAGGACCATTCCGGGGGTTAGTTGGACAAAATCTTGAGGTGTGTCCCGGTAGGTTGCAATGAAAACAAGCATCACAATTCACAGTGGGCCAATGATGGCGATTACACCTAGGGCATAAAGGACTACCCCCTGTGTAACCAATCCGTTGAGGACCCTTTGTTGGTACCACCGCTGCAAAAACCTTTCCACCACGACCATGGCGCTTATTATTACGCCGATCATCTTTCTTGGTGCCGCTTGACTCGGCAACATCCTTTCTTTTATTGTCATTCTTGTTATCGTTCTTATTTAACTTACCACCTCTAATGAGTTCCAAGGTTATACTAGCAGTACGGGTGGTTGCCTCTTTGTAAGTCAAAGGCATGGTGGGGTGAGAGACAAGCACTCTCACTTCATGTGGCAATCCCGCAACATACTTCTCAATCTTAACCTCTTGGGGTCTCACATAATGAGGAATGAGTCTAGAGAGTTGGCCAAAACGGCGTGTGTAACTCTCGTAGTCTCCTCCCTTCATGGCAAGTTTAGAAAATTCCACTTGTAATCTCCTCAGTTCATGGGCCGGGCAATACTTAGTAGTTATCATATTCTTGAACTCTCCCCATAAAAGATTATTAGCCGCATCAATCCCCAATTCATCAACTTCTTCGTTCCACCACTCAAGAGCCCCACCTTTCAACATACCGGAAGCATAAGTGATTCTTTGATGGTAGGCACAACCACTTCGAGCAATGATGGATTCAATGCTCTCTAACCATTCCAAGCAACCTGTAGCACCACTTTCTCCATTAAATTCTGGGGCTCCACAAAGTTTGAAGTCTTTAAACAAGCATCCCGGTTGACGAACATCATAATCCGCTCTAGGTAAAACTTCTCCTACCCCTACTCCGTTTACATTTACGTTTTCTTGTTCATTTTGTAAGGGAACCGCTTCCTCTTCCGGTTCTTCTTGTTCATTATTATTTCCCATGGCCGCTTGAATTCGGGCCATAAGATCCGGCATGAGGTCATTTAGAGCTTGTGCGACAACCTCAGCGGTTATCGGGGGATTAGGATTACCCCGACCACCTCTGCCACCACGACCTCCACGACCACCTCTACCTCCACGACCACCTCTGCCACCACGACCACCTCTGTCACCACGTCCACCAACTACTTCTTGTTCAATCGGGTTCTCGGGTTCATTCTGAGGTCCATAGTTAGTGTTAGCTCTCCTTGGTCTAACCATTTTCCTGGACACGTGTGTTAGATCAGTAAGTTAGTTTTCACACGAATAATCAAAATCGTCCGTCAAACATTACATACCTAAATCCTTCTAAATCATTGCATGAATATAGTTATCTCTACAGGGGTATTATCATGGCAATAATCTAAGGCTTCAGCAATCGTACAATTTACAATCAACAATACAATCACGAAAACATTCAATGCTATATAAAAGGGTCAAGTCATAACAAGGTGGGTAAAGCATAGTCCGAATTTTAACCTCAACATTCAATACATTAAAAGTGTTTGTATACAGGGTGTACCATCGGCTAACCTCCACACTGTTAATATATTGAATGGATATCAAAACTCGATTCCAATATGTTCTCTAAGTGTTGACCGGTATGTATACAGGGTGTACCAGCGGCTAACCCTCCACCTAATCAACACTCATTAAACATACCGGGGTAGCTACTATACTCTATCCACAAGGCGCAATCCATGAGATCATTAATTTTGTATGACATAGGATAACTTTCGATTTGTTGATCAGTCGCCTCTACGGTTACCGAATGTTATACTCCATTAATGTCATCGTTTCATTTTGCTTATAGGGGCAAATAATAAATGCTTCTAAAATTCAACACATCAACGTTCATCATAACATTTCCACAATTAACGGTGTATCCCGACACTATCATATACGTTCATCACAACAATTCTCACATAACAATCAAGTCATCATATTATAAGCAACCTACGAACTCCGTTTAAAACGTTTTTATGCATCATACAATTCACGTTGCACACAAAGTTTCCTATCATGCATGCTAATATGAAATGTGGGTGCGATGGCTATAGACTAGGTAAATCCTCCTAGTTCTCTACAACCACGGCTCTGATACCATTCTGTAACACCCCAACATGACGGAATCATGGGGTATCACTTAGAAAAGCACAGTATGACATGGGAATTATGTAGAGTCAAACTATATGTATTCAATAGATTGAAACAATCCACAAGCTCATTACAATAATCAACATTCATCAAAATACACACTCAATCCATACTTAAAAGAAAAATGTTCAAACGATAGTAGTTGATCCTAAGCATAACCCGTTAAATGGAAATAAGGATCACGGATCCAGAAAGTCCAAAGATAGTCCAAACCCTAGCAATGCAAGCATCTATTCATCCATTCTGTCTCTGATTAACTTGATTACCTGAAAAGTGTACTAAAGAGCGTCAACATAAAGTTGGTGAGTTTGTAGGGACAAGTAACAAGGAATAACCGTATCGGATACAACCGTTAACAATAAGTGAGGATTAGGAGAACTAATCACATCCAAGGAAAACCTATAAGGTTTCACATTATCACAATTTAATACAAGTCAACATTCAATAATAACGATTCCATATAACGTTCAACAACGTTCCATAACAATCAATAACGATCAACAACGATCAACAACGATGCGGCTTACATAGTTAATAATTAACAATGCGCTAACGGTGCGACTTATATAATAAATAATGCGCTAACGGTGCGACTTATATAATAAGTAATGCGCTAACATGTCCATAACAACAATTCAATCATACAATCAATCAAATCAACAATCAACAGTTAAACAAACATGTACACTTTTCAGCCCGAATCTCAATTGAGTAGGGAGGGTTTACGAAACTCACCTTATTGTTGATAGTTCAACAGCAAAATAGAAGAGATTGATGTAGTTAACGATGACGAGCGAGTCAACTGGCAACGTTACGTATTACCTAATTTCAATGTGAATTGATTTATATTCATGCTAAATTCCAAATATAGATATACAACTATAAGGTTACCTTATTAATACGCTTGTCAACGTAATTTATGTTATAAAAGTTTAAGGGACTAAATTGTCATTTTTGAAACTTGAGGGACTAAATTGTCATTCTTGAAACTTGAGGGACTAAATTGTCAAATGTCCAAAGTATAAGGACGAAAAATGATACCTTTAAAACTGTAGGGTAAAAATGTAACTTTCCGTATGTAATACGTATCCGTTGGATATATAAAGTATTCCTCTGATATTTCTAAATCCTTTTGAAGTATTTTTAAATAATAGGATTAATACGAAGAATGTATTAATCTTGTAACGAATAGATGTTTTCAATAGCAGAGATATGAAAAGATACCTTGAATGGTATGTATTATAATCAATACAAAATGTATTGATTACAATTGAAGAGATACCTTAAATGGCAGGAAAAACCAGCATTTTATTTCCAAGTTGTGTTAGGGTTGGCCTTGGGTCGTGAAGAATACTGGGGCGAATTAAGTTGCTTAGTGAATGCTTATGCAAACTTTTCGCGAACTACCTTCCATTCCTCCGGTATAAGCCAAAGAGGCCCAAGGTGCAATCACTTTCGGAAACATTGTGCGGTTAAAAGCGTATCAAGGATATATTCTATCCATAAATCAAACAATTCGAAAATACGAAATAATTCACAGATGGTGAATAGTAATTATATGAATTAGGATAGTTAGGTATATAACTATGCCCTTGTTTATATACCATAATAAGTATTTAAAATGATTTAATAAAAGTTTTACGATTTCTCGTACTTTCGCTAATAATTCATTTTTCGCAATAGTAACAATATTTCAATATTCATATATAAAAGCGATAGTTACCGTATTTAAATGCAATTATGTATTAATTGAGTATAAAATTAAGTTGACAAGCATTTCAATACATAACATATAGTCATATAATCATAAAGCAAAGTATAGTAAGGTTTCATAGAAACACTTACAAGTATGGAGATATTATGAGTTCTAAGATCAAAGTAACGATATAGGGATGAGCTCCAAAGAAGATCTTGAGAGAATCGACTATAACTTGGATTTGTAAACTTGATGAATATGGAATAATCCTAACTCCATGTGGCCATTATAACTAGGCTTTGATAAGTTCTTGAAAGAATTCGCAATAACAACGTCGTGTTTACAATTTCGAAACCAACGAATTCAAAACAACTTTGGTTGAATCGAAAGCTTGGGATGATGAAAGGTTGTGTAAGATATGCTTGAACTTGAACAAGTATGGATCTTGGAATGATAGGGATTTAAGAAGAGAAGTGTTGAGAGTGTGAATTAGCAATTAGAAATGAAAACCTTAGCTTGTATTTATAGGTAGTAATTTACCATGGTTACTAGTTTAGTTTGTTGGTAACTATGGTTAAGTTAAGGAATACCATGGGCTAGTTTGATGGTTTTGCAATACCATGGGCTAGTTAACTAACCTTGGTTAACTAACCTTAGTTAACTAACCTTAGTTAACTAATCCTAGTTAATTATGTCTTAACTTGGATTAGATGTAAGGTTACGAGTGTTTCAGGTTCGTTTCCTTAATGAAGCAGATCATCCAGATAGCAGATATTACAATATCTCACTAGTCCGACACACATATATATATATGCACCAAAAATACCCAAAGTTTTCTTATATTTATAAAGTTTGCCATTATTATATATAACAATTAACGGGCTAAAATGGCAAATGTTACATTAAAGAATTAAAGGAGATTTATCACCTTTATCATCCTTGCGTTCATCTGATTTGGGAAAATCTAGTGAATGAGAAGACGAAGCGTAAGTTTCAGCTTGGGGAGACCGTCTATCACTGAATAAGGCAATGGAGGAGGGTTCATCATCTTCTTCATCTAAAAGTATAAAAATGTCAAATTGGCTTGCAAATATTTTTGGTGTGACTGACCGATAGATAAGAGTATTTATATGTATTACTAATTTTAACCGATAGATATGGGTAATTAAAGGAGACGACATTACCAACTTCATCTTCCTCACGTTCATCGGGACTATCTGGAAGTTCAAAAGTATGAGAGTGTCCTTGATACAATTGCTTGGTAGTGTCTTTCATTCCATTTTTTTTAATGTATTTTTCATGTATTTCACTATATCTTCTGTCCGTCCGTCCGTCCGTCCTTTGGATCTAGATCAATCTGCTCAGCCACTTCTCCTAGATATGTTATTGACAACAGTAGGGCCCCACTTTGCGGCTCATGATAACACAACTTGTCGTAGTAGATCAAAACTGTATGCGAAAAAAAGATTCTTCGAGGCACATATGACGGGTACTTCTTGTATGGTGTCCAGACTATTACCCAAATATTAGTTAACGACTTACACCACCCGCGTAAGTATGTTATAAGAACCAAGCAAACGGTTGCAAAGCTCAATAGGAGATTCATCATCACAAATAATTGGTTTCCCATCAACTGGGATCCCTGATATGGCATACATATCTTCTAGGCCAAAATACGATCGAGTATTTCCATCAGGGCCAAAAGTGAATGTTTCTGTCTCTTGGTCGTAGCAGGCCTCAATGAATTCTTGAAAGATGAGACACTGATACTTGCGAACCATCATATTTGCAATTGTATGGAAAAAAGATCCTTCAAGTTTTTTTAGGACCCGGGATCCACCTTCCATGGGTTATTAGAATCATAGCATGTTTCCGCTTTCTAAATTAGTACAAAACCAAAATGTTACATAACATTAATGGAAAAACATCAATACAAAATATCAATGGATAACATCATTACCCTTTTCATAATTTGTATATGTAGAAAATAGTGAAGCAACAAACCCTGCAAATTCACAGAATAAAAGGTAGCATCAGCCTATGTATATTCAAACATAAATGGAAACAAATAGTGATACGCTTGAGTTTTCAAAGGGGAATAAATGTAATGGACTCCCTTGAACAAACTCATCTAACCTTCATCAAAGTTTAGGAATGTCTAACCTTGGCACGACTGTCAAACCTTAAAAAATGTCAATACTTATTTAAGTTAACGTTTGTACATTAAATGTTACGACTCATATTATTCTCGCACGTGGCTGAGTGACAATGACGATAAAAGACTGACAATTTAAAACCTCATACTCTCTTTGGAATTTGGGCCAGGGCCCATACTTGGTAAGGCCCAAGGTACAAAGTTGCCCTAATTGGAGGCCTATAAATACTCATAATCATTAGTTGTCAGAGACAATTCATCATTCATTCAATTCATTTCACACACACATTCAATTCACTCACAATCAATCATTCACAACACAAAAACATTCATATTCAATTAAGATATTCACACACACATTCAATTCACTCACAATCAATCATTCACAACACAAAAACATTCATATTCAATTAAGATATTCACACACACATTCAATTCACTCACAATCAATCATTCATAACACAAAAACATTCATATTTCATAGGGTTAAGTGCTACGAAATGTAATTAACTATGACCGAATGTCTATTGTGTGCACAAACTATCAGAACCTCTATTGTATGCACGAACTTAGTAAAAATGTTTAAATCATGTAAATAGTATACGTGGCACCCCATATGAGCTGCCACGTACAAGTTTTTGATTGGCTGGCCATGGTTAGTTACATAATTTGAACATTTTTACTAAGTTCATGCATACAATAGAGGTTCTGATAGTTTGTACACACAATAGACATTTGGTCATAGTTAATTACATTTCGTAGCACTTAACCCTATTTCATATCCTCCAAAGATCGATACGTCTCTTTGGGAAAATCATCATCCACCTTAAATTCGTCAAGAATGTAGTAGGTTTGCATTGCGTAGCAGGAGATTTTGATAATTTTCGTGGTTAAACTCTTTTAGTTGCCTTCACCGGGAGATCTACAAAAAGCCTTGTCTTCCTCCCATGATGTCTCCACAATAAGCAAGAATCTTTCCATTTAGTTGTTAGCTCAAAGAAGGAGGAAAGAAAGTGAAGAAGATGCTTACCATGTATGGACTTCTTGGGATTGAGAAACTCACAAGATAAGATATGGAAATAAGAACTTCATCCACTAATTTTCAAATATAGATCCAATATATCCAGATTTTGACCACTCAATATGGACTTAACTTATCTTGACTTTCCAACACTTAGAAAAAACTTGGCCTCCAATTTTGGTGAAAAATCAAAGTGTTTAGATTTGAGTTTTAACAATTGCAAACATCTTAGAATGATAATATAAGACTTATGAGCAAGTTTCGGGTCATGAACTTATGTAACGAGCGCTCGGCAAAACTTGACCAAGAAAAAAAAAGAGGACGACCTTTGTGATTCAAGAGTCGTCCTACAAGATCCGTGCAAAAACAAGGGCCGTGCGTTATACTTAGGAAAATTTTCGACCTCAAATTTGGCGAAAAATGAAAGTTGTTATTTTTTATTTTTGTCAATTGTAACCAAACAGGGGCTGTTTGGTTCGCTGAATGTTTTTGAAGGAATTGGAATCTGTTAATGGAATTGGAATTGTTTGAATGAATTGGAATCTAAAAGTTTTAAAATTTGTATTCTGTTTGGTTGACAGATTCAATGGAATTTATCAAAGGAATTGGAATGTAATCTATGTCAAATTGACAAAAATACCCTTTAATCACTTTTTTTTATAATTTGTCTTCTAGCAAAATTTATAATATTTTTCTTGTTACCTTAATTTTCGACCTCAAATTTGGCGAAAAATGAAAGTTGTTATTTTTTATTTTTGTCAATTGTAACCAAACAGGGGCTGTTTGGTTCGCTGAATGTTTTTGAAGGAATTGGAATCTGTTAATGGAATTGGAATTTGAATGAATTGGAATCTAAAAGTTTTAAAATTTGTATTCTGTTTGGTTGACAGATTCAATGGAATTTATCAAAGGAATTGGAATGTAATCTATGTCAAATTGACAAAAATACCCTTTAATCACTTTTTTTTTATAATTTGTCTTCTAGCAAAATTTATAATATTTTTCTTGTTACCTTAATAAAAAAAATAAATATATATATATATATATAAACTTTTTGCTTTTTTTTCCTTACTAATAAACCATTCATACGTAATTCAAAATTAATACTCATTTGTGATACACTACAACCACTTATACAAACAAATCCTACAATATGCTTTGAATTTGTTCTAAACAAGCCAAATAGTACAACTTACCATTAGTTTAAATAACCGTTCATGAAACAACCTTACATCAAAAAGCTTCAAAATAAATACGAGTAACTTCAACATAAGCTACAACTAACTTAACCATTTTCTTAAATTTCTGACATCACAAACCGTACCCAATCCTCCATTTCTTCTTCTTTCAAATCCCAAAAAGTAAGTACACTATAAGGATCACTTTTCATTTTACGAATTGCCTTAAACCTTTCCAATTGAGAGTGATGTCATTTTTCCTAGCTCCAAAGTTAGCATAGCGGTTTTTTTATTAAGTTCAACTTCAAGTTTTATACCTTCACTCAATTCGGCCGATGATTCTTTGAGACGTTCACCAAAATACATAACTGCATCATTGAAACTTTCAACCATAGAAGTTGTTTGAGATGTGCTCTTCCTTTTCTTACTAGGTACACTTGAAACTTCTTCAACTTGAACACTTGTAGTGGTACGTGCCGTGTGGCTACCTTCCATCGCTTCATCAAAACTATCATGCGAGTCTTCCTCTAGTTCCTCAATATTCACTTGCTCTTCCATCTCGGTAGCAACCTTGGCTCTATTTCCTTGAGCTCGGTCTTTTCCAAAAACAACACATAAATCTTCATAATGTGGAAGCTTTTTATTTTTCCATTTTGATGCCCCTTTATGACTCTATATCACATTATAACAAAAATATATATATATATATATATCAAAACTGCCATGTTGCTACCCATTTATAACATATTGTAAACAACAAAATGAAAAAAAAGGTAATACCTCGAGATAAGCATCCCATACTCCTGGAGATGTCGTGGTCACACAATTGTTCTCCTTATCAAATACAACTTGCCAATGTTTTTTCATTGTTTTTATCCTTGATTCAATGTGAGGTTTAGCCAAAAGACCCGATTCAGGAAGTGATACTGATGTGTGAAATCGAGTAATAAAATTTATAAACACGAACTACCAAAAGACTGACTACAACATACTCACATGCAGTGAACCCGATCGTATAGTCTTTGCATTGAGCAACCCTCATTATAATTATCACTTTTGTTGTCCATGGATTCAAACTCAAGATTTTTGAAAAATTACGATTTTTGCAAAAATTAGAGCAACGTGCTATGATACCAATTGTAAGTGTAATCTAGAGGGGGGGTGAATAGATTATACCAATTTTTAACTTCTTTTTGAAATATTAATTTGAAATCAAAGATTCATCACTTGGTCTGTACAAGACAATATCACAACAACTATATATCAAATATAATCAAATGAAAAGATAGACTACTTAAAAAATATATCACCACACAAGTGAACACCACGATTTATAGTGGTTCGGGTAAATGTTAACGAATTCACTTTAATCCACTCCCCAATTCACGAATTGAGAGTTTGTAGCACTAATATCTCCAAAACCGGTGGAGAATCCGCAAATGCAACCTTGACACTTCAAGATGTTAACCTTTCCTAACTACTACGAAAACAAGCTCTTGACACTTCAAGAGAAATCACACCAATCACGCTCACTAGTGTAATTAAGAATATTACTTTGTAGGCTCTCAATTATTTCACTAACTAATCTCCTCACTACAAAATTCACTCTTGCAAGAGGTGAAGTCCAAAAGCAACCAAGTGGAAAATATATAGCCAAAAAATCCTTTGTAGCCGTTTCACCCGGACGGACAGAGGTCGTCCTCTTCAGCACAAGAGTCGTCCCTTGTACAAAGGTCGTCCTTCATCTGGAGATCCACAAAAAGCCTTGTCTTCCTCCCATGATGTCTCCACCATAAGCAAGAATCTTTCCATTTAGTTGTTAGCTCAAAGAAGGAGGAAAGAAAGTGAAGAAGATGCTTACCATGTATGGACTTTTTGGGATTGAGAAACTCACAAGATAAGATATGGAAATGAGAACTTCATCCACTAATTTTCAAATATAGATCCAATATATCCTGATTTTGACCACTCAATATTGACCTTACTTATCTTGATTTCCAACACTTAGGAAAAAATTTGGCCTTCAGTTTTAGTGAAAAATCAAAGTGTTTAGATTTCAGTTTCAACAATTGCAAACATCTTAGAATGATAATATAAGACTCATGAGCAAGTTTCGGGTCATGAACTTTGTAACGAGCGCTCGACAAAACTTGACCAAGAAAAACAGAGGAGGATGGCCTTTGTGATACAAGAGCCGTCCTACAAGAGCCATACATAAACAAGGGTCGTGCAGTGTTATACTTAGAAAATTTTCGACCCTCAAATTTGGCGAAAAATGAAAGTTGTTATTTTTTATTTTTGTCAATTGTAACCATCTTAGAATATCAATGTAAGGTTATGGAACAAGTTTGGGGTCACAGGAAAGTGTAACGAAAGCTCGGAGAAAAACATGTTTCGAGGTCAGAGACGGACGGCCGTTCCAGGGCACAACGACCGTCTTCAGCGGCCTTCCTAGTAAACAACGACCGTCCCTGGGTTTTTCGACATAGTGCTACTTTAATACTCAAAATTGATATTTTCATTGTTTTAGGTTCGGAAATACGTATGTATGCCTAAATTAGCTTTTATATCATTTTACAATCATTATATGTATCGTTACTCGTTATCAAAACAACGGAGACGTTTAAATTAACCGTAATGCCTAAAATGCACCAACACATGGTATACGTGGCACCTCATATGAGCGGACACGCGCAAGTTTTTGATTGGTCAATTATAGTTGGTAATATGATTTGAATTTTTTTACAAAGTTCGTGCATATAATAGAGGTTTAAAAGAAGCTCGGTGACAGGTACTAGGTATTATTAAAGTTGGATGTCACTGTACAATATTCGTTCCGTTAGGTACTAGGTACTTTTGATAGTTGTATGTCCCCTTGTCTCCTTTTTCTTCGTCAAGTAATCTGTTTTATCTAATTTAGCGAGTTTCTTCGAAACACACAAAAAACTTAGATTTCTCACAATATATGAAGAATTAAACGACCAAATTCATATCAACGGATTCAGAAAACGATTTTGCATATACTCTAACAGAGATATTTGAGGAAAACAACATGGATTTGAGATCCACAAAACCAAGTTTTTCGATAAACAAACCGAAAAAAGATGAAATCAGAGAAATAAGCTACGAAACTAAAAATTAATTTACAAAACGATAAGGATTATCTAGATTAAACCTAAGATAATGATAATCTACTATGAAAGTACTCAAAACACAAGAAAATTAAGTAAAACTAACAGAATCAAACAGAAAAGGTTTACTCGGTAGGCAGAAAGTATGAAAACAAGATGAATACATGAATTTCTACCACCATGGAACAAAATTAGTCATGAATATATGCAACGTTCAGATTCACTGACTTTGCTCTGCTACCAAGTGTAATATATAAATTTGAGCTTGATTGATGATTTGATGGTGGATTAGATCTATGTAAAGTGTGTTTATGTGTGTAATGGAGGCTAGGGTAGAGAGAATATTTAAGTTAGATTTTACTATGTGAAAGCCCCCGTTTACAAATGGAGTGTTTAGGGGGTTTTATACATTATAACCTAATTCTACTATACCTCTTCCATTATTAGAAATTACAATTTAACACCATAATTCTAATTCTAACAATGTGTATTCACTTGAAATGATAGATTAGTTGACAAAACCCCATTCCTCACAGTGGGCTTGAAGAAACCAATGTTTCATGAGTTTTTTCAAATACATCTTCTTTTGACAAACATATCATATCGCTGTTATCTTTATTCTTTCATTTATAAACCCATGAATAAAACACAACTTTAATGTATCTGACAAAGATTATGACATTTTAAACCAAAACGACTTAAGAACATGTAAGCAATTAAAGATGCTTTAAGACATTTTTAACCCGTTAATGACCGATTTCCCGGTGAGGGTTGAGCATATGATTTTGCTTCATTTTTTATTTCATGGTTAATTAAAAGCTAAAATTAACATCTTTAGAGTCAAAATTGCTTTGAACAAAGAGAAACAAAGAATTTTTGTGCGCACATATCACTCATGTATTAATTGTGGCGAGTGTATTCAAATGCCTAAAACCTTGGTTGATTATAACAAGTTTAAACAATGTAATTTGTTTGTATATTTAGCACACTAGTTATTACTGTATGAGAGTACAAAAGAGAAAAGGAAAAATTTGCTTATTGGGCAACCCAACCACACTCAAGCTACCGATTTAGCTTTATCTGATAAAAATACTCCACACTTCCATTTATGTAGTGCTGGTGCTGTTTGGTGTTCTTCCTGCTGCAATGTCTTGGTCGGATAGATACTCAAGTTCATCTGTATCATCAAACCTTCCACAGCTTGTACCTGGAGGTAGGATAACCCTTTCTCTAATACTAGGAGGTGCAGGATATGTCATTATTTCAGAACTAATCGAGAACCTTATACATACATGATGATCAACACACACATCCTGCTTATTTAATGTTCAAAAGTCAAATTGTTGTACAATCTGATTCGGGTGTCCCACGACATGTCCTATATTGTAGATTTGCTTCGAATCATACATGATGTTGAAGTACCCAGCCCATATTTAACACAACTACTCATAAAAAGGTGTCATTTTACAATTTGATAGCTTGACAAACTTCTTCGTGTAATTTCTTCACTTTCTTTTTCACCTTATTAACTTCTTTTGTATCAAAAGAGAGCACGACGTTGTTATTACTAGCTTATGCCTTAATCGAAACATCTGAAATGTTTAATCGGTTTGAACATGTAGTGGTCTTTTCATGAAAACTGTAAAAAAAAAGCTCAATAACCGTTTCCATCAACCATGGCAATATGTAATACCTCTAGGAGTGATTGCTTTTCATCTATTCCAAAACCATATTTTGTATCAAATTCCTGCACACCCAGGGTGGGGGAGGGAGTAACACTTACTTTATCTGGAATTGTGAGTAGATAAGTGTGATGACAACCTCACTTTCACCGAATCTTTTTATGCCACTTCATCTTTACCTTTTTCATACCACATTTTATTATTTTATTGATAACTCATCCTTCACCCATGCCTCATTACAATTTCTATTTTTTTTTTAAAACTAAAATTCCATTAAACATTAAAACATTACATAAAATTACTAAAAACAATAAAGCACCTATTACAATACTTGAAAACTTTAAAAAACACCCTATTCTAATAATGAAATCTACAAATCATGCATTTACATCGAAATCATAATTGAACTTGTGCCTTTCATATAAAAAATTCATTCATAAATTTTATATACTCCCTCCGTCCCATTAAATGTGTCCAGTTTTGAATATTCAAAGTCTATTTTTTGTAAGTTTGACCTTAAATATTTTTTATTGTATTATATAATACTTGGCGAAAGTTATACCCAATGAAAACACATCTAAACCTCGATCTATTCATATAACTTTCATCAAATATTATGCAATACAAATAAAAATATTTTTGGTCAAAGTTGTAAAAAAATGACTTTGAAAATTCAAAACTGGACACTTTTAATGGGACGGAGGGAGTAATAAATAAGCGCTTTTTTCATCCCAACAAATATCTATACAGATGACAATGACAACGTGGAAAAAGAATAACAATAAAAAATTACTAAATTCCCTTTAGATGACAATGAGCCTATATTGTTGTCCATACCTATCCAAACTTGTGACCAGGTAAATTAAACCTGATTAATCCAACAATTAAACTAATCCACCAATACTAATTACAATATAGTGAAGTTTTACCGTCACATTTGGTCCAGGTCCCTTTCCCTGATGAATATCCCATGTAAACCATAAGGCACTCGTTGTGGCAGCTTTACTGCTGCAACGATTTCTAGAGTTGGTGACCGGGCATCCATCACCAAGAAACTCGACTCACCCGAGGTTTCATCGTGCACATATGACACTATATACCCATCATCCTCTTCTGAACTCAAATTTTCCGGGTCCCTTGCAACAAAAAATGGTTCACCTCCATAGCAACTATCACCATACAGCCGGCAAGCCACTGTATGCTCGTGTGGTTCTATACTTTTTTTTTCAGATGATGTATCAAGTTTTGACACCCCTATTATCCTCAACATCCTTGATTTTGATGGCGCTTTATCACAAATTCCTGCATAGACGTACCTGCACACCATTTTTTTTATTTTTTTTTAAGATTGATATTTCGAACAAGAATGTATCATATATATGCACAAATAAAGAAAACAGAGAATGTCTTGATTTACTTGTTCTTTTTTGAAGCATAAGCTGGATTGATCACAGGTAATTCCAAATTTTCAGTAGATAAAGTTTGTCTAGACACAATTCCAGTCCCAATTTGAATAGTTACTTTTTCCATGGATGCTTGAATTAGATCCATCCGCTCAAAGAAGTGCTCCATGGTCAGTATATTCGGTGCAACCAACGTCACGACTTCATTGCCATCTTCATCCATCTCGTCCCACGCATTGACGACATGAAATATATTAAATCCGGGCACGTCAAACCATTTCATATCGGACTCATCCCTTGCATATCTTGGAAGAAGACCGATTCTTGGAACTTTCGCAGCGTCTACACTTACAAACTGGCCTCCACGGATAAGATTCATAGGATTTGCTCCAAGTTGACTATCAAATATTACTGCATACTTTTTGGTGATGGCTATGTCATGAGTTAAAGAGGGTTGTTTCATAGAAAAGATAGGGACATCAGGTTGCTTATTTCCGTTTGCATCAAAACGGAAATAAGTCAAAAATGGGTGTATTGACCAGTAACGAAAAGCGAATGCTTCTTTAGTCTCTGGATCGATCTTTGGGTGAGCCGTCATATTTAAGGAAAGCTTTCCATTGAAATCATGCTGACCCAAAGTTATTATGTCACCATTTTCTTGAACTTTTAATCCATAGGGAAGATCAGATTCACATAACGCGTACAAACTGCCCCCGAAAAAGGCTAAGTTAGTGTTAGCAACACCAATGCCTTTTCCAATATCATATTTCCCAGATACAATTCTTGCAAAGAACAATGCTACACGAGCAATAAAGGGACCAAGACTTTGCATACCTCCAATTTTCGGGACAATACAGGATCTAGCTTGGTGCTCAAACAAATACTTATTTGTTTTCACGTACCGACTGCAGAAAGTGGCTTTGCCTTGAGAGATCCTTATGGAGTGCACCATTCCATCGCCATCAAGGTAATGGTGCGGACCATTAGGGACGAATTGTGGATTTGGTCCATTTCGTATGTAGACACCATCAAGGCATTTAGGGATTGACCCATGTACTACCTTGCATTCAGTTGGGCTCAGCTCATCAACTGGTGCATAGTTATCAGATAGGATGTAGTTCGGGTCTACCGATAGGTGAAGAGGAGGGTCTAGGAACTTAATGATTGCTTTATCGAGTGTGTTAAATATTTTTTCGAGTAACGGCAGCTCTGATGATATTTTGGGTTTCATGATAGGAATTTCTTGTTGGTTTGGCCAATTTCGGGTTTTTTGTGTTTCATGTGTCCCTTCATGGATTCGAAAAACAGAAACAATGAAAGTTGGTCGAGATTTTATGTTCTTGGACAAGGTATAAGAAAATGGAGTGTGCATAAATGGGGTTGACATCTCCATTCTTGCGATATGTCTTGGTCTCGTGTATCAAATGAAGAAATTGACACTAAATTTATGTTGGTTTTTTGTGTTCTTTGCTTGGTCTCTCTTTTATATATAATATTTAGAATAAGGAAAAATACAGAAGAGGTGTCAATAATGATGGCAACGAGAAGAACGTAAGTTGCATGTCCTATAGTACAACAAGGTGGTTTATTTTCCAATTTTGATTGATATATAATATATTAAATAATAAATAATATAAAGATAATATTAAATAATATATAATAATATTAAGATATATATTATTAAATTAATTAATATTTGCACTAATCAAGTATTAATAACAATCCAGAAATTATAATTCAGATGCCATACCTCTTAAGTGCAAATGGCTTATGTTTGTTTCACCAAAAGTAGTTTTGGTGAATGTATACAATATACTTGTCCTTGGTACAACTTATGTTTGTTTCACCAAAATAGTTTTGATAGAGGAAAACATTTTTTTATTTTTAGTTGGACAAAAGAATGACCATTATGGTGATTATTATATATCTACCATTTTAGTTTTGCAAACTTTCTCTTGCCATACTTCTTACTTTCGTAGTGAGCATGAAGTATTATACCGAAAGTGCTTTGTACGATTCTATTGTACTTTTTATTTTTTACCTTGACTCGATGGATGGTTTATAGAAATTAGTTAGGAAACCGAGATCGGTCTAGCGTACGTGCACTCAAGCATTAAAGTAAATGGTCTCAACAAGCTCGCTAATATTCGAAAGAGACTTCAAGGTATTTTATTTATTTGGTGGTGGTTTATAATTTTATATGGAAGATGAGAAACAACGTGATTCATCAAGACATCGTGAAAATAACATGGCTGCTTTCAATTTCATTGTCTTAACTTCTTATGATGGAATGCAAATCCTCTTCGCAGTGAATTACGAGGGTAACTTGTACGTAGCTTTTGTTGGTTTTTGTTTTTTGTCTCTGGGCTTGGCTAGTCTAGTTGGTTTCCTCGAAACTTGTTTGGGATTGCATCAAAAACACTACGAAGTGAAAATCGGTGGTTTGACCTTTGTCGGTGAGGTTTTATCTTGTGTCTTGAGTAACCGTAATTGGCAAAAGTTTTTTCAAAATTGCAATCTTAGCAGTTAAAGTTTCAAGTGGTTCTAGATTGTGTATATTGCTGTATTTCTAGAATTTGTACTTTATTGACTTTTAGCATCATGCTAGTACGGTCTTTTACTTAATGAAATGTTATTGCCGTTAAAAAAAATGGTTTATTGAAAGTTTAATAACGTCATTTTTAGCGTTTGGGTAAGCTTATTTGCTTACGCTTATTAACTTATTTAGCTAGCTAATTTAGCTTATTTTGGAGATGCATATATAAATTTACATAAGCCCATCCAAACACTAAAAAACAATTTCATAGCTTATCAAAAATAAATCATAAGCTATTTATTCTTAATAAGCATAAGCTCAAAGATATAAGCTAATCCAATCGCGGCATTAGCTAGATGGCATCTATAAAATAATACTATAGAGAAAGCAATGTTTTTGTGGCCGGGCCGGACCGGCCGGTTGGACCGGTCGGGCCGTGACCCGACAGATATAACGGTCCGGTTCATGGTGTGTGTTCGGATGTTTAAAGGACCGGCTAGCCGGGCCGGGAACTAGAGGTTTGACCGGGAACCGGCAGTTCTGGTTCATGGACTTCTTTTGACTTTGGCTAAAATTTAACTAAAAACTCATATCTTGGGCTAAAAAAAAATATGACCGGTATCATTTATCCCTCTACATGATAGCTTTTTCCTCTCATGAAACTCCTCTTCACATCGCTACCCAAATCTTGTATATTCCGGCCAGATCTTGAATTTTCTGAACTAACACAATGTGTTTTAATTATTTTTTATAAAAACACATTGTGTTTTTATTGTGTAATCTAAAAACACATTGTGTTAAGTTTTAAATCACAGTATGTTTTTGATAGCGCGTGAAAATCAGAAAATTGTTCAAACACACTGTGATATGAACTTAACACAATGTGTTTTATAAAAACACATTGTGTTTTTATTGTGTAATCTAAAAACATATTGTGTTAAGTTTTAAATCACAGTATGTTTTTGATAGCGCGTGAAAATCAGAAAATTGTTCAAACACACTGTGATATGAACTTAACACAATGTGTTTTATTTTTTTTATAAAAACACATTGTGTTTTTATTGTGTAATCTAAAAACACATTGTGTTAAGTTTTAAATCACAGTATGTTTTTGATAGCGCGTGAAAATCAGAAAATTGTTCAAACACACTGTGATATGAACTTAACACAATGTGTTTTCTAAAAACACATTGTGTTTTTATTGTGTAATCTAAAAACACATTGTGTTAAGTTTTAAATCACAGTATGTTTTTGATAGCGCGTGAAAATCAGAAAATTGTTCAAACACACTGTGATATGAACTTAACACAATGTGTTTTATTTTTTTTATAAAAACACATTGTGTTTTTATTGTGTAATCTAAAAACACATTGTGTTAAGTTTTAAATCACAGTATGTTTTTGATAGCGCGTGAAAATCAGAAAATTGTTCAAACACACTGTGATATGAACTTAACACAATGTGTTTTAATTGTGTTTTATAAAAACACATTGTGTTTTTATTGTGTAATCTAAAAACACATTGTGTTAAGTTTTAAATCACAGTATGTTTTTGATAGCGCGTGAAAATCAGAAAATTGTTCAAACACACTGTGATATGAACTTAACACAATGTGTTTTAATTGTGTTTTATAAAAACACATTGTGTTTTTATTGTGTAATCTAAAAACACATTGTGTTAAGTTTTAAATCACAGTATGTTTTTGATAGCGCGTGAAAATCAGAAAATTGTTCAAACACACTGTGATATGAACTTAACACAATGTGTTTTAATTATTTTTTATAAAAACACATTGTGTTTTTATTGTGTAATCTAAAAACACATTGTGTTAAGTTTTAAATCACAGTATGTTTTTGATAGCGCGTGAAAATCAGAAAATTGTTCAAACACACTGTGATATGAACTTAACACAATGTGTTTTATTTTTTTTATAAAAACACATTGTGTTTTTATTGTGTAATCTAAAAACACATTGTGTTAAGTTTTAAATCACAGTATGTTTTTGATAGCGCGTGAAAATCAGAAAATTGTTCAAACACACTGTGATATGAACTTAACACAATGTGTTTTAATTATTTTTTATAAAAACACATTGTGTTTTTATTGTGTAATCTAAAAACACATTGTGTTAAGTTTTAAATCACAGTATGTTTTTGATAGCGCGTGAAAATCAGAAAATTGTTCAAACACACTGTGATATGAACTTAACACAATGTGTTTTCTAAAAACACATTGTGTTTTTATTGTGTAATCTAAAAACATATTGTGTTAAGTTTTAAATCACAGTATGTTTTTGATAGCGCGTGAAAATCAGAAAATTGTTCAAACACACTGTGATATGAACTTAACACAATGTGTTTTCTAAAAACACATTGTGTTAAATTCAGATCACAGTGTGTTTTGGCCAGTTTTCTAGTTTTCATGAAAATTTTAGTTTTCAAATGATCACAACCCCATACAATGATAAATCATTTGAGCATCCACAGGTTATATATAATTAATTTAAAGACTTTCTATAATTATGCGCATATTATGTAATTTGAGTATGATTATTGTAATGTTTAAACTTAACTGAAAAAATTTTCTATTTTTATACGAGTATTTTTCTTCAGGATTTACAACAATCAAATACTAATATTTTTAAGATGGATATGTATACACCATTAAACTTATATATATACCACCAATCTTGTTTATAGACTTGAATGATGTTTTTAAATATTGTACACCACTCAGTTTTGCTGGTGTTTGACAAAGTTTGATAGTGTACATAGGTACGCCCATATTTTAACCTTAAAATCCTTGGTATAGATCAAGTTTTTAGAAAAAAGGTTTTTGTTTACGATGCTAAAAGTTATCATTAACTTTTTTAAAAAAAGTAAAAAAACTTTAGAAAAATAGGTATTGGAACTTTTAGCTGAATAGTCGCTACACAAACCGGCCATTAGCTAGGGTCAAAGTTTTTGGTAGGATTGGTAAAACCATATTTATGAGATATAGCATAGCTCAAAAATAGAACAAGCAAACTCATATACTCAATTATTTTGCATGATGATGGCTGAAAATTTGATATAACAATACTGTGTTTTAATGCACTTAGAATAGATATTGAAAAGGCAGACTGAAAGATATTTGTTCTACAATGGTACAATGTGCCAAATAGGTGGGTTCTTGAATTAATTCTCTCGATCAATACATGACAATCTTTTCACATCATTGTCCTTAATTTATGAGAAATTGTCACAAATCGTCCCCGTGGTTTGCTCAATTCGCATTTTGATCCTTGTGCTTTATTTTTATCATTAGATGTCCTGTACTTTTCATTTTCATTGCTAGTTGTCCCTGCCACTAACAACCGTTAGTTTTCATCCGTTAAGCCCCTCATGTGCAATGCACATGAGGGCATTTTCGTCCAGTTTGTAACCACAGGGACTATTTGTAATAAAAGACAAAAACTCATCATCTTCCTCCCTCTCTCACTCCCACCACCAGCCAAACTTCCGGTCACCCTCACAGCCTCCTGCCGCCGCTCTTTTTCACCATAAAAAACTCCGGCCATCATCCCCAACAACAATTAGGGTTTCATCTTTAACCCTAAGCCTTAATTACTTAATCACAACCACAGAACCGTCGCCGCTGCTGCTGCTCCGCCACTCTACCGTCGCTGTTGTTGCTGTTTCGTTTTCCAGCCACCACTACACGACTCCATAACATCCCAGGAAAGTATGAAACGTAAGTAACGATCTTCTAAACAAACCCATTTCGCCCCTCTCTCTAAAAAAGTAACGCCGTTACATGGCCGTTACAGTAACTTGGCTTGTGATGGAGTTAACGGCCGTTACATATTGTAACGCCCGTACACTATGTAACGCCTGTTACATGGCCGTTACAGTAACTTGGCTTGTGATGGAGTTAACGGCCGTTACATATTGTAACGCCCGTACACTATGTAACGCCTGTTACATGGCCGTTACAGTAACTTGGCTTGTGATGGAGTTAACGGCCGTTACATATTGTAACGCCCGTTACACTATGTAACGACCGTTACATGGCCGTTACAGTAACTTGGCTTGTGATGGAGTTAACGGCCGTTACATATTGTAACGCCCGTACACTATGTAACGCCTGTTACATGGCCGTTACAGTAACTTGGCTTGTGATGGAGTTAACGGCCGTTACATATTGTAACGCCCGTACACTATGTAACGCCTGTTACATGGCCGTTACAGTAACTTGGCTTGTGATGGAGTTAACGGCCGTTACATATTGTAACGCCCGTTACACTATGTAACGCCTGTTACATGGCCGTTACAGTAACTTGGCTTGTGATGGAGTTAACGGCCGTTACATATTGTAACGCCCGTTACACTATGTAACGACCGTTACATGGCCGTTACAGTAACTTGGCTTGTGATGGAGTTAACGGCCGTTACATATTGTAACGCCCGTTACACTATGTAACGCCTGTTACATGGCCGTTACAGTAACTTGGCTTGTGATGGAGTTAACGGCCGTTACATATTGTAACGCCCGTACACTATGTAACGCCTGTTACATGGCCGTTACAGTAACTTGGCTTGTGATGGAGTTAACGGCCGTTACATATTGTAACGCCCGTTACACTATGTAACGCCTGTTACATGGCCGTTACAGTAACTTGGCTTGTGATGGAGTTAACGGCCGTTACATATTGTAACGCCCGTTACACTATGTAACGACCGTTACATGGCCGTTACAGTAACTTGGCTTGTGATGGAGTTAACGGCCGTTACATATTGTAACGCCCGTTACACTATGTAACGCCTGTTACATGGCCGTTACAGTAACTTGGCTTGTGATGGAGTTAACGGCCGTTACATATTGTAACGCCCGTACACTATGTAACGCCTGTTACATGGCCGTTACAGTAACTTGGCTTGTGATGGAGTTAACGGCCGTTACATATTGTAACGCCCGTACACTATGTAACGCCTGTTACATGGCCGTTACAGTAACTTGGCTTGTGATGGAGTTAACGGCCGTTACATATTGTAACGCCCGTTACACTATGTAACGACCGTTACATGGCCGTTACAGTAACTTGGCTTGTGATGGAGTTAACGGCCGTTACATATTGTAACGCCCGTTACACTATGTAACGCCTGTTACATGGCCGTTACAGTAACTTGGCTTGTGATGGAGTTAACGGCCGTTACATATTGTAACGCCCGTACACTATGTAACGCCTGTTACATGGCCGTTACAGTAACTTGGCTTGTGATGGAGTTAACGGCCGTTACATATTGTAACGCCCGTACACTATGTAACGCCTGTTACATGGCCGTTACAGTAACTTGGCTTGTGATGGAGTTAACGGCCGTTACATATTGTAACGCCCGTTACACTATGTAACGACCGTTACATGGCCGTTACAGTAACTTGGCTTGTGATGGAGTTAACGGCCGTTACATATTGTAACGCCCGTTACACTATGTAACGCCTGTTACATGGCCGTTACAGTAACTTGGCTTGTGATGGAGTTAACGGCCGTTACATATTGTAACGCCCGTACACTATGTAACGCCTGTTACATGGCCGTTACAGTAACTTGGCTTGTGATGGAGTTAACGGCCGTTACATATTGTAACGCCCGTACACTATGTAACGCCTGTTACATGGCCGTTACAGTAACTTGGCTTGTGATGGAGTTAACGGCCGTTACATATTGTAACGCCCGTTACACTATGTAACGCCCGTTACATGGCCGTTACAGTAACTTGGCTTGTGATGGAGTTAACGGCCGTTACTTATGTGACGCCCGTTAGGGATTAGTTTTGTCGAACATTTTCAAACGTCAATAACTTTTGAACCGTGAGTCCGTTTTAGACGTATGACCTATCGTTGGAATCGTGTGATAGTCTATTTTTCTGTGATAACATCCATTTGGAGTAAATCTTTGCCCATTTCTAAAAATGTCGAGTCAAAGTGTTATGCTTCACACTCGGTAATGTTAAGTAATTGTGGGTTCGTGACTCGACCTAAACCTAAGGAACCAACTTATTTATGATTATAAAGTTGACATTATGTTACATGACATGCTTTGATAGGTTGTGGACGCGTGGGGCCTTATACTCGCTATTAATCTTTTATTAATTTGGTTTAAGCTTCTTTGCCGATCAAGGTGAGTTTCGTATCTCCCTACTCGCTTGAGATTCGGGCTGAAAAGTGTAAACCTTGCTTGTTTACTTGCAATTATTGATCCATTGATTGATGGTCTTAGTTGTTAGACTTATGTGTTAGTTCCTTTCGTATGATGGGTTAAATTGGTTTGAGTATTGAATTGTTGAGATGATTATCACGTTGAATGACTTAGTTTATATTTGTTAAGTATCTAGTAATATTAGGATAGATGTACATACATGAAAGTCGGTTATGCCTTCGTCGGGTTTTAGATGTGGTGGGAAGGCTGCGGGTGACCCTATATATAAGCATCTGAGACTCGAAGGAAGTAGAATCCTCTGAAGTATATGTACGTATAGTTGGGTTAAATTGGTTTGAGTATTGAATTGTTGAGATGATTATCACGTTGAATGACTTAGTTTATATTTGTTAAGTATCTAGTAATATTAGGATAGATGTACATACATGAAAGTCGGTTATGCCTTCGTCGGGTTTTAGATGTGGTGGGAAGGCTGCGGGTGACCCTATATATAAGCATCTGAGACTCGAAGGAAGTAGAATCCTCTGAAGTATATGTACGTATAGTTGGGTTAAATTGGTTTGAGTATTGAATTGTTGAGATGATTATCACGTTGAATGACTTAGTTTATATTTGTTAAGTATCTAGTAATATTAGGATAGATGTACATACATGAAAGTCGGTTATGCCTTCGTCGGGTTTTAGATGTGGTGGGAAGGCTGCGGGTGACCCTATATATAAGCATCTGAGACTCGAAGGAAGTAGAATCCTCTGAAGTATATGTACGTATAGTTGGGTTAAATTGGTTTGAGTATTGAATTGTTGAGATGATTATCACGTTGAATGACTTAGTTTATATTTGTTAAGTATCTAGTAATATTAGGATAGATGTACATACATGAAAGTCGGTTATGCCTTCGTCGGGTTTTAGATGTGGTGGGAAGGCTGCGGGTGACCCTATATATAAGCATCTGAGACTCGAAGGAAGTAGAATCCTCTGAAGTATATGTACGTATAGTTGGGTTAAATTGTGGTTAATGGCTGAGGTTGATGAATGGTGATTATTGGTTTATGATTGTCGATTTGTTGATTGATGACTCAGGATTGGCGAATATTGATTATTGATTCATATTCATCGTATATCGATTGTTGGTTTACGATTTATGCATTTACATTTGGTTGTAAGCATTGCATACATTATTGTTGGACCCTCGGCAGGGGATTGCCGGCATCCTGGTGCATAGATGTATGCACCCATTTTGGATGTAGACCTGACCCCGAGTATATAGACATATATATCTCGATGATTTTGAGATACAGCCTTGTCCATTGCGATGGCAGAAGGGTATCGTTGCATACGTGATTGAAGGTCACGCTTAGGATAAGCATGTTTGCTTATTCATACATTTGGCACTTGCATTGATACGCATATCATTTGTGCATCCTCATTACACATTTTCTTGTCTGGTGTAATCTTGTTGTTGGGCGATGTTGTGTTATGTAGAGGCTCACTGTAAGTCATGTCTAGCCTTTATTCTTATATGTCGATTATTGATGTTGGTTCTTTACGAACCATTACTACGAACTCACCAACCTTGTGTTGACTATGCTTAGTACACTTTTCAGGTAACCAGGTTCTCCCAGGGCGTGGAGTTTAGAGGTTTTACTTGCTGTTGAACCCGGACTTGGACTGTATGGATCAAGGATTCATTGGCCTTCTGATTGTATTATTACCTAGGATCGTTTGCCATCCTTGGATGTGGTTTTGTTAACTTTGATGACTATTTGCTCCTGTTGTATTATGTTATCTATTTTGCATTGTAATGGATTCACCGAATCCTTAATTGCATTTAGTTGGTTCTATTGTAATCCCACCTGGTGCTATGTGATTTCCGTGATATTCCGAGCCTCGGCTTGGGGTGTTACAGAATGGTGGCCCATGCGTGGTCGTAGAGAATTAGGCGGTTTGACCTAGACTACGGCTTAAGTTAAAACTCTTCATATAGCATGCATGGTTAGGAATTTGTGTGCAATGTGAATTATGTGAATCCCCGTGTGAGTTCGTAGTTAAGGCCTATTGTATGATAGCTTGAATTCAATGTGATGAATGTGGATTGTAGTTAATATGGGTGGTTGTTGTTGATTGTTGGAACTAATGTGATGATTTAGGGCAAAATGATGGGATGCCATTAACTTAGTATAATATTGTGGCAACCCTAAAAGAACCCGATCAACTCTTTTATGGTTACCCGATATTATAGCAAGTTCATGACATCGTGGGTTGCGCACGTGTGGCTTAAAGTATAATAAGGAACCGATATGCTTAATGGAAGTTGATTAGGTGGAAGGTTAGCCGTTGGTACACCTTGTATACATACCCGGTCAATAACTAGAGAGCATATCGAATTCGGATTATACTTTGAATCATTTGTGTTAGTTGTGTAATTGCATGATATTATGAGCATGATTACTTGATGTTATGATATGTAAAAATCCCTTATGATGCTAACACTTTTGCCTTAGCATAATGTTATGAAATGAGTATGTAGTATCGGTTTGAGAGCATTGACTACTTGTGTGGCTAACATGTGAGCATTTGAGACTAACTCTCGGGTCAACGTGTCACTTGTTTTATAGAAATGGAGAGACCAAGGAGAGTCCGAACGAACTTTAGGGCTGAAGAGGAAGAACCTCAACCGGAAGCTCAACCGGAAATACAAGGAGGTAGGGGCCGTGGTAGAGGTCGTGGTAGGGGCCGTGGTAGGGGTCGTGGTAGAGGCCTTGGTAGAGGCCGTGGTAGGGGCCGTGGTAGGGGTCGTGGTAGGGGCCGTGGTAGAGGTCGTGGTAGGGGCCGTGGTAGAGGTCGTGGTAGGGGCGGTGGTAGAGGTCGTGGTAGAGGCCGTGGTAGAGGTCGTGGTAGGGGCCGTGGTAGGGGTCGTGGTAGAGCTCCTGAGCCAAACTTGGCTGAGGTAATTGCTCAAACAGTCGCCGGCATCATGCCAGCCATCATTGCTCAAGTCACCGCAAGTCTTGGGCAAAATAATGTGGCTCAAGACAACGAAGCGCCAGAAAACATAAACAATGAAAATGCTCAACCTCATGCCGTAGAGGATGAAGAAGAGGGACCGGTGGGAGTTGGTATCGGTATGCCCATGAATAATCAGTATGGCGGATACCGCCAAGGGTGTATATTTAAGGATTTTAAAAGTTGTGGGGCACCGGAGTTTGATGGGAAGGGTGGTCCCACGGAATGTATAAGGTGGTTTGAGGCGATAGAAGCAGTGATCGAAAGGAGTCATTGCACCTATGATGACCGGATTTCCTATGCATCCGGCATGTTTAGGCATGACGCCTTGAGTTGGTGGAACCAGGAAATAACTTTGGGGCGGACTCAAAATTTGGAATGGATTGACTTCAAAGACAAAGTAAAAGCAAAGTTTTGTCCTCCATATGAACTACAAAATCTAACCATTGAATTCGCAAATCTAAACATGGAGGGAGCCGACTACAAGGGCTATGTGAGACGATTTCAAGAACTGTCTACCCTCATTCCTCACTTGGTGGGTACCGAGTCACAGGCCATCCAGAAGTTTGTATTGGGCTTGAATCCTCAAGTCCGATCTTATGTAAACTCCAACATGGCTACTTCTTTGGCTAATGCGGTCAACCAAGCCGGGAGTGTGACTGAGGATTTATTGAGGAGTGGTGTTTTGAGCAAATCCTCATCAAACAAGAGGAAAGAAGTGGGTGAGTCAAGTGGGGTAAAGAAAGCGGGAAGGTTTGATCCCAAGAATGCTTATAGGGGTAGGGCAATGGCGGCGGTAGAACCGGCTAGGAGGCCTTATACCGGGCCTCATCCTTTCTGTGGGAGGTGCAACAGGCACCATCCCGCCACTACTCCATGTGGGGCATGTTATAATTGCAACCAAGTTGGGCACGCATCCAAGAATTGTAGAGCTCCAAGAGCCGGCCCAATGAATGCGGCTCCTATTCGGGCCGTTCCTCCTCAAGGTAATCAAAGAAGAGGCGAATGTTTTGAATGTGGTAGCCGTGACCACTACCGTAATAATTGCCCTCGATGGGTGGGGCAACAAGTGCAAGTAGCCGTCCACCCCAACCAACTACAAATGGTCGGGCCTAATCAAAACCGGGGACAACAAGGCCACCAAGTGCAACCACGCGGCCGAGCCTTTGCGGCCAATGTAAATGAAGCCCGCAATGATCCCAACGTTGTAGCAGGTACTTTTCTCCTTAATGGTCTCTATGCCACCGTTCTATTTGATTCCGGGGCCGATTTTAGCCTCGTGTCTTCTAACTTTGTTCCTTTGATTGATGTGCATCCGTGTGCTCTAAACTATGTGCTTGACATTGAAATGGTAAATGGGTCACTAACTAGAATTAGTCAAATACTTCGAGAATGTGTCTTGACTTTGGAAGATGTCGACTTCTTCATTGACCTTATGCCACTTGACATTGGTAGTTTTGATATTATAGTGGGTATGGATTGGTTGACGGCGGTGAATGCAACCATTGATTGTGGTGAAAGAGTTGTTAAAATACCTTTGGCTAACGGTAAAATTCTTAGGGTTCAAGGTGAAACCTCCGATTCTTCAACTTCTAAAGTCTTTAGTGCTACCATCTCAAAGGTAGAATTGAAGACCGTCCCTATCGTTTGTGATTTTCCCGATGTTTTTCCGGACGACTTACCGGGGTTACCTCCGCCCCGTGAACTTGATTTTCGTATCAATCTTATTCCCGAAGCCGCGCCCATAGCAAAAGCTCCTTATAGACTAGCCTTAACTGAAATGCAGGAGCTACAAACTCAACTCAAGGAACTCCAAGAGAAGGGTTTCATTCGCCCTAGTCAATCTCCTTGGGGTGCTCCTGTTCTCTTCGTCAAAAAAAAAGACGGATCCTTCCGAATGTGTATTGATTATCGGGAATTGAACAAGCTCACCGTGAAGAACCGATATCCTCTCCCTAGAATTGATGACTTGTTTGATCAACTTCAAGGAGCTAAGCACTTCTCAAAAATCGATCTTCGCTCGGGTTATCATCAACTCCGGGTACATGAAGATGACATCCCCAAAACGGCTTTTCGCACAAGGTATGGCCATTTTGAATTCACCGTGATGCCATTTGGGTTGACTAATGCACCGGCGGTGTTCATGGACTTGATGAACCGGGTGTGTCAACCATATTTAGACAAGTCCGTTATTGTGTTCATTGATGACATACTTGTATACTCGAAGACAAAGGAGGAGCATGTTAAGCACTTGCGTGAAGTGCTTGAATTACTAAGGAAGGAGAAGTTGTATGCGAAATTTTCCAAGTGTGAGTTTTGGTTGGAAGAGGTCCACTTCCTTGGTCACGTAGTGAGCAAGGATGGTATTCATGTGGACCCAAACAAGATTGAAGCGGTCAAGAACTGGAGAAGACCCGAAACGCCATCCGAGATCCGTCAATTCCTTGGATTGGCGGGTTACTATAGAAGATTTATTGAAAATTTCTCCCGTATTGCACAACCACTCACCCTCCTGACTCAAAAGGAGAGAAATTTTGAATGGGGCGAAAGACAAGAGAACGCCTTCCAAACACTTAAGGATATGCTATGTGATGCTCCTATTTTGACACTTCTGGATGGGATCGAAGATTTTGTGGTTTATTGTGATGCTTCGGGGCAAGGATTGGGTTGTGTCCTTATGCAAAGGGGTAAAGTCATCGCTTATGCCTCTCGGCAATTGAAGGTGCATGAGAAGAACTACCCGACTCATGGTTGTGTTTGCTTTGAAGTGTTGGAGGCATTACCTCTATGGCACCAAATGTGTGATTTATACCGATCACAAAAGTCTCCAACACATCTTCAACCAAAGTGAATTGAACATGAGGCAAAGGCGTTGGTTAGAGCTATTTAGTGATTATGATTGTGACATCCGTTATCACCCGGGCAAGGCAAATGTAGTAGCCGATGCCTTGAGCCGAAAGGAGAGAGTGAAACCAAGACGGGCTAGAGCTATGAGCCTCACGGTAGGGCCAAACATTCGTGATCGGATCATTGAAGCCCAAATTCAAGCCACCCTACCTGAAAACTTTGGAAACGAAAACCTAGATGGCATGGAACAACTATTTGACCGAAAGAATGATAATGGGCTATACATGGTTGAAAGACTTTGGGTTCCTATTTTCGGCGACTTAAGAATGCTTATTATGAATGAAGCTCACCTATCGCCTTATTCGGTCCATCCCGGGTCGGATAAGATGTACTTTGACTTGAAGGAATTGTATTGGTGGCCGGGCATGAAGCGTGATGTGGCAAGGTATGTGAGTGAGTGCCTTACTTGCTTACAAGTCAAAGCCGATCACAAGAAGCCACCCGGATTGTTGGTACAACCGGTGATGCCCGAATGGAAGTGGGAACATATCTCAATGGACTTCATCACTAAACTACCGAAGATGAGAAGCGGCCGAGACACGATTTGGGTGATAGTAGATCGGTTAACGAAATCGGCTCACTTTTTAGCCATTCGTGAAACCGATAAATTTGACACTTTGGTTCGATTATATATCAAGGAGGTAATATCTAAGCATGGAGTGCCGATTTCTATCATTTCGGATAGAGATGCCCGTTTTAAATCAAAATTTTGGGAAGCATTTCAAAAAGCCATGGGTACTCGACTTGACATGAGCACAGCGTTTCACCCTCAAACGGATGGACAAACCGAGAGAACCATTCAAACACTTGAAGACATGTTGAGGGCATGTGCAATTGATTTTGGTGGAAGCTGGGAAGACCAATTGCCGTTAGTTGAGTTTTCATACAACAATAGCTATCATGCTACCATTCAAATGGCACCCTTTAAAGCATTGTACGGTAGAGTATGTCGTTCCCCTCTAGCTTGGGCAGAAATTGGAGAGAGTCAACTCATCGGGCCAGAAATTGTGATTGAAACGACTAAGGTAATATCTCAAATTAAGGAGAAGTTGCAATTGGCCCGTGAACGTCAGAAGAAGTATGCCGATGTGAGGCGGAGACCGCTAGAGTTTGAAGTTGGTGATTTTGTACTTTTGAAAGTGTCGCCTTGGAAGGGAGTCGTACGTTTTGTGAAGCGGGGAAAACTTGCACCAAGGTTTATTGGTCCTTTCAAGATTCTTGAACGGGTTGGGAAAGTTGCTTATCGGCTAGAATTGCCTCAAGAGCTTAGTGGGGTGCATGATGTGTTTCATATTTGTAATTTGCGCAAGTGTTTGGCGGATCCTACACATCATGTGCCTATGGACGAAATTAGGGTTGATTCGAATTTGAACTTTGTTGAAGAGCCGGTAGAGATCTTGGATCGTTTGGATCGTTTGGATCGTTTGGATCGTTTGGATCGTTTGGATCGTTTGGATCGTTTGGATCGTTTGGTCATTTTGAGTATTGACGTTCTAAAACGGCTTTATCGAGTCGAAAGACGATTTGGGTCAATTAGGGTTTAAATTAGGGTTTTGGATCGTTTGGATCGTTGATGATGTTACGGATGGAAACGAGGGTTTGGGCAAGTGTATTTAAGTACTAAAATGTCATATGCATCTTCAAAACGAGTCCATAAGTCTTAAATATCGAATTAGGGTTTTGTTGAATTTCGGGACGAAATTCTTTTAACGGGGGAATAATGTAACATCCGTGAATTTTGACCTGTTGACTTTTTGTGTAATTTGACTAACAAACTTGTTGAAAGAAATAATTGGGTCCATTTTGTGATTATTTGACTTTGTGGTATGTTAGTCGGGTCGTTGGTATGCTTAATCGACGTCTAATTGTGTAAACGATTGTGTTTTGGCTTGCTAAGGGAAACGGGTCGACCCATGGGTTGCCCATGACCCATGAGCCTACTAGTGACCCATCTCCCTTATCCTCTCATTTCTTTCTTATCTATCTATCTATCTATCTATCTATACTTCCCTTATTTCTTCCAAGTAAAAGCAAATCTTCTCCCATCTTTAATTCATCATCTCACTTGCATCTAAATTGTGTTTTGGACTTGCTTTAATACAAGAATCATCATCATTGTCATAACTTAATCCCATTGAATCATAACCTTGGAGTTCATAGTTCAAGCATTATCCTTTTTGACCTAAATTCGGGTTCTAGCTCGTGAAAGGAGTTTTGGTAAGTCTAATTTACCCCATTTACTTCTATTTATGTTTAGTAATGCATTTCTGGTCATTTTGAGTATTGACATGTTCTAAAACGGCTTTAAATGAAAATTGGGTCAATTAGGGTTTAAATTAGGGTTTTGGATCGTTTGGATCGTTGATGATGTTACGGATGGAATCGAGGGTTTGGGCTAGTGTATTTAAGTACTAAAATGTCATATGCATCTTCAAAACGAGTCCATAAGTCTTAAATATCGAATTAGGGTTTTAGTTCTTGGTTTTTCTGCATTGTTAACTGATACTGGACTGATCTGCATTATGTAACGGCCGTTACATATTGTAACGCCCGTTACACTATGTAACGCCCGTTACATGGCCGTTACAGTAACTTGGCTTGTGATGGAGTTAACGGCCGTTACTTATGTGACGCCCGTTAGGGATTATTTTGTTTTTCAATTTTTTTTTTTTTTTTTTTTTTTTTTTTTTTTTTTTTTTTTTTTTTTTTTTTTTTTTTTTTTTTTTTTTTTTTTTTTTTTTTTTTTTTTTTTTTTTTTTTTTTTTTTTTTTTTTTTTTTTTTTTTTTTTTTTTTTTTTTTTTTTTTTTTTTTTTTTTTTTTTTTTTTTTTTTTTTTTTTTTTTTTTTTTTTTTTTTTTTTTTTTTTTTTTTTTTTTTTTTTTTTTTTTTTTTTTTTTTTTTTTTTTTTTTTTTTTTTTTTTTTTTTTTTTTTTTTTTTTTTTTTTTTTTTTTTTTTTTTTTTTTTTTTTTTTTTTTTTTTTTTTTTTTTTTTTTTTTTTTTTTTTTTTTTTTTTTTTTTTTTTTTTTTTTTTTTTTTTTTTTTTTTTTTTTTTTTTTTTTTTTTTTTTTTTTTTTTTTTTTTTTTTTTTTTTTTTTTTTTTTTTTTTTTTTTTTTTTTTTTTTTTTTTTTTTTTTTTTTTTTTTTTTTTTTTTTTTTTTTTTTTTTTTTTTTTTTTTTTTTTTTTTTTTTTTTTTTTTTTTTTTTTTTTTTTTTTTTTTTTTTTTTTTTTTTTTTTTTTTTTTTTTTTTTTTTTTTTTTTTTTTTTTTTTTTTTTTTTTTTTTTTTTTTTTTTTTTTTTTTTTTTTTTTTTTTTTTTTTTTTTTTTTTTTTTTTTTTTTTTTTTTTTTTTTTTTTTTTTTTTTTTTTTTTTTTTTTTTTTTTTTTTTTTTTTTTTTTTTTTTTTTTTTTTTTTTTTTTTTTTTTTTTTTTTTTTTTTTTTTTTTTTTTTTTTTTTTTTTTTTTTTTTTTTTTTTTTTTTTTTTTTTTTTTTTTTTTTTTTTTTTTTTTTTTTTTTTTTTTTTTTTTTTTTTTTTTTTTTTTTTTTTTTTTTTTTTTTTTTTTTTTTTTTTTTTTTTTTTTTTTTTTTTTTTTTTTTTTTTTTTTTTTTTTTTTTTTTTTTTTTTTTTTTTTTTTTTTTTTTTTTTTTTTTTTTTTTTTTTTTTTTTTTTTTTTTTTTTTTTTTTTTTTTTTTTTTTTTTTTTTTTTTTTTTTTTTTTTTTTTTTTTTTTTTTTTTTTTTTTTTTTTTTTTTTTTTTTTTTTTTTTTTTTTTTTTTTTTTTTTTTTTTTTTTTTTTTTTTTTTTTTTTTTTTTTTTTTTTTTTTTTTTTTTTTTTTTTTTTTTTTTTTTTTTTTTTTTTTTTTTTTTTTTTTTTTTTTTTTTTTTTTTTTTTTTTTTTTTTTTTTTTTTTTTTTTTTTTTTTTTTTTTTTTTTTTTTTTTTTTTTTTTTTTTTTTTTTTTTTTTTTTTTTTTTTTTTTTTTTTTTTTTTTTTTTTTTTTTTTTTTTTTTTTTTTTTTTTTTTTTTTTTTTTTTTTTTTTTTTTTTTTTTTTTTTTTTTTTTTTTTTTTTTTTTTTTTTTTTTTTTTTTTTTTTTTTTTTTTTTTTTTTTTTTTTTTTTTTTTTTTTTTTTTTTTTTTTTTTTTTTTTTTTTTTTTTTTTTTTTTTTTTTTTTTTTTTTTTTTTTTTTTTTTTTTTTTTTTTTTTTTTTTTTTTTTTTTTTTTTTTTTTTTTTTTTTTTTTTTTTTTTTTTTTTTTTTTTTTTTTTTTTTTTTTTTTTTTTTTTTTTTTTTTTTTTTTTTTTTTTTTTTTTTTTTTTTTTTTTTTTTTTTTTTTTTTTTTTTTTTTTTTTTTTTTTTTTTTTTTTTTTTTTTTTTTTTTTTTTTTTTTTTTTTTTTTTTTTTTTTTTTTTTTTTTTTTTTTTTTTTTTTTTTTTTTTTTTTTTTTTTTTTTTTTTTTTTTTTTTTTTTTTTTTTTTTTTTTTTTTTTTTTTTTTTTTTTTTTTTTTTTTTTTTTTTTTTTTTTTTTTTTTTTTTTTTTTTTTTTTTTTTTTTTTTTTTTTTTTTTTTTTTTTTTTTTTTTTTTTTTTTTTTTTTTTTTTTTTTTTTTTTTTTGTTAGCTTCACACTCGGTAATGTTAAGGAAGTAATTGTGGGTTCGTGACTCGACCTAAACCTAAGGAACCAACTTATTTATGATTATAAAGTTGACATTATGTTACATGACATGCTTTGATAGGTTGTGGACGCGTGGGGCCTTATACTCGCTATTAATCTTTTATTAATTTGATTTAAGCTTCTTTGCCGATCAAGGTGAGTTTCGTATCTCCCTACTCGCTTGAGATTCGGGCTGAAAAGTGTAAACCTTGCTTGTTTACTTGCAATTATTGATCCATTGATTGATGGTCTTAGTTGTTAGACTTATGTGTTAGTTCCTTTCGTATGATGGGTTAAATTGGTTTGAGTATTGAATTGTTGAGATGATTATCACGTTGAATGACTTAGTTTATATTTGTTAAGTATCTAGTAATATTAGGATAGATGTACATACATGAAAGTCGGTTATGCCTTCGTCGGGTTTTAGATGTGGTGGGAAGGCTGCGGGTGACCCTATATATAAGCATCTGAGACTCGAAGGAAGTAGAATCCTCTGAAGTATATGTACGTATAGTTGGGTTAAATTGTGGTTAATGGCTGAGGTTGATGAATGGTGATTATTGGTTTATGATTGTCGATTTGTTGATTGATGACTCAGGATTGGCGAATATTGATTATTGATTCATATTCATCGTATATCGATTGTTGGTTTACGATTTATGCATTTACATTTGGTTGTAAGCATTGCATACATTATTGTTGGACCCTCGGCAGGGGATGCCGGCATCCTGGTGCATAGATGTATGCACCCATTTTGGATGTAGACCTGACCCCGAGTATATAGACATATATATCTCGATGATTTTGAGATACAGCCTTGTCCATTGCGATGGCAGAAGGGTATCGTTGCATACGTGATTGAAGGTCACGCTTAGGATAAGCATGTTGGCTTATTCATACATTTGGCACTTGCATTGATACGCATATCATTTGTGCATCCTCATTACACATTTTCTTGTCTGGTGTAATCTTGTTGTTGGGCGATGTTGTGTTATGTAGAGGCTCACTGTAAGTAATGTCTAGCCTTTATTCTTATATGTCGATTATTGATGTTGGTTCTTTACGAACCATTACTACGAACTCACCAACCTTGTGTTGACTATGCTTAGTACACTTTTCAGGTAACCAGGTTCTCCCAGGGCGTGGAGTTTAGAGGTTTTACTTGCTGTTGAACCCGGACTTGGACTGTATGGATCAAGGATTCATTGGCCTTCTGATTGTATTATTACCTAGGATCGTTTGCCATCCTTGGATGTGGTTTTGTTAACTTTGATGACTATTTGCTCCTGTTGTATTATGTTATCTATTTTGCATTGTAATGGATTCACCGAATCCTTAATTGCATTTAGTTGGTTCTATTGTAATCCCACCTGGTGCTATGTGATTTCCGTGATATTCCGAGCCTCGGCTTGGGGTGTTACAAAAAAACCCTAATCTTTTCTTTTTTTCCCCTTCTATTTCTCTCTGACACAGCCACGCACCACCGGACTACACCACCTTACGACGGTCTAGAAAGAAGAAGAGACGTTCAAGCTTCAATACAGGTCGTTATAGATCTGAGCATGCTCGATTATTATGTTTTTCTCTTCGGTTTTGGTTCGAAACTGCCATAGACCACCACTTTTCACCACCTTTTATCACCACCGTGAACCATCACTGTTTTGTCAATGTTTTCGGGACTGAAATGGTCGACTTTTGTCAATGTTTTGGTAACCATAGTGGGATGGTGGTTCTCGGTTTCCGGCGACCTTTTCCGGCGGTGGCAGGTGGTGGCCGGCCGGTCAGGAATGGTGGTCGGAGTTGTGTGGGAGAAGGAATACAAAGATTTTTTTTTAATCCAATGTTTTTATTACAAATAGTCCCTGTGGTTATGAACTTGACGATTATACCCTCATGT
Organism: Erigeron breviscapus; assembly: GCA_034093135.1. NCBI lineage: Eukaryota > Viridiplantae > Streptophyta > Magnoliopsida > Asterales > Asteraceae > Erigeron > Erigeron breviscapus. The sequence continues at coordinate 1,068,562 of CM067167.1, forward strand.
GCATTGCACATGAGGGGTTTAACGGAGCAAAACTAACGGCTGTTAGTGTTAGGGACGGTTGGCAATGAAAATGAAAAGTACAGGGACACCTAATGATAAAAAAAAGCAGAGGGATGAAAATGCGAATCGAGCAAACCACAGGGACGATTTGTGATTATTTCTCTTAATTTATCTTTTCACAATGAATGCACATGGCATGTACTAATTCCATCGTTTACCCAAAAAATTGGGGGAAAAAAAAAGAAAGAAGAAAGAACATTAAAGCATTGATCAGCCCGTGAAAACATTTCTAACCATTCTTTTTTAGATGAGGATTCTCTGAAATTACTTATAACTTCACTGGCATCTTGATCGTTGAATTGAAATCAAAGTCAAAATTAAAAATAAATCTTTAAATCTTAACTTTTGATTTTAATCCAAAGGTTAAGATCACCAACTTTACTAGTAAAGGATCTCAATCTTTTTTTTAGACCCAATTCATCACCTTCAAATTAGCGACCCATCTTTCACCACTTTTTCCATACCTCACTACCAACCAATCTTTTTATGTCACTTAAGCTTTACATCGCTTATCTCTACAAATTTAATTTTATTTTAAAAACCTTAAATTCCATTAAAATTTAAAACATTACATAATATTACTAAAAAACATTAAAAACATTACAATTCCTAGAGAATTCCTAAAAATTAAAACAAACACAATACACAAAACTTACAACACATTACAATACTTAAAATAGCTACAAATCTTACAATCTTATGTAATGTCCGTCAGCATCTAAATCACGTGTGTTGTACCCTGGTGGACACCTCTCTTCGTCGACCGTCTTGTCCAATCCAATCCCTCCTTGCCACATATCGGCGTGATAAAGCGCGTCTTGTAACGAGAAGTGGGCATCCTACTGCCAACTATATTGTCCATCTTGGCAATCTTGTCTTGCAGACAGTTCGCGAAAAGTATTTTGAGGCCGGTACCCCCTCCCCCCGGCGCTCATTATTCTTCTATTTCCCGTGTCCAGTCGTCTCTCTGACCAATAGTTTCCTGATCATACTCGTCTCGGGTCTTGTCGTCGTGTAGCATGTGTAACTACATAGAGTTCTTGGCATTGAAGAGTGTCATTTCTCGCCTTTGTGTGTTCGAAGAGGAAAAAGAGAAGGCCATTTCTGTTTTCTTGATGGTATTTAGAAACTGAAATGAGAGTGTTTTTGTTAAAAGTAGGATAAATATAGTTGAAAATGGTGGAAAGAAATATTTATATAAAAAAAAAGATTAACCATTGAAAAGGGGGTGGGGCCCTCCAACGGTCAATTATCTCCTCGAATCACACATACACAAATGCGAAACTTCCCCTCGTTTCTTTCCCACACCGCAAGAAAAGGTGTTGGGAGCGGTGTTTATGTGTGATGCCACACCCACACCGCACCTATCTTCCATACAATGCCATTACTCTTATAGTTAACTTTTGAATACCCACTAATCCACTATATCAGATAATCTTTATCTTTATTTATTTATATATATACTAAAGACAACTGACCTAATTACTTATTGACCAATCACATTCTTCAATCTCAAAATTGACATTGATGATATCATTATTAATCTAATTAAAAGTTAAAAATCCTAATAATCATTATTCAAATATACTAGTATTTATATTAGTGTTTGTAAAAAGTCTCACTAATTCACAATTTTTTTCCCTAAATAATTTACATTTTTTATCCGGCCTCACTAAATACTTAATTTATAAATTTTTTTATTTTACAAAATAATTTTAATCTTAGACCTAATATGTTCATAATTCTATAATTTTCACATAATTTTATAATTTTTAAATTAATAGTTATCTTGTTTTAATCTTATTAACTGATAATTCGTTAATTAATATCGATTTTCATTTATTTATATCTCAAACTCTACCTTTTAGTTCGATCATGAATCTCAAATATTGTTTTTTCAATCTATATATTTAGTTTTTAACTTTTGAGTTTATTCATTTATTTTTCCAGCAAACTGATACAATGTTTTCAATAAAAAATAAAAGGTATAGTGGTCATGTAAATTGGTATTAACTATTTTTATCAGAAGTTTGTTCGTAGTTACAACGCCCAGTTTTTAGTTACGAAAAATTATATGTTGCGATATCTCGAGTTAAATCATAAAGTATCTTAACAAATGTCAGATCAAAAAATATAAAAAAATATTGTCTACAAAAAAGTATTACAAAATATGAAATACAATATATTTCAATGTTCTAGACAGATTTTGTTTAAAAAATATTACAATATATGCATTCAATATTTTAGTTATATTATTTTTAATTTGATTTTACTATAATTTTACATTTAAATTTAAATATTTAATATTTTATTTATTGAATATGTTTGATCAATAAAACCCGTGCATTTGACACTAGGGTCTGTTTCTTTTTTTAGTCATTAAGTGCTGAGTGTATTAAGTGGCTGAATGTATAAGTAATGTCTGTATGTATTAAGTAAAAGATATGTAATTGACGGTTATTTTTGTTTATTAAGTCAAAAAAGAAACACGAAATTTGACTTAATAATTAAGTTCTTAACTATTAAGTTTATTAAGTAAAAAGTAAACGGGGCCTACAATATCTTATTATACTCGATCTATAAATTTTTCAAAAATTAATAAAAAACACATAAACGTCACACCCTTTTCCCACCACCCCGGGTCCTCCCCACCACGGAAGTCATCACCACCAAGACACCTACCTCTCGCCTTGATGTTTTCTTTACTTGAAAGAAGCAAATTTATGGATCCCAACACGTAATACAGTTCTCTCCAATTGACTGAATTGTCATCTTGCTAACATTTTTAAATAAGTTACCCAAACGCTTTCAAAATATCATAATGAATTTGTTACGAGTAATTTATAAAGGTTTGGCTACATACAACACTTCCTTACATATTGTAAATTATTTAAACATGAATATAAACTAAAAATTATTTCAACATCTTTGTTGGTACCATCTATACGTTTCACAAATTATTAGAACAAGCTTGACATAATACACAATAGCTAAAATTTCTAATTCATAAACAAATACTGTAGAATGTTGTTAACAAACCAAATAAACAAGGATGTTATAAAACAAAACAAAAGTAAATTGAAACTTGAGAGAAAAAGACTATCCAAATTTCTTTTGCTCTCGATCTAAAACCAAGAGCAAACTAATTAGATCAAACCCAGCCGTGACACGACCACGAAAGTCACCAGCTATCGTCATAGCAGTTCATGACTTGAAGCAGAGCAAAAATAACCTTTTTAAGCAATACGAAGATAGCAGCAACACCATAACGAGCCACATAAGCAAAGAGTGACCTGCATTGCAGGTTTTGTAGCAATGCTAAGCTTTGTCGCTTGGACGTTTGACTCTTTTGTTGTATGCGAGTTCTTGATTTGCAGATTGGGTTTTTAACTTTTGAATGCCGATGCACTCAGTAATAACGCACAAGTACATAACCGATGCACTCAAGCTTGATGCTGTCATCAAAATGTCAATTTCTTTTTTTGAGAATTAGAAATCGTATTTGTTTTAATAATGCTGATACTAATTGAATTACGCTTGTAAGGATATCATGATCCTCCTTTTTATTTGGACAGGCAATGGGGACTAATATTTGTAATATTGTTAGGTGGGTTGGTCTTGCGCACCTATTAGAATCCGGGCCTAACTTTGTAATTCTGTCAATAGATTCAGACCGATGGTGAAACCCAGTCCTTTTGGTCCCTTCGACCAAAGGGAACACATGTCTTTGGGTACCATCTTATGGAGTTGGGAACAGATTCAAACCTGTGACTTATTTCTAGCATCTTTCATAGTGTGATATCTTGAATTATGTTTTTCTTGCATTTAGACTCCAATCTAATAGCTTGCAAACTAAGCTGCTCTGACATTCTAGTATTCTAACTCCCGGGCCTTCCTTTAATGATGCCTTGTGTGCTTTTAATGCGAAAATGGCGATAGACCTTTTGAGTAATCGAAGTGAAATCGCTGCTCCCAAACTCATGAAGAAACTGGCAGATATATATTTCACTCGTGTTACTCAAACGGTTGAATCCACCTTTTCTCTATCCTCTCGACAGATCGCATTATGGAAATGCCAAATGGAAGACCACACTTCGAACTGGCTTAGAGTGGTTCCGATCTCTGGTTTGGGACAAACTGTGAATGCTAAGACCTACCGGTGCGTTCTATGCTATCAGCTAGGTGTCCCCCTATTTTCTATTCAGATGTCGTGCTCAACTTGTTCCACGGTATTTCTAGGGGATATTTATAGGGACCATGCTGTATGTGCTGGTATAATTAGTATTAAGCACCGACATAACGTGGTGCTTGACTCCTTGGTTGACATTTATTCTCGGACTGGGGTTTCAGCTCGTAAAGAAGTTGATATTGGCTTACTGGTGAAAGAGACAACCCCTTACGCCCAGCTAATATATTGCTTTACTCATGAGATGGAGGGCTTGATGTATGCATTGATTTGATGGGGTCATCGCCCTTGACGCAGACTGGTATAGTTGACTTGGTGCATGGGGTTACACAACGTAAACGAGATAAGTATAAGGCTAAGTGTGCATGTATTTGATATGTTTTTATCCCCTTCTCGTTTTCTTCCTTTGGAGAACTTGAGAAGGATGCGGCGATCCTGCTCAAACGAATCCAGAATTTCTCTGTGGCTCAAGACATTGGAACACGTGTTGCTGCTCATATAGTTAATAGGATTAGTTTTGCTATAACTAGAGGAATGGGAACCCAGATAGTATATCGGGTTCCCACTAATTTCTTGTAAATCCTATTAATTTCTAATTGAAGTGATGCTTATAATAAAAAATAATAATAATAATAATAATAATAATAATAATAATATAATAATAATAATAGAAATTTCACTATGAGATTTTAGAGAAGTTGAAAAACCGATCGATGGACTGTATTGAAGTTAATTTGATTGTATATTGATTCGAATTGTCGTATACATTTTGAGTTATACATGTTATATACAAAATATATGAATCCAACAATCATAACTTAGATTCGAACCATCAAATTTCATTAAGGTCCTTCTCTCTTATAAATATCCCATGTAAACCATAAGGCACTCGTTGCGGCAGCTTGACTGCAGCCACGACATCTAGCGTAGGTGACTGCGCTTCCATCACCAAGAACCTTGACTCACCCGAGCTTTCATCGTGCACATAGGATACCACATACCCATCATCCTCTTCTGCACTTGGATCCTTCGGGTCTCTTGGAACAAAAAAAGGTTCACCTCCATAACAGTTATCTTCGTACATCCGACTAGCCACTGTACACTCGCTCTGACCCTCGGTACCTTTTGATGCTCGAATATCTAGTTTTGCCACCCCTGATACCCTCATCATCCTTGATTTTATTGGTGTTTCCTCAGAAATTGCTGCATAAATATACCTGCATATATATTCGCAATTTATTCGTAAATAATAAGACTACATATTTTATAATATTATATAGAAATAGAAGGCAAACGGTAACAAGCTGTACTGGTTCCTAAAATATTAAGGCTTTACTAACCTATTCTGTTTTCCAATATAAGTCGGGTTAATAACAGGAAACTCCAAATTCTTCGGCGACATAACATGCCTGGTGACAACCCCGGATCCTAAATGAATCCGAACCTGCTCCATGGATCCATGGATCAGATCGACTCGTTCAAAGAAGTGTTCTACATACACTATATTCGGGGCCATCATAACAACGACCTCGCCACCATCTTCATCTGTTTCATCCCACGCATTGACAGCGTGGAAAATATTGAACCCGGGTACCTCAAACCACTTCATATTAGATTCATCTTTTGCATACTTTGGAAGAACACCAATCCTTGGAACCTTTTTGGTGTCAACACCGACTAATCGTTCTCCACGGATTAGATTCATAAGATTTGTCCCAATCTGAGTCTCACAAATAATTGCATATTTTTGTGTTATAGCCAAGTCATGAGTTAGAGAAGGGTGTTCCATGGAAAAGATAGGGACATCAGGTTGCTTATTTCCATTTGCATCAAACCGAAAGTAAGTTAAATACGGACGTGAAGCCCAGTAACGAAAAGCAAACGCCTCTTTAGTCTTTGGATCGATCTTTGGATGAGCCGTCATGTTCATTGAAAGATTTCCATCAAAATCATGGTGACCTATGGTTATAACATCCCCATTTTTTTCGATTTTGATCTCATAAGGAATATCAGATTCACATAACGCGTAAACTTTGCCTCCTAAAAGGGCTAAACTCGTGTTTGCTACACCAATGCCTTTTAAAATATCATAATGCCCAAAAACAACGCGTGCACCAAACAACGTGGCACGAGCAATAAACGCGACTAGACCGTGCATGCCTCCAATAACATTCGGAACCACATACGACTTAACTCGATGCTCAAAAACGTACTTGTTTGTCTTAACAAACCGGCTACAAAATTTGGCCCGGCCTTGAGAAATCCTAATACAATGCAACATCCCATCTCCATCAAAATAATGGTGCGGCCCATTAGGGACGAATTGGGGATTTGGTCCATTTCGTATGTATACACCATCAAGACATGATGGAATGGAGCCTTGTATTACTTCACATTTGGTCGGGCTTAACTCGTCAACGGGTGCGAAGTTGCCCGATAAGATGTATTTCGGGTCAACCGACAAGTGGAGAGGAGGATCTAGGAACTCAACAATTGCTCTATCGAATGTGTCAAATATTTTTTTGAGTAATGAGGGTTCTGATGGTGGTTTTACCGAGTTGAAAAAATCACGTTTTTCGTCTTGTTTTCGCCTTTTTGGGGGTATTTTTGCTTCGAGTACCTCTTCATTTATTCTAAAAACCGAAGAAATAACAAAAGATGGTCCGGAATTTACCTTTTTGTTCCGATAACGGAAATTGGTGGCATATATACGAGACAACGAAGGCCTATGTGTCGAACAAGACAAGGTTTCCATTTTATGTGATTATTTTTCTTCTCGTAGGTGTGTATCTAAAGTTTAATGTCAAAGGTTTGTTATCGTATATATCATGTTATGGTATGTACGTGGTGTACATATGAAGAAAGGAAGTAGCGTATGGCTTTAAGGAAGATATAATTTGTTCCTTTCCAAAGTGACAATGTATATTTTCGGTTGGAGTCACGTATACATAAGTGCAACATATAGCTGAAAAACTCTATACCTTATTAATTGTGCCGATTGAGGGTGGATGAGTGCAACATGTCTTTTACATGTATTTAATCATAATAAAAAAAGGCTAATCGGATAGAAATCCCCTGATTATTTCAAGCTTCCATTTGGCAAGACTCGAACCCAGATTCCCTCTGGAAAGTGGCGGCTGGTGGCCACTGGGCTATTACCCAATGGTTTCTATTTAATAATATATGTGTATATATATATAGGGGCAGGATAAATTGAGTCCAGCATATTTTGAGTCCAAAAAGGGTCATATAACTTACACATGTGTAAGTCTCGCCGGAGATGGTCGCCGTCGCCGGAAAATCATGGTGGTGGTCGGAGATGATAGTGGTGGTGGTAGGAGATGATGGTGGTGGTGGTAGGAGGTGGTTGGAATTTGAGGACATGGAAGAAAATCAATGGACTCAAATTGGACTCAAAATAAGCTGGACTCATTTTATCTTTATATATAATATATATATATATAATATATATATATATATATATATATAGGGTGAGGATCCTGGAAGAAGGTGTGTTAAGGAGAGAAGGGAGAGAAGGTCTTATGGGCCAATCAAAACGCGCCGTGTGTCAAACTAAAATAAAACGCGCGGTGGCATAATTGTAAATAAATTAAACTTTTGTAAAACACGGCCAGCTTGGTCAGCTTGGGTTTTGGGTCAGCTTGGGTTTGGGTCAGCTTAGGGTTGGGTTGGGTCAGCTTGGGTTTGGGTCAGCTTGTATTGGGTCAGCTTGGTCAGTTTGGGTTGGGTCAGCTTGGTCAGCTTGGGTTGGGTCAGCTTGGTCAGCTTGGGTTGGGTCATCTTGGTCAGCTTGGGTTTGGGTCAGCTTAGGGTTGGGTTGGGTCAGCTTGGGTTTGGGTCAGCTTAGGGTTGGGTTGGGTCAAGCTTGGGTTTGGGTCAGCTTAGGGTTGGGTTGGGTCAGCTTGGGTTTGAAGTCAAATTATTTACAGATTTGCCACCGTATTTTTTTTTAAAAAAAGCCACATGTGTAACACCCCAACAAGGCGGAATTATGGGGCATTAATAGAAAGCCCTGCACGACATGGAAATTATGTAGAGACAACACTAAATGCAATAAGGATTGGACATTTCCATTCACAATTCAATTCAAAATACAAGTATCGGATCAATAAATGCACAAGGAGCACAACACCATCAATAGTTTACAAAAAAATAGATCAAATGATGGCTAACGATCCTAGGCATAACCCATAAACGGGAGCAATGAATCACGGATCCACAAAAGTCCAAGCTCAACCCTATCACATGCAAAGCAATCATCCATCACGTCTTTGGTTCACTTGATTACCTGAAAAGTGTACTAAAATGCGTCAACATAAAGTTGGTGAGTTCGTAGGTTTTGACAATAAAAAACAAGTGTCGGGATAACAACCGTTTAACCTTGATTAAAATCATAACGATCACATAACCTTTATACGAACATATAACCATGATTGGATCATTAAATGATCACATAACCTTGAAACCTTGATTGGATCGATAAACGATCACATAACCTTGATTTGATCAATAAATGATCATTTAACATTGATACGGACATATAACGATCACACAACCTTGATTCAATAATTAAACGAGCATATAACCTTGATAAAACGATTAAACGAACATATAACCTTGATAAAGTAGCCAAACGATCACATAACCTTGATTACTTAATTAAACGATCACATAACGAACAAATAAACCAAATAACACGTTGTACACTTTTCATCCCAAAATCACGTAAAGTAAAGGGGTTACGAACTCACCTTGGCTCGGCTACGATGAGCTAATATTGATCTACAAACGTCAATTGATGGCCACACGCTCACAACCTATCATATTCGTTTAATATATTAATACTTACATATATACATTTATATATTTCTCATTCTACTTTTGTTCCTTTAAGAATAGCTACAAGGCTCTCGACTATAAACGACTCATGACCCTCGACTAGGACATTAGAGAATCCAAGAAATGGTTCATTAACAAGCCCAGCTCGATCTAGGGGGAAAGGGAAATGAACTAGAAAAATCTGGAAAAATGAGTAACCAGGGGACCGTAAATTACGGTCTGGTGCACCGTAAATTACGGTGGTCGTCTTCTACTAGCGTAAGCTACGGTCAGAGGTGGCGTGCAGGACGGTCAGCCAAGGGTGGCCCAGGGTCTCAGACGGTGGGCACCAACGTCTCTTACGGTGCCCTGGATTTGATGTTTTCAGCGTTTGCTTCCCATTTTCCCACCGTAAGTCAGTGACTATTGGCGTCTAGGTACCGTAAGCTTCATTTTGCACAAGGAGACCACCGTCTCATACGGTGGTAGCACCGTATGAGACGCCACAAGTAATCAGTCAGCGTCTCAGACGCCAAAGAAGGCGTGCAAGACGGTGGGTTCAGAGAATCGAGCAGCAACAGCTAAAAGGGACCAAGAAACGACCCATATGAACCCTAAACCTAATTTTTGACCTTAAAACCCATTTATGTGCTTTGAAAACTCGACTTTATCAATAACTATACCAGTTTAAACACATTTGATCCTAGCCCACTTGCAATCTCGAGCCATAACACCACAATCATGTTCCATTTTGTTTAAATTCGATTTAAGACATCAAGAACTCCAATTTTTGACCTAAATCCGGTTTGAGACGGTTTAAGACTTATTTCAAAGTATAAACGACTTATTTAGACATTAAGAAACATAATCCAAATCAAAATTTCCAACTTAAACACCAATCAAGCTCATAATCGGATTTTGACCCATTTTGAATACTATGAAACCCTAATTTTGACTAAATGAGTTTTTGACCCGAAATTGACCAAGACTTCTTATAGGTTGACCTACAAACAAGTTAATTATCAATAAATGGTGAATTTAAGACAAGTTTACCTTCCCAAATCTTCCACCAAGGAGTTTGACCCGAAATTGACCCGATTTAGAAGTTTCCTTGCACTTATGAACCCAAATTTTTGATATGATGTTAAGATGATGTTGAAGATGAAAAGCCCTAACCTAATCTTGCTTGAAACAACAATTTTTGGTGTATTAAATTAGAGAGAGAGTGAGTGATGAAAGAATACTCTTGCATTTAGAAAGAGAGCGAAAAGAGAGAATGAATGAATGGATGAGAAGTGTAAGAGTTTGGGTGGTGGATAAGGTTGGGTTGAGGGGCATGGGTCAAAGATATGGGTTGACCCATGGACTATCCAAATTCATATATTCTAGTTCACTTATACCACGATTAGCATCGAACATCTCATTAAATCGATCAATAAATCTCGACTAGTACACGAACACAATTTACTTGAAACGATCATTATATACACCTTGAACACTATAAATTCACAAATAAACTTGATCATATATTACTTGATTAATATTAACTAGTCAACGTACATAAAATTAACGGGTCAAATTTCACAAATGTTACAACATGTCAACTTCTGGTTGGTTAGAAAAACATTTTCTCCCTTCTCTCCTTAATCCACCTTCTCATTTGATCTCTCTCCTATATATATATTAGTTTTAAATATATACGTCACATTTTAAATATTTAAATTTTAACTTTGTGAAAAACACCACACATCCTGATTTTAAAAAAAAACTTGAATCCCATTTTGATTTTGTGCAAAAATATTTTTAAAAAATGAGTTTTTTAAGTATTTTATTGGGAGATTACATTCATTTCTAAATATATACTAGCACGTTACCCGCGCAATGCGGCGGTGGTTATGGCGGCGACGGTGTGGTCGTGGAGGCGACTGTTGGTGGTAAAGGCGACGTTAAGTGGTATAGATAATTGATAATGTAAAGGGTTACTGGAGATATTTTAAAAGATAAAGGACTCATAGTGTAATTTAACCATTAAGGGCATTTTAGACAATTCCCCCATGTAACTTTCAACAAGGGGGTTATTTTCTTTATAATATAGTATAGATGTATATATATTTGGAAGGTTAATGTGAGAAATGCTTTAGAGTGCAAAATGTGCGAAACACTAATACATCGCTTGAATATTACTAACAAATGATCATGGATCAACTGGTATCGTCATCATGTGACCACATAAACCTACATATAAAGATTGCAAGTCACAGGTTCAAACCTTGCCGAAAATAAATGGAGAAACTATATCTTGTGATTCATGTGTGAGAATGGTGAGTTACCGACAATATATCTATGCAGTGTGCGTTCTAGGTACCGAGAAGGTACATGAGATCAGAGAGTTCCCACTCATTTACCCCTTTTTTCAGCTTAAATATTACTAACATGCAATATCCATAAAAACATACATAGAGGTTGGTTATTGTAAAACAAGTATTAAGGTAAAACAAATAAGATAAGATCTTGACCCTTAGATCGTGATAAATTTGATGCACGAAGATTCACGAAACACAAGTATTATAATGATGCACGATGATTTTCATGATGCATAGTGATTTTCAGTGAAAAGAAACCTATTGTTTTATTTGTTTTACTTTAATACTTGTTTTCTTTTACCTAGAACCAACATACATATATCATATGTGTTATACCATTACAATTTATATTTATGGCTTTATGTATTTTTATCTATTTGTATTTAGAATTTATATCTTCATAGTCCTTTTCACTTTTTAGTTTTTACACACATCAATTCATCTTCATTTTCTACTATAAATGTATATCAAAGTGTCTATAAAAATGGAAAGACTGATAAGTGATAATGCACGTTATCTGAAAAAAAATGGACAAGGGGTTTGATAAAACCAGTTTAGAGATTTATTTAGAAGATGTGACATAAGAGAAAAAAAAAAGAAACTCAACGAAGTTTCCTATACTTTCACAAGTGGCCAGGCATGTTGGCAATGCCCATCTCGACAATTCCATCATAGCCCGTATTTAGTACTGCTGGTAGGGCCATTAATAAATTAGTAATCTTTTTTTTAAGACAAAGCGAAAACACCTCTAGTTTTGGTGTGCCACGTTGGATTTGAATTCTGACAACGCCTTATAGGTTTGATCTCCCATGTGTAGATGCGTATAGCATTTTTAAGGCTTACTCACCATATTTGCATGTGTCAAGTTTCGGACCCTTGATCGCCCTAAGCATAAACCACAAAGTGAAAAACTCCAGGTTTATCACTCCAACGATTACTATTCAAGCCTTGATTTGCACACAAAACTGGATAAGATATACAAAGGTGAATTGCAAGAATCAAAGATATAGCTCTTAATGCTCAACAGTTACAAGATATGGTTGATTACTTGGAGAAAAATAAAACTTAGTAAGAATTTTCATATTATTTCACTCGAGAACAATAATCTACTAAAAAGTGACGCCTACATACTTTATATTTTATTTTTATCCTTTTTCGCGTCTGTTTTTTAAAATTTTTGTTTTTGTATTCATGGATCAGAAATGGGATTAAAGTAAGCACGAAATATTTATGTAGTTGTGTTTTACTAGTTTATTTTAAACTTTAGGTGCATGTTATCCCTTTTATCTAAGTGCATTTGGAATGTTTGGACTGATCATCTATCATTCTACTTTCTTGTTGTTTCTTTCCTTTGTTTTTTTTGAATGACTTTCTATTTTCCCTTTGAGGGAGGGGATTCTCTCAAGTTACCCTAACATGACATGTTTGGGTAACCTTGACCCTTAGATAAAAATCAAGGGCAAAGATTCAAAGATCATCTTTGAATCTTGACCCTTGATTTTCAATCAAGGGTAAGATTTCCGCAACTTGACTCAAGTTTGAAAATTAACTTAAGGGAATCCCCTCCCATTTTTTAATTACTAAAAATGAAGCATTCTAATTTCCTTTTGTTTCTTTCCTTTTGTAATTACTAATTACTGTTATTTTAATCATGTCGGATCAAGATAACGGATTTAGTTGTATGTCGGCTTTTAGGTGGCTTTGAATTGATATGGAGGAATTGTTTTTATGTATTAATGTTTCATTTTGTCAAACAACAATCATGCCTTCCTATTATTCTATTAATAAATTTTAGGATTATCTTCATGGAATCAAATGTTACATGTTTAAGCTCATGCTTTGTGTAGTTTATATTGAATCTTTCAATGGTTGCTATATATTTGTTAAATATATATTGGTTTACTTAGTTTGAGCTTTTGTTAAGATACATGTTATTTGTCACACTTGGTGCCAGTGGCGAATCTAGGAATTAAGCTAAGGTGGGTCCTTGACTTGACTTAGTTGATGCGACAAAATGCGGTTATAATGGCTTGGGTCGGGTACGACTTAACACTAGTGCATTGTTGTTAATTATGACATTATAAGAAAAACACGAGTTTAAGTTTTAGCTCAGATAATTCGATAAAAGCCCGATTGTCTATCTTACAGTGATTTACTACCGTTATTTACTAAATTCCTACATGTACAACCTTACTATAGTTGTACAATTTATTATGAACTTATACTATAGTTGTACAATTTATTAAGAACTTATACGATGCATGAAATAGTTTTCATGTCAACGAATAGTGTCTATAATATTAACTAACTTTATAAATATATAAAAAAAATTATTATTATTATGTAAACAATATCTATGAAATATACTTCGTACTTCTTATTAATTGACTTGCTTTGTAATGAATGATCACTCATGAATTAAGTTGTACATATGGGCTTTTAAAAATACAATGGGCCTTTAAAAAAGGCTTAACCCTAAGTGAAGAAAAGGTAATTAGCCAATTCAGCCGCCAAGTTCCCATTGTCTTCCTCGTTACTGCAACTCTGCAAGTCTTCAATGAGTTTTGCAAGAAATAATCGAATTGAATAGTTATTTTCATTCATTTTAACAGTTTTCTTTCTCTTCTTCATCTTCATCATCCAAGGTAGGTCCTAGCCAAAATTTTACCTAGGTCCTTAAAAAAATTATCACATCGTGTCTAAAATATCTTCGAAACTAAGGTAGGTCCTGGGACCCGCCTACCACTACACTAGATCCGCCCTTGCTTGGTGCTACTTTATTCTAGTTCTTGATCACGTACGGGTTAAAAGAGTTCATTTTTTAGGCCTTCTTAGCTTTAAACAAACTTGTTGAGCGGAAAAATTTTGGACCAAGCCCAAAAAGTAAAAATCAAACTGAAATCGACGGAAACTGACATAAAACACGAAAAGCCACGAATCTGAAAAACCAAACCATATCTCGTTTGGATTTCTGTTTTAGAAACTTTTAAATTAACATTGCTTGAATTCCCAAGCTCCAATATTTGTACTATGTTATGATAATTTTCGGGATCGGTTGATATCGTTGATACTGATCGACCTATATATATCTCACGCTCATTTTTTGACTTGAATGGACCACAAGAAAGGGATCCTTGCTTGCACGTCAAATGTAGCTTGTAATGTTAAAAATCTTGAAGTAGATTGTATTTTTTTGCAAGCTAATTTTGGTGCTACTTAAAAGAACCGTTTTTAAAGGATTGACAAGTTGCTTCTGTTTGACTTCTATCATGAATTTAATTAAATTTTAGGATGCTAAGAGGTTCAATTACTTTTCTTATAGTTTCTTCGTTTCAAAATTATTATCTCCAGACAATAAGTATATTATATTGTGAATTCTCAATATTTATCACATATATATTAATTTTAAGTTGTAAAATTTGAAATTGAATAATCATCTTAAAAACAAATCAAAAGAAAAAGATAGATTATTAACTTAAGATGAAGAGTGCACGTAACATGTATATATTTGTCACTTTCTATAATCTGTATTTTTCTTTTTATCTACTTTTTATAACCATACATATACGGCCTTAATGGAGGAAAATACTACTTATAATCACTTTTTTTTTTTCCTGTCAAAGTAGGTATATTCTTCAATTCTTCGATGTCTCGGCAGATAGATAAAGATTATCCCTTTTCAGATTTTAAAAGATGCCAGTCAAACCCATGAATCATTTCTCATTAGGACGTGTGTCTTCAACAATATCCCATGCAACGTGGTACACAACATGGCAGACTGGCAGCATTCAACACTTTTTATTATTTTTCATACACCCTTTACCATGTACTCATGTAGTGTGCCACTTCACAAATTTCCAATTATATTATTATTTTATTTTATTATTATTATTATTATATATACTGGGATTTTAGGCTGAATAGTTTACAATCTAACCGTAATTTTTTGGTTGGGGTCAAGTAACTTTGAGCTAAACTAATACAGATAAAAGTAATTAATACTCAAAAAAAGAAAATTAGAAAAACATTGGAAAGTAGCTACGATTACCTTTCGTCTCCATGTAATGTAGCTACCTCATCATATATAACAAGTCCACATGTACTTCATTAACTACAGCCTGGGTGGTCCAATTACCCTAAATTCCTTGGTCGGGGTACGCGTGGCGATAAATTGGGCCAAAATAGAACGATGCATGTTAAAAATACTAAAATGGGTCAAATTTGATCTACCAATATGTCAGCACTTAGCAGTTAGCACAATCCGGTCAAATATCCTTGACCAAAGGTCATGCCTTCAAACGAAGTATGCTCAATCAATAATAATCATGTCATGCATATCTTACAAAGAACATGAGTGTATCTAGAAGGACAAGCCTTGAAGGATTTATTTCATGGCATACCTGCTTCGATCCGAATTTTTATTTTAGGAATTTTATTTTAGTTGGTTCACAATATTAAAGGCATAAATTAACTATAAGGATTATTACCCTAGAATTTAATCAAGTATAAATTTTGTCCATTAAGTGTAAGTAACATTGAGTAGTGTTACCAATTAGAGATTAAACTGGGATTAGTAATTTAGTATCCCAAAATATAAATTATTATGCACATATGTATATTGTATATATGTAAAAAAGTATGACATCAGTTAGATTTAACTGATTTATTACATGAATTGGAAGAAAAAAAAAGTTATATTATAACACCCCAAGCAAGGGCTCGGAATATTACGGAAATTATATAGCACACAGTGGAATTATCGTAGAACATAAACTATATGAAAATAAGGGATTCGGTGAATCCAAACAAGTTAAATCAAATTCAAGTACAAAATGCATAAGGAGCAAGTAGCCATCAAACGTTTACAAAACAATATCAAAAGATGGCGATCGATCCTAAGCATAATGCAAAAGTAGGGCAAATGAATCCTTGATCCATGTAAGTCCAAGCCCGGGTTCAAAAGCAAGCAATCAATCATGCATCACGTCCTTGGTTCACCTGATTACCTGAAAAATGTACTAAACAAGTCAACACTAGGTTGTTGAGTTCGTAGTAATGATTCACAAGGAACCATCATCAAAAGTCACAATGTCAATCATAATAAGTTTACACAAAAAGAAATAAGTATGCATGTAATAAGAGTGCATATATGATGACAATATCAAAGCATATGCCACATATGTCTCTCAATCGCCAAGAATGCAACGATACTCACGATGTCGTCGACCCGACCAACGTGGCATCTCAAAAACATCAAGCATAGATATCTATATGCTTGGGGTCATCATCAAGTATGGCCAATACTTGACATCGAGTACATGCAAGTACTCGGTCTACACAAACGTGGTAACACTCATGTCTCAAAATAAGCGTCATCAAGTACAATCAAGTACTTGGTCCACATAACCGTGGCAACTCTCATATGTCCGTCTCACCATCAATCATAAGTCCATAAATCCAACATAATCAACCAAAATCCACAATGCACATACACTTCATACGACTTTGCATTCAAGGAATCATAGATGCTTATATATAGGGTAACCCGCAACCTTCCCTCCACATCTATAACTCTTTGAGGGCATCATCGTCTTCCATGCATGTACAACTACCCTAAATAAAACATAATATCACAATCGCGGGCGAAATCAATCAAAACAATCAACCAAACCATCAATCAATCAAACAAGCAATGAATCAATCAAGCATACAAGTAAATGTACACTTTCCAGCCCGAATCTCAAGCGAGTAAGGAGCTACGGAACTCACCTTGATCGGCAACAAAAAGTTATTATCGAGCTAAGATCGTTCAATGATTTGTCTCGCGTCCACGACCTATAATTATATACAATATACATATTATCAATAAAGGCAAACCCTAATTAGGTTTTTAATATGATTCATGACTTTGAACAACCACCGGGACCTCACTAGGTCACTAGAGAAGTTAAGAAGGGGTTTAGACGAAAGGTTGACTCGATCCTAGGAGCATGGAGGCAAAACTAGGAAATCACACAAAGGGGACCACCGTAAAAGACGCCCAAGGCAGCGTGTGGGACGGTGGTTGACTGGTGGTTGGCATCTAGGACGGTACAAGGTGGCGTGTGAAACGGTGGGCCAAAGTGGCCTGGCGTCTGTTACGGTGAAACCTAGCGTACAAGACGGTGGTCACAACAACATGTTTCAACGTTTAGCTAGCGTCTGGTGGCGTAAGACAGAACCCAAATGACGTAAAGAATTTCTAGGTCACCGTCTGGGACGGTGGCTCGGACGTCCAAGAAGCTGGAAAGTCAACAGCAGGTGCATCAGCACCCAGAAAGTCAAACCCGACCCCAAAACACATCTAAACCCTAATTTTTCCTTCAAATCGTTTTGTGTCGACCCAAAATCCAATTTTATGCATTGATAAACTTAAATTCACGTAAATAAACATATCCCACTACATAATTTCGATCCATAACATCGATTTAATGCCAAAAATTGGTTTTGACCCATTTCAAGAACCATGAAACCCAAAATCGTCTTTTGACCTAATTTGTGACCCAAAAATGTTTTGATACAACTAGAAACATGTTTA
>CM067167.1:1091586-1136586 GCA_034093135.1 Erigeron breviscapus
ATCAAAAATCCAAAACCGAAAAGTTTGAATCCACAAACATGAAGTTACTTCAACTTAATCATCAAGTCCATAAGAATATATCATATAATCTGGAAATAAATATGAATGTATGAAAATAAAAAGGTTCATGATGGCTTGAGTAAGGCTAAAAGTAAGAATTAGCCAATAGAGTGAAAGATGCTTTGAAGTTACCAAGAAAGGGTGGACAGGATCTGTAAATGGTTTTGAAAAGGTTGAAAGTGGTCTAAAACGGATTAATGGCTTGTTGGTGACAAAAGATAAAATTTAGCCTAATGTGTCCCCTAAAATCACCCACTGGAATGAATGAAAAAGGATAAATAAAACTCAACTTATGAATTTTATACCAAAACTGGTCAAAAACATAAAACAGAATCTGACTTCAAACTTGTAAGGAATAAAAGTGGCTTATGATGGACTAACTGGGTGAAAGTCATAAAAGATGAAATGAAGTCTTATGAGTTAAATTTCACCTCTCACTGGAATCAGCCAAAAACACCAAATATAATGAAAGTTATGATTTTTCTACCAAACGTGGTCAAAGCTAGATTTTTGTCTAAAATTTATATCATTTTGAGAATTTTTATCTACAAAAATAAAATGGTCCAGAGGCTTACACTTGGTGAGGATTGAGTTTAATATGTCCTAAGCTTAACATAAAATCATGGGATTTTTCTAACAATCAAAACATCGAGAACTTTTATAAAACTTCTGATGTCGCAAACGGTGCCCATTCGGCACAGTTTGTGTTTGGGTAATTTTTAAGGATAGCAAACACTGTCTACAAATTCATCAAAAATTCACAAAAATAGGATACACATATAGGTTGTTGTATAAAAATCACCAAGGTCCAAATAATTCGGTTTAACCCCAAAACAGTAGCCAACATTTCATAAAAATGTGAAGTAAAAACAGAAAATTCTGAAGTAAACTAATAATTTGTGTAATGGGCTAAAAGATGCACTAAGGACCATAATGGGCTAACCCGGCCCAAATAATAAACCCATTGAACCATAAATCAGTAGGCCCACTTGGCCCAATAACCCATATAGCCCAATAACCAATATGACCCATCAAGCATATAGCCCAAATAAGGTTAAGCCCAACAACTAAATTGAGCCCAAAACATTTAGAAGCCCATGACACTTAGGCTCAATTGGTGATGACCCATAACACATAAACGAATTTCATAAACCCGAATAATCATAAGACATATCGAGAAATATGTGATTTAAAGGATAAGCATAATCAAAGTGACACAAAAGATAACTAGGTGGAATAAACATAAGTAATTACGTTAACCAAACTATAAATTGACATCACAAATGCTAATTCGTATTAAAATCGGTTACACATCCAATGATGAATAAGAATAACATAACTTAAATAACTATAAGAATAAATTCGTATTAAGAATAACTATAAATTGACATCACAAATGCTAATTGCGCAACTAGGATTCGTCCCCTCACTCACATCAGTGGCGACAGGTTGATTGGCCACCTACGTGGCCGCCTTCAACGGTGTCGGTCATGGGGTGCTCTAATCTACTTTATATATTATTGGTCGTCTCCATGGCACGACCCCTTTATTATTATTATTGCACGTGATTGACAGCATGTGCTTCTATCTTTACTTCTTCGGGACATGTTATTATTATTATTATTTGGACGTGAAAGGGTCTTAGTAGTGGCTCAAGACAAACTCATCAAATTATACCTTTGGCCAAGTGTTATTGATATTATTTATGGTTGGTTATTATGGATTGAACATACGGTTTGGGTATTGGACCTTATATGGAATCTTGAAAGTTGTTGAATTGGCGATATCGAAATTATTGATGACCGAATGGTTTTGGGTGTGATATATGATTATTCGATAGATATATTTTTCTCTCACAATGATTTTGACAAATGAGAGCTTTATAATTAACCATGGATTTTCAATGCTTTGAAGTGACATTATGGTATACGGAAAACTTGATAGTTTGATATGGGAATTTTGTCGGTCATGTGGTTTGGGTGAATTGATATGAAATAATATATTTTCTAAGTTTGTTTTGAAATGGATATGTAACGAGATTTACTTGCAAACCTATGCACTCACCAACTACGTTTTCGTAGTTGACACTTTTTCTTCATGTTTTTCAGGATTTAGCATTAGCTTTGAGGAATTGTATGCATCATGATTGTTTGCATTGCACTTTGGGGTCAAAGATCAAACCTTGTGATGGGCAATGGAATCCGCCTTGATCATTGTAGTATATCATCTCATGTATTTGTTATTTGTTTCGTGGACTTAATATCCAAGTATGGTGGACGCATTGTACTTGGGAATTGGTTCACATGCTTGTACATTGTAAAATTATTTTTATCAAATAAAGCTATGGTGAATGTTTATCTATTATCCTTTGTTTTGAATACTCGACTTTCTATACATCTCATTGTTCCGCCTTAGTTGGGGTGTTACACGGTACGCTTTAGGGTTTAGGGTTTGAAGTTGTAGGGTTTAGGGTTTGAAGTTGTAGGGTTAGTCTAACGGCTAACCCTACAACTTCAAACCCTAAACCCTAAAGCTTAATTGCTAATCCGAGGGGAAAGCTACATTCTAAAAACCCTGGAAAATCTAAACCCAAAATGCTAAACCCTATCGGCTAACCCTCGACTTTCAAACCCTAAACCCTAGAGTGGGATGTAGTAGGGGGACGGATGTATACGGTACGCTTTAGGGTTTAGGGTTTGAAGTTGTAGGGTTAGGGTTTGAAGTTGTAGGGTTAGCCGTTAGGAAACCACTAAAAGGTTTGAAGTTGTAGGGTTTAGGGTTTGAAGTTGTAGGAAACCACTAAAAGGTTCATCCTACACATGTGTAGGACAAGTGGAAACCACTAAAAGGTTCATCCTACACATGTGTAGGACAAGTGGAAACCACTAAAAGGTTCATCCTACACATGTGTAGGATAAGTGGAAACCACTAAAAGGTTCATCCTACACATGTGTAGGACAAGTGGAAACCACTAAAAGGTTCATCCTACACATGTGTAGGACAAGTGAAAACCACTAAAAGGTTCATCCTACACATGTGTAGGACAAGTGAAAACCACTAAAAGGTTCATCCTACACATGTGTAGGATAAGTGGAAACCACTAAAAGGTTCATCCTACACATGTGTAGGACAAGTGGAAACCACTAAAAGGTTTGAAGTTGTAGGAAACCACTAAAAGGTTCATCCTACACATGTGTAGGACAAGTGGAAACCACTAAAAGGTTCATCCTACACATGTGTAGGACAAGTGGAAACCACTAAAAGGTTCATCCTACACATGTGTAGGACAAGTGAAAACCACTAAAAGGTTCATCCTACACATGTGTAGGACAAGTGAAAACCACTAAAAGGTTCATCCTACACATGTGTAGGACAAGTGAAAACCACTAAAAGGTTCATCCTACACATGTGTAGGTCATCAAAGAATAATAACTTACACATGTGTAAGATGAACGTGATGGAAAAAAAAACGAAATTTAAAAAGTCGTCAAAAGTATGTCGAATTGCATCTCTAATGAAAAAGGACGAAATTCTAAGACTACCCATGTTTTTCTTTTCGTCTAACGATTTACGGTTTGTAAGATAAAAGTTTTTTAGTGAATTAGATAGAATTGTATTAATTTAATAAAGTAAGAGAGAGAAAAAAAAAGAGGGAGTTGACAAAAGTACCCCTCTAGTGTTGAGAGAGTTTTTTTTATTTTTAATCTGGTCCATCCATTTTTTTTGATCCAAGGGTGTAGATGAGTTCTTGAGTTCTTTTTTTTAAGAGTTCTCAAATAACCCCTCATCATATATATATATATATTTAATGTTTAATTATATATATTTATTAAAAAGATATTTATTATATGTATATGTTTATGGAGATTTTTCTATTTTTTTAATAATATGCTCAATTTAGACACTTTAACTTCAGCCGTGCTTTTTAATTTTGACCGTGCTATATGAAGGTAATGACACGCATAAAATCCCACCCATTAAACGGATATTTACTTATCTTTTTTGGCTCTCTCTCCTACCACATGTAGATGAGGAAGAGCATCTATACTTCATTTGTGAGATCTCAAATTTATTTCACCAACCATGCAAGTTAAAAAAAAAAGTAATATTTATCACTGTCAATCTATCACACAAATTAACAAACATTCGCACACACTAAATCACGGTTAGATCTTAGATTTCTTCAAAAACTCACAATTTTCTTTTACAAAGATAGGTTCTGTTATTTCTCAGATTTACTCTACCACCGGCTGCCGGAAAAACAAAAAAAAAGACGACAGTGATAGCAGCATCGGTGGTCAGAGTTCATAGAAGACAAGTTAATACCATCATTCATTATCATCTTCTTCTCTTTATCCACCAATTTTGAAAAAAGGCCTCCGGTCAACCCCTGACCACTGGTTTCCGGTTTAACCACCGGCCGACTGCACGACCGTTTCAACACCCATGGCCGGACCGTCTTATGCGGCGGTTCCCGGTTTAACCGATCTGACCGGCCAGTCCGGTCCGGTCATGAAAACATTGAGTCTAATAATACATAAAGTCAAACGGTCAAATATCGCGGATGTTACATCTATACATATAATGAGCAAAAATAATATACATATATTACATAGGGGTTGGGTATTGTAAAACAAGTATTAAAGTAAAATAAATAAGACAATATCTTGTCCTTTAGATCATGGTTAAATTGATGCACCAAAATTCACGAAGCAACTAATGCACGATGATTTTCATGATGCACGGTGATCTTCAGTGAAAAGAAACCTATTGTTTTATTTGTTTTACTTTAATACTTGTTTTATTTTTACCTAAAACCATATTACATAATATAATCATTGGTGTATATTTGATTATTACTATGAGGCACTAAACCTTAAATTTATCAAAATTGGAAATATTAACTTAACTATATCTTATGCAACTTGCGGTCCTGCCTTTTTTGAATCTTGACACCTCTTCTGTATTTTTCCTTACTGCAAACAGACGAACAGTATATATTAAAGAAAGACCAATTGCAAAGAAAACCACACACCAGCAACGTTAACATAAATTTAGTTGGAATTCTAGTTGATCTCGTTTCTTCATTTGGTACACGAGACCAAGACGTATTGCAAGAATATATGGAGATATACTCTCATTTTATGCACACTCCATTTTCTCATACCTTGTCCAAGAACATAAAATCTCGACCAACTTTCATTGTTTCTGTTTTTCGGATCCATGAAGGGACACATGAAACCAAAATAACCCGAAATTGGCCAAACCAAAAAGAAATTCCAACTGTCAAGAAACCCATAAAAACTCTTGAGATTGAGGATTCTAGAAACACATTAACAGAGATGCCGTTACTCGAAAAAATATTTAACAAACTTGATAGAGCAATCATCAAGTTCATTGACCCTCCTCTTCACCTATCCGTTGACCCGAGCTACATCCTAACTGATAACCTTGCACTAGATCCTGTGTTGTCCCAAAAATTGGAGGTATGCAAAGTCTCGGTCCCTTTGTTGTTCGTGCAGCATTGTTCTTTGCAAGAATTGTATCAGGGAAATATGATATTGGAAAAGGCATTGGTGTTGCTAACACCAGCTTAGCCTTTTTTGGGGTCACACGTATTGACACAAATACACTATGTAATTAATTAATATGTTAATGTAGTATATTAATTAATATGTTCACGAAATAATTAAATAAACGTTTGTTAATTGTTAAATATACGTTTATTAATTAAATGTTTTGAAAAGAGAAGGACTTAAGTGAAAATTAGGAATTAGGGATGTTTCCTAATCCTAATATAGGGGGGCCGGTTTTACAAGGGCTTTTGTAAGCCTAAACCAAACTTGTTCACCAAGTTTAAAACCCTAACTATTTACCCTATATAAAGGGGTTAAGGGTTATGGTTTTTGTAAGACAATTAGAAGGTAAAACCCTAAATAATTCTCTCTTCCTCTCTCTCTTGGTTTCGGCCGAAAACAACAAAGAAAAAGGGTTTTCGGTTTTGGGTTTTTCGACTACATCAAGGGGTAAACACAAAAGGGTTGTGAGTTCGTGATCGGGTACTAGCATACATACAATAGTGGTGTCGTGTGTGCGATCGTAGAGGGTTTTACTTTAAACCCTAACAATATTTATATATTGTTTATTGGAGCTTTGCTAAAAGGTACATATTCACATCTTTGTTAATTTATATATTACATATTTATTTCCGCTGCGTACTCGTGTTATTTGTATGTGACAAATTGATTAAATCCTAACAGTGGTATCACGAGCCTACTATGTGATATATTAGTTACAAAGTTCAAAACTTGAGGGGGAGTTTTGAGGGTTGGTTCGATTAAATAAATAAATAAAAAATTGTTTTTGTTTGTTTATTTTTTGTTTAAATCGAACAAGAAGAAAGAAAAAAAACAAAAGAGTTTTAATTTTTTTTTTATATTTAATCTTGTTAAATAGAAGTAAAACCATAAGGAATTCATGCAAAATTTTTAATGGTTATTGCTTAGATATATATTGATATATGTTGCTTAGTTTTAAGGTCCAATAATAAGGGATCATTATTTGATAATTATGTGACAATGTGAATTTTTCGTGTGATATTTTCTGTTTGACACCAGTTCACTAAAAAATTCATATAAAATCAACGTAATGATTTAGAAGCTCTCCTTTGGACTCTAGATGCACGATTCATAGGGCTACAACTTTGTAGTTCTGAACTAAGGCCAATTCGGACGTTTACTATGTCAAATCTGGTCGTGAAGCTGCTGGAAATTTCCAATCAGCCCTAACTATGTGTTTTATTTGATAATTGTATGTTTGTACATTGTTTAAAGGCTTACGCAATCAAGATAACTTGATGTATGTGGTCCTCTTTCGTATGTAGGGGGAGCCATTCTTAAACATGTACATTAATCCATAAAGACCATGATTTAGGTTGCCCACCATTAATCGTTGCATGATTAAGTGTTAATTGTTAGTAAGTTTATTATTTTGCTACTATCGAAAATACTGATTTTTGAACTTAAATCTGATTTGTAGATGGCAACAAATCCTTCACAAAACATACACCAATCGGCTTTCAGGTCGATGCTAGAAAGAGAAAAGCTTTCTGGAACCAACTTCAATGAATGGTATCGTCAGCTGAGGATCGTCCTAAGAGTTGAGAAACGAACCGATGCTCTTGAGAAATAGATGGCCGTTCCTCCTAATGCTGCTACTGCCACTGTAGCACAATTGGAAGCATAAAATGGTCAGTATGATAGACATAATGAGGTTGCTTGTCTGATGCTAGGTAGCATGACTCCCGAGCTTCAAAAGCAATTCGAATTGTACAATCCGTATGATATGATCAGAGAACTCAAGTCTATGTACGAAAAGCTGGAGTTGAATTATTTGAGCTAATTGAGTCACTCCATGATTGCAAGCATGAATATGGGAAATCGGTCAGCGCTCATGTACTCAAGATGAAGAATTACTTTGAGCACTTGGAAAGGCTAAATTATTCGTATCCTCTGCCTATTGCTGCTGGCATGATCCTTAAGTCCCTTTCAAAGGATTTTGAGGGTTTTGTGCGCAACTACAATATGCACAGCATGAGCAAAACGATAGCTGAACTTCATGCCATGTTAATTGAGTATGAGAAAAACCTTCCCAAGAAATCTGAGACACCCCAAGTTCTTATGATCAAGGGGGGAAAGGTTCAGAAAGCAAAACAACCGAAAGCTAAGGGCAAGAATGTTGGTAAGGGTAAGCAAATCGCTTATGCCCCCAAACCTAAAAAGACCCCTCCAGCGAAGAAGGAGCATCCGGCTAAGGACCAGACTTGTCATCACTGTGCTGAAGTGGGACACTGGAAGAGGAATTGTCCTAAGTATCTAGCTGAGTTGAACGAGAAGAAGAAGCAAGCTGGTTTAGCCAGTTCTTCAGGTATCTTCACAATTGAATTATATTCCTTTTCTAAGCATAATTCATGGGTATATGACACTGGCTGTGGTACTCATATCTGTAATACATTACAGGGGCTTAGAGGAAGGAATAAACTAAAGCCATGAGCTTTGCAAAAGTTCTGGGTAATGGTCTACCGGCAGCAGTGGAAGCTATAGGAGACTTTCATTTAGTTTTACCTACTGGATTAATTATTGTGTTAGACAATTGTCATTATGCACCTTCTATTACTAGAGGTGTAATTTCAGTTTCTTTGTTAAAAGACAACGGTTTCATTAATGTTTTTAATGATTATGGTATTTCAGTTTCTAGAAATAATGTTCATTATTTTAATGCTATTCCTTGTAATGGTATTTTTGAAATTGATATGCTTGGTTGTGATTCAAATGATAATTCAATGTATAATGTTAGCAAAAGAGTCAAGCCTAACTTGGACTCTACCTACCTTTGGCATTGTCGTCTTGCTCATGTAGGCAAGAAACGCATTGAAAGACTTCAACGTGAAGGGATCTTACAATCAAATGATGAAGAATCATTTGAAAAATGTGTGTCTTGTGTTTCTGGCAAGATGACAAGAAAACCTTTTCCGCATAAACCGGAGAGGGCTAAAGAGCTACTTGGACTCATACATACTGATGTTTGTGGCCCATTTAGACATGTGTCAAGAAAATGTGCTAGCTACTTCATAACTTTTACGGATGATTTCAGTCGTTATGGTTATGTTTACTTACTTAAAATAAACATGAAGTCTTTGAAACATTCAAAGAGTTTAAAAATGAAGTAGAAAATCAACTCGGTAAAACCATCAAGATTCTTCGTTCGGATCGAGGTGGAGAATTCTTAAGCCAAGAGTTTAAGGATTATCTAAAAGCTTGCGAAATTATTCAACAGCTTACTCCTCCATATGCTCCACAACACAATGGTGTATCTGAAAGGAGAAATCGAACCTTGTTGGACATGGTGATATCAATGATGAACCTTACGACTCTCCCATTTTCATTTTGGGATTATGCTCTAGAGACTGATGTACGCATTCTTAATATGGTTCCAACCAAGAAGGTTGTAACACCCCAACTAAGGCGGAACAATGAGATGTACAGAAAGTCGAGTATTCAAAACAAAGGATAATAGATAACATTCACCATAGCTTTAGTTGATAAAAGAGTTTACAAATGCACAAGCATGTGAACCAATCCCCAAGTACAATGCGTCCACCGTACTTGGATATTAAGTCCACGAAACAAATAACAAATACATGAAATGATATACTACAATGATCAAGGCGGATTCCATTGCCCATCACAAGGTTTGATCTTTGACTCCAAAGTGCAATGCAAATAATCATGAAGCATATAATTCCTCAAAGCTTAAGCTTATTTCCTGAAAAGCATGAAGAAAAAGTGTCAACTACGAAAACGTAGTTGGTGAGTGCATAGGTTTTCAAGAATCAACCATGTATAATTTGTTCAGAAATAGCTTGAGGTTTAGTGAAGACGTTTGTACAGAATTCTGAGATGTCTCAGAATTCCTTCACTGAAGCTTCACTTCAGTTCAGATCAAGACAAATCTGAAGCATTCATTCTGAAGTCAAAGACTGAAGTATGAAGAAGAGAATCACCTCAGAAGCGAGCATCAGAGTGATTCTACCAGATCGAAGACTGAAGCATCTCAGTGTAAAGTATTTACAACACTTTACACTGATTACGAGGAAGACTTTTACTTTACACCTTTATCCGGTTAATAGATTATCTATTAACAAAAGGTACAAAGTATAGGCTTGGAACCTAGTACTATAAGTCACATCAAGTGACTTATATACTCTTCCAAGTGCAGCATGTAAGGAATTATGGTTTAATTCCTTAAATGCTCACAACCACATTTGTACGATCTTGTCCATGTCATCATGGACTTGGTCTATAAATACAAAGTCTTCTCATAACTTGCAAAATGCTTGAAACTTTGCATTGCAACTTGTGAGATATACTCTAAGTAAACTTACGAGTATTTCCAAGTCAATTAGATCACTTGTATTTCAGGATTGTTTAGATACTTACACTTTGGTGTTTATCTTTGTCCGCAACAATCCTTGTATTTGTTTATACATCAATAAATCAAATACATTAGAAAACAACGTGTCTCAATGCTATATACTTGATTATATTTATATATATATCTTTATATAGTTTCTGCCATTTGTTCTTGCATTATTCATATTGTCAATTGTTTCTTGTTATCCTTATCTGGATCGTAAACTGAACTTGTCCATCAAGATTAGTTGTACTTGCCAGTCGGGTTTGTTAATCATCTATATATTTTGGGACTCACAATTGGTATCAGAGCAGCAAGGTTGAATTTTATATCAATTCATTAACCTTTGATCTGCATAGATGGCTGACTTTGAACAAGAACGACCTGACCCTAATAATGCCACCCCACCTCCTATCATCAACAACAATATACCCTCACACAATGTTCACGTACACTTTCCAAATAATCCTGTTCCCAAGTTTGATGGGAACAGTGAAAACTTTCAAACATGGAAAGCGTGCATGCTTAAGTATATTGCTGGTGTTGAGAGACATTTACCAGATATTCTAAGAGAAGGACCCTTTGTCCCTATGAATGCTTCTACTGTTGTCAGAAATGCCGATGGGACTCCTAGGCTGTCACCTAAGGAGAAGGATCATTGGTCTGAGGAAGATCATAGACTTGTAGACCTGGATACCAAGTTACAAAATATGATTTTATACGCAGTTCCAGAAACCCTTATGCCCACTCTTGTTTTACTTGATAATTCCAAATTAATGTGGGAGGAACTAATGACACAGTTTGAAGGCACTAATGAGACAATTGTCACAAGAAAAGTTGCTTTAAACAAAAGATATGAGTCTTTCTTTGCTATCCCTGGGGAGTCTTTAACGCAAACTTACATCAGATTTACAAATCTGGTCAACCAACTGAAAGCCCTGGGTGTAACCAAAGACAAAGAAATTTTGTTAGAAAAATTTTGTGACATTTTACCTTCAAAATGGGAAAACCTTATCTTGGTCTTGAGACAAGGCAAAACATTGCACAGTCATACTCTTGCTTCCCTTTATGGAGCATTTAGGTATACTGAAGAGAACAAAGCTGAAAGAGCTTTGGCTGAGCAGGATGCCAAGAACCATGTGTCTACCAGTTCTGGTACGGTTCAGTATTCTGAACCACATAGTACTGCTCTACTATCTTCTGAGAGTGATATTTATGACTCAATGAAGAAGATGGTTTCTCAAATGTTAAAAACTGGTGTCTCTGCTAATGTCACTCATGATTGTGATGAGAATGACAATGATGATCTGGTTGCCATGCTGGCTAAAACGTTCAATCGTTTTAAGGCCAAATCAAATCGATCTGGCAAACCTTTGCTTCCAGTGCTTCTATTGACAAGTCCAATCTTGAATGCTTTAAATGCGACAAGAAAGGACATTTCATGAAGGAATGCAGATCTAGTCAACCTTCATCATCACAATCTGCTCCTAACCATTCTATCTTTCAGAAGTCCGATGACAGCTATAAGGCCAAATACAAGAAGTTGAAGGCACATATGGCTCTTTTGGCACAAGACAACTCAAGCAACAGTTGTATGATTGCCAAAACTGAAAAGTGGGAAGATTCTGATGAATCATCTGATGATGAGGAAGAAGTTAGGGACATGTGTTTCATGGCACAAGAAGACCAAGGTCATTTGGTCAAATCCGATGTTGAATCTGGTCGCTGGGTGGATATAGTGATGAAAAAGGTCAGTAATTTTGGCTATGAAGAAAATGAGGAACACAAACTGGACCTTTTGGTTCTGTTAGAGGCTGACATCTCATTTGTTGAGACAGTGCGTTCAGAAAGCTTAAAAATGTTTGAAACAATACTTCTGAACTGAACGCCAGTCAGGCCAGACTAAAAGAACTGAAAGATGTTCATTTGGCCCTAAAAAGTTATCAATCTATGGTTGCCACTTTAGAGTTGGAAAAAGAAGAGCTAAAAACCATCCTTGAAAAGGAACAAAAAATAATCAAATCTTGGATGAGTGCACCAAAACCAGATGCTGCAATCAAAAACACTTTTGCTAATCAAAAAACAGCATATGAATCTGGTGATCTTCACATGGAATCTATAATCACTGATTTAGATGCACTTCCAAAAGAAATGAAACCGGAAATTATTTTTCCTAAAGTTGGCAAACAAAAAATTGTGACTAATAAGGTCAAGGAACATTCTGAGGAAAAATCTGAAACAGCTCAGACAACTGTTTCAGAAAAGAAGGCTAAATCCAAAAAGCCATCCCCCCAGACTTCTTCTAAGGTTCCAAAAGGCCAAAAGAAGAAGAAAACCATCTCCCCCACTGAGCCTTCTACCTCAGATTCTGGTAAGGCTCAGGTGTCTAATGAAGAATCTATTTTGTTAAGGTTAGAAAGTCAATTTCAACTATTGGCTAGACAAGTGCAGAGTTGTAATGCACGTTTAAAAAATGTTGAAACCACTCCTCTTCAACCAAAACAAAATGTAAAACCTTTTTCTAAGCAAATCAAGCAGAAATCTAAGCAGAAAAAGGTTGAGCACCCCATCAAACCAACAATTTTTATGTCATCTGAAATTATGACTGAAATCCCCTTTGACCCATCAATTCCCCATAAAACCAAAGAAATCTGAGACTGCTAAGGGAGAGTCAAGTGAACCCATCCATAGATGGGTTCCCAAAAAGAACTAACTTTTGTTTATGTGCAGGGAGACCGAAAGAAGAACATATGGTTTCTGGACAGTGCTGCTGGCCGAACCATGACTGGTTATCAGACCCTGCTAGAGGAATATAGGGTGCAAGAGGGGCCCTCAATTGTTTTTGGGAATGATGGTAATGGAAAAATTGAGGGATATGGTGTTGTGAATAATGGTCAAGTCAAATTCACACGAGTTGCATATGTGAACGGTTTGAAATATAACCTGATCAGTGTCAGTCACTATGTGATGATGGCTTCAAGGTTTTATTTGATATTTCACATGTAACACCCGTCGTTTAAAAATATGGGTTTTCAAAAACCTTTTCACCTAACGGTGTTAACTTGCGGAAGTAAAGACTGTAAAAGTCAAAACCGATAAAAACATTTCGGTTTCTGCATTATTTGGTGTTACATGCCATATCAAACAATAGTTCAAATGAAAACCCAACGGTTGCCCAACATAAAACAACCGTTCACACATCACTACATAAATTCGACATTAAATACGAAATGTAACGAATGTCTAAAGTAAGCATCGTCTAAGGGTAGCTAAGGCTCCTGCATTGCATCTACCCAAGCTCACACGTCCTGCACCTAGATTCCATCAAGCTAAACCTGAGGGAACAACCACATTAAGAAACAAGTGTTAGCTATAAGAATAGCTAAGTAAGATAACACTTAATTTAAAAGCATTTGTCCAATTAAAACAATCTTCATTATTAGACAAGTTTTATTAGGCACAACACACATCACACGTTCACACATATACTGCATTTCAACTTCGTTTCAATTAGGATAATCATCCTAAATGTGCCTATCCTGCATTAGTTCCCACATCATCACACATATCTTCGTTATCTGCATTATTAGTTCACACATTGTCACACGTATCTTCGTTAACTGCATATAAGTGTGCCCTGCATCACACCCGACTGGATGATAGTCAAAAGACTACTCATCTACGTCGTTAAGGAATGGCAAGCCAATCCTTGAGTAATCCGTATATGTAGGTTGGTCAAACCCCTCGTATTACTCGCCCTGCGTTATTAGAGACCACGTTGCGAGGAGCCACCCAAGCAACAACTGCATCTACGCACTCGCCCGGCTAAGGCTAGTACGGGTTAAGCTTAACACTTTTCACTGCATCTGTTTTATGAGCTCAATTTCACACATATAGATTGGGTCCCTGAATTCCCAAACATTCACACACATATAGTCTAGGTAACACACATTCCTAGACATTCACACACTTTAACTTCATTACGTTTGGATCCTTAAACGGGCAAGTGACATAGCAACCTAGCAAGTCTAGTGAACTAGGCGTACAAGTCAAGCATGCATATCACACATCAACTTCATTTCTATATATCATGCATATCAAGATACTACATTAAACTACATCAACTGCATAGCTACATACTACATTAAGCACTACTGCATTACACTACAATAGGGACTGCATCTCTGGTCTCATGGTCAACTGCATAACCCATAATACCTCCCAAGTAACCCATATGCCCACATGCAATATAAAGATACCGAATGGAAGTGTTTACGATTTGAAACCAGCTTTTAGTTGATCCCCCAGCATGTCAAAGTAGTGTATCTTACCTGGTAGTAGCGTACGCGTGCAAACAAATAGCTAATAGTGCTTGTCAGTACTCCCCGACACCTATCGTACATTAACATATAAAGCATAAGTCATTTAGGACCCTAAATAGACCCTCGTACGAACTTAAGACTGACTACGCAAAATTCCAGAATTACACCTAACGAAGATAGACCTTATCTTCGTTTGGTTCTTACGAACTTAATCTTCGTACGAACTTCATCTTCGTTCAATATACTTTACGAAAATAGCTTCTTTACGAATTTAAACAACGAATTTAACAAAACTCCTTCTTACGAACTTGGCCAACGAAAATATCACTAGAACGAACTTAACATAACTAACGAAGATAGTCACAGAACGAAGATTAACTTCGTTCGAACGCTGGTTCGACTGCTTTTCAAAAACGACTAAGTTCTTCGATTTTCCAGGAAACGATCCATCTAGGCTTCACCCAAAACATGATTTTGACACAATTAAACACATTTTGATCATCCGGATCGATTACAAACTCGTTTAACATCGTTTTGCACGTTAATTGACCAAAACACCATCTAAGCCCTAATTACGTGCATAACCCCTTTTTAATCAGATTTGATTCATAATTAAACAACCTCAAAATCTGAAAATACAATCAATACATCAATGATTACCTGCTTGCTAGATGGTTGATCGATTCCAACACCAAAAATACCCAATTGTTAGACCCAAAAACTAGATTAATTGCTTTAGGATTCAAGAAAGATTAAAGAGGCTTTGTGTGTGAGTTAACAATTGCTAATGGCTGCTAATTCAGCCCTAATTACACACAACAAATCCTTAAACCCGTTTTTAGATTTCAACCTATGTCAAAATCAGTCCCTGGACTTCTAAACCCTTCATTATTGGTCACAAACTGCATTATTGACCATATACAACATTAGTCCTTCATTAAAAAGGCACTACATAGCCTTTAAGCGACATTAATCACACTTTTATTCGTCATTACAATTTAGGCTTTTAAACCTAACTACTTTATCTACGTTAACCACACATAACTACATTCAAATATTAAGTAAAGACTTAACGACACCCAAATTGACTTAACGGCATTAGTCAAACGTTAAATAAAAGTTCGGGATGTTACATCACAAGGCACCATATTCAATAGAGATGGAAAGGTGGTACTGATTGCACCAAGGAAGGGAAACATTTATGTCATTGATATGAATCCATCTATCTTTGAACAATGTTTCTACACAAAGGCTGATGAAGACACAAATTGGTTGTGGCATAAGAGATTATCCCATCTGAACTTCAAGAACATTAATAAGTTGTCAAGAAAACAGCTTGTTGATGGGATACCCTCTATGTCTTTCAATAAAGACAAGCCATGTCCAGGTTGTGAAATGGGTAAGCAGAAAAGAGCTTCATTCAAGACTAAGCAAAGCTTTAGTATAACTGAACCTCTTCACATGCTTCACATGGACCTTTTTGGACCAGTGAATGTTCAGACCAGAGCAGGAAAGAAATA
Source organism: Erigeron breviscapus (assembly GCA_034093135.1). Lineage (NCBI taxonomy): Eukaryota > Viridiplantae > Streptophyta > Magnoliopsida > Asterales > Asteraceae > Erigeron > Erigeron breviscapus. The sequence goes on from CM067167.1 coordinate 1,107,461, forward strand.
CACCCTTGTTATCGTAGATGAATATTCAAGATATTGCTGGGTGATTTTCCTCAAGTCTAAAAGTGAAGCTGCTGCTGAAATCATTGCTCTCATCAAACAAATTGAACTCAAGTACAAGCGAAAAGTTTGTCAGCTCAGAAGTGACAATGGCACTGAATTCAGAAATGCCACTCTGGAGTCCTTCTGCACTGAAACTGGCATATCTCAGAACTTCTCCTCAGCACACACACCAAAGCAGAATGGTGTTGTAGAACGAAAGAATCGAACGCTGATTGAAGCTGCTAGAAGTATGTTGAATGAATCTGGTCTTCCCAAGAATTTCTGGGCTGAAGCTGTTGCAACTGCTTGCTACACTCAGAACAGATCTATTTATGTCAAAAGACATAAGAAGACCTCCTATGAAGTACTCAGAAATAGAAAGCCTAATATTGGATACTTTCATGTATTTGGGTGTCCAGTATACATTCTGAATAACTCTAATCAGCTTGGAAAATTCGATGCAAAAGCTGATGAAGGGTACTTCTTAGGATATTCATCAAATCGCAAGGCCTTTAGAGTCTTTAATAAGAGACTTGAAAAGGTTGATGAGTCAATTCATGTTACCTTTGATGAATCAAATTCTGCAATCTTTAAAAATTCCATCCCTGTACCACCCTCAGAAAGTCCAATTAGTTTTGGTGATTCTGATCCCATTGCTGAATCTGATCAGTCACCTGAACATGCTTCTGAACATCTCCGTTCAGAACCAGAAATAAACAAGCCAAGCAACATTCCATTTTATCCTCCAGTTAGTTTCAAACTACCTTCTGAACTAACTATTGGATCAGATGTATATGCTGCTTCTCCAATGATATCAGACTCCACTGAGCAACCTCAATCTGAAGAATTTCATGATGCAAGTCATGATCTGCAGGAAGAAGAAGAAGCTGAAAATGTATTTTCTGAAGCTCCTCCTGAAGTTACTCAGAGAAGTTCTTGCACTGATATCATTTCTCATCCTGGTCAATACTCTAAATGGACAAAGGCACATCCAATCGAGCAAATTATTGGAGAGTCCAGTAGAGGGGTTCAGACCAGAAGAGCCACAAGCGATCAATGCTTATACGTCAGCTTCTTATCTCTAATTGAACCCAAGAAGATTGACGAGGCTATGCAAGACCCAAGCTGGGTTGAAGCCATGCAAGATGAGCTCAACCAGTTTAAAAGAAACGATGTATGGGAACTCGTTCCTTGTCCCAGTACCTGAAGAAGGAACCAATTGGGACAAGATGGGTCTTCAGAAACAAGATGGATGAAGATGGTCATATCATAAGAAACAAAGCAAGACTTGTTGCAAAGGGATATGCACAAGAAGAGGGAATAGATTTTGATGAAACTTTTGCACCAGTTGCTAGACTTGAAGCTATCAGAATATTCTTAGCTTTTGCAGCTCATCATCAATTTAAAGTCTATCAAATGGATGTCAAAAGTGCCTTTTTGAATGGCGAACTAGAAGAAGTAGTGTATGTGCATCAACCACCAGGGTTCATCAATGAAGAAAAACCACATTGGGTGTACAGACTGAACAAAGCCTTATATGGTCTGAGACAAGCACCCAGAGCCTGGTATGATACTCTCACTAAACATCTTCTTAAAAATGGTTTTAAACGTGGTGCAATTGATAAAACTTTATTCATATTGCATGATAAAAGTGATATCCTTTTAGTACAAGTTTATGTTGATGACATTGTGTTTGGTTCTACTAATGAGAAGATGTGTGAAAAATTTTCAAAAATCATGTCTTCTGAGTATGAAATGAGTATGATGGGAGAACTGACATATTTTCTGGGACTTCAAGTAAAACAAAATGAAGATGGTATTTTCATTAACCAAGAAAAATATGTCAGAGATTTATTAAAGAAATATCAATTTGATTCAGTCTCATCAAAAGATACTCCTATTTCTGCTCCATTAACTTTGGATTCTGATCCACATGAAAAACCAGTGGACCATACAAAATATCGTGGTATGGTTGGTTCACTGATGTATTTAACTGCAAGTAGACCAGACATAATGTTTGCAACATGCCTTTGTGCTATATTTCAATCTGATCCCAGAGAAGCACATGCAAATGCTGTTAAAAGGATCTTCAGATACCTTAAGGGTGTCCCCAGATTGGATCTTTGGTATCCCAAAGGCTCCAGTCTAGATCTAATGGGTTATTCAGATTCTGATCATGCAGGTTGCAAGATAGACAGGAAAAGTACCACTGGTGGGTGTCATTTCCTTGGTGGCAATTAGTAAGCTGGACTAGTAAGAAACAGACTGCAGTATCACTATCCACTGCAGAAGCTGAGTACATTTCTGCAGCAAGTTGTTGTGCTCAGATTCTATGGATGAAGAACCAGCTGACTGATTATGGTGTTACTTACACAAAGACTCCAATCTTTTGTGATAACACTAGTGCCATTGCCATATCTCACAATCCTGTGATGCACTCGAAAACCAAGCACATCGATCTTAGGTATCATTTCATTCGTGATCATATTCTGAAAGGAGATATTGAATTGCACTTTATTCCCACTGATAAGCAACTCGCTGATGTTTTTACAAAACCTTTAGATGTCAAAACCTTTAAACATCTAGTCAGTGAGTTGGGTATGTTAAATCCTTAGACTGGTAATCTTGTTATGAACGCCTCAGTGACACTGATCTGGTTCACCAGTCTGAGCGATCCATGCAATTTTTGCTCGCCTAGCTATCGAACGCCTTAGTGATACTATCTTGGCACTTATTAATTCATGGATCATCACTTCAGGGGGAATGTTAAACATTTTTCAAATTATAAAATAAACCTTCATTTTTTTTTTGAGGGGGAACCTTTTTGCTCAGAAAAATGTATTTAACTGAAGCACTTCAGAATATCAAAATATTTCAGTTGAATTTTAATGACTGAGATGGTTCAGATCTCCTTGGAACTGACCATGCTCAGAATCTGTTTAGTCATCTCTGAAATACAAAAATCTTTTCAAAATATCTTTGATACTTGGTCAATTGTGTGTACACGTGGCATACTGCATACTAGGTTTTGAACTTAGGATTGGTCATGCTTATGTGTCACACAAGTGGCGCCGTAAAAAGAGAAGAAAATGAGTACTTTTACTGAAAAAGTGTACAGGGTGGGGTCCCTCAAACGTCTCTGCATTAAATGCGGACGTGACCCCAGAAATTGTTTTTAATTGGAAAAATCCTTTTTGCTCCATCCTAAATACAAATTCCTTATTCATTCTTTCATTTACTTCGTTTTTCATTTACTCTCTAATCATCAATCTCTCTCATCTTTACTTTCAAATTCATTAACTCCTCATATTCCTTTTCATTTTCACTCTCAATTTCAAAATCTAAAATGTCTCATAAGTCGCTTATAAACTTTGAATACACTCCTTCTAATGATGTGAAAACATCTGCTCAATGGCCAAAGAACTTTACTCCATCACAAATCCGATTCAATATGAGCAACTTTTTGGCTCAATTGAATGTAAAATCTGAAACCTTAATGGGAAGATTAAACAGTTTTTCGGAGCAATCCCCTTTCCATTATGCGCTGACCGCTAATCCGCAGGCAATGTATCATCGATACTTGCTTGAATTCTGGTATACAGCAGTGGTGAATATGGATGAACAATCCATCTCCTTTACTCTCAATGAAGGCACCAAGAAATGTGTCATCACTCTTGAGGGGTTCAGAACTTCCCTTCATCTGAACTACCTCGAACCTCCCCAGGTGTTTGTGAAAAGACTCAAAGGAGTCAATTTTAGGGAGGTTCTAGTCGCCACTGGTCATGGTGATATGGAGGATGCTGATGGAAATTTGAAGACCTCTGGACACATCTTCATGTCTGGTTTTGGTATTTGTTGGAGGTTCTTCTGGACTCAAATCGTGGAAAGTCTTGGTGGCACCCATGGAGGGTTGGACCAACTTTCAATACCCCAAGTGGAGATGGGTATTATATCTGGAATGGGATGCAAGTGGACTTTGCTGAGATTCTCTTCTCTCAGTTGATTACAAAGTTAAAAGGGAAGAGAAGTCTGCATGTTGCCTTCCCAAGATTTCTGAGCTTGTGTTTTAAAGATATACTTGGAGAAGCTTATGATCAAGCTGGACCTGAAGCTTCGGTACCAGAATATAGTAGAGATTTCTCAAAGGAAACAATTACTGAAAATGAGCCTGAACTCTCCTCTGCTATGATTCAGGTATTTGCTAAAACTGTCTCAGCCACACTAGCTGGTTCAGAAAGGTTACTAAGTGGGCCACAAAAGAATGTGGGACCCATTAGTGTACCTACGGTTGAAATCATTGAATCTGGTGACGATGCAACTGCTTTCTGGGATGACGATGAGCTACCTCAGGAGAATCTCGATTCTCTTGCTGACTTTGAGTTTGACGAGGGCTTATTGGAGGCGAATCAATCTGATTCTGAGCCAGCCCCCATCCTCGCAAACGCCCCTCCTCCCCCAGAAATTCAAGATAATGCGCCTTATGTTCCACCACCACCATCTCACCAAAATCCTATCTTTCCACCAGGCACCACTCCCGCATATGTAACCGATCCTTCTTTCACTCCTTCACTTCAATTTCTACACCACAAATTCACAACATACCACCACCGATTAACTATGATGCCCCATCAGAAAAAGACTTAGATTCTGAGACAGAATCTGAGAGTCCAACAGATGTTCAAATGAACAAAGTATTAAAAGGGCTTGGTAGTTTACCTTTTGTGGCTCCTGCTTCTGCACAACCCCCACCTCCTTTCAATGTGGAAACACAGTTAGAGAAAACCCAAACCGAAGTCCAAGGCCTTATTCTTAGGGTGGAGGACTTAACCAAATCTCTAACTGCCAACACTAGTTCCTTGGCTGATATGAAAGGTGCTCAGATGTTCCTTGGAACCGAGTTGACCAAAGTTGCTGGGAATGAAGGACTAGTGGTTGGAAAATTGAATGAGTTGGTTATGACGTGCAATAAGGTGAGCTCTGCAATCAGAGAAGCCTTCAGATTGACAAAGAGAGATGTGCAAGCTTCAGTGGTTGCGAACTTGACATCTGGTGTTGAGCTGTTGAAGCAAGAGGTTATGGCAGTTGGAAGTGAAGTTCATGAGTTGGTTCAGAAGCCAAGTGTCAATGAAAAGGAACTTGGAACTTCTATTAGTGCTGGTATTGTGGAAGATCTGAAGTCTGAGCTATCTCAGAATTTGGCTGCTCAGATTTCAGAGTCTGTCTCTCAGAAAGTTGGAGAAGAGGTTAGAAAGATGATTGCTGAACTGACCAAAGATACAAATGTCAAGGTGGAAAAGGCTGTACATGAAGTTAAAAATTCAGTTTCCAAGCTTGAAGGTGCAGTTCAGAATCAGTCAAAGCAATTAGATGAAATTCTAATGATTCTGAAGAAGGATAATGTTGTTGCTCCTCCTCCCCCTGCTTCTTTCACTGAAGAAGACAGAAAGATGTTAAAAGACTTAAAGGATCAAGAAGCACTGAACCTTAGTTCATCATTCAGACTAAAGGCTCAGTTTGCTACAATGGCAAAAGGTATTTGTGAGTGCCTAGAACAACAAAGTTGGGAACCACTGAAGGCACTTAAATCTACGATTGATCTCTATGCTAAATTGCCTTCAGAGATTCCCAAAGGGGGAAGTGGTGGTGTGCCTATTGGTTTGCTAGCTAGCACTCAAGAATTAATTTAAGCAACCAAGAAGCAAACTGAGGTACCTTCTGGTAGTGCCTCAGTTCAGGGGGAACAACTTCAGAAGGACAAGGGAAAAGGCAAGGCCAAAGTGGGAGAAGAACCAAAGAAAACTGTTAAGGGTTCTGGTATGGTTATTGGAGAAGATGTTGATGAACAAGGCTATCCACTTCATGATCCAAATGCTGATAGCAAGAAGTTAGAGACTCTGCAGAAGCAAGTCTCTAACCAATTTATCATGTGGAGTGAGAATAAGGAAAGGGAAAGGGTTCAACACCAGAGTATGGGAACCCTTGATCACATTGATGCTGCATCTCTTGGTCTCTCACTGGAAAGATTTCAGAAAATCAAACATGATCCAAGAGTGCAGAAGGCAGTTAAAGAAATGCTCGATTATGAATATGGGGTGAACTACTCTCCTTTGGAACAAAAGCTGGACCATCTCACCTTCAAGATGTCCATTGATGACTTAGTGAAGAATAGAGAAATGGAAATGGCCAGAAAGAAGAAAGAGGTTCTGGCTGGAGTTCTGCAGGTAGAGAAAGAGTTGTTCAGACCACCCACGAAGCCCAGAACTGGAACAAGAACTGCAAAGAAAGATTCTCGTGATGTTGTCCATACTTCAATCAAACCAATTTCTGATGATGCTGCTGAGCTCTAAAGAAACCATGAAAAGGTTCAGTATGATCACTATATGAACCATCGATCGCATCCAGCCAAAATCATTGATATGGTAGTTGCAAAGGCTGATGGATTGAAGCTGTTTGATTTGGTTGTGAAAAGAGAAGGTAGGGCAACTGAAGAATATAGTCAGGTTTCAGTGCATGAATTTGGGATTTCTGAGCATAGGGAGATGATCCAGATTCTGAAAGGAAAGCCAAAGTCTGCCTTGACTGGTGCATGGTTAGCAAGAATTCAACAAAAGATGCAAGCCAAGGTAGAAATTGAAAGCAGGCTGTTTGGCAAAAAGGATCACTCTCCACTGAAGAGAAAACCTATTGAGGCACCTTCTGGTTCAAGGCCTGCCAAGAAGTAGTTTTCTTCTTCAGATTTATCATGTACTTGCAAATACTTACATTTGTAACTATCATTTCAGTTTGTATATACAAGTTGCAATTGTAACAAATAAGTAGATGATAAGTTTAAGTTAGAAAACCACAAGTAAAATTCTGAGACATCAATGATCTATAAGATGTACTTAGAAAATTTTTACAACTTAAACAAAAACTTGCATTTCAGACTTACAAACATGTATAGATAGAAGTCTGAGATGCATGCACTATTTCAGAACAAATAGGGGGAATTTGTTAGGTCGAGAATCAACCATGTATAATTTGTTCAGAAATAGCTTGAGGTTTAGTGAAGACGTTTGTACAGAATTCTGAGATGTCTCAGAATTCCTTCACTGAAGCTTCACTTCAGTTCAGATCAAGACAAATCTGAAGCATTCATTCTAAAGTCAAAGACTGAAGTATGAAGAAGAGAATCATCTCAGAAGCGAGCATCAGAGTGATTCTACCAGATCGAAGACTGAAGCATCTCAGTGTAAAGTATTTACAACACTTTACACTGATTACGAGGAAGACTTTTACTTTACACCTTTATCCGGTTAATAGATTTATCTATTAATAAAAGGTACAAAGTATAGGCTTGGAACCTAGTACTATAAGTCACATCAAGTGACTTATATACTCTTCCAAGTGCAGCATGTAAGGAATTATGGTTTAATTCCTTAAATGCTCACAACCACATTTGTACGATCTTGTCCATGTCATCATGGACTTGGTCTATAAATACAAAGTCTTCTCATAACTTGCAAAATGCTTGAAACTTTGCATTGCAACTTGTGAGATATACTCTAAGTAAACTTACGAGTATTTCCAAGTCAATTAGATCACTTGTATTTCAGGATTGTTTAGATACTTACACTTTGGTGTTTATCTTTGTTCCGCAACAATCCTTGTATTTGTTTATACATCAATAAATCAAATACATTAGAAAACAACGTGTCTCAATGCTATATACTTGATTATATTTATATATATATCTTTATATAGTTTCTGCCATTTGTTCTTGCATTATTCATATTGTCAATTGTTTCTTGTTATCCTTATCTGGATCGTAAACTGAACTTGTCCATCAAGATTAGTTGTACTTGCCAGTCGGGTTTGTTAATCATCTATATATTTTGGGACTCACATTAGGTTTTCAAGTAAATTCTGTTACATATTCATTGGAAAACTTGGAAAACATATTATTACATATCAATATACCCAAACCACATGACCGACAAAATTCTCATCTCAAACTATCAAGTTTTTCCAAATACCATAATGTCATTTCAAGACTTTGAAAATCCATGGTAAACCATAAAGTTCTCATTTATTAAAATCATCATGAGAGAAAAATATATATCAATCGATTAATCATATATCACACCCAAACCATGCGGTCACCAATAATATCAATAACACTTGGTCAATGGTAAGACTACCATGACATAATTTGATGAGATTGTTCTTGAGCCACTACTAAGACCGGTTATGTCCAAGATAATAAGAAGCACATGCCGTCAATCATGTGCAATAATAATGATAATAATAAAAGGGGCGTGGCATGGGATGACCACTGATATAGTAGTTAGAGCACCGCGTGGTCGGACTGGGAATGAAGGTCGCCACAAAGGCAAACCAAACATCCCACCGTTACCTAATTAGTGGGTGAGGGGACAAATCCTAGTTGCGCAACTCTCATACTACAGGCCTCTCGAAGAGTTAATAGTAGTGTACCGAGGTGAAACAGTTTGACAGTACTCAAGCTCATCATATAATATATAACATGTTGAACATACAATAATTCCCATATCATAATCATTCTTTCAAAGCATCATTTCATAAAAGAAAACAATTTTATTTATCATGCTTTTCACCCCGAAAGTAAAACACATAAAAGAGTTTGAAAGGGGCTATGACTCACCTTGATATGCCGAGCATTATATCTACTTATCCATAATGGGTACTTCCCATCTATAGCTTCCTTGATCATATATTCCTTACGCTCCTCATTCGCATTTCAAAGCCAAGACCATTCCTACGCGAAACTAAGGCGAATAAGGTCCTATCTTGGGTTATCATATAGAAATGTCACCTTTGTTTATAGGTTTAATTCTTGGTTTACATTTGTTGTGATTTTGATTGTATCTTTTGTTCCACTTGATCATTATGGTGTTTATTACTTCCACATATTTGGCATTTATAAGTATATAATAACTTGAATTTATTCATTTAATTTATTATTTTTATTTACCATTTAATCGGTTGTATTTAGAATAACTTTGGAATTACCATTTAATTTCTTGGCTTTAAAATATATGCCTTCTTGGGTAACTTCTAATACCCATAATTCATATCAGTTCAACCCCTCTTGTGTTTTGATAATTTAGAGGTTTCTAGTGTTAAAATTGTAAACCGAAATAAAGATTTTAGCCTCGTTTCTTAGGCAAATCGAGTACTTTTAAATGGATCTTCATCCTTAGTTCAATATTTACAGAATGTGCACTATATTTTAGTGTTTAAATCCGTGATATTGGTGGTGGTTTGATTAGTGAAATTTGTGGCTTTCGGTTTGTGTTTAAATAAACCAAAATAGTGATTTTTAGACTTATCTTTGCTTCATATCAACCAAGTTAAGTTTTATAACTTTTATTTAACATATTCTCAGTAGGTTTAGCATATATTTTGTTATAAGATTGTTGGAGTTGATTAAAGTTGCAATCTAGTGATTTTTAGCTTATTTTATTGTGAAGAGCTTTTACTTGGAATTTTTCTGTTTAAACACTTATTTTCATGAAATGTTGACTAGTCATTCTTGGTTAAATTGAATTATTTGGACATTGGTAATTTTTATACAGTGACATATATGTGTCCTATATTTTTGTGAATTTTTACTAAATTTTTAGACATTGGTTACTACCTCTAAAAATTGCCAAACCAAAACTGGTCAGAATGGTAGCTGTTTTGCGACCCAAAGTGTTTTATAAAAGTTTTTAATGTTTTGATTATTGGAAAAATCCCTTGATTTTATTTTAAGCTTACGACACATTAAAATTAATTCCTACCAAGTTTAAGCTTCTGGAACCTCTTATATTTGAAGATAAAAATTCTCAAATTTGATATAAATTTTAGACAAAAATCCACTTTTGACCAGTTTTGGTAGAAAATTCATAAGTTGAGTTTTATTTATCCTTTTTCATTCATTCCAGTGGGTGCTTTTAGGGGACACATTAGGCTAAATTTTATCTTTTGTCACCAACAAGCCATTAATCCGTTTTAGACCACTTTCAACCTTTTCAAAACCAGTTACAGATCCTGTCCAACCTTTCTTGGAATTTCAAAGCATCTTTCACTCTATTGGCTAATTCTTACTTTTACTCTTACTCCAGCCATCATGAATCTTTATATTTTCATACATTCATATATATTTCCAGATTATATGATATATTCTTATGGATTTGAAGGTTAAGTTGAAAGTAACTTCATGTTTGTGGATTCAAACTTTTCGGTTTTAGATTTTTGATGATTACTTTGATAGAACTTGATATATATTCATACTTCTTTGATTATACTTCATAAAAATCAGAATATTAAGCTACTTTTATCATAATCAAACTTGTATTTTCATCCATCTCAAATCCCAAATCAAAATCAACTCAAATTTGTGCAAATCTAAGCATGCATGTTAAGATCTATCACTTTCAAGCAAAATCACTTTCAAGCAAAATCAACTTATCCATCTTTTATGTGTGTGACTTTTTAATGATTATTTCTTGTTAATACATCATTTAAATATGCATGCATGTGTAGATCTATGTGTATTTAGTGATAAAATGATTGATAAAGAAAATGATAATCAAAAGAGTTCAAGTTATCAACCTTTGAAGATGAAAAGAGCAAGATTGAGTGTGTTGTTGGGTCTTGTGTTTATGGCAGATTTCGAGCTCCTTGAGGGCTGTTTTGACATGAAAATGAAAAAGAAAAATTGCAAGAAGGTTACTAAGTGAAAGCACAAGGGAGAGACCACAAGGAGAAGCATTGAAAGCAACCTTTGGTGATGCGAAATAGAGAAGAAAGAGGGTTGTTCGGACAGCAGCTGAATCGCGACTTTGAGAGCTCTTCGGGGCTGTCTTGCTTCTCCATGCATGCTCCGATCCTCTATAGCTTGATCCCTTACTATGTTATTAGGTTATTGTTGTTGTTTGATGATTTATTGTTAAGATTTTGGGGTCTTTTTACCCCATTTTTCTGCTGGAAACCGAAAAGAGAAAGAGAGAGAGAGAGAGAGAGAGAGAGAGAGAGAGAGCATCTTTTGGTTATGTGTGTGTGTTTACTTGAGAAATGAGGAGGTGGTGAGTTCCCAAGGGGGTTATCACGTGAGGGAGGTCCAAGAAAGAGGTAAGGGGCTTGCTTATTGGTGGGTTCAAGTGGTGGAAAGGCTTGGATTGGCTAGGGAGAGATGTGTGTGATGATTTTGAATTATAGTGATGTATGTGATAATGTTTAAGTCTAGATACATTCTAAGTGTGTATATGTGCATATATATGTATATATATGTGTGTGAGAGTTTAAATAAATTAGTTAAATGATGTGTTTTATAAGATATGTAAAGGTATATATATATATATCGTGTATGTACATGTGTATACATTTTTATTCGTAAGAGATTTTATTACACTTAGTTAATTGTAAGTAGTTTATTTAAATGTGCATCCTTGTGGTTTGATATTCTCAATTGAAGTTTTGTAATTTAACAAGTTAGAGGATGCGAGGTCACACATTGTATCCTGGATATTTTATTGTAACCTTGTTTTGTTTTTCGGTGGTTATTCTTGGTATATCATAGTTCAAGAGTTGTTGTTGGAGTTGTTTGGATTCTTAGATTCTCGATTGTTTAAGTTACATTCATATAATATTGTTATTATTTGTTCACTATGAAATTGTCTTGAATGATTATAGTTATTGTTTATGGCAAATCTAAGATAACTAGTCATCTATGGTATTTCATTGAATTAGAGGGCAATTATCACTATGCCTTAAATGTCTAGAAGGTCAATTCTCTTGATAAACCTCTAGGGATAGATACCTAGATAAATATAAGTAAGATGTCCTAGTCGGAAATTGAGGGTTGTTACAAAGGTTGACAGGACACCGCATGAATTGTGGCATGGAAGTGTCCCTAACTTGTCTTACTTAAGAGTCTGGGGATGTGAGGCGCTTGTGAAGCAAGATACGCCTGACAAAATTCAACCCAGATCAGTTAAGTGCATCTTTGTAGGATACCCAAAGGAAATGATGGGTTACTACTTCTACTTTCCTACCGAAAACATTGTTAAAGTTGCTAGATATGCTGAGTTCTTTGAAAAGAATCTCATCACTCAAGAAAACAGTGGGAGGATTGTAGAACTTGATGAGACTCAAGAAGAAGATGCGTCACCTTCTGAAAACACTAGCGATCATCAACTTGGGGGGGGGGGGAATGTTCAAAGTGATGAACCTCAAGTTGATGCAATTCCAATTCGTAGGTCCTCAAGGACAATACGTGCTCGTGAAAAGTTGAATCTAAATATAGAATATGAGGAACACGTATTAGGAGATCTATATGAACCTCCAAACTTCAAATCTGCATTATTAGATCCAGAATCTGACAAATGGCTTGAAGCTGCGAATGTGGAAATGAAATCCATGAAAGACAATCAAGTCTGGAGCTTGGTTGATCTTCCGCCTAATGGGAGAACCGTTGGGTGTAAATGGATCTTCAAAAAGAAGACCGACATGGATGGATATGTACACACCTATAAAGCTCGTATCGTGGCGAAAAGTTATACTCAGCTCTATGGAGTTGACTATGATGAGACCTTCTCTCGAGTAGCAGACATTATAGCTATTAGGATTATCTTAGCCATAGCAGCATTCTATGACTATGAGATATGGCAAATGGATGTCAAGACCGCTTTCTTGAATGGTTACCTAGACGAGGAAGTCTATATGGTACAACTTGAGGGTTTTGTTGATCCAAAATATACCAACAAAGTATGCAAGCTTCAGAGGTCCATTTATGGACTAAAGCAAGCATCAAGAAGTTGGAATAAAAGGTTTGATGAGGAAATCAAAAAGTTTGGTTTCACTCAAAATAGTGGTAAGGCAAACACTTTGTGACCTTAAGGTCTCAGGTTCGATCCCCGTTGGGCACAAAAAATAATTCCTTTAAGGTACCCGTTACCAATGAAGCCTAGACCCATATGTGAAGTTTAAATACGTGGGTTTGATCCTTTGGGGTGCCCAGATCATGTGGGGATTAGGATGGAGGTATTTTACCGGCATCATATGGCTCATACGGGGTGGGTCGATGGGTATCCAATTGTGGTACCAGGGATAGGGTTCCCCCCATTGCCTTTAAAGCTAGTGGGAGTAATGTTACTTTCCTTGTCTTATATGTAGACGACATATTGATTATAGGAAATCACATTCCAATGTTGCAAGATGTAAAATCCCATATTGGAAAGTGTTTTGCTATGAAAGACTTGGGTGAAGCAGCATTCATTCTTGGAATCAAGATCTATAGAGATAGAACTAAACGGTTGATTGGACTAAGTCAAAGTGCTTATATTGATAAGATCTTGAAGAGATTCAAGATGGAGAATTCCAAGCGTGGATTCGTACCCATGCAGGAAGGACTTGGCTTATCTAGCAAACAAGGTGCCTCTACACCTGATGAGGTGGAGCGTATGCAGAGGGTTCCTTATGCTTCGGCTGTGGGATCTACTATGTATGTGGTTAGATGCACTAGACCTGATATAGCGTTCGCGCAAAACATCGTTAGCCGATATCAACAGAATCCAGGTGAAAGTCACTGGACTGCTGTGAAGAACATTCTTAAGTATCTGCGAGCTACTAAAGACTTATTTCTAGTGTATGGAGGAAATCCTGATGTAGATCTCAAAGTGACTGGATACTGTGATGCTGGATTTCAGACCGATAGAGATGATACAAAATCTCAGTCGAGATACGTCTTCGTTTTAAATGGAGGCGCAGTGGATTGGAAGAGCAAGAAGAAAACCACAGTTGCTATGTCTGCGACAGAGTCTGAGTACAATGCCGCCATGGAAGCAGTCTGGATTAGGAAGTTTATTTCTGGGCTTAACGTGATGCCCTCAAATAACACACCTTTAGATATGTATTGCGACAATTCTGGTGCAATAATCATAGCCAACGAACCCGGAGTTCAGAAAGGTGCCAGACATTATCCTAGACGATATCACTATGTTCGTGAATAGATCGCACTAGGAGAAATCAAGTTACTCAAAGTTCACACATACTATAACTTATTACAAAGGCTTTGTCAAAAGGAAAGCTCGATAAGCATGCCGAGGGCATAGGTCTTAAACTAGCTAGTTATTTCATGTAAATCTGTGTTTAGTATTTGGATAAAGGATGATAAACAATTATTATTATTTAATAAATGAATTAAAGTACTTGGTATGTTTGTTTTCATTTAATATATAATTGTATCCTATATTTGCATGTTTAAATCCATGAATAATTTATATTCTAAATTGTCCATTGTCGATTAACTATATGGGAATATAGTTAAACTAAGACAAATCTGAGTGATTGGTAATATTCTTAGAATATTAAGGATGGTCCCACCAAACTCACATGATATTCATAAGATGCATATTGGACTACCCCACTAACGAATTATCACTTTATGGATCGGCGTCATTAAGTGAAATTCGTGAAATGGTTGCTTTACTTATCCTTAGACTTGAGATACAAGTAGGTTATGCGTGTATGGATTGCATTTTCTTGATATAGTTCTAACTATCCTGAATAAGGTAGTAACAAAGGGCTATTTTCAGAAGTGTAGTGAAGTACATGACTGACACGTGTAGTCAAAATAGGATTTGTTCCTTCAACTAGTTATTGAAGAATGATACCATTGGGCCCCTCATGAGAATTAATTAAGATGTGTGTATAGTCGTACCCAAATGTAATCCAGATGTGTCTCGATTAATTTGGTAATCTTAATTAGTTGCAGAAATGAGAAACATAATCGTTAAATTATGGAATGACTTTGATCCATATACATATTTAACAAAGGTATCTGAAACAAAGGGATAGTAAAACACTGAAACCATTTCAAAGATACTTTAAGAAACTATACTTAAATATTTCCGGGAGCATTGGCGTGTTGCTAGACGCTAACCAATGTTATTGCCTTTATTATAACATGCTCAAATGGGAGCTGTTGGAATATGATCACGTTAAATAAACACATGTCTCGAAATGTTTAAGCCTACGGGGTCACACGTATTGACACAAATACACTATGTAATTAATTAATATGTTAATGTAGTATATTAATTAATATGTTCACGAAATAATTAAATAAACGTTTGTTAAATGTTAAATATACGTTTATTAATTAAAATTAAGAATTAGGGATGTTTCCTAATCCTAATATAGGGGGCCGGTTTTACAAGGGCTTTTGTAAGCCTAAACCAAACTTGTTCACCAAGTTTAAAACCCTAACTATTTACCCTATATAAAGGGTTAAGGGTTATGGTTTTTGTAAGACAATTAGAAGGTAAAACCCTAAATAATTCTCTCTTCCTCTCTCTCTTGGTTTCAGCCGAAAACAACAAAGAAAAAGGGTTTTCGGTTTTGGGTTTTCGACTACATCAAGGGGTAAACACAAAAGGGTTGTGAGTTCGTGATCGGGTACTAGCATACATACAATAGTGGTGTCGTGTGTGCAATCGTAGAGGGGTTTACTTTAAACCCTAACAATATTTATATATTGTTTATTGGAGCTTTGCTAAAAGGTACATTCACATCTTTGTTAATTTATATATTAAATATTTATTTCCGTTGCGTACTCGTGTTATTTGTATGTAACAAATTGATTAAATCCTAACAGTTAAGATATATAACATATATAAAGCTTCTTGCAAGGATTTAAATCTGTTATATGAAATTGATAATTGAAACAACTCAACCCAATTAGACTTTAAATATTGAAACACAAAAAATAAAAAATTATGTCTTATACTTAGAAAAATACGACCATTTTTTTGCGAAAAATCAAAATATTTCAAATCAAGAAAAGACACTTGAAATGTTCTTAAAATGATGTGAATAAACTACCATGCAAGTTTCAGGACCCAAAAAGGTCAAACGAGTGCTCGGTAAAAAGTAAGCGACGAAGTCAGTGGAGCGCGTTCGATGCTGATTTGCATCGACCGCACTTTGGGTCACAGCGAACGCGCTTTCTGCTGTACACCAAAATCAACATTTTTGATGTTTTGAAGCATTTAGACTCAAATCCAACTTTCCATTATCAATCACTGATACAAGTAAAACATAAACACCTTGCTAAACATTTCAAAAGCTTTTCAATGTTCAAGAGTAAGTTTCACAACAAAACGGGTCATTTACCCTTTTTGCCAAACAACCAAAGTTACCTAAACTATGATAAGTTACAAACGACATGCTTCCAAACCAAAATATGCAGATTTTAACATAACCGAACTTTACCAAAACAAATGTACCATGAGCCAATAGTTCAAAGGGGGCTACTGTGGGTCCTAGTCACAAAAGCATTTTTACCGTAAAAGCTAACATTCCAAATTCCAATTCAACTTTAATCTTCAAGGCATTTAATCTTGTTCCACTTCCGGGACAACCTATAAAAAGGGTAAACAACTAAAAAGTAAGCAAAGCTTAGTGAATAATCTTGCATACGTTTATACACACGAATGAGGGCAACACAAAGGACTATTACATGTAGCCTATGGCACCGTCATACCATATCTACATGCTCACCTTTGTACTTTAACGCATTACATGGATCCATATAAGCAAATGATTACAATCTCAATAAACAATATCAATGCTCCACATGAGCTATATCTCAAATGTCCAACATGGACTATGGCCACTACTTAGGCCCGTAATCAAAGACGGCCCCTACTTAGGCTCAACGCCAAATCAATTACCACACACGGAATCCACCATCATATGGTAATTGACCCAAGGCATATATAAAAGTATGCAAGAAAACTCACCTCCTTCGCGACCACAAATCAACAATCAACTAAACCGCAAGTACACAATATGTATGCTTCAACCTAACAATGATTCACAAATACATCGAATATCATCAATCATATACAAGGTCACTTAGCCACAATCATTAGCATTTTAACACCCAACCCATCTTTTACAATATCATATTAATCTTGGGTTGGTTCACAAAACATAAATCTCTTATATCTTTATCATAAGGCCAAATTCACTTTCATAACAAAATCATCATTTTCATATTCGACTAGGCTGACTTCAAACAAGCATAACTCAAGTTCTACTCACTCTTTTTACTTGATTCCAGTGGCCAAATTTAGAGGACACATATAACTACATTTTATCTTTAGTGACCAACATGTGAATTGTCCTTCATAGGTGACTTCTGATCATTTTAAAACCCAACACTGTTGCTGTTGACATTAATAAAACAGCTTTGACCTTACTGACTTCAAATGACCATAACTTGAGTTCTACACCATATTTTGACCTCATTCCAGTGACCACTTCAATCTAACACATATAGCTACATTTTATCTTCAGTGACTAACACAAGATTTGACCCGTATAAGTGTGTTACACTCGTTTTAAAATCTGTCACAGAATCGTTTTTTGCTGAAAATTCAGAATGACCATACTCACTTCAAAAATTCATAACTAGAGTGCTACTCCACCTTTTTATCCCATTCCAGTGGCCTCTTAAAGCTTACACAATAACCTACCTTTCCTTTTTAGTGATAAACAAGTGGAAATTTTGATACAGTAGTGTTTTACACGTTGCAAGATGTGAGGCAGAATCTGTCCAAAATTATGTCCCACTAACACTCATCAAAATCATAAAAATTAAAAATGGGAAATTACAAACAATCTTACTTGGTCCTAATTTAGCCAACAACATAGGGTTTCAAAGCAAAAATACTCATTTACCCAAAACCCCCAATTTGAACCTCTCAAGAACCCTAATTCTAAAAAAAAGAAAAAAAATACTCATTTACCCAAAACCCCCAATTTGAACCTCTCAAGAACCCTAATTCTAAAAAAAAGAAATCAAAACTAGGTTAAAGGAAATTATTACCTTGAGAATCTAAGAATTGGAATTTAGGATGAAAATCACAAATTTCCTTCTTCTCCTTTCTTGAATGTTTCGACCCACATACACACCCACACTCACAATCTCTCCCAAAATTAGATGTTTAACCCTTGAATGTTATTATTATTATGATTTGGGAGATTTTCTTTGATTAAATTAAGGATGAAATTGCTTGAATGAAGGTTTAAGAGTAAAGAAGATTAGGAAAAAGGAAGATGGAGACATGAGTCATATTATGTGTTTGTCTAGCTTCACTCCATGATGCCACGCATCAATTGGGAAACAAGTGGGTAAAATACCCGCTCTCCACTAAAGTTCCAACTAATTTAATCCCGTATCTAAAAATAAAATACTAGGAAACTATTTTAATGTCGAAACTATAATAAAGGTAAATTTTCATTGGTCTTAAAATTTTAGGATGTTACAACTCTCCCCCACTTGGAAAGGACCACGTCCTCGTGATCCAAGCCGCATCTAATGACGACATTGTAGTAAAGCTTTTCTCTCAATTTCACGTTAACACGTACGACATTTCTTCCATGCTTTCCTAGCACTTTACGCCATTATGTAGTCTTGATTTACACTTCTTCTTAAATATTTCATCCCTAGGCCAAAGACTTGTCGACACTGTCTTATTTAAACTCATTTTGAAGTTCGATTTCTTTTAAAAGTACACGTAAAACTTGGCGGCATAATATTTCATAAAACGAGAATTGTGAAAGGTGGAATAACTTTCTGGAAGTTTTTCGGACAATTATCTTGTCGTCTCGAGCATGTATGCTGAAAGAACCATTAAACCAAGATCTAACTTCCCACGTATGCAAAGAACGTAAAACGCCTCTCCATCAGATTGAACTCGATAAGTCTCCCTCTTTTATCCACATAAGATTTTTGCCGATCTTGACCCGCTTTAAGTCGTTATCTTATCACTTAAACTTTCTCAGTCGATGTCATGTCTATATTCATACTATGCAGCTCTCGTTGTTCCGCTTTTCTCCAGCAATCAAGAGATCAATATATCCTAGCAAGCCACATTCCCTACGGAGACATCCTAATACTAGCACAAAAGTGATTGTCATATGAGAATCCTTTTAAGGACAAGTACAAATTCTACGTTCCGCCAAAGATTAACTATTCATTTCTTTTTGACATTTACTCCGAAAGCATGAAACAAAACGCATATATCTGCCAGAAACATTGAAGATGGAAACTCCACACCCTGCTACTATTTTCTCGACCTAATTGTTGACTAAAATTTCTGAATTGTGAGCACCCGAATTGGTAGGGTTTCATGGAGCAAATGCTTTGATTCGTTAGAGAAAGGATTCTGAGTTCTATCATGACGTCTAGTAAGATTTCATAACTATTTAGAAAATATTTCGTGTGATTCAACTTCTCGTTTGTTTAGGTTCTCGTTGCAAAATCTTCTCTTGAGTCTCCCCGGGGTGACACCAAACTTCATAGATGTAATCTTTTGAAAGAGTTAATCAAACTCCTTAAACAGTTGTTGAGTTTTCGTTGTTCGATAAGAAAAGAAAACACTTGACTCGTATGATCGAAACAAGTGGTAAATTTGACACTACAGAGATAAAACGCCAAATTTTTTTTTTTTTTTTTTTTTTTTTTTTTTTTTTTTTTTTTTTTTTTTTTTTGTTTTTTGGTGACCAAACCACATGACAAATCTTCATTAACATCCTAATACTAGCACAAAAGTGATTGTCATATGAGAATCCTTTTAAGGACAAGTACAAATTCTACGTTCCGCCAAAGATTAACTATTCATTTCTTTTTGACATTTACTCCGAAAGCATGAAACAAAACGCATATATCTGCCAGAAACATTGAAGATGGAAACTCCACACCCTGCTACTATTTTCTCGACCTAATTGTTGACTAAAATTTCTGAATTGTGAGCACCCGAATTGGTAGGGTTTCATGGAGCAAATGCTTTGATTCGTTAGAGAAAGGATTCTGAGTTCTATCATGACGTCTAGTAAGATTTCATAACTATTTAGAAAATATTTCGTGTGATTCAACTTCTCGTTTGTTTAGGTTCTCGTTGCAAAATCTTCTCTTGAGTCTCCCCGGGGTGACACCAAACTTCATAGATGTAATCTTTTGAAAGAGTTAATCAACTCCTTAAACAGTTGTTGAGTTTTCGTTGTTCGATAAGAAAAGAAAACACTTGACTCGTATGATCGAAACAAGTGGTAAATTTGACACTACAGAGATAAAACGCCAAATTTTTTAAAATAACAAGAACTCTGATGAACTCCAAATCGTGAATGGAATGATTCCTTCTTGATTTCATTTTAATGTCTCGTAGTATCGTTCAACGTTTCTCCCTTGCATTAAAGCAAAAACTTAGACTGTCTGTTGAAATGTTAGAATAAACATAACGTTGTCAATGAAAACAATTACGAACTTATTACATAACGACAACAATTGCGGTTCGTATGACTCATGAAAATTGCAAAATCATTGATAAAATCGAAGAGCATAACTACGAATTCAAAGTGCTCGCAACGAGTATAGATAGCCTTTTTAGGAACATCTTCATCGCGCCTCAAGTTGATGATAAAAGAAACGAAAATTTATCTTAGAATAATAAGAAATGGCTTCCAATTGGATCGAGTAAAACATAAATCTTGACAACGGGTATTCGTTTTCGACTGTTACTTCATTTAGCTCATGAGTAGGTAAACACACGCGCATAATGCCATCTTTGATTTCATCGAAAAGGATAGTTATACCTCTCGGAAACGACTAAAATGAATAATAATCTTCGGAAAAGACATTGAGAAAATCACGAACGACAAGAATATTCTCCCTAGACCATGGTTTCCTTTCGGCGTCGATGATCCAAACATAAGACTTGACTGCCATACAGAGATTATCAAAACACGTGAGCGAAAGTACCAACAGAAATCAACCGCTTCATTTCTTCCGGCGAAGACAATTTTATTCTCTCGAATAGAATTATTCTATTAGTCGCCTTCTCCTCCCA
The DNA here is from genome assembly GCA_034093135.1 of Erigeron breviscapus. Classification (NCBI taxonomy): domain Eukaryota; kingdom Viridiplantae; phylum Streptophyta; class Magnoliopsida; order Asterales; family Asteraceae; genus Erigeron; species Erigeron breviscapus. Next base: position 1,128,421 of record CM067167.1, read on the forward strand.
CGAAACTTGACGTCTTCACACTTAACCAATCCATATCCTAAACTTTGTATCACACGCTCTCGAAGGAAAAAGAAAACAAACTGCTCGGAGGATTTTTGATTAGGTTTTAACTTTTATAACTACCATACTTATCATTTACTAGTTCTTTGCTACTATAGTATCCTCACTTTCTCACTATACCATATTCATTCGTAATATTTATCATCATATAACAAGTAGTCACATATTCATTTAAGAAAAGCCTGACTATCATTTTCAAACACATTCCCCATATCCCGTATGGTCTTTCAACATATCACCAATTAAATCATTTCATTGCACAACTGATTATCATCACCATATTTCGTATGGTCTTTTAACATGCACAATATACTAACATGTAGCATGCATCCATCACACAAACTACCAATTTAAACACGTTACTACGCAATTACTTTTCATTGCCATACCGCGTATGGTCTTTCACCACAATAATGATGCCACGGGTCTCACTTACCCAATGGTCTTACACTAAATAATAACGATGCCATGGATCTCACTACCCGATGGTCTTACACCAAATAAATACGATGCCATGGGTCTCACTACCCAATGGTCTTACACCAAATAAATATCACACACATTAGCATACATTCAACATTCATCGTTTATTTATCACACCTCTTTCTTTGCATCATCAATGACATATTAAACTCATAAACAAACTTCAAAATTTTAATTTCTATTATCCAATAATTCAAAGATTCATGCAAAACTTATATTCTATCATATTCACATCTCAACAAGCAAATACACATTTTAAATCACATTGTCAAGCAAGGTCTCCAACCTATAGCTTCATACTAACATACTTCCATATTTAACGGGTTTAACTTGAGCTATTATAATATGCGATGATAATAATGCTGCAGTCATTATTATGATTACATATTATAATACGCCTCAAGTGAAATTCGCTTAATACTTTCATATATCACTAGAAACCAAACTATACACATAAGGCCAAGTCACGTCTATGGTTTAAGTCTAGGTATCGATGTAATCATAAAATACCTAAATCCATTAAACCACGACACTGATACCACTTGAAACGACTCAACCCAATTAGACTTTAAATATTGAAACACAAAAAATAAATAAATTATGTCTTATACTTAGAAAAATACGACCATTTTTTTGCGAAAAATCAAAATATTTCAAATCAAGAAAAGACACTTGAAATGTTCTTAAAATGATGTGAATAAACTACCATGCAAGTTTCAGGACCCAAAAAGGTCAAACGAGTGCTCGGTAAAAAGTAAGCGACGAAGTCAGTGGAGCGCGTTCGATGCTGATTTGCATCGACCGCGCTTTGGGTCACAGCGAACGCGCTTTGGGTCTCAGCGAACGCGCTTTCTGCTGTACACCAAAATCAACATTTTTGACGTTTTGAAGCATTTAGACTCAAATCCAACTTTCCATTATCAATCACTGATACAAGTAAAACATAAACACCTTGCTAAACATTTCAAAAGCTTTTCAATGTTCAAGAGTAAGTTTTACAACAAAACGGGTCATTTACCCTTTTTGCCAAACAACCAAAGTTACCCAAATTATGATAAGTTACAAAAGACCATGCTTCCAAACCAAAATATGCAGATTTTTACATAACCAAACTTTACCAAAACAATCAAATGTACCATGAGCCAATAGTTCAAAGGGGGCTACTACGGGTCCCAGTCACAAAAGCATTTTTACTGTAAAAGCTAACATTCCAAATTCCAATTCAACTTTAATCTTCAAGGCATTTAATCTTGTTCCACTTCCGAGACAACCTATAAAAAGGGTAAACAACTAAAAAGTAAGCAAAGCTTAGTGAATAATCTTGCATACGTTTATACACACGAAGGAGGGCAACGCACAAAGGACTATCACATGTAGCCTATGGCACCGTCGTACCATATCTACATGCTCACCTTTGTACTTTAACGCATTACATGGATCCATATAAGCAAATGATTACAATCTCAATAAACAATATCAATGCTCCACATGAGCTATATCTCAAATGTCCCACATGGACTATGGCCACTACTTAGGCCCGTAATCAAAGACGGCCCCTACTTAGGCTCAACGCCAAATCAATTACCACACACGGAATCCACCATCATATGGTAATTGACCCAAGGCATATATATAAGTATGCAAGAAAACTCACCTCCTTCGCGAACACAAATCAATAATCAACTAAACCGCAAGTACACAATATGTATGCTTCAACCTAACAATGATTCACAAATACATCGAATAGCATCAATCACATACAAGGTCACTTAGCCACAATCATTAGCATTTTAACACCCAACCCATCTTTTACAATATCATATTAATCTTGGGTTGGTTCACAAAACATAAATCTCTTATATCTTTATCATAAGGCCAAATTCACTTTCATAACAAAATCATCATTTTCATATTCGACTAGGCTGACTTCAAACAAGCATAACTCAAGTTCTACTCACTCTTTTTACTTGATTCCAGTGGCCAAATTTAGAGGACACATATAACTACATTTTATCTTTAGTGACCAACATGTGAATTGTCCTTCAAAGGTGACTTCTGACCATTTTAAAACCCAACACTGTTGCTGTTGACATTAACAAAACAGCTTTGACTTTACTGACTTCAAATGACCATAACTTGAGTTCTACACCATATTTTGACCTCATTCCAGTGGCCACTTCAATCTAACACATATAGCTACATTTTATCTTCAGTGACTAACACATGATTTGACCCGTATAAGTTTGTTACACTCGTTTTAAAAACTGACACAGAATCGTTTTTTGCTGAAAATTCAGAATGACCATACTGACTTCAAAAATTCATAACTAGAGTTCTACTCCACCTTTTTATCCCATTCCAGTGGCCACTTAAAGCTTACACAATAACCTACATTTCCTTTTTAGTGATCAACAAGTGAAAATTTTGATACAGCAGTGTTTTACACGTTGCAAGATGAGAGGCATAATCTGTCCAAAATTATGTCCCACTAACACTCATCAAAATCATAAAAATTAAAAATGAGAAATTACAAACAATCTTACTTGGTCCTAATTTAGCCAACAAACATAGGGTTTCAAAGCAAAAATACTCATTTACCCAAAACCCTCAATTTGAACCTCTCAAGAACCCTAATTCTAAAAAAAAAAATCAAAACTAGGTTAAAGGAAATTATTACCTTGAGAATCTAAGAATTGGAATTTAGGATGAAAATCACAAATTTCCTTCTTCTCCTTTCTTGAATGTTTCGACCCACACACACACCCACACTCACAATCTCTCCCAAAATTAGATGTTTAACCCTTGAATGTTATTATTATTATGATTTGGGAGATTTTCTTTGATTAAATTAAGGATGAAATTGCTTGAATGAAGGTTTAAGAGTAAAGAAGATTAGGAAAAAGGAAGATGGAGACATGAGTCATATTATGTGTTTGTCTGGCTTCACTCCATGATGCCACACATCAATTGAGAAACAAGTGGGTAAAATACCCGCTCTCCACTAAAGTTCCAACTAATTTAATCCCGTATCTAAAAATAAAATACTAGGAAACTATTTTAATGTCGAAACTATAATAAAGGTAAATTTTCATTGGTCTTAAAATTTTAGGATGTTACAATAATAGACCATGTTATCCGTTAATTTTGGACCACGGGTGCAAATAATTCTTGATTAGGGACCTCATTGCTCGTGAACTTGAAAAGAGACCTCCAATGCAAAAATGAACAAACCACATGGACAAATCTTTCATTTAACTCTATAGGTAGAAAAAAAGGGATAGTCCCATATACCATCTTGGTGCCCAGAGCGCACACCGCATAGAACTCATGCCCGGTGAAGGACAAGATATATTTTCTCCACTTGCCTTTAGCAACCAGTGACCTTGCAGTGTTTCATCTTGTGGGGCCATGTTGTTACATGATGGCGGTACCCGTTGATCTATGATCAATTGGTAACTCTATAGGTAGTACGTTTATCATGTATTGACTTTCTGACCTTATATGATGAATTTACCCGTTAGGGAAACTGGAAAATTTAAAAAGACTTATGGTTCCATTTTCAGCTTCTGGTTATGCCGCTGTGTTGCTAGCTACATCGAACACTTGAATTTTTATTTCCAATCTTGAAGTTGGACTTTGTATGCTTACGGAATCGTGTTTCAGTTTATGTGATTTTGTGTCATTTCGATATTCTGGGGTTGCTCAAATAAACCGCTGGACCAATACAAAAGAGGTCAACCATGTAGGCAATCTGTATATTGTGGTTCAGTATTCGTTTTATATTCAAAGTAACTAGTTTTCAGCCTGTCCGATGGACGGGTAGTTTTAAAATAGTTTATAAGTTTCATCTCAAAATGATTTAAAAGAAAGTATAGCGTACCATATGTAAAAAGTGTGTTTTGAAAGATGTTAGTAAGAGAAGTTAACGTTTTAAGTGACATATATCCCCACTTTGTAAAGGTATAAATAGAACTCATTTATCACCAAAAGTTTTAAAACTCAAAGAAGAGCATGTCATACATTATTAGTATATTGATAAATATACCAAAAGACCAAAACCATTACAATGTTTGATCGCGACAAAAACCATAGTATCATCATCTAATCACTTTTGCATATTTTTAGAACATGAGATATGTATAATAGATATAAAAGACGAATGTAGCGAAAACAAAAGAGCTAAAACAAATACAATGTAATTATGTTGGGCATAGATATACAACATAAGTATTAGATAATGCATATACGTCAATAGATATGACCAACTTTAAAAATCACCCATTTTGGACTTTAAATTCCATGGTCTTTGGACGATTAATTTAAGAGGATTTGCAGCAACCACTATCTAACATCTTCAAGTAATTTTTCAAGCTCTCTATGACCAAGTGATACTCCATTAGTATTATTATTATTAGACTTCACAGAAAAGTAGTACAAAAGCCATGCCACCATAAAGGATGCCTACATAAAGGATACCTACATAAAGGACTGAGAAGTCAAAACAAACACTTTCAAAACAGCCCTGCAAGTACCCATCTTGCAACATCAGTGACAACAAACGACACCCTTTTTTCGCAACAAATGGAACCCTTTTTTCGAAGGTGAAACTTGTGCATTTGGCTGAAACACAAGCAAACAATAAATCAAAAAAGTTGGTATAACTTTGTACACATTAAAATTCCCACTGTTCTTGCGGGTTTCAAACTGCAGTCCAAAGTTCGAGTTCTCAAACACCAGGTACTTACCTCAGCAGGAGAAATGTTGTTGCCACCATATGTGCGGAAAGCAACAAAAAAAAACACAAAAATTAGTTAGTGACATATGTGTCGGATAATTAAAAGGAAAGACAGCATCACGGCCACCAGATTCACTAATTAAAGTTTAAAACTTTACGCATAAAATCAACATATAGAAACCGAAATAAGGGATCTTTCTCTCTGATGAATATAAATAACAAAGCTTTACACATATATAGTTTAATTATAAAATGTACTAAATGACAAAATAAAAATCCAATTCCAAAATACCCATATCAAGAAACACTTTATAACAGAGTATAATTGGCAACAAAACTAAAAAATAATAAAACTGCACCAAATCAAAAGGTTGATTAAAAGAAATAAATTTTAATGAGCCGTAAGCACAAATAATTGATATGTAAAACCAAAAATTAGAATTCAAACGAACTTCAGAACATTTCTTAATGGTTCATATCAGCACATCAATGGCTGGAGTACATATTCTACATATATATAAATAATAAAACCAAATTATAATCAAACACAATTTAGAATAATTTTAATGTTTTCAATTTGCAGGAATAAAAAATAAAGAAAGAAGCTTGAAATTGCTATAATAAAAAAAATACATGTAAGGCTGGAATAGTCAAGAAATATATAATTCGCACATACTCCTTGATTTCAAACGAGGGGATTTCCTGAAACAACCATGAAGAGATCAAAATCTATAGATAAAATCCCTAATCAGCTAAAACAAAAGATGATTTAATATTTTTCCATTGTTGTTGGCCTGAAGATAGAAACAAATTATATATCTTGAAGTGATTTAATGAAAAGATAGAACTATAGATCGAAAAGAGAGTGATAGATCTATTAACAAAGCCTCCATGATTAATTATTGTTAACAATATTCTTTGAGAAGATTTCCAGGGAAGAGAACAAAAGAATAGGGAAAATAATTAAATTTAGTTTTTTAATAATAATAATAATACCAATAAAAAGAATTAAGGAAAACGCGTAAAGAGAGGAGTGGGTGGGAATTTGGTCCCAAGAAGGGCTCTTGTGGGGCCATGTTGTTACATGATGGCGGTACCCGTTGATCTCTGATCAATTGGTAACTCTATAGGTAGTACGTTTATCATGTATTGACTTTCTGACCTTATATGATGAATTTACCCGTTAGGGAAACTGGAAAATTTAAAAAGACTTATGGTTCCATTTTCAGCTTCTGGTTATGCCGCTGTGTTGCTAGCTACATCGAACACTTGAATTTTTATTTCCAATCTTGAAGTTGGACTTTGTATGCTTACGGAATCGTGTTTCAGTTTATGTGATTTTGTGTCATTTCGATATTCTGGGGTTGCTCAAATAAACCGCTGGATCAATACAAAAGAGGTCAACCATGTAGGCAATCTGTATATTGTGGTTCAGTATTCGTTTTATATTCAAAGTAATAACATTAATGCTTGATTAATTGCAATTCGGGTCAAGATCGAGTTGGCCATTGTCACTTCTTGTCAAACCATTTGTCAACTTATTTTTGTGGTACGGTCCTACGGAGCGAATCCACCATGAAGAAGTGAAGACATGGAAAGGAATGAGATTGACTGCAAGTTTCTTAAGGTCCAAATTGCGTTGACCAAAGAATCGCAGGCAACATGTCACCCGGTCATAGTTACGGAGATCAAGTGGTTCAAATCGCCAACTGTTGTTTACAATCACGAGTCAAACAATAGTTTGTGTGAAAATCATATGAATTATATAAAGAGGTGCCAAAATAGGTGGGTCATGTGGGTTGGATGTTGACAGGAAAGAATTTTCTAACATATTTTTTTTTGTACAAATACATAGTCCCATATGAATATAAAAACATCAATTGAATAAATGTAACTTTTGTTTAAGGCCGAAAAAGAAGCAACACTATGGATACCATGACTGATTACCATGGATAAAGAAGAATCTTATAACTCATGCTAGTTTGACTTAGGAAGTATGCATTGGAGCATTAGTTTATCCAAAGTTCCTTACCCTTATGCACGAATTATTATTAAATAAACCGAAATGGAAGGTTTGATGCACTCGGTCCCAGTGGCGGAGTCAGGATTTTGAGTCTGGGGTTGCCAAACTATTTTCATAATACTAACAAGCTTATTTAAAGGCATGAGATTTTAAGTGAATATTTTGTGGGGTTGCCAATTACCTTAAAACTCAACAAATACATAGAATTAGTACTAGAAATCTCGAGTTTTATAGATATTGTGGGGTTGCCATGGCCACCCTTGGCCACCACATAGCTCCGCCACTGCTCGGTCCAGTTGACCCATCTTCTTTTTAGTTGATCGTTTGATTTAGCTCGCTTGACCCGCTAAGGTAAATTTTGAATGTCCGAAAAGGTTTTCTGAGAACATATATGATAAAAGTCAAATTTAACCAGCGTTAAGATGCCACAGATAACAAAATTTGAAAATAAAAATAGTACAAATTGTTGAGAAGTAAAACCATTATCATATTTCATTAAGTGGTAAAAATATAAAATCCTATTTGATAAATTTCTATTTCTATGATAAATAAATATGGCCGCTTTATACCAAGCCAAACAATTCAGATGTCCAGTGATTCATAAGTAAAAGCTTCCAAGATGAAGAGATGAATCCATTATTCTCTTGATCACGTTTAAAGTTTTCATAACAGCATTATTATAGCCCTTTACACTGACTATCAATTTGGATAGGTAAATTAATTTAATGAATCATCTATAATCCTTAACGGTGGTAAAAACAATATAGTAAACTTCCAGTGATCAATTTTTCATCGAATGAGGTCCTTTTCCCTAATAAAGATCCCATGTAAACCATAAGGCACTCGTTGCGGCAGCTTTACTGCT
>CM067167.1:1144086-1209086 GCA_034093135.1 Erigeron breviscapus
CTCCATAAACAAGTTATTTCCATCAATATCATAATTTTTGTCATGTATTAAAGCAAATTCAAGATTCAGACAACTTTTTTTTAGAGGTCACCATTTAATAATAATAATATATTTTTAATGCATCAAACATGAGACCAAAAATAGATCCAAGATATTTGTTCTACAATTTCCAAATAGGTAGGCTCTTTGATCAATTATGTTGATCAGTATATGACAATCGACATAATTGTACTTGATTATATCTACATGGTTTTTTTCAGTCGTATTCAGTTATTCATGGAACGCAAATGGCATGTGCTTATAATTTAGATTTAAAGATTTTAATCAAATCCGTAAATTGTGTGGTGGGAGTCTCTTAACTTTTTGATTATAAATCATCGGGTATTAATGGGTTATTAGCCAAAATGATGTTTATGGAAAATATAATTATCAAAATGATGTTTTTTAAAAAATATATGGAAAATATAATATTTTCAAAAATATTTGTTAAAATGCTGTTTTTGATAAAGTTTTGTATTACTTTGGCTAAAAACTCAATTTCTCCACAACCTTTCTTTTTTTCTTATTCATTATCTCTCTCACACACACAACCTCTCTATTTCATTTCTTGCATCTACGTTATAATCATAAATATAATAGAATCCATTATTGGTCAAAATGTAAGAAGCATAAGAAATCAAGATTGTTAGTTAAATGAGGGTGCTCTAAACAAAACAATAAATTCTCATTTCAAGAGATAAAGCAATAAATGACACGCTTTTGTTCACACGTGGTCTCCCAATCTTTTTACAAAAAAGAAAGTGAATGTAATATGGTGTACATCTCTTTAATGTCTAGCTACTAGATATAACCTAAAGGCACGGGCTTTATGGTTCACTCTTTTCGTAGGATGGACTGAAGAGATGGTAGCTAGACAATTGTGTAGTGTTAGAATAGGAGTAAGATAATTTTTCGTTTTTTGAAAGAAAAAAAAATATAAGAAAGTGTATAACGTTTGATTATTACATATACGATATACTAGTTGAAATTAGTCCCAACTACGGAAACTAGCTAAAGTTAGAGGGACTAAATAGGTAATACCCTATATTATTTTAATTGTAGTCCAAAGTTGACTATGTGAAGTCCTAGTCAATAGTTGACTATGTAAATTTTAACCACAATTGCAAAAAGAATCAAGAGGAAGGAATTACTTGGTTCAGAATTTTATTTACTGATCATCAATGAATGCATTAGTGTATGAGGAGACTTTATATTGAGATTTTAAGTTTCAAATTTTAGTGTAACATTGAACCCGTCAAATACAAAAATAGAAATAGATAAAGTTTTATAGCCCGGAGAATGGAGTCACGGTTTTCTCAAAGTATGTTTCCACTAAGCCCAAATTTACGAAAACTTTTTTTTTTCCAGAAATTGATATGATCCATAGCAAAAAGGGTATAACTTATTCTTTTATGATTTTGAGTTTACTACTCATGAACACTTATGTTTTAATTAGAAATGGATTTTTTGTTATTAGTAAGCGACACACTTATTCAAATTCTGGTAATTTTTATATACAAATGAAGTATTTTTTAGTATTATCAAGTTTTTATGTGTACTTCGCATTATAGCTCAGTGGTTGAGCACCAGCTTTACATTCTAGAGGCCTCGAGTTCGAGACATGAGAAGGACATTTCAAAGAATTTCACAATAAAGTACTCCAGTGAAGCAGGTTTGAGTCCTGCAGAGGGGGCAGGTTTTATCCCAATTAAATGTCGTGCCTTCGGCGGTTTAGTTGGGAGTTTCTCCTCCTACTAGGTATTGAGGGTGAGGGGGCTCTCTAGCGCGGACCCGGTTAAGACAACGTAAGCTAGATCCTCTGTTGCGAGCAAATGATCCACACCTTTCAAAAAAATTATCAAGTTTTATGTAGGCAAGGTGTTTGAATAATTGCCTATGTGAAAGTTATAGTTCATAGGTAAAGAATTAGATGTAACCATATTATGTCTGTCAGGATTTCTAGTAGTATGTTCGTATATTGACATGAACATATATCATGTGAATATATTATGTGAACAGGTTTTCGAGAACTGCAAGTGTTGGTGTTACCCACCCAGCCTCACTACGGAGCCTACGCGCAGACTACCTTGGAGCCGATAATTATGGAAAGGATATACATTCTATCAATAACAAGATTTATGCTTATCTCTAGAGAATTGGTTACGCAAGAGATAGCTACGAATCCCCTAAAAGCGGCAACAAATCTATTCCAATAGGGAGAAACTCTACTTGGAGGACACGATACATCTACCCTATAAAAGGGGACACAATACACATAACTCAGATCATCTTCTACACTCACAATACACATACAACACACATATACTTGGCGTACAGAAGGCCCTGCCTTACTAATAAGGGAATCGCCAATATACAACCATAAACCCCTCATCCTCTCCGTTTTTTGAAAAAAAAATATAAGAAAGTGTATAACGTTTGATTATTACATATACGATATACTAGTTGAAATTAGTCCCAACTACGGAAACTAGCTAAAGTTAGAGGGACTAAATAGGTAATACCCTATATTATTTTAATTGTAGTCCAAAGTTGACTATGTGAAGTCCTAGTCAATAGTTGACTATGTAAATTTTAACCACAATTGCAAAAAGAATCAAGAGGAAGGAATTACTTGGTTCCGAATTTGGGAGATTATCATATGTCCCCTTCTTAACTTCCAAAATAACATATTTATCCATCTAAACAACATAATATCATATTTCCCCAAACTAAAAACTAAATCTCTCATATTTACCCATTTTCATTAAAAATATCATAAAACCCAATTTTACACGACTAATTTTTTTTTTTTTTTTTTTTTTTTTTTTTTTTTTTTTTTTTTTTTTTTTTTTTTTTTTTTTTTTTTTTTTTTTTTTTTTTTTTTTTTTTTTTTTTTTTTTTTTTTTTTTTTTTTTTTTTTTTTTTTTTTTTTTTTTTTTTTTTTTTTTTTTTTTTTTTTTTTTTTTTTTTTTTTTTTTTTTTTTTTTTTTTTTTTTTTTTTTTTTTTTTTTTTTTTTTTTTTTTTTTTTTTTTTTTTTTTTTTTTTTTTTTTTTTTTTTTTTTTTTTTTTTTTTTTTTTTTTTTTTTTTTTTTTTTTTTTTTTTTTTTTTTTTTTTTTTTTTTTTTTTTTTTTTTTTTTTTTTTTTTTTTTTTTTTTTTTTTTTTTTTTTTTTTTTTTTTTTTTTTTTTTTTTTTTTTTTTTTTTTTTTTTTTTTTTTTTTTTTTTTTTTTTTTTTTTTTTTTTTTTTTTTTTTTTTTTTTTTTTTTTTTTTTTTTTTTTTTTTTTTTTTTTTTTTTTTTTTTTTTTTTTTTTTTTTTTTTTTTTTTTTTTTTTTTTTTTTTTTTTTTTTTTTTTTTTTTTTTTTTTTTTTTTTTTTTTTTTTTTTTTTTTTTTTTTTTTTTTTTTTTTTTTTTTTTTTTTTTTTTTTTTTTTTTTTTTTTTTTTTTTTTTTTTTTTTTTTTTTTTTTTTTTTTTTTTTTTTTTTTTTTTTTTTTTTTTTTTTTTTTTTTTTTTTTTTTTTTTTTTTTTTTTTTTTTTTTTTTTTTTTTTTTTTTTTTTTTTTTTTTTTTTTTTTTTTTTTTTTTTTTTTTTTTTTTTTTTTTTTTTTTTTTTTTTTTTTTTTTTTTTTTTTTTTTTTTTTTTTTTTTTTTTTTTTTTTTTTTTTTTTTTTTTTTTTTTTTTTTTTTTTTTTTTTTTTTTTTTTTTTTTTTTTTTTTTTTTTTTTTTTTTTTTTTTTTTTTTTTTTTTTTTTTTTTTTTTTTTTTTTTTTTTTTTTTTTTTTTTTTTTTTTTTTTTTTTTTTTTTTTTTTTTTTTTTTTTTTTTTTTTTTTTTTTTTTTTTTTTTTTTTTTTTTTTTTTTTTTTTTTTTTTTTTTTTTTTTTTTTTTTTTTTTTTTTTTTTTTTTTTTTTTTTTTTTTTTTTTTTTTTTTTTTTTTTTTTTTTTTTTTTTTTTTTTTTTTTTTTTTTTTTTTTTTTTTTTTTTTTTTTTTTTTTTTTTTTTTTTTTTTTTTTTTTTTTTTTTTTTTTTTTTTTTTTTTTTTTTTTTTTTTTTTTTTTTTTTTTTTTTTTTTTTTTTTTTTTTTTTTTTTTTTTTTTTTTTTTTTTTTTTTTTTTTTTTTTTTTTTTTTTTTTTTTTTTTTTTTTTTTTTTTTTTTTTTTTTTTTTTTTTTTTTTTTTTTTTTTTTTTTTTTTTTTTTTTTTTTTTTTTTTTTTTTTTTTTTTTTTTTTTTTTTTTTTTTTTTTTTTTTTTTGAGAATTTTTTATTTAATTAATCTAGTATGTGTGGTAAATGACAAATTAATTGTGTGGAATTGGATTTTATGATTTTTTTTAAAGAAATGGGTAAATATGAGAGATTTAATGTTTAATTTGGGGATATATGATATTATGTTACTTAGATGGATAAATATGTTATTTTGAAGGTTAGGAGGGGGAAATATGATAATCTCCCTCAGAATTTTATTTACTGATCATCAATGAATGCATTGGTGTATGAGGAGACTTTATATTGAGATTTTAAGTTCAAATTTTAGTGTAACATTGAACCCGTCAAATACAAAAATAGAAATAGATAAAGTTTTATAGCCCGGAGAATGGAGTCACGGTTTTCTCAAAGTATGTTTCCACTAAGCCCAAATTTGCGGAATTTTGTTTTTTCTTTCATATTGATATGATCCATAGCAAAAAGGGTATAACTGATTCTTTTATGATTTTGAGTTTACTACTCATGAACACTTATGTTTTAATTAGAAATGGATTTTTGTAATTAGTAAGCGACACACATATTCAAATTATGGTAATTTTTATATACAAATGAAGTATTTTTAGTATTATCAAGTTTTATGTAGGCAAGGTGTTTGAATAATTGCCTATGTGAAAGTTATAGCTCAAAGTTAAAGAATTATCTAGATGTAAACATATTATGTCTGTCAGGATTTCTAGTAGTATGTTCGTATATTGACATGAACATATATCATGTGAATATATTATGTGAACAGGTTTTCGAGAACTGCAAGTGTTGGTGTTACCCACCCAGCCTCACTACGGAGCCTACGCGCAGACTACCTTGGAGCCGATAATTATGGAAAGGATATACATTCTATCAATAACAAGATTTATGCTTATCTCTAGAGAATTGGTTACGCAAGAGATAGCTACGAATCCCCTAAAAGCGGCAACAAATCTATTCCAATAGGGAGAAACTCTACTTGGAGGACACGATACATCTACCCTATAAAAGGGGACACAATACACATAACTCAGATCATCTTCTACACTCACAATACACATACAACACACATATACTTGGCGTACAGAAGGCCCTGCCTTACTAATAAGGGAATCGCCAATATACAACCATAAACCCCTCATCCTCTCCGTTTTTTGAAAAACAAATATAAGAAAGTGTATAGCGTTTGATTATTACATATACGATATACTAGTTGAAATTAGTCCCAACTACGGAAACTAGCTAAAGTTAGAGGGACTAAATAGGTAATACCCTATATTATTTTAATTGTAGTCCAAAGTTGACTATGTGAAGTTCTAGTCAATAGTTGACTATGTGAATTTTAACCACAATTGCAAAAAGAATCAAGAGGAAGGAATTACTTGGTTCCGAATTTGGGAGATTATCATATGTCCCCTTCTTAACTTCCAAAATAACATATTTATCCATCTAAACAACATAATATCATATTTCCCCAAACTAAAAACTAAATCTCTCATATTTACCCATTTTCATTAAAAATATCATAAAACCCAATTTTACACGACTAATTTCCCATTTTATCACATATACAGATATATTACATAAATGAAATAGATAAATTCTTATTCTTACAATAACGATACGAGGTTTTAATATAGTACTATGAAATTCAATTAATGACAATTTTCATACGAGGCTAGCTTTGAAGTCAAGAATATGTATATTCTGTGCAAATATACGTGAAATGAGCACATTTGTTTTATCCTATATTTGTACAAACTAGAAGAACAAAATTGATTCATTTGACTTCAAACATAAATCTATGAATTCATTTGACTTTACATATAAACGTATGAACATCACGTTGGCTAACTTTATCAAAAGTAAGTTGTATATTTCTTTCATCTTACCTCCATTAATAGTTTTAAATTAAATAAAGAAAATGCATTTGAATCTCCATTTTCTTCTTCCCTATTTAATTAATCTAGTATGTGTGGTAAATGACAAATTAATTGTGTGGAATTGGATTTTATGATTTTTTTTAAAGAAATGGGTAAATATGAGAGATTTAATGTTTAATTTGGGGATATATGATATTATGTTACTTAGATGGATAAATATGTTATTTTGAAGGTTAGGAGGGGGAAATATGATAATCTCCCTCAGAATTTTATTTACTGATCATCAATGAATGCATTGGTGTATGAGGAGACTTTACATTAGTTCAAATTTTGGTGTAAGCATTGAACCCGTCAAAATACAAAAATAGAAATAGATAAAGTTTTATAGCCCGGAGAATGGAGTCACGGTTTTCTCAAAGTATGTTTCCACTAAGCCCAAATTTGCGGAATTTTGTTTTTTCTTTCATATTGATATGATCCATAGCAAAAAGGGTATAACTGATTCTTTTATGATTTTGAGTTTACTACTCATGAACACTTATGTTTTAATTAGAAATGGATTTTTGTAATTAGTAAGCGACACACATATTCAAATTATGGTAATTTTTATATACAAATGAAGTATTTTTAGTATTATCAAGTTTTATGTAGGCAAGGTGTTTGAATAATTGCCTATGTGAAAGTTATAGCTCAAAGTTAAAGAATTATCTAGATGTAAACATATTATGTCTGTCAGGATTTCTAGTAGTATGTTCGTATATTGACATGAACATATATCATGTGATTATGTGAATATATTATGTGAATAGGTTTTCGAGAACCGCAAGTATTTAAGTTTACTTATAAATACAACACATGTGCATGGTTGTAAATCTCGGTTATCTCGGCCGATATATCCCCAATATATTGCTTATCGGTGGTCGACCGAGACGATACCGAAAAACTATATTTACAACCTTGCACATGTGCAATTACATTCATTGATTAGTTTTTATTCGTTATACTAATAGTTATTTTTATATGATATTATGTTAAGTTGTTCCAGTTCTAAACATGTATTATGTGGACAATGTTTCAATGGCAGAGTAATACAAGTTACAATGACCGTGACTGTACCCGAACACCTATAGTATAGGTACATGTATGGTACAGGTTGATATCATTTTATTCGATGCAAATATCTGTGGTTACAAGTGACACATTTTTTTTAGAACGACATTTTAATCTACTCCTACTCCTAAGTTACACGCATGCCTGGGATGAAACCCATGACTCTCGAAAAATCCCTATTAATCCACCCCCACAAATGTGGGAAGTGAGACTCGAACCCAGGTGGATCCCCAAGGTCAAAGACCTTACCAATGAGCCACCAACCCCATTGGCTACAAGTGCTACATTAGTGTTAGAATAGAGATAGATCCTCTAAAGTTGATCCAACTTTATAGGTAAAGTTGGATCAACTTTACCCATTGGATTAATCCATTAATTAACTACATTTAGAACAGAGTAAAGTTACTTAGTTGTAGAGTTTAAAACATTTCCAAGACAATGGTGTACGTATAGATGGTATATTACTCTTTACGGGTATTATAACGCAAGGTTTATTGTGACGATTAAGGGCGCATTAGTGCATATGAGGATGCTTTGTATGTCCTTATCGTCATGGATCTATCCAGCAGAAGATAACTGTAGAAGGGATATTGTAACAAAAGGAATTTGAAACCCAAGAATTTCTTGCTGGTTAATAGAGACGATGATTTCTCCCTCAAGGCAATTATTTTTGGACAAGCTGCTTTCTCTAATCCATATAGATTTGTCATATTATAGCTGGCCACTATTCAAGATTTTAAGATACAGAGATATACGAACAAACAAATAATTTTGTATAGCAACATTGCGTCTATAGGCATACTCTCACTTCGTTTAATGATTGCTCTTGGGTCATACTTAAAGAAGAGAACATTTGATTAACAAGAATTTGATTCTATTACAAACAAACAATACTAATATTTACTATGTAACTGAGACATCCGTACAAACTGAATACAAATTACCTATAACTGTAAAACTTACGTTTCTATCTAAAAGACACAGGGCTCTTATTCTATATAGAAGTGTTTGTTGGCCTACGGCCCAAACACGAGTAGCCCATTTTCTAATTGACCAAAAAAAAAAAAAAAAAAAAAAAAAAAAAAAAAAAAAAAAAAAAAAAAAAAAAAAAAAAAAAAAAAAAAAAAAAAAAAAAAAAAAAAAAAAAAAAAAAAAAAAAAAAAAAAAAAAAAAAAAAAAAAAAAAAAAAAAAAAAAAAAAAAAAAAAAAAAAAAAAAAAAAAAAAAAAAAAAAAAAAAAAAAAAAAAAAAAAAAAAAAAAAAAAAAAAAAAAAAAAAAAAAAAAAAAAAAAAAAAAAAAAAAAAAAAAAAAAAAAAAAAAAAAAAAAAAAAAAAAAAAAAAAAAAAAAAAAAAAAAAAAAAAAAAAAAAAAAAAAAAAAAAAAAAAAAAAAAAAAAAAAAAAAAAAAAAAAAAAAAAAAAAAAAAAAAAAAAAAAAAAAAAAAAAAAAAAAAAAAAAAAAAAAAAAAAAAAAAAAAAAAAAAAAAAAAAAAAAAAAAAAAAAAAAAAAAAAAAAAAAAAAAAAAAAAAAAAAAAAAAAAAAAAAAAAAAAAAAAAAAAAAAAAAAAAAAAAAAAAAAAAAAAAAAAAAAAAAAAAAAAAAAAAAAAAAAAAAAAAAAAAAAAAAAAAAAAAAAAAAAAAAAAAAAAAAAAAAAAAAAAAAAAAAAAAAAAAAAAAAAAAAAAAAAAAAAAAAAAAAAAAAAAAAAAAAAAAAAAAAAAAAAAAAAAAAAAAAAAAAAAAAAAAAAAAAAAAAAAAAAAAAAAAAAAAAAAAAAAAAAAAAAAAAAAAAAAAAAAAAAAAAAAAAAAAAAAAAAAAAAAAAAAAAAAAAAAAAAAAAAAAAAAAAAAAAAAAAAAAAAAAAAAAAAAAAAAAAAAAAAAAAAAAAAAAAAAAAAAAAAAAAAAAAAAAAAAAAAAAAAAAAAAAAAAAAAAAAAAAAAAAAAAAAAAAAAAAAAAAAAAAAAAAAAAAAAAAAAAAAAAAAAAAAAAAAAAAAAAAAAAAAAAAAAAAAAAAAAAAAAAAAAAAAAAAAAAAAAAAAAAAAAAAAAAAAAAAAAAAAAAAAAAAAAAAAAAAAAAAAAAAAAAAAAAAAAAAAAAAAAAAAAAAAAAAAAAAAAAAAAAAAAAAAAAAAAAAAAAAAAAAAAAAAAAAAAAAAAAAAAAAAAAAAAAAAAAAAAAAAAAAAAAAAAAAAAAAAAAAAAAAAAAAAAAAAAAAAAAAAAAAAAAAAAAAAAAAAAAAAAAAAAAAAAAAAAAAAAAAAAAAAAAAAAAAAAAAAAAAAAAAAAAAAAAAAAAAAAAAAAAAAAAAAAAAAAAAAAAAAAAAAAAAAAAAAAAAAAAAAAAAAAAAAAAAAAAAAAAAAAAAAAAAAAAAAAAAAAAAAAAAAAAAAAAAAAAAAAAAAAAAAAAAAAAAAAAAAAAAAAAAAAAAAAAAAAAAAAAAAAAAAAAAAAAAAAAAAAAAAAAAAAAAAAAAAAAAAAAAAAAAAAAAAAAAAAAAAAAAAAAAAAAAAAAAAAAAAAAAAAAAAAAAAAAAAAAAAAAAAAAAAAAAAAAAAAAAAAAAAAAAAAAAAAAAAAAAAAAAAAAAAAAAAAAAAAAAAAAAAAAAAAAAAAAAAAAAAAAAAAAAAAAAAAAAAAAAAAAAAAAAAAAAAAAAAAAAAAAAAAAAAAAAAAAAAAAAAAAAAAAAAAAAAAAAAAAAAAAAAAAAAAAAAAAAAAAAAAAAAAAAAAAAAAAAAAAAAAAAAAAAAAAAAAAAAAAAAAAAAAAAAAAAAAAAAAAAAAAAAAAAAAAAAAAAAAAAAAAAAAAAAAAAAAAAAAAAGATATCATCAACACACACTGACCCAACTAAAGGAAAAAAAGAAGCAAAAACCGAACTACCCGGCTAGATCTCGGCGAAGAAACACCAACGTCGGCCCTTCCACACCACCACCACCCCGATTGGGTAACGGTCCACTCCACCACCCCGGCGTTGATGGCCTTCCACGCCGTTGACGCAGGCACCTATGAAGACACTAAGGTAAAGAAGAGCATGATCATCCTTATGTTGAGTCATAACTATTAACGAAATACCAATTTTTAATGTTAGTTCCCAATATTCATGTCTTCCTCTTTTTTTTTTTTTTTTTTTTTTTTTTTTTTTTTTTTTTTTTTTTTTTTTTTTTTTTTTTTTTTTTTTTTTTTTTTTTTTTTTTTTTTTTTTTTTTTTTTTTTTTTTTTTTTTTTTTTTTTTTTTTTTTTTTTTTTTTTTTTTTTTTTTTTTTTTTTTTTTTTTTTTTTTTTTTTTTTTTTTTTTTTTTTTTTTTTTTTTTTTTTTTTTTTTTTTTTTTTTTTTTTTTTTTTTTTTTTTTTTTTTTTTTTTTTTTTTTTTTTTTTTTTTTTTTTTTTTTTTTTTTTTTTTTTTTTTTTTTTTTTTTTTTTTTTTTTTTTTTTTTTTTTTTTTTTTTTTTTTTTTTTTTTTTTTTTTTTTTTTTTTTTTTTTTTTTTTTTTTTTTTTTTTTTTTTTTTTTTTTTTTTTTTTTTTTTTTTTTTTTTTTTTTTTTTTTTTTTTTTTTTTTTTTTTTTTTTTTTTTTTTTTTTTTTTTTTTTTTTTTTTTTTTTTTTTTTTTTTTTTTTTTTTTTTTTTTTTTTTTTTTTTTTTTTTTTTTTTTTTTTTTTTTTTTTTTTTTTTTTTTTTTTTTTTTTTTTTTTTTTTTTTTTTTTTTTTTTTTTTTTTTTTTTTTTTTTTTTTTTTTTTTTTTTTTTTTTTTTTTTTTTTTTTTTTTTTTTTTTTTTTTTTTTTTTTTTTTTTTTTTTTTTTTTTTTTTTTTTTTTTTTTTTTTTTTTTTTTTTTTTTTTTTTTTTTTTTTTTTTTTTTTTTTTTTTTTTTTTTTTTTTTTTTTTTTTTTTTTTTTTTTTTTTTTTTTTTTTTTTTTTTTTTTTTTTTTTTTTTTTTTTTTTTTTTTTTTTTTTTTTTTTTTTTTTTTTTTTTTTTTTTTTTTTTTTTTTTTTTTTTTTTTTTTTTTTTTTTTTTTTTTTTTTTTTTTTTTTTTTTTTTTTTTTTTTTTTTTTTTTTTTTTTTTTTTTTTTTTTTTTTTTTTTTTTTTTTTTTTTTTTTTTTTTTTTTTTTTTTTTTTTTTTTTTTTTTTTTTTTTTTTTTTTTTTTTTTTTTTTTTTTTTTTTTTTTTTTTTTTTTTTTTTTTTTTTTTTTTTTTTTTTTTTTTTTTTTTTTTTTTTTTTTTTTTTTTTTTTTTTTTTTTTTTTTTTTTTTTTTTTTTTTTTTTTTTTTTTTTTTTTTTTTTTTTTTTTTTTTTTTTTTTTTTTTTTTTTTTTTTTTTTTTTTTTTTTTTTTTTTTTTTTTTTTTTTTTTTTTTTTTTTTTTTTTTTTTTTTTTTTTTTTTTTTTTTTTTTTTTTTTTTTTTTTTTTTTTTTTTTTTTTTTAAAATTTTTTTTTTTTTTCTGTGATGAAGCGGGTGAAAAGATCCTTGTTTATGAGCATGCGCAGCATGGAAGCCTTGACAAACATCTAAGTGTGACTAAAACGGCTCATCCACTACAATGGGAACAAAGAGTCAGTATATGCCTTGACACGGCTCGTGGTTTAGATTATCTTCACAACCATATTGCACCTAATCATAGAGTGATCCACAGAGATATTAAGAGTGCAAATATTCTGATAGGTCATGACTGGAAAGCTATGATTGCTGATCTTGGACTTTCCAAAATTGGTCGTGCAAATGAACGTGACTCTTATCTAATTACTAATGCTTCCGGCACATATGGCTATTGTGATCCAGCTTATATGCATACCGGAATTCTGACCAAAGAATCTGATGTTTATTCATTTGGTGTTGTAATGTTTGAAGTCTTATGTGGGAGGTTGGGCTTCTTGAATGTAAACAACGAACATCGATTCCTTGCCCCATTGGCCCAACGCTACTACGAAAGTGGAAGGTTAAACGAGATTATCGATCCCTATTTGAAGATTGAAGTAGACTCTAATTCCTTGAAGAGGTTTTCAGAGATTGCATATCCATGTTTGCTTAATGAACGGGACCGACGACCCTCAATGGGTTTGGTTGTTCAAAAACTTGCGGAAATAATGGCAAGCTTAAAGGTGTTGCAAAGGAATCCCAAGGTACCTCATTTGAGCCACGACGGACCCTCAAATCAAGCTTATTATGTTCTTGGTCATAGGACTGCAAACATTCGTGATGTGTACACATTGGGTCAAAAGTTAGGCCAAGGTCAATTTGGTACTACTTATTTGTGCACCGAGATTGCATCAGGAATAAATTATGCGTGTAAATCAATCTCCAAAAGGAAGTTAATTTCCAAACAGGACGTGGAGGATGTTAGGAGGGAAATTCAGATAATGCATCATTTGGCTGGACACAAGAATATCGTGAAGATTAAGGGTTCATATGAGGATGCTTTGTATGTTCATATAGTCATGGAGCTATGCAATGGAGGAGAATTGTTTGACAGGATCATTCAGTGTGGACATTATAGCGAAAGGAAGGCTGCCGAGTTGACAAAGATCATTGTTGGTGTTGTGGAGGCATGCCACTCACTTGGGGTTATGCATAGGGATTTGAAACCTGAGAAGTTCTTGTTGGTCAATAAAGACGATGATTTCTCCCTTAAGGCAATTGATTTTGGACAATCTGTTTTCTTTAAACCAGGTAAATTAATCATATCATAGTCACTATTCAAGGTTATATTTAATTTAATGTGTTACTGAATTCAAAAGGTGGTTGTTGCCCAGGTCAAATTTTCAGGGATGTTGTGGGCACCCCATACTATGTTGCTCCTGAGGTGCTTTTGAAGCATTACGGTCCAGAAGCAAATGTATGGACTGCAGGGGTCATACTTTACATACTGCTCAGTGGTGTCCCCCCGTTTTGGGCTGGTACGTATTAAACATGCTTTGGTTTTTTGATTTGGATTTCGTCATCTGTAGGTATGCTGATGTAGACTATGAATGTAATGAACATAAATTGAACATGTTGATTCAGACGAATGCCTAGAACAATTCTTCTAATTATTTTTGATTCAAGGAATATCGATAATCAGGGTGATTCTCACACAAAAAATGTGCTTTGGGAGGAAAAAAAATGAAATTTTATATACGCAAAAACTGAATGTTCCAGCATGATAATTGTATATTAAAATAATCTTTGAATTTCGAATGGGCCAAAAAACAGATGGCCCGAAAACTAGCCCACAATCAAAATCCAAAAAACTGGAAAAAAGAAACATAAAAATGCAAATAACTCATATAATAAAGCGTTTTGGGTCTGAAAGATGACCAAGACCTTGGTAGGATGTTCTTCTTGTTTCAATGGTCGTCCCAAAACATAGTTCCGTAGCCTAAGTTACAATTATTTTTAGCGAAGCCCCCTTTATTCATGCGATCTTGGGCTTCCAGAAACAAAAGCCCTCATATGCTCACACTAACCTTGTATCTTAATATTTGTGTTGCAGAAACACAACAGGGAATATATGATGCAGTTTTGAAGGGATACATAGACTTCGAATCAGACCCGTGGCCCCGTATATCTGACAGTGCAAAGGATCTTATTAGGAAGATGTTATGCTTACGACCTTCAGACCGTTTAACCTCTCATGAAGTTCTATGTATGTAGTAATCATATCACCTATTTTTCATACAACTCTTTTTTTGTGAGATTTTTAGTTGCTTGTTTACGTTCTTCTATGGAGTGAACATTGTGTTTGGTCCCTTCATCATTATAAGCTGAGCGATAATTTATGCATTTTATCTGCACAAGTGCAGGTCATCCTTGGATTTGTGAAAATAGTGCTGTTCCCGATAGAGCACTGGATCCAGCAGTTCTTTCTCGTATGAAGCAGTTCTCTGCAATGAACAATTTGAAGAAAATGGCTTTGCGGGTATGTTCGTTTCCTTAAAAGACTAAAGTAGAAACATTTATTTGATTTCGTTGCATATAAAATTTGATATTTACAAAAGAAATGTGACAGATGATATCATTTTCTTGTTGTTTTAATCTAGGTTATAGCTGAAAGCCTGTTTGAAGACGAGATAGCTGGTTTGAGAGAAATTTTTAAATCAATAGATACCGATAACAGTGGTACAGTAACGTTTGATGAACTCAAAGCTGGTGTAAGGAAGTACGGTTCTACAATGGAAGATATAGAGATACTAGATCTTATGAATGCGGTTAGACTACTATTTCTTTGCCCATGAACATTATTGTTTGAATTTAGCTGATAATCTGGTGTGTGGGCTTTCAGGCTGATGTGGACAACAGTGGGACAATTGATTATGGGGAATTTTTAGCTGCAACGATTAATCTGAACAAACTGGAAAAAGAGGAGCACCTTGTAGCCGCATTCCAGTATTTTGACAAGAATGGAAGTGGTTATATAACGGTTGATGAGCTTCAGCAAGCTGGGGAAGAACATGGTATGGCTGATCTTCTTGTAGAAGATATCATCAGAGAAGTTGACCAAGATAACGTAAGTCTAATGTAGATTATATGTTGGATTATTTGAAAGGGAAACTTAGTGAATGATGAGTTTGTGATGTAATGCAGGATGGAAAGATTGGTTACGGGGAGTTTATGGTCATGATGAGGAAAGGAAATGCGTTGGGAGAAGAACACTGTTCTACAGCTGAACATGAGAATGATAGAGACACACAGCCGGGAGGGCTCTCTAGCTAGTAGTTTCCTTTCAACATTTCGTCTATAGGCATATCCCCATTTTGCTTTATGATTGTTCTTTGGGTCATACTAAATACTATTTTTGATGCCCTGCTAACAGCAATGACTGATTTCTTGTTATTTCTAAATTTCTGACACTTAAAAAAAGACTAGCAATTATTTAAGGATAACTTTAACAGGAAAAAACCTCTTCCATTTAAAATACTATGTAAAAACACAGAAATACACAAAAATGCTTATTGAGGATATAGTTTATCCATATATTTGATTTTTTTTGGAATTGTCAATTAAGGTGTAAAGTCACACTAGTTAAACTATGCTAAATCGTGATTAAGTGATGTGTGTGTGAGAGAGAGAGCTAGAGAGAGAAAGGGAGAAATGTAAATTATATTTCAAAAGCTAATTACAATGAGGGGTGAGGGGGTTTATATAGGCTTAACATTTGCATTAAACCCCCTCCCTAATTACAAGATAGTCCTTGGTTAATTATTCTAACAACCTTCCTTATAATCAAGATTAACCACAAGGACAAATCTATTTACATGATTACAAACTAGCACTAATCTATAATTTAAAGCTAACAATCTCCCCCTTTAGTGCAGTTTGTGAACGATCACTTTCTGGATCTCTTTCTCTTTCTCTGTCTCCGATTTCTTTTCTTCGTTGATGATTCAGGCTTGTCAGGTTGAGCAGATTGAGATTTGAATGCTCGCTTTCTATACTTGTGATGATTCTCCTTCCAGAACCTTTTAGGAACAAAGTGGTATTTTGGATCTTCAGGGCGATTGGGTGGTTCAATGATGTTGTCAGCAAAATCGACAGGAGGCATGTTGTGAGGACCTTGTTCATTGTTAGGAGAATATCTGACCCAAGTACCTTCTGGTACATGAATTACTCCTTTTCTTTCTTTCGGAAGTCTAGCCTCAATTATTTGTCTTGTTCTGTTCCTGTGATCCAATCTTGCCTTAATCTTTTTACTCACATTCAGCAGTCTCTTCTTATCCTTCACTGACTCTTCGAACTCAGCCAAACTTTCAAAAACAGTCAAACATTGCTTTAGAGTGCCATCAGAATACTTGGAGAGTTCGTCCAGTCTTACAAAGATCTTATGCCCTTGATCACTTTCAAATACAAACCCTCGAGGATTATCAAAAATAGCTCCAGTGTTAAAGTTCTCGAGGTTTATTCCTGGAATTCTTTGATTGGGCAAGGTGAGGTTCACTTTCTTTCTTTTCTTTTCCACTGCCAATTGGAAATCCTTTTGGGTTTGACTCAACACAAGACTATCCAAATATCTCTTTATAGCATAGTAGGCTTCATGATTCTCTGGATCAGGCTGAATAAGTCTGCTAGCAAAGTGATGGAGGAGAAAGATGAGATCATCAGCAGATAAAAGATTGAACCTGGCTTCACCAAACATATATCGACGATTGTCATCACGTCTTACTATTAACCAGATCAAGCCAGGGGGTCTTGCAAACCCGGGATTGCGCCATTCTTTGAAATGAATGCTGACAACCTCAACAATCTTTAGTTTGAACTGATTCTTCCACACTTTGTTAGCTTTATGGCTTTTGGCATCTATGAGATCCTTTAAATATTTAGCCCTTTGGTGGTCAGCATCATAAGCTCTCCTAGCTCTTAATTCATCTACATCGATATTTTTCAGCTCTTGTTTCTTAGAGAAGATCTCATAAGCCTTTTCTTCCAGGAATTTGGTGGCTTTGAAGAGTCTGGTTGGTATCCTGAGGTAGTCAATCTTCCTTTCGACATTCTTTCTGAACCCACCTTCATTTATTCTAACAATAGGAGCTCTGGTGATGTTTTGGAGGTGAGGGTTGTTAAGATGGTGGATTAGATTACGAAGGTTCATTTGGTTGAGGTCAGGGTTTGGTTGCGGAATGGATTGGTAGGTATCAAAACCTGGAGGAGCATCATCATCATCAGAGGAATCATCATTATTAACATCTCTTAGATCATCATCTCTAGGATCATACTCAGGGAACATTGTTTCACCAAAATCTTCACCAATAATCAAGGGATCCCTGAGTAATCCTTGAAAGTGCGCATCATCACGGAAAGCAGAGCCACAAACAACATCAGTATCAGCACTGGCTCGAATCAAGGATTTATGAAGCGAATGCTCGACATTGGTTGTTTCAGAACGAATTGATTGCTCAATGTTCCGGTAGGTGGGACTTCCGGGATCCCCTGGATTGCCCGTTTGCACAGTTGTAGATTCCCGAAGGATTACATTGTGGCCTGGAGGTTGTGAACCAGCAGGACTTCCCAATGATTTATGAAGCGAATGCTCGACATTGGTTGTTTCAGAACGAATTGATTGCTCAATGTTCCGGTAGGTGGGACTTCCGGGATCCCCTGGATTGCCCGTTTGCACAGTTGTAGATTCCCGAAGGATTACATTGTGGCCTGGAGGTTGTGAACCAGCAGGACTTCCCAATGATTTATGAAGCGAATGCTCGACATTGGTTGTTTCAGAACGAATTGATTGCTCAATGTTCCGGTAGGTGGGACTTCCGGGATCCCCTGGATTGCCCGTTTGCACAGTTGTAGATTCCCGAAGGATTACATTGTGGCCTGGAGGTTGTGAACCAGCAGGACTTCCCAATGATTTATGAAGCGAATGCTCGACATTGGTTGTTTCAGAACGAATTGATTGCTCAATGTTCCGGTAGGTGGGACTTCCGGGATCCCCTGGATTGCCCGTTAAACTGGAAGATTGGCTAGGAGGAAGCCAGGCGAGCCTAACCTCCTCAAAGCTTTTCTCCGCAGCGCCTGTATTCAGTGCTGGTTCGATGATGGCACCGACAGGTCTTCCATACTGTCCTGGAAAAGGTTCACGAACCAATTCTCTGTATGTTCTGGCATCGTCCAAAGGACGTGCGTGTTCAGGATCCAGTGACCTAATAGGCGAACTAGACTCAATTGTGTCATGAAGAAAAGTTGGGAGAGAGGCAAGAGTCTCCGCAGCTTCAATATCGGATTCCTCCGAATGAGGAAGCGATAGTGGACGTGGTTGGTGCCTGTGCAATGATGCATCTGAATCCTGTGGAGAGGATCCAGAGCGGCGAGGAGGTGAAAAATGCGAGGGTGGGGAGTCCTCGTCTTCTATCCTAAGGTCGTCATCCCAGCGAGAAAGTGGTTCATCTATCGGAGGGCCAACTTTTTCTTTATGCCCTGTTCCTAGCCCGGACCTCACATTCTCTCCATTGTGTTTTTCAACCTCTCCCTCCAAACCACCTTGTCTCTCCGGAGATTCTAATGGAGCCTCTTCCTCAATCGGTGGAAGAGTCTTTGAATATTTGAATCTTATCTTGCGAATTTTCTTCGATTTATGCTTAGATGAAGAAGAGGAATGGGATTCAGATGAAGATGAGGTGAAAGGAGAGGGAATTTCGAAGGATTGATCATGAGGAGGAGGTGGAGGTTCATCAACAAGAAGTGTTTTCGATTTAGGTTTGGATTTTGGTTTAGATTTGTGATGGGACTTTTGTTTCTTTTTCGGTGGTGCGGAAGTTGAAGAGGATTGTGCAGATGAGCTTGGTGCCACTTCTCCTACTAACCCCTCTTTTCTTTTCCTAGACCTAATACCCTCACTAGGCGACCTATGCGGGGGAGCGGTAGAAAAATGAAAATATAGAGTTGTAAAACCGGTTTTAGAAAAATTTAGGAAAATATGTTGTAAAACCGGTTTTAGGAAAATATGTTGTAAAACCGGTTTTAGGAAGAAAATATGTTGTAAAACCGGTTTTAGAAAAATTTAGGAAAATATGTTGTAAAACCGGTTTTAGAAAAATTTAGAAAATATGTTGTAAAACCGGTTTTAGAAAAATTTAGAAAATATGTTGTAAAACCGGTTTTAGAAAAATTTAGGAAAATATGTTGTAAAACCGGTTTTAGAAAAATTTAGGAAAATATGTTGTAAAACCGGTTTTAGAAAAATTTAGGAAAATATGTTGTAAAACCGGTTTTAGAAAAATTTAGGAAAATATGTTGTAAAACCGGTTTTAGAAAAATTTAGAAAATATGTTGTAAAACCGGTTTTAGAAAAATTTAGGAAAATATGTTGTAAAACCGGTTTTAGAAAATTAGAAAATATGTTGTAAAACCGGTTTTAGAAAAATTTAGGAAAATATGTTGTAAAACCGGTTTTAGAAAAATTTAGGAAAATATGTTGTAAAACCGGTTTTAGAAAAATTTAGGAAAATATGTTGTAAAACCGGTTTTAGAAAAATTTAGGAAAATATGTTGTAAAACCGGTTTTAGAAAAATTTAGAAAATATGTTGTAAAACCGGTTTTAGAAAAATTTAGGAAAATATGTTGTAAAACCGGTTTTAGAAAATTAGAAAATATGTTGTAAAACCGGTTTTAGAAAAATTTAGGAAAATATGTTGTAAAACCGGTTTTAGAAAAATTTAGGAAAATATGTTGTAAAACCGGTTTTAGAAAAATTTAGGAAAATATGTTGTAAAACCGGTTTTAGAAAAATTTAGGAAAATATGTTGTAAAACCGGTTTTAGAAAAATTTAGAAAATATGTTGTAAAACCGGTTTTAGAAAAATTTAGAAAATATGTTGTAAAACCGGTTTTAGAAAAATTTAGGAAAATATGTTGTAAAACCGGTTTTAGAAAAATTTAGGAAAATATGTTGTAAAACCGGTTTTAGAAAAATTTAGGAAAATATGTTGTAAAACCGGTTTTAGAAAAATTTAGGAAAATATGTTGTAAAACCGGTTTTAGAAAAATTTAGAAAATATGTTGTAAAACCGGTTTTAGAAAAATTTAGGAAAATATGTTGTAAAACCGGTTTTAGAAAATTAGAAAATATGTTGTAAAACCGGTTTTAGAAAAATTTAGGAAAATATGTTGTAAAACCGGTTTTAGAAAAATTTAGGAAAATATGTTGTAAAACCGGTTTTAGAAAAATTTAGGAAAATATGTTGTAAAACCGGTTTTAGAAAAATTTAGGAAAATATGTTGTAAAACCGGTTTTAGAAAAATTTAGAAAATATGTTGTAAAACCGGTTTTAGAAAAATTTAGGAAAATATGTTGTAAAACCGGTTTTAGAAAATTAGAAAATATGTTGTAAAACCGGTTTTAGAAAAATTTAGGAAAATATGTTGTAAAACCGGTTTTAGAAAAATTTAGGAAAATATGTTGTAAAACCGGTTTTAGAAAAATTTAGGAAAATATGTTGTAAAACCGGTTTTAGAAAAATTTAGGAAAATATGTTGTAAAACCGGTTTTAGAAAAATTTAGAAAATATGTTGTAAAACCGGTTTTAGAAAAATTTAGAAAATATGTTGTAAAACCGGTTTTAGAAAAATTTAGGAAAATATGTTGTAAAACCGGTTTTAGAAAAATTTAGGAAAATATGTTGTAAAACCGGTTTTAGAAAAATTTAGGAAAATATGTTGTAAAACCGGTTTTAGAAAAATTTAGGAAAATATGTTGTAAAACCGGTTTTAGAAAAATTTAGAAAATATGTTGTAAAACCGGTTTTAGAAAAATTTAGGAAAATATGTTGTAAAACCGGTTTTAGAAAATTAGAAAATATGTTGTAAAACCGGTTTTAGAAAAATTTAGGAAAATATGTTGTAAAACCGGTTTTAGAAAAATTTAGGAAAATATGTTGTAAAACCGGTTTTAGAAAAATTTAGGAAAATATGTTGTAAAACCGGTTTTAGAAAAATTTAGGAAAATATGTTGTAAAACCGGTTTTAGAAAAATTTAGAAAATATGTTGTAAAACCGGTTTTAGAAAAATTTAGGAAAATATGTTGTAAAACCGGTTTTAGAAAATTAGAAAATATGTTGTAAAACCGGTTTTAGAAAAATTTAGGAAAATATGTTGTAAAACCGGTTTTAGAAAAATTTAGGAAAATATGTTGTAAAACCGGTTTTAGAAAAATTTAGGAAAATATGTTGTAAAACCGGTTTTAGAAAAATTTAGGAAAATATGTTGTAAAACCGGTTTTAGAAAAATTTAGAAAATATGTTGTAAAACCGGTTTTAGAAAAATTTAGAAAATATGTTGTAAAACCGGTTTTAGAAAAATTTAGGAAAATATGTTGTAAAACCGGTTTTAGAAAAATTTAGGAAA
This sequence comes from Erigeron breviscapus, assembly GCA_034093135.1. Lineage (NCBI taxonomy): Eukaryota > Viridiplantae > Streptophyta > Magnoliopsida > Asterales > Asteraceae > Erigeron > Erigeron breviscapus. The sequence continues at coordinate 1,165,148 of CM067167.1, forward strand.
ATATGTTGTAAAACCGGTTTTAGAAAAATTTAGGAAAATATGTTGTAAAACCGGTTTTAGAAAAATTTAGGAAAATATGTTGTAAAACGGGTTTTAGAAAAAATATGAGAAAAACCGGTTTTCAAGAATTTTAGTTGGAAAACCGGTATTCAAATTGAAAACCGGAATTTGTGAAGAAATTACTTGTAAAACAAGGATGATTTTCAAGATAGCTGAAAACCGGTTTTCGAAAAATTTAGGAAAATATGTTGTAAAACCGGTTTTAGAAAAATTTAGAAAATATGTTGTAAAACCGGTTTTAGAAAAATTTAGAAAATATGTTGTAAAACCGGTTTTAGAAAATTAGAAAATATGTTGTAAAACCGGTTTTAGAAAAATTTAGGAAAATATGTTGTAAAACCGGTTTTAGAAAAATTTAGGAAAATATGTTGTAAAACCGGTTTTAGAAAAATTTAGGAAAATATGTTGTAAAACCGGTTTTAGAAAAATTTAGGAAAATATGTTGTAAAACCGGTTTTAGAAAAATTTAGAAAATATGTTGTAAAACCGGTTTTAGAAAAATTTAGAAAATATGTTGTAAAACCGGTTTTAGAAAAATTTAGGAAAATATGTTGTAAAACCGGTTTTAGAAAAATTTAGGAAAATATGTTGTAAAACCGGTTTTAGAAAAATTTAGGAAAATATGTTGTAAAACCGGTTTTAGAAAAATTTAGGAAAATATGTTGTAAAACCGGTTTTAGAAAAATTTAGAAAATATGTTGTAAAACCGGTTTTAGAAAAATTTAGGAAAATATGTTGTAAAACCGGTTTTAGAAAATTAGAAAATATGTTGTAAAACCGGTTTTAGAAAAATTTAGGAAAATATGTTGTAAAACCGGTTTTAGAAAAATTTAGGAAAATATGTTGTAAAACCGGTTTTAGAAAAATTTAGGAAAATATGTTGTAAAACCGGTTTTAGAAAAATTTAGGAAAATATGTTGTAAAACCGGTTTTAGAAAAATTTAGGAAAATATGTTGTAAAACCGGTTTTAGTTTAGAAAATATGTTGTAAAACCGGTTTTCAAAAACAAATGTTAAGTGAAAACCGGGTTTTAGTAAAAGTATGAGAAAAACCGGTTTTCAAGAATTTTAGTTGGAAAACCGGTATTCAAATTGAAAACCGGAATTTGTGAAGAAATTACTTGTAAAACAAGGATGATTTTCAAGATAGCTGAAAACCGGTTTTAGAAAAATTTAGGAAAATATGTTGTAAAACCGGTTTTAGAAAAATTTAGGAAAATATGTTGTAAAACCGGTTTTCCAAAACCGGTTTTGACAAAGCATCAAGATACTTGGATGGATTCCAAGTATCGATGCACTTGTTTGGAACAGACAAATACAATTAAAACCAAACACAGATAATAGCAAACAATTCATGCACTCATCAATATTCAAACAAGTAAGATATATAATGCACGTACGAGTATTATCAAATCAAATCATATACATAGAACTGAAGTATATTGAAAAGACAATATCGAAATAGAGATTATACCTGCTATAATGAATGATAAGTAATGAAAAACAAGTCAGACAGACACAAATATATCACCCCTGGAAAGATAAGCACAAAATATACAATTAATGAGTGAAAACCGGTTTTAGTAAAGAAAATACTAAAACCGGTTTTAGAAAAATTTAGGAAAATATGTTGTAAAACCGGTTTTAGAAAAATTTAGGAAAATATGTTGTAAAACCGGTTTTAGAAAAATTTAGGAAAATATGTTGTAAAACCGGTTTTAGAAAAATTTAGGAAAATATGTTGTAAAACCGGTTTTAGAAAAATTTAGAAAATATGTTGTAAAACCGGTTTTAGAAAAATTTAGGAAAATATGTTGTAAAACCGGTTTTAGAAAAGAAAATATGTTGTAAAACCGGTTTTCAAAAACAAATGTTTAGTGAAAACCGGTATTCAAATTTCTAAGGAAGAATTTCTTATGTAAAACCGGTTTTAGAAAAATTTAGGAAAATATGTTGTAAAACCGGTTTTAGGAAAATATGTTGTAAAACCGGTTTTAGGAAGAAAATATGTTGTAAAACCGGTTTTCGAAAAATTTAGGAAAATATGTTGTAAAACCGGTTTTAGAAAAATTTAGGAAAATATGTTGTAAAACCGGTTTTAGAAAAATTTAGGAAAATATGTTGTAAAACCGGTTTTAGAAAAATTTAGAAAATATGTTGTAAAACCGGTTTTAGAAAAATTTAGGAAAATATGTTGTAAAACCGGTTTTAGAAAAATTTAGGAAAATATGTTGTAAAACCGGTTTTCAAAAAAAAAATATGTTGTAAAACCGGTTTTCAAAAACCGGTTTTGACAAAGCATCAAGATACTTGGATGGATTCCAAGTATCGATGCACTTGTTTGGAACAGACAAATACAATTAAAACCAAACACAGATAATAGCAAACAATTCATGCACTCATCAATATTCAAACAAGTAAGATATATAATGCACGTACGAGTATTATCAAATCAAATCATATACATAGAACTGAAGTATATTGAAAAGACAATATCGAAATAGAGATTATACCTGCTATAATGAAGAAAGTAATGAAAACCGGAAATAGAAGAAATAAATGAAAACCGGAAATAATGAAGAAATAAATGAAAACCGGAAATAATGAAGAAATAAATGAAAACCGGAAATAATGAAGAAATAAATGAAAACCGGAAATAATGAAGAAATAAAGAAAACCGGATATGACAAGTAAAAAAACCGGAAATAATGAAGAAATAAATGAAAACCGGAAATATACCTGAAATCCGGTAATGAGGATTTGAAGAACAAAATCCGGTATTCAAATTTCTAAGGAAGAATTTATTATGTAAAACCGGTTTTCAGTGTTTGAGAAAGTTTTGGAAAAACGAAAGCCGGTAGGAAAGCCGGAAATTTTTGAGAGAAAACCGGAATTTGAGAAGAATTTAAAAACTTTGAAATTTTTCGAAGGAAGTCAATTGAAGGTCAAAACCGGCTATAAATAGTGGTCAGAACCGGGTATGACTTCCGGTTTTCGGGTCAAACCGGGTCAAACCCGGTTTTTTTTTTTTTTTTTTTTTTTTTTTTAAGGAAAAATTGGGTTTTAAGGACACAAACAGGAAATGAGGCAAGTAATGAAAAATTTCACAAAGGACATATAATGAGCAAAGATATATACAAACTCCCCCTAGGAACATGCAAACCCAGATAAATTCTACAAACTCCCCCTAAGATCATGCATTCTACCCTTGTTCTCCCCCTCAAACATTGCATGTAAGAACACAGAAGCACACATCAATGGTTTGACCAAGAAAACAAACACAGAATACATGGTAAGGAAGAAGTTATGTTTGTAGATCAAGCATACCCAACTTGGTTTTCAAGAAATTGAACCTTTGTTCATCCAACGGTTTAGTGAAGAGGTCTGCAAGTTGGTAGTCAGTTGGAACAAAGTAAAGTTCAATGTTACCTTTCTCAACATGATCTTTGATGAAGTGATACCTTACATCAATATGCTTTGTTTTAGAATGCTGAAAAATTTCACAAAGGACATATAATGAGCAAAGATATATACAAACTCCCCCTAAGATCATGCATTCTACCCTTGTTCTCCCCCTCAAACATTGCATGTAAGAACACAGAAGCACACATCAATGGTTTGACCAAGAAAACAAACACAGAATACATGGTAAGGAAGAAGTTATGTTTGTAGATCAAGCATACCCAACTTGGTTTTCAAGAAATTGAACCTTTGTTCATCCAACGGTTTAGTGAAGAGGTCTGCAAGTTGGTAGTCAGTTGGAACAAAGTAAAGTTCAATATTACCTTTCTCAACATGATCTTTGATGAAGTGATACCTTACATCAATATGCTTTGTTTTAGAATGCTGAACAGGGTTGCAAGAGATTGCAATGGCACTTTTGGAGTCACAATAGATGGGTATTCTGTCATACTGGAACCCATAGTCAGAGAGTTGAGTCTTCATCCACAAAACTTGAGAGCAACAACTAGCAGCTGCGACATACTCAGCTTCAGCAGTGGATGTGGAAACACAACTTTGTTTCTTTGAAGACCAACCAACTAACTTGTCTCCAAGGAACTGCACACTCCCTGACGTACTTTTGCGATCCAACTTACACCCCGCATGGTCTGCATCTGAGTAGGCGGTTAGTTCGAAACCGGTATCTTTCGGATACCATAAACCAAGGTTCATAGTACCCTTAAGATACCTAAAGATACGCTTAACCGATTGAGCATGACTCTCCATAGGATTTGCCTGAAATCTAGCACACATGTATGTAGCAAACATAATGTCCGGTCTACTTGCAGTTAAGTACATGAGGGATCCTATCATACTGCGATAAAGTTTTTGATTGTAAGGTTTTCCATTAAGGTCAGCATTAATTTTAGTTCGAGATTCCATGGGAGTGCCAATTGGTTGACAATTAAACATATCAAACTTTTTCAACATGTCAGAGATGTATTTATTTTGACAGATAAAAATACCATTTGACATTTGTTTGACTTGAAGGCCAAGAAAAAAAAATGCTGAACAGGGTTGCAAGAGATTGCAATGGCACTTTTGGAGTCACAATAGATGGGTATTCTGTCATACTGGAACCCATAGTCAGAGAGTTGAGTCTTCATCCACAAAACTTGAGAGCAACAACTAGCAGCTGCGACATACTCAGCTTCAGCAGTGGATGTGGAAACACAACTTTGTTTCTTTGAAGACCAACCAACTAACTTGTCTCCAAGGAACTGCACACTCCCTGACGTACTTTTGCGATCCAACTTACACCCCGCATGGTCTGCATCTGAGTAGGCGGTTAGTTCGAAACCGGTATCTTTCGGATACCATAAACCAAGGTTCATAGTACCCTTAAGATACCTAAAGATACGCTTAACCGATTGAGCATGACTCTCCATAGGATTTGCCTGAAATCTAGCACACATGTATGTAGCAAACATAATGTCCGGTCTACTTGCAGTTAAGTACATGAGGGATCCTATCATACTGCGATAAAGTTTTTGATTGTAAGGTTTTCCATTAAGGTCAGCATTAATTTTAGTTCGAGATTCCATGGGAGTGCCAATTGGTTGACAATTAAACATATCAAACTTTTTCAACATGTCAGAGATGTATTTATTTTGACAGATAAAAATACCATTTGACATTTGTTTGACTTGAAGGCCAAGAAAAAAGTTTAATTCTCCCATCATACTCATTTCAAAATGTTTGACCATTAATGCAGAAAAGTTTTTGCAGTACTTAGGATTTGTGGACCCGAAAATTATGTCATCTACATAAATTTGGATTAAAAGAATGTCACTACCTTGACGCTTGATGAACAAAGTAGTGTCGATTGTACCTTTACTGAATCCAGATTGTAGCAGATAGGCAGACAAAGCATCATACCACGCTCGAGGAGCCTGTTTGAGGCCATACAAAGCCTTGTCTAACCGGTAGACATGATTTGGTCGCTTAGAATCCACAAAGCCCTCGGGTTGACCAACATAGACTTCTTCTTTGAGTACTCCATTCAGAAAAGCAGACTTGACATCCATTTGATAAACCGTGAAGTTTTTGAATGCTGCATAAGCCAGGAAGATTCGAATGGCTTCAATGCGGGCAACAGGAGCAAACGTCTCATCATAGTCAACACCATCTTGTTGAGAAAAACCTTTGGCAACCAAGCGAGCCTTGTTTCTAACAACAACTCCATTCTCATCTTTCTTGTTTTTGAAAATCCACTTTGTCTTGATTGGTTCTTTATGAGTGTAAGGATTAGGAACAAGTTTCCATACTTGAAGGCGCTCAAACTGAGATAGCTCTTCTTGCATGGCTTTTACCCAATCCGGGTCATGAAGAGCCTCATTGACATTACTGGGTTCAACCATGCTTAAGAAGTTGACAAATAAACATTCATTTGCAGAGGCAGCACGTGTGGTTGGGCCAGCGTTTGGATCTCCAATGATTTGAGTGGGAGGATGAGGAAGCATGGAGCGAGACCATTTCCTTGAGTGAGGAAGTGGATCAGCAGGTGCATTATTTTCATCAGGATTGATAAAGCCTGGAGAATGTTGTTCAGCTACTTGTTCAAAGCTTGGTTCATCTGGGAGGACAAATTCTGCATCATCAGAGTCAGCATCAGTGGATTGATTGGATCCTGGATAGGACTGCTGAGTAGGCAATAGTGTAGTGTCCGGTGGTGCAGGAGACAGGTTGGAAGAGTCCGGAGAAGATACGTTAGATGGGGTGGATGGGGATGAACTTTGTTGATCAGATGATGGGCTTGCAGGATGAGAAGGATTGGACAACGATTGTTCAGGTGAATCCAATGTTTGGGCCAGAGAAGGAGGACGATCATGATAAAATTCGTCAAATAAGATGTCTAACTCCTTAGCAGTTGGTTTGGAGAAAGACAGAGTATCAGCAGTTCTGTTCTGTGAAGCGGAAGACTGTGGATTTTGAAGATCGGGTCTTGAACCGTGTTGTTCAAGAACCATTCCAGAGAGTTCATCAAACTTAACATTCATACTCTCTACAATTTGTTTGGTTCGACGGTTATAGACACGATAGGCAATGGATTCTCTTGAATAACCAACAAAATAACCTTCGTCCCCTTTTGGCTCAAACTTTCCAAGGTTGTCTCTATCATTCAAGACATAACAGACGCACCCAAAAATATGAAAATAGTTCACATTTGGTCTTCTCTTGTTGATGACTTCATAAGGAGTAATGCCAAACCTCTTGTTGATAATCGATCTGTTCTGAGTAAAGCAGGCAGTTGCAATGGCTTCAGCCCATAGATTTGGTGGTAATCTAGAATGAGCAAGCATAGTGCGAGCAGCTTCAACAAGAGTTCGGTTTCTTCTCTCAACTACTCCATTTTGTTGAGGTGTTCGTGCAGCTGAAAATTGATGAGTGATACCGATGGAAGAGAAGAACGATCCAAGAGTAGCGTTCTTGAATTCGGTACCATTATCAGAACGAACAATCCTAACAGAGATTTGAAGATTTACTTGTGTCCTCTTGATGAAATCAGTGATTACGTGAGGTGCCTCACTCTTTTCACGAAGAAAATAGACCCAAGTGTAGCGAGAGTAATCATCAACAATGACAAGAATGTATCGTTTTGCATGAATGCTTTGGACACGCATAGGGCCACACAAATCCATGTGAAGGAGATGAAGAGGAGCATCAGTGCTGAGATGCTTCTTTGGTCTATGTGACGCTCGCTTGAGTTTTCCAATTGAACATGCAGAACAAACATGGTGTATGTCATACTTGAAATCAGGAAGGCCATCGACGAGTTGTTTATCAACAAGGGTATTAATTGTATGGAAATTAAGATGAGAGAGACGACGATGCCATAGCCAAGATTGCTGAGCGGAAGCTTTAGATAGAAGACAAATATTGGAAGATGGAGTTGGAATATTGTTGAGATCAATGGTGAACAAGTTGTTATCTCGTGAACCAGTGAGAATATCAACACCATCTTCGGTTTGAACTTTACATTCATATCTTCTAAAGAGAACTTGCAGATCATTGTCACAGAATTGTCCAACGCTAAAAAGATTATGGCCCAAACCTTCAACATATGACACACGTTTGATAGTGATGCCATTTTGAACAATATCTCCATAGCCAAGATTGCTGAGCGGAAGCTTTAGATAGAAGACAAATATTGGAAGATGGAGTTGGAATATTGTTGAGATCAATGGTGAACAAGTTGTTATCTCGTGAACCAGTGAGAATATCAACACCATCTTCGGTTTGAACTTTACATTCATATCTTCTAAAGAGAACTTGCAGATCATTGTCACAGAATTGTCCAACGCTAAAAAGATTATGGCCCAAACCTTCAACATATGACACACGTTTGATAGTGATGCCATTTTGAACAATATCTCCATAGCCAAGAATGGGAGCAAGATGATCATTTCCAAATCTCACTGTTCCCATGAAACGTTCAACAAAGTTCTTAAGCAGGGATTTATCACCAGTCATGTGTCTAGAGCATCCGGAGTCGACATACCAGACACAGATGAGAAATTCCTGTAAAATCAGGAAGTAAGGGTTTAGGTACCCACTCAGACTGGGTCCATAAAAGGTTAGGGAGTCATCACGCAATCACATTTATTGAAAAAAAAAAAAAAAAAAAAAACAAGTAAGAAACAGACAAACGAAAGCATATAATAAACATCAACATTTAAACATACAACTGAACAAAAACACAATCCATCATGGGATTTTATTGAAAGCAAGTAAACACACAAACTTAGTTCAAAATTAACACAACGAATTACAGAACAAAATAGTCATTACAAGGTTTTAAAACAAGATGGACTAGTCCTAGAAGCATGTGATTGATCTATTGCACTAGGTCTACGAACTATCCACTCTTGTTTTACAGGTGTAGCATTTCCAGCAAGCTTGACTGTCCTAGTAGCATGAAAGTATCTATCCTTAGGAAGCCATTTACTTTGACAATTTAAGCACACGTGACCTGAAACAGAAACAGTTTTAAAGTTAGTGGAAATCTGTGTGTTATTGACATGTTTCTTCTGGGTGGTCCTTTTGGCAGGTGGAGTTTGCTTTTTGTACGTGGGAGAAAACCAACCATACTGATCTTGATATCTAACTATTCCTACAGCATTATCTCTAAATACCTTTAGGACGTTCTTAGTTGAAACTGTAGATTGCTTAGGAGAGCTAGAATACCTGTGATATCGAGGTTGAACAGGAGCCTGAGTACTACCAGTATGGTGTTTCATCTTATTGAGTTTGGGTTTTGGGGTAGGGTCCTTCGGTGTTGTAGAAGCTTTGGGTACACGATAGGGCTTTGGTCTTTGAAACTTGGTGTAAGTCTTAGAGTGTGATCTTGGAATCTTTTTGAATGAAAATTCAACTTTTTCTTCCTTTTGAACAAATTGTTTTTCAAAATCAGGATCATACGAATGATCTTCTTCTAAAAAATTATTTAGATTAGGAAGATTTGAAAAATTCATTTTGGAATATTGTTGAGATCAATGGTGAACAAGTTGTTATCTCGTGAACCAGTGAGAATATCAACACCATCTTCGGTTTGAACTTTACATTCATATCTTCTAAAGAGAACTTGCAGATCATTGTCACAGAATTGTCCAACGCTAAAAAGATTATGGCCCAAACCTTCAACATATGACACACGTTTGATAGTGATGCCATTTTGAACAATATCTCCATAGCCAAGAATGGGAGCAAGATGATCATTTCCAAATCTCACTGTTCCCATGAAACGTTCAACAAAGTTCTTAAGCAGGGATTTATCACCAGTCATGTGTCTAGAGCATCCGGAGTCGACATACCAGACACAGATGAGAAATTCCTGTAAAATCAGGAAGTAAGGGTTTAGGTACCCACTCAGACTGGGTCCATAAAAGGTTAGGGAGTCATCACGCAATCACATTTATTGAAATAACAAGTAAGAGAAAGACAAACGAAAGCATATAATAAACATCAACATTTAAACATACAACTGAACAAAAACACAATCCATCATGGGATTTTATTGAAAGCAAGTAAACACACAAACTTAGTTCAAAATTAACACAACGAATTACAGAACAAAATAGTCATTACAAGGTTTTAAAACAAGATGGACTAGTCCTAGAAGCATGTGATTGATCTATTGCACTAGGTCTACGAACTATCCACTCTTGTTTTACAGGTGTAGCATTTCCAGCAAGCTTGACTGTCCTAGTAGCATGAAAGTATCTATCCTTAGGAAGCCATTTACTTTGACAATTTAAGCACACGTGACCTGAAACAGAAACAGTTTTAAAGTTAGTGGAAATCTGTGTGTTATTGACATGTTTCTTCTGGGTGGTCCTTTTGGCAGGTGGAGTTTGCTTTTTGTACGTGGGAGAAAACCAACCATACTGATCTTGATATCTAACTATTCCTACAGCATTATCTCTAAATACCTTTAGGACGTTCTTAGTTGAAACTGTAGATTGCTTAGGAGAGCTAGAATACCTGTGATATCGAGGTTGAACAGGAGCCTGAGTACTACCAGTATGGTGTTTCATCTTATTGAGTTTGGGTTTTGGGGTAGGGTCCTTCGGTGTTGTAGAAGCTTTGGGTACACGATAGGGCTTTGGTCTTTGAAACTTGGTGTAAGTCTTAGAGTGTGATCTTGGAATCTTTTTGAATGAAAATTCAACTTTTTCTTCCTTTTGAACAAATTGTTTTTCAAAATCAGGATCATACGAATGATCTTCTTCTAAAAAATTATTTAGATTAGGAAGATTTGAAAAATTCATTTTGGAATATTTGCCTTTAGGTTTGGATTCCAAAGTCACACTTGGGACTTTTGGGTCTTTGGGACAAGGAATTTGCTTGGATGGGATTGATGCATTAGTTTCATTTGGCAACTTAGAATGACTTAAGTTACTTAATTTGACTGGAGAATGACTTCCCTTGAGTAAATTTGAAGCTTTTTCGATCTTATTATCTGCGAAAGCTTGAATAACAATATTTTTGTACGCCACTTCCATCTTAATTTTATTAAGTTCAGCGAGTACATTCAATCGTTGTTCTCTTTCGTTTTCAAACTTTTTAGACAAAGTATCCAAATCATTCAAGTAAGTTTGGGTTTCTTCAGAGAAGTTGAAAGGTTTAGTATCAAAAATGTTTGGAAAGAACTGATCTTTTTCAATTTCGTGTTCACAATCTTTTTGAGCAGAATCATGAACATCATCAAAAATTTCCTTATTTAGACACCGTTCCTTTTCTAATTCAAGTTTTAATGCAAGAATCTCATCCAAGTAAATTTGGGGGTCCATTGGGTTCACATCATTGGGAATGTCAAGGTCTGTTTGGATTGAAGCGTTATTTGACTTAACAGAATGCCATTCAGTTTGAACAGCAGCATCAACAAGATCACATGCAGAAATATAGGAAAGAGAAGAAGAGGACATGATATCTTCACATGCAGAGCAATTTGGTTCAGCACAATCATAAACAACACCAGATGGTGTGGTAGGGACAACTGGCACAACTTTGCTACAGTGATTTTGAGACATTAGATTATCTATCAAAATTTGTTGTTCAGCCAGTGTTCTTTTTAGATCTTCAATTTGTTTTTCCAAAACACTTTGTGGTATGTATGGTCTAGCAGAAGCAGGTGTTGGACCAGAACTGTCTTCTACTTGTTTAAACTCATTAGAAAGAACCTCAAGTTGTTGGTCACTCGAGGTTTCATCAAGTTCAACAATAGTAACCGAGTGAGTTTTTCTTTTTGGAACAAGTGGGAGATTAAAAAGATCATTTGACTCATTAATTTGATCATAATTGCATTGAATAGCACATTTTGCTAGATAATAATCTGTCTCAATATCACCATAACTTGGTCTTACAAATTGGGTAGTCATGCCATACCTCATTAAATCGGCGTCATACAGAGATGGAATTTCCCGTTGTGCTTTGAGCAAATTCTTTGGATTATCAAACCCTAACCCTTGAGTCAACCCATATTCAAAATCTTTAGGCTTGTTTAAAAAGATTTGTTTATTGGATCGATCGATCCTATAAACCTTTTCTTGATAAAATTTGATGTCTTCTTTGAGTTGATCAATTTTCTTATCAAGTTGTTGATTATTTGAATCTTTTATGTAGCAAGCATAGTTTAAATCAGAAATTTTGTTTTCTAATTCTTTCAAAGCCGGGTTTGACTCTTTTAGCTTAAGTTTGAAGGACTCAATGTCTTCAGCCAAAGCATTTGCTCGAAGCGTTTCATTGGACTTAGCAATTTGCATCTCTTTGATGGTCCTATTTAATTCAAAAACTTTGGTTTCAAGTTCTTGATTTGCAAGTTGCAGCACAGAGGAAGGTGTAAAGGAAATAGAGGACTGATTAGCTGTCAATTCATTAAAATCTTTTTGAAGTTTTTCTTGTATGAGTTGAAAATCATTCAAAAGTTTTTCTTTTTGGAACAAGTGGGAGATTAAAAAGATCATTTGACTCATTAATTTGATCATAATTGCATTGAATAGCACATTTTGCTAGATAATAATCTGTCTCAATATCACCATAACTTGGTCTTACAAATTGGGTAGTCATGCCATACCTCATTAAATCGGCGTCATACAGAGATGGAATTTCCCGTTGTGCTTTGAGCAAATTCTTTGGATTATCAAACCCTAACCCTTGAGTCAACCCATATTCAAAATCTTTAGGCTTGTTTAAAAAGATTTGTTTATTGGATCGATCGATCCTATAAACCTTTTCTTGATAAAATTTGATGTCTTCTTTGAGTTGATCAATTTTCTTATCAAGTTGTTGATTATTTGAATCTTTTATGTAGCAAGCATAGTTTAAATCAGAAATTTTGTTTTCTAATTCTTTCAAAGCCGGGTTTGACTCTTTTAGCTTAAGTTTGAAGGACTCAATGTCTTCAGCCAAAGCATTTGCTCGAAGCGTTTCATTGGACTTAGCAATTTGCATCTCTTTGATGGTCCTATTTAATTCAAAAACTTTGGTTTCAAGTTCTTGATTTGCAAGTTGCAGCACAGAGGAAGGTGTAAAGGAAATAGAGGACTGATTAGCTGTCAATTCATTAAAATCTTTTTGAAGTTTTTCTTGTATGAGTTGAAAATCATTCAAAAGTTTTTCTTTTTGGAACAAGTGGGAGATTAAAAAGATCATTTGACTCATTAATTTGATCATAATTGCATTGAATAGCACATTTTGCTAGATAATAATCTGTCTCAATATCACCATAACTTGGTCTTACAAATTGGGTAGTCATGCCATACCTCATTAAATCGGCGTCATACAGAGATGGAATTTCCCGTTGTGCTTTGAGCAAATTCTTTGGATTATCAAACCCTAACCCTTGAGTCAACCCATATTCAAAATCTTTAGGCTTGTTTAAAAAGATTTGTTTATTGGATCGATCGATCCTATAAACCTTTTCTTGATAAAATTTGATGTCTTCTTTGAGTTGATCAATTTTCTTATCAAGTTGTTGATTATTTGAATCTTTTATGTAGCAAGCATAGTTTAAATCAGAAATTTTGTTTTCTAATTCTTTCAAAGCCGGGTTTGACTCTTTTAGCTTAAGTTTGAAGGACTCAATGTCTTCAGCCAAAGCATTTGCTCGAAGCGTTTCATTGGACTTAGCAATTTGCATCTCTTTGATGGTCCTATTTAATTCAAAAACTTTGGTTTCAAGTTCTTGATTTGCAAGTTGCAGCACAGAGGAAGGTGTAAAGGAAATAGAGGACTGATTAGCTGTCAATTCATTAAAATCTTTTTGAAGTTTTTCTTGTATGAGTTGAAAATCATTCAAAAGTTTTTCTTTTTGGAACAAGTGGGAGATTAAAAAGATCATTTGACTCATTAATTTGATCATAATTGCATTGAATAGCACATTTTGCTAGATAATAATCTGTCTCAATATCACCATAACTTGGTCTTACAAATTGGGTAGTCATGCCATACCTCATTAAATCGGCGTCATACAGAGATGGAATTTCCCGTTGTGCTTTGAGCAAATTCTTTGGATTATCAAACCCTAACCCTTGAGTCAACCCATATTCAAAATCTTTAGGCTTGTTTAAAAAGATTTGTTTATTGGATCGATCGATCCTATAAACCTTTTCTTGATAAAATTTGATGTCTTCTTTGAGTTGATCAATTTTCTTATCAAGTTGTTGATTATTTGAATCTTTTATGTAGCAAGCATAGTTTAAATCAGAAATTTTGTTTTCTAATTCTTTCAAAGCCGGGTTTGACTCTTTTAGCTTAAGTTTGAAGGACTCAATGTCTTCAGCCAAAGCATTTGCTCGAAGCGTTTCATTGGACTTAGCAATTTGCATCTCTTTGATGGTCCTATTTAATTCAAAAACTTTGGTTTCAAGTTCTTGATTTGCAAGTTGCAGCACAGAGGAAGGTGTAAAGGAAATAGAGGACTGATTAGCTGTCAATTCATTAAAATCTTTTTGAAGTTTTTCTTGTATGAGTTGAAAATCATTCAAAAGTTTTTCTTTTTGGAACAAGTGGGAGATTAAAAAGATCATTTGACTCATTAATTTGATCATAATTGCATTGAATAGCACATTTTGCTAGATAATAATCTGTCTCAATATCACCATAACTTGGTCTTACAAATTGGGTAGTCATGCCATACCTCATTAAATCGGCGTCATACAGAGATGGAATTTCCCGTTGTGCTTTGAGCAAATTCTTTGGATTATCAAACCCTAACCCTTGAGTCAACCCATATTCAAAATCTTTAGGCTTGTTTAAAAAGATTTGTTTATTGGATCGATCGATCCTATAAACCTTTTCTTGATAAAATTTGATGTCTTCTTTGAGTTGATCAATTTTCTTATCAAGTTGTTGATTATTTGAATCTTTTATGTAGCAAGCATAGTTTAAATCAGAAATTTTGTTTTCTAATTCTTTCAAAGCCGGGTTTGACTCTTTTAGCTTAAGTTTGAAGGACTCAATGTCTTCAGCCAAAGCATTTGCTCGAAGCGTTTCATTGGACTTAGCAATTTGCATCTCTTTGATGGTCCTATTTAATTCAAAAACTTTGGTTTCAAGTTCTTGATTTGCAAGTTGCAGCACAGAGGAAGGTGTAAAGGAAATAGAGGACTGATTAGCTGTCAATTCATTAAAATCTTTTTGAAGTTTTTCTTGTATGAGTTGAAAATCATTCAAAAGTTTTTCTTTTTGGAACAAGTGGGAGATTAAAAAGATCATTTGACTCATTAATTTGATCATAATTGCATTGAATAGCACATTTTGCTAGATAATAATCTGTCTCAATATCACCATAACTTGGTCTTACAAATTGGGTAGTCATGCCATACCTCATTAAATCGGCGTCATACAGAGATGGAATTTCCCGTTGTGCTTTGAGCAAATTCTTTGGATTATCAAACCCTAACCCTTGAGTCAACCCATATTCAAAATCTTTAGGCTTGTTTAAAAAGATTTGTTTATTGGATCGATCGATCCTATAAACCTTTTCTTGATAAAATTTGATGTCTTCTTTGAGTTGATCAATTTTCTTATCAAGTTGTTGATTATTTGAATCTTTTATGTAGCAAGCATAGTTTAAATCAGAAATTTTGTTTTCTAATTCTTTCAAAGCCGGGTTTGACTCTTTTAGCTTAAGTTTGAAGGACTCAATGTCTTCAGCCAAAGCATTTGCTCGAAGCGTTTCATTGGACTTAGCAATTTGCATCTCTTTGATGGTCCTATTTAATTCAAAAACTTTGGTTTCAAGTTCTTGATTTGCAAGTTGCAGCACAGAGGAAGGTGTAAAGGAAATAGAGGACTGATTAGCTGTCAATTCATTAAAATCTTTTTGAAGTTTTTCTTGTATGAGTTGAAAATCATTCAAAAGTTTTTCTTTTTCTTTCAAAGATTCAGTTAAATTAGTAACTTCAATTTTCAAAGATTTATTTGTTTCGACAGCTTTGTTCATGTAGGCATCAAGTTCACGTTTGGGAATAGTACAAACCTCATCATCATCAGATTCAGAACTACTACCACCATCTTCAAGTTCCTTTGATCTTTTGATCTTTGTCATGAAACATACATTTGCAGCAAGCTCTTCAGTCTCTTCATCAGACAGGTGCAACCATTCGTCGTTTTCTGCAAGAAGAGCAATACCACTTTCTTGTTGTTTCACCAACAAGAGCTTGTTCTGGTAGTAAGTGGAGTTCTTTTGACGAGGTTTGGTGCAGTGAATAGCAAAGTGACCAGTCAGACCACAATTGTAGCACTTCTTCTCGTCGGTCTTCTTCTCAAGGACCCTTTTCTCAAACTTCTTAGGAGCTTCATACTTCCTTTCCCCACCAGCATGGTTGTAGTGGTTGTCAAGTTTTGGAGCTTGTGAGTTCTTGACATAGGAAGAGACAGATGAAGTGCGAAGTTGATTGTTTGTGGGTTTCTTTGTGAAAAATTTCTTCTTGAAAGCTCTTGTGAAGTAGGCCAAATCCTTATACATTTCCTTTTCTTTGTCGTCCATATCTGGGTCACTGGTGTCACTTGATTCCTCATCATCAGCAGCCTCAACAACATTTTTCCTTGAAAATCTGGATGGCTTTCTGTCAGCAACAAGAGCAAGTGGATCCGATGAGGAGCTTCCTTCAGTCTTCATTTGTTGCTTTTGGACAGTGCGTAGGTTGATCTTCAACTTCTCATACAAGGTATGAATAGAGAGTTTTCCAAATTCGTCTTGCTGATTGAGTTGAGCACCAAAAACGTGCCATTCTTCATGGAGATTTCTCAGAAATTTGATGTTGAGTTCCAGGTCAGTCTTCTTGATTGCATTCTTCCTGAGTTCATTGATCACGTTACAGAAACGTGTGTACGCTTCTTCCAACGTTTCGCTCTTCTCTTGCCTGAATGACTCATACAGATCAAGAACATTGGATAGCCTGATTGTGGAGGACACCTCAGAACCTTGCAGCTGTTTTTCAATTTCGTCCCATATCTCTTTCCCTGTCTCGTAAGAGTCAACGTTCGAATAAATATCGTTGGGAAGAGCCATGTAGAGATGAGATCTTGCAAGATTATCAGCCTGCGAGCGGTTCTTTTGGGCTGTGCTCCAACTTTCTTTTGGAATCAATTCTTTGGTTACTGGATTGACATGAACAGCAGGGCCTTCTTCATAAGAAGTTTTAATGTCATCTCCCAGAGGTTGTCTTTCGATCCAGTCCAAAAATCGTTTTTTCCATTGTGGATAGGATCCACGATAGAGAACAGGAGGTCTTGAATCAGAACCGAGAATCAGTGAATCAGAAATCGACATGAAAACCGGATGAAAACCGGAAGGAAAACCGGAAGGAAAACCGGAAGAAAACCGGAATGAAAACCGGAATGAAAACCGGAAGAAAACCGGAATGAAAACCGGAAGAAAACCGGAAGGAAAACCGGAATGAAAACCGGAAGAAAACCGGAAGAAAACCGGAATGAAAACCGGAAGAAAACCGGAAGAAAACCGGAAGAAAACCGGAATGAAAACCGGAAGAAAACCGGAATGAAAACCGGAATGAAAACCGGAATGAAAACCGGAAGAAAACCGGAAGAAAACCGGAATGAAAACCGGAAGAAAACCGGAAGAAAACCGGAATGAAAACCGGAAGAAAACCGGAAGAAAACCGGAATGAAAACCGGAAGAAAACCGGAAGAAAACCGGAATGAAAACCGGAAGAAAACCGGAAGAAAACCGGAAGAAAACCGGAATGAAAACCGGAATGAAAACCGGAAGAAAACCGGAATGAAAACCGGAATGAAAACCGGAAGAAAACCGGAAGAAAACCGGAATGAAAACCGGAATGAAAACCGGAAGAAAACCGGAATGAAAACCGGAAGAAAACCGGAAGAAAACCGGAAGAAAACCGGAAGAAAACCGGAAGAAAACCGGAATGAAAACCGGAAGAAAACCGGAAGAAAACCGGAAGAAAACCGGAATGAAAACCGGAATGAAAACCGGAAGAAAACCGGAATGAAAACCGGAATGAAAACCGGAAGAAAACCGGAAGAAAACCGGAATGAAAACCGGAAGAAAACCGGAAGAAAACCGGAATGAAAACCGGAAGAAAACCGGAAGAAAACCGGAAGAAAACCGGAAGAAAACCGGAAGAAAACCGGAATGAAAACCGGAAGAAAACCGGAAGAAAACCGGAATGAAAACCGGAATGAAAACCGGAATGAAAACCGGAAGAAAACCGGAATGAAAACCGGAATGAAAACCGGAAGAAAACCGGAAGAAAACCGGAATGAAAACCGGAAGAAAACCGGAAGAAAACCGGAATGAAAACCGGAAGAAAACCGGAAGAAAACCGGAATGAAAACCGGAAGAAAACCGGAAGAAAACCGGAATGAAAACCGGAAGAAAACCGGAAGAAAACCGGAAGAAAACCGGAATGAAAACCGGAATGAAAACCGGAAGAAAACCGGAATGAAAACCGGAAGAAAACCGGAATGAAAACCGGAAGAAAACCGGAATGAAAACCGGAAGAAAACCGGAAGAAAACCGGAATGAAAACCGGAAGAAAACCGGAAGGAAAACCGGAATGAAAACCGGAAGAAAACCGGAAGAAAACCGGAATGAAAACCGGAATGAAAACCGGAAGAAAACCGGAAGAAAACCGGAAGAAAACCGGAATGAAAACCGGAAGAAAACCGGAATGAAAACCGGAAGAAAACCGGAAGAAAACCGGAAGAAAACCGGAATGAAAACCGGAATGAAAACCGGAAGAAAACCGGAATGAAAACCGGAAGAAAACCGGAAGAAAACCGGAATGAAAACCGGAAGAAAACCGGAAGAAAACCGGAATGAAAACCGGAAGAAAACCGGAAGAAAACCGGAAGAAAACCGGAATGAAAACCGGAATGAAAACCGGAAGAAAACCGGAATGAAAACCGGAATGAAAACCGGAAGGAAAACCGGAAGAAAACCGGAATGAAAACCGGAAGAAAACCGGAAGAAAACCGGAATGAAAACCGGAAGAAAACCGGAAGGAAAACCGGAATGAAAACCGGAAGAAAACCGGAAGAAAACCGGAAGAAAACCGGAATGAAAACCGGAAGAAAACCGGAAGAAAACCGGAAGAAAACCGGAATGAAAACCGGAAGAAAACCGGAATGAAAACCGGAATGAAAACCGGAAGAAAACCGGAAGAAAACCGGAATGAAAACCGGAAGAAAACCGGAAGAAAACCGGAATGAAAACCGGAAGAAAACCGGAAGAAAACCGGAAGAAAACCGGAATGAAAACCGGAAGAAAACCGGAAGAAAACCGGAAGGAAAACCGGAACAGAAAACCGGAAATGAAAACCGGAAATGAAAACCGGAAGATGAAAAAAAAAAAAAAAAAAAAAAAAAAAAAAAAAAAAAAAAAAAAAAAAAAAAAAAAAAAAAAAAAAAAAAAAAAAAAAAAAAAAAAAAAAAAAAAAAAAAAAAAAAAAAAAAAAAAAAAAAAAAAAAAAAAAAAAAAAAAAAAAAAAAAAAAAAAAAAAAAAAAAAAAAAAAAAAAAAAAAAAAAAAAAAAAAAAAAAAAAAAAAAAAAAAAAAAAAAAAAAAAAAAAAAAAAAAAAAAAAAAAAAAAAAAAAAAAAAAAAAAAAAAAAAAAAAAAAAAAAAAAAAAAAAAAAAAAAAAAAAAAAAAAAAAAAAAAAAAAAAAAAAAAAAAAAAAAAAAAAAAAAAAAAAAAAAAAAAAAAAAAAAAAAAAAAAAAAAAAAAAAAAAAAAAAAAAAAAAAAAAAAAAAAAAAAAAAAAAAAAAAAAAAAAAAAAAAAAAAAAAAAAAAAAAAAAAAAAAAAAAAAAAAAAAAAAAAAAAAAAAAAAAAAAAAAAAAAAAAAAAAAAAAAAAAAAAAAAAAAAAAAAAAAAAAAAAAAAAAAAAAAAAAAAAAAAAAAAAAAAAAAAAAAAAAAAAAAAAAAAAAAAAAAAAAAAAAAAAAAAAAAAAAAAAAAAAAAAAAAAAAAAAAAAAAAAAAAAAAAAAAAAAAAAAAAAAAAAAAAAAAAAAAAAAAAAAAAAAAAAAAAAAAAAAAAAAAAAAAAAAAAAAAAAAAAAAAAAAAAAAAAAAAAAAAAAAAAAAAAAAAAAAAAAAAAAAACAAAAAATTAGTTTATATTAATTGAAAAGGCAATTAATTTTTGAAGAACAAAAAGACTATGGAAAAACTTGTGACTTCTGGGCTTATATTTGGCCAGTGACACTTGGTTAAGCCCATCAAGACATTTCCGGGTCAAGGATTTAAGGAGTTCTTAACAGAGATTCAATTGTTATCTCGTTATAAACATCCAAACCTAGTTTCCCTACTTGGTTTCTGTGATGAAGCCAGCGAAAAGATCCTTATTTACGAGTATGCGGAGCATGGAAGCCTTGACAAACACCTACATAGGTTGGCTAAAATAACTCGTCCACTAAAATGGGAGCAAAGAATCCGTATATGCCATGACACAGCTCTTGGTGTAGATTATCTTCACTGTCGTGTTCCAACAAACCATAGAGTGATCCATAGAGACATTAAGAGTGCAAATATTCTGATAGGTCATGACTGGAAAGCTATGATTGCAGATCTTGGACTTTCCAAAATAGGTCGTGCGAATGAAAGTGACTCTTATGTAATTACTAATGCTTCTGGCACACATGGTTATTGTGATCCAGCATATAGGGATACTGGAATCCTGACCAAAGAATCCGATGTTTATTCATTTGGTGTGGTCATGTTTGAAGTCTTATGTGGGAGGTTGGCCTTTATGAATGTAAATAATGAACATCGATTCCTTGACCGATTGGCCCAACGTTACTACGAAACAGGAAGATTAAGCGAGATTATTGATCCGTATTTGAAGAGTGAAGTGGACTCTGATTCCTTGAAGAGGTTTTCAGAGATTGCATATCGCTGTTTGCTTAATGAACGGCACCGACGACCCTCAATGGGTTTAATTATTCAAAAGCTTGAGGAAATAATGGCAAGCTCAAAGGTCTTGCAGATTGATCTCAAGGTACTTGATTTGAGCCGCCATAGAACCTCGAATCAAGCTTATTATATTCTTGGTCATAAGACTGAAAACATTCATGATATCTACACATTGAGTCAAACATTAGGCCAAGGTCAATTTAGTACTACTTATCTTTGCACCGAGATTGCAACCGGAATAGATTATGCCTGCAAATCAATCAACAAAATGAAGTTAAGGTTAGAAGAGGATGTAGAGGGTGTTAGGAACGAAATTCAGATACTGCATCATTTGGCAGGACACAACAATATCGTGACGATTAAGGGTGTATATGAGAATGCTTTGTACGTTTATATAGCTATGGAGCTATGCAATGGAGGAGAATTGTTTGACAGAATCATTCAGAGGGGATATTATAGCGAAAGGGAAGCTGCCGAGTTGACAAAGATCATTGTTGGTGTAGTTAAGGTATGCCACTCGCTTGGGGTTATGCATAGAGCTTTGAAACCCGAAAATTTCTTGTTGGTTAATAGAGACGATGATTTCTCCCTCAAGGCAATTGGTTTTGGACTATCTGTTTTCTTTAAACCAGGTAAATTTATCAAATTATAACCTCTATGTAAGGTTATGATTAATTTGATGTGTTACTAAATTCAAATGTGGCTGTTTCCAAGGTCAAATTTTCACCAATGTTGCGGGCAGCCAATATTATGTCGCTCCTGAGGTGATTTTGCAACATTCTGGTCCAGAAGCTGATGTATGGACTGCAGGGGTGATACTTTACATACTGCTCTGTGGTGTCCTCCCGTTTTGGGCTGGTACGTGTTAAACATGCTTTGGTTATGTGTTCTGGATTTTGTCATCCACAGGTATGCTAGCATTCTTGTATCATAATATTTGTGTTGCAGAAACACAACAGGGGGTATTTGATGCAGTTTTGAAGGGATACATAGACTTCGAATTAGACCCGTGGCCCCTTATATCTGACAGTGGAAAGGATCTTGTTAGGAAGATGTTATGCTTACGACCTTCAGAGCGTTTAACTGCTCATGAAGTTCTATGTATGTAGTGAATCATATTACCTATTTTTCATACAACTGTTGTTTTTTGAGATTTTTGGTTGCTTGTTTATGTTCTTCTATGGAGTAAACATTGTGTTTGGTACCTTCATCATTATAAGCTGAACGATTACTTATGCATATTATGTGCATTGTGCAGGTCATCCTTGGATTTTTGAAAATGGTGTTGCTTCTGATAGACCACTGGATCCTGCAGTTGTTTCTCGTATGAAGCAGTTCTCTGCAATGAACAAGTTGAAGAAATTGGCTTTGCGGGTATGTTCATTTTCTTAAAAGCCTAGGCATAAACATTTGTTTAGTTTTAATTTGTTCCAAATATGATTTGAACTTTTACAAATGAAATGTTACAGATGATCTACTGCTAGACCATAAGATATTTGATTTATAAAATAATAATCTTGTCTGTATTGTTTGTTTGGGTCCAGGTTATAGCTGAAAGCCTGTCGGAAGAGGAGATTGCTGGTTTGAGAGAAATGTTCAAGGCAATGGATACGGATAATAGTGGTGCAATAACATTTGATGAACTTAAAGCAGGCTTAAGGAAGTTTGGCTCTACGTTAAAAGATACAGAGATACGAGACCTTTTGGATGCGGTACTGCATTTATTTGTTAGGCCTTAAACTTGTCAAGTTTGCGTTTGTCTCATCTGGTATGTGGGTTTCAGGCTGATGTGGACAGCAGTGGGACAATTGATTATGGAGAATTTATAGCTGCAACGATTCACCTGAACAAACTGGAAAGAGAGGAGCACCTTGTAGCCGCGTTCCAATATTTTGACACGGATGGAAGTGGTTATATAACTGCTGATGAGCTTCAGCAAGCTTGTGCAATTCACAATATGACTGGTTTTCTTGTAGAAGATGTCATCAAAGAAGTTGACCAAGATAATGTAAGTCCAATATATAATTATAAGTTGGATTATTTGAAAGGAAAACTTAGTGAACGATGAGTTTGTGACGTGATGCAGGATGGGAAAATTGGTTACGAGGAGTTTGTGGCCATGATGAGAAAAGGAAATGCGTTGGACGAAGAACAATGTTCAATAGCGGAACATAAGAATGAAAGAGATGCTCCAGGGGCTCTCTAGTAGTTAACTTTCAAACATTTCTTCTACAGTCATATCCCTGCATTGCTTGATGATTGTTCTTGGGTCATACTTAAAGAAGAGATATGACTATCATACTCTATGACATATGATATCAACTCCTATGACCTATCACACTCTATGACATATCACACTCTATGACTATGACCTATCACACTCTATGACATATACCTATCACACTCTATGACTATCTATCACACTCTATGACTATACCTATCACACTCTATGACATATCATCACACTCTATGACATATCACCTCCTCCTATGACCTATCATACTCTATGACCTATCACCTCCTCCTGTGACCTATCACACTCTATGACCTATCACCTATCACACTCTATGACATATACTATCACACTCTATGACATATACCTATCACACTCTATGACATATACTATCACACTCTATGACTATCTATCACACTCTATGACTATACCTATCACACTCTATGACATATCATCACACTCTATGACATATCACCTCCTCCTATGACCTATCATACTCTATGACCTATCACCTCCTCCTGTGACCTATCACACTCTATGACCTATCACCCTCTATGACATATACTATCACACTCTATGACATATACTATCACACTCTATGACATATACCTATCACACTCTATGACTATCTATCACACTCTATGACTATACCTATCACACTCTATGACATATCATCACACTCTATGACATATCACCTCCTCCTATGACCTATCATACTCTATGACCTATCACCTCCTCCTGTGACCTATCACACTCTATGACCTATCACCTATCACACTCTATGACATATACTATCACACTCTATGACATATACCTATCACACTCTATGACATATACTATCACACTCTATGACTATCTATCACACTCTATGACTATACCTATCACACTCTATGACATATCATCACACTCTATGACATATCACCTCCTCCTATGACCTATCATACTCTATGACCTATCACCTCCTCCTGTGACCTATCACACTCTATGACCTATCACCCTCTATGACATATCACACTCTATGACTATACTATCACACTCTATGACATATACCTATCACACTCTATGACTATCTATCACACTCTATGACTATGACCTATCACACTCTATGACATATCATCACACTCTATGACATATCACCTCCTCCTATGACCTATCATACTCTATGACCTATCACCTCCTCCTGTGACCTATCACACTCTATGACCTATCACCTATCACACTCTATGACATATACCTATCACACTCTATGACATATACCTATCACACTCTATGACATATACTATCACACTCTATGACTATCTATCACACTCTATGACTATACCTATCACACTCTATGACATATCATCACACTCTATGACATATCACCTCCTCCTATGACCTATCATACTCTATGACCTATCACCTCCTCCTGTGACCTATCACACTCTATGACCTATCACCCTCTATGACATATCACACTCTATGACTATACCTATCACACTCTATGACATATACCTATCACACTCTATGACTATCTATCACACTCTATGACTATGACCTATCACACTCTATGACATATCATCACACTCTATGACATATCACCTCCTCCTATGACCTATCATACTCTATGACCTATCACCTCCTCCTGTGACCTATCACACTCTATGACCTATCACCTATCACACTCTATACATATACCTATCACACTCTATGACATATACCTATCACACTCTATGACATATACCTATCACACTCTATGACTATCTATCACACTCTATGACTATACCTATCACACTCTATGACATATCATCACACTCTATGACATATCACCTCCTCCTATGACCTATCATACTCTATGACCTATCACCTCCTCCTGTGACCTATCACACTCTATGACCTATCACCCTCTATGACATATACTATCACACTCTATGACTATACTATCACACTCTATGACATATACCTATCACACTCTATGACTATCTATCACACTCTATGACTATGACCTATCACACTCTATGACATATATCACACTCTATGACATATCACCTCCTCCTATGACCTATCATACTCTATGACCTATCACCTCCTCCTGTGACCTATCACACTCTATGACCTATACCATCACACTCAACTATGACCTATCACACTCTATGACATATCACACTCTATGACTATACCTATCACACTCTATGACTATCTATCACACTCTATGACTATACCTATCACACTCTATGACATATCATCACACTCTATGACATATCACCTCCTCCTATGACCTATCATACTCTATGACCTATCACCTCCTCCTGTGACCTATCACACTCTATGACCTATCACCCTCTATGACATATACTATCACACTCTATGACATATACTATCACACTCTATGACATATACTATCACACTCTATGACTATCTATCACACTCTATGACTATGACCTATCACACTCTATGACATATCATCACACTCTATGACATATCACCTCCTCCTATGACCTATCATACTCTATGACCTATCACCTCCTCCTGTGACCTATCACACTCTATGACCTATCACCCTCTATGACATATACTATCACACTCTATGACTATACTATCACACTCTATGACATATACCTATCACACTCTATGACTATCTATCACACTCTATGACTATGACCTATCACACTCTATGACATATCTATCACACTCTATGACATATCACCTCCTCCTATGACCTATCATACTCTATGACCTATCACCTCTCACATTTGGCTATCACACTCTATGACCTATCACCTCTTCTATGACCTATCACACTCTATGACCTATCACCCCACCATCTCACCGCCGCAACGCGCGGGTACTTTCTCTCGTATTATAAAGCAAATAGAATTTAAATTTGGGCTAATTGCTTGAAAAATATTTTAACTTTGACACTTTTGTTTTTGTGAGGATTAAACAAAAAAATTTCTATTCAAGGGCATGAAACCGGATAAAATTACTTTTGTGAGGCTCCGTACAGATAGCCAGTCAAAAATATTTATGAAACTCACGTGAGGGGAATCCCTTTTTGCGGCTGCTTAACAGCAATGACTGATATCTCGTAAAATACTATTTTTGATGCCCTGCTTAACAGCAATGACTGATTTCTTGTGATTTCTAAATTTCGAACACTTTTGTGAAAAAAGACTAGCAATCATTTATTAAAGAGGAAAAAAACTCTTTCATTTACAATAGTACGTAAAAACACATAAATACACAAAAATGTATATTGAACATTTAGTTTACCATATGTCCATATATCTGATATTTTTTGAATTGTAAATTGAGTAAAGTCACACGAGTTTTGATGACATAACACATTTATATGGCTAACACGTGACAAAGAAAATCTGTTGAGACTTTTAACACTGAAGCAAAATAAAAATTTCTTGAGACATTTGACCACTTTCAAAGTAATTTTTCAGTTATGACCACCGGTGTGACAAACATGCTTACTTAATTGCATAGTGCTCTTGGTCTGCATTATTATTGGAAACTAAATAAAAAATGCCAGCGCCGGCTGCTATATAGTAACAGAACAAAATAAGGACATGTTTCCTTTTTCGGTTTTTTATGGTAAAGCTAGAACAGCTAGCATGATCATCCCATGTATACGGTAACGGTAACGGTAACGGTACCCAATCCCGGCATAACCAGGGTACGGGGGAGGTAAGATGTAGACAGACCTTACCCCCACTCAAAGTAGAGAGGCTGCTTCCAGATCCACCGAGGTGGAAGGGACCTCCGGCCCAAAGATGAAAAAAATATGGTTGGATCCACCGGAGTGGAAGATAATCTCGATCTCAAGCTCTCAATCTCAAAACTCGATCTGGATCTCGAAACCATATGCTCAATCTCCGATCTAAGATCCAGGAGAAAGAGCCGTTTGAAGATCAGAGAGTGGAGAGAGAGAGAGAAGAGAGAGAAACCAACGGTACATTCATTACTAAATACCAAATAATCTTTTATGTTAGTTTCCAATCTTCATGTCTTCCTCTTCCAATAACTCCCACATAACTAAATTTATTAAAGAGTCAAAGGACCTCTTCATACCTTTCCAAGTTATTGAAAAAGCCACTAAAAATTTTACAACAGTTCTTGGGAGAGGTGGATATGGCGTTGTTTACAAAGGAGAACTATTACTTTCCGGTCAACTTACCTCCGTGGCTGTCAAACGACTAGATAGCACTAACATTTCGGGTCAAGGATTTAAGGAGTTCTTAACAGAGATTCAATTGTTATCTCGTTATAAACATCCAAACCTAGTTTCCCTACTTGGTTTCTGTGATGATGTAACATCCGTGAGTTTTGACCCGTTGACTTTTCGTGTAATATGACTAACAATTTAAGTTAATGAATTATTTGGGTCGTTTTGTGAATTAAATGACAATGTGTTATATTCGGGTCGATAATATGTTTGATCGGTGTTTAAATGTGTAACGATTGTAATTTGGCTTGAGAAGAGAAACGGGTCGGCCCGTGGGTAGTCCACGACCCACCAGCCACCATTGACCCATTTCTCTCCTTATCACTTCCTCCCCTCCATTTCTTATCTATCTCTTTTCTCACTTTCTCTCTAAGTAAAAAGGCAAGGAACCCATTTCATTTCATTTCTTCATCTCTCTATCATCTACTTGGTGTTTGGAACGGATATAACACTAGAATCATCGTCATCTATACCACATTATCGTCTATACGAAGAATCAAAGGTTGAAGTTCTTGCATTTTTACCCATTTTGACCTAATTTCGGGTTTGAGCTCAAGGAAGGAGTTTTGGTAAGTCAAATTCATCCCATTTACTTCTATTTATGTTAGTTTACTCGTTTCTAGTCATCTCGTACATTTACAAGTTCTAAATCGACTTAAAATGAGTTTTGGGTCAATTTAGGGTTTAATTAGGGTTTGATCGATTTGGAGAATTTGATGATGTTATGGATGGAAATATGGGTTTGGGTAAGTGTATTTATGCATTAGAATGTCAAATGTAGCTTCAAAACGAGTCCTTTAACCTTGCAATACGATTTAGGGTTTTGGTTCAAGTGAAATAGGGTTTTGGGTTACTAATTTCTGCATTTGCTGCTGCTGTTCGTGGGTTGCCCAGTAAGGGGCGTAACCTACGCCCCCTTGGGGCGTAGCTTACGCTAGACCAAATCTGGCTGGGCGTAGGTTACGGCCCTTTGGGGCGTAGCTTACGCCGAATCCTCCATCTTACGCCAAAACCTACTGTTTACGCCACTCAAGACGCCAAAAGAATTGCACTTTTGAGAGCACCGTACCTTACGCCCCCTTTACCTAAAATTTTATAAGGGGCGTAACCTACGCCAGTGTGGGGCGTAGGTTACGCCAGTTGTACTTTTCAGAATTTCTTGTTTGACCTAAGTTGACTTTCTGGACCTTTTTACGCGTCGAGCATTGATCTAATTCACTTCTTATCTTATGTAACATTGAATAAGAGTCTTAAAAGTCATTTAACGTCGAGAAGCACTTTGAAAACCTAATTAGGGTTTTGCCGAGTATTTTGATAATTACGTATATGTGTTATGTATGTTGATGTGAATGTATATGATCGATATTTAGGTGTTGGACGTGAAGTGAACATTGTACGACAATAACTCGACTTTATATCAACTTAACTTTTCATAACCAATCGAGGTGAGTTTCGTATCTCCCTACTCGCTTGAGATTCGGGCTGAAAAGTGTAAACTTGCGTGTTTACTTACGTTGTTGATTGATTGATTGATTTGGTTTAAATGTTGGATTGATGAGACGGTTTATTACGTTTGATTGACTTGATTTATGTTTAAGTATTTCATTAATATTAGGATAGACGTACATACAAGGAAGTCGGTTATGCCTTCATTGGGTTTTAGATGTGGTGGGAAGGCTGCGGGTGACCCTATATATAAGCATCTGGGACTCGAAGAAAGTAGAATCCTCTTAAGTGTATGTACGTATAGAATTGTTTGTCGAATATTGATTGTTGGTTCATGTTCATCGTATTGTGATTGTTGGAGTTATGATTGATGCATTTTCGATTGATTGTAAGCATGCATACATTGTTGATAATCCCTCGGTTGAGGAGTGCATACATCCAAGTGTATAGATGTATACACTATCTAATGGATGTTGAGTTCATGATCCCGAGTATATAGACATATATATCTCGATGTTTTTGAGATGCAGCCTGTGTCATTGCTATGACAGGCGGGTATCGTTGCATATGTGACTGGAGTTCACACATTGGGCGTACATATTGGCATTGTATACATTTAGCACATTCATTGATATTCTCATCTTTTGTGCTCATTTAATTACACGCTTATTCGTTGTGTAATCTTGATTGTTGGACGTTATTGTGTTACTTAGAGGCTCGCTGTAAGTCATGTCTAGCCTCTACTTGTATATTGTGATTATTGACGCTGGTTCCTTATGGACCATTACTACGAACTCACCAACCTTGTGTTGACTATGCTTAGTACACTTTTCAGGTAATCAGGTTATCCCCGGGCGTGGAGTTTAGTTGCTTGCTTGCTGTTAAACCCGGACTTTGGACTTTATGAATCAAGGATTCATCGACCTTCTCTTTTGCATTATACTTAGGATCGATTTGCCATCTTCGGGATGTTCTTTTGTAAACTTCGATGGTTATTTGCTCCTTATGTATTTTGGTACTTGTTTCGTATTGTTATGGATTCACTGAATCCTTATTTGCATTTAGTTCTTGTTCTATTGTAATTCCACCTTGCGCTATATGATTTCCGTGATATTTCGAGCCTCGGCTTGGGGTGTTACAGATGAAGCCAGCGAAAAGATCCTTATTTACGAGTATGCGGAGCATGGAAGCCTTGACAAACACCTACATAGGTTGGCTAAAATAACTCGTCCACTAAAATGGGAGCAAAGAATCCGTATATGCCATGACACAGCTCTTGGTGTAGATTATCTTCACTGTCGTGTTCCAACAAACCATAGAGTGATCCATAGAGACATTAAGAGTGCAAATATTCTGATAGGTCATGACTGGAAAGCTATGATTGCAGATCTTGGACTTTCCAAAATAGGTCGTGCGAATGAAAGTGACTCTTATGTAATTACTAATGCTTCTGGCACACATGGTTATTGTGATCCAGCATATAGGGATACTGGAATCCTGACCAAAGAATCCGATGTTTATTCATTTGGTGTGGTCATGTTTGAAGTCTTATGTGGGAGGTTGGCCTTTATGAATGTAAATAATGAACATCGATTCCTTGACCGATTGGCCCAACGTTACTACGAAACAGGAAGATTAAGCGAGATTATTGATCCGTATTTGAAGAGTGAAGTGGACTCTGATTCCTTGAAGAGGTTTTCAGAGATTGCATATCGCTGTTTGCTTAATGAACGGCACCGAGATATATGGAAATGCTAACAAAACCTACAGTGTTCTTGGTCGTAAAACCTATGACATTCGAGATATATATACATTTGGTAAAAAGTTAGAGGTTGAACTTGGGACTATCTATTTGTGCACCGAGATTTCAACTGGTATAGATTATGCCTGCAAAATAATCTCCAAGTCAAAGTTAATCTCCAGAACCCATTTAAAGGAAGTTAGGAGGGAGATTCCGATAATGCACCATTTGGCAGGATATAACAATATTGTGACAATTAAGGGCGCATACGAAGATCTTTCGTATGTTTATATTGTTATGTTGGAGGAAAACTTTTCGACCGGATTGCTCAGATAGGACATTATACAGAGAAGAAGGCTGCTGAGTTGATAAAGGTTATTGCTGGTGTTGTTCAGGCATGCCACTCACTTGGGGTTATCCACAGAAACTTGAAACCTGAAAATTTCTTGTTAGTTAATAGATATGATGATTTCTCCCTCAAGGCAACTGATTTTAGTTCATCTGTTTTCTTTAAACCAGGTTAGTTTACCATATTATAGTTGCTATCAAAATGTTATCATTAATTTAATGTTTAACAGGTATTTGATCAATAAAATAAGAAAATTGACGTTTTGTCAATGGTTTCAGTCTTTGATTAATCTATTGTCCTTGAGCCATTTGACTGCTAAAAAAAGCTGCATCAGGTGGTATGAGAGCCGAGGTTAATTCAAATGGCTTGACGTGTATTGATTATGGCATTCGTAGAATCGCCGAACAAGGCAACGAAGAAGATGGTCATGACACACGTGCTCGTGGAGATTGCTTTAAAAAAAAACAGGAATTGGGTTAATCCTTTGCTGTGGTGTTCATCTTTATCGAAGTTTTAATGAGTTCCTGGTCTTGCTGGTTTTCAGGTGAAATGTACAGAGATATAGTGGCCACTGCGTATTATGTGGCTCCTGAGGTGATTCAGAGGAGGCACGGTCCAGAAGCAGATGTATGGTCTCTAGGGGTGATACTTTATATACTAGTTGCGTGCCTCCGTTTTGGGCTGGTACATGATAAACATGTGTTCTCTATGTGTCTCCGATTTTGTTATTAATGAAATATGCACACTTTAATTAACCTTTTACTTTTATTTTCTATTCTAGAAAAAGAAAAGGGGATACTTGATCAAGTTTTAAAGGGACACGTAAACTTCGATTCAGCTCCCTGGCCTCATATATCTGACAATGCAAAGGATCTTATTAGGAAAATGTTATGCTCACGACCTTCAAACCGCCTAACTTCTTATGAAGTTCTGTGTATGTTCTGCGCCATATTACCTATTGCGTACACAACTCTAACACTATTGTGTGATACTGTTTGGTTGCTTGTTTCCACATATCATATCTGCGCTGAGTAAACAATATATTCTTACCATCACCCTTATAACCTTAAAGATTATATATCTGCACTGTCTTCAGGCCATCCTTGGCTTTGTGAAAATGGTGTTGCTCCTGAAAGACTGGAACCAGCCATTATTTCTCGTTTGAAGCAGTTCTCTGCAATGAATATATTAAAGAAAATGGCTTTACAGGTACAGTTAGTTCATGATAAAAGAAACATACACATATATTGTCTTCATTTTGAAAGTTATCACTATATATTATATTGTCTTGCATGACAGATAGATTTTATGAGATTTATGCAATTACAATCTTAAATATTTTCGTGTTGTTTTATTTAGGTTGTAGCTTAAGGCCTGTCTGAAGTGGCAATAGTCAACGGTAATTACATAAATCTGAAACTAAACAATCCTATTTATTATTATATAGACCAAAGTGGTAATAGCTCAACGGTACCACCACCATATGATCGATCACATGGTCCCGCAAACATAGGTGTTGACAAAATATATTCGGTTCGAAATTTGCCAAATGTAAAAGGAGAAGTATGTATGTGATCCATGTGTGATGATGGTGATTATCCGGACAGAGAGCTATGTGGTATGCGCTCTGGGTACCAATGCGATACTTGGGATTAAGATGTTCCCACCCACTTACACTTTTGACAAAACAATCCTTTTTGTAGTATAGAAACAAACCGTTGTTTAGACTCCTTGATCATCACATCGCTTCGTGAATCATCATGTTTGATTAATCTTTTGAAGCTTCATCCGGTTCTTCGTTTTCTAGACCATCACAATGTTCCACAGAGGGGTTTTGTTTCCAAAGCCTCTAAAATTATTTTCCATTCGTGGTGTATAATGATTGTTCGTCATATCTGAGAAACTTCATTCAATTTATAGGTAATTGTTTAAGAATATTTTTTTTATAAGATAAGCGATAAAACATAAGTTATAACAAACTATATATTTTTATATCAACTGTTATGTAACACAAATAAAAATATTCCCGTTAAAGTTGGAAAAAAACTCAATAAGTTGAAAATGACATTTCATACGGGAAGGAGCGAGTAGTAAATTAAGTTGGCATTAAATAACGTATTTATAAAAATATGACTATATGAGAGTGTATTTAAATGTTTAAAAAAAGTATAAATTAATGTTTATGTGATACAGGTAAATTAGTAACTTCACAACTCGCAAGTTGCAACTTGAAAAAAAATTAAATTAAAATTTTTATAATGTACAAAACACGTACCCGGGAAATGCACGTTAGTTGAATATAGTTTTTTATCAACCTCCTATTCGAGATGTCTTTAGAGGCTCTGCAATGCGGCATTCATCCTTTCAAAGGCGTCATATCAGACAAGAACTAAGACTAATCTCGTAAAACGTCCACAATTCAAGAACAGGTCTAAAACTCACCATTTATAACACTAATAAATTCCATAGGGACGGACAAAAAAGGAACGTATCTTTTTTAAAGTAGGCTCTCTACACCGTCGTGGTAGGTCTAAGGTTGTCTACATCTTAACTTCCTTTATACATCGTTGATGTATTGGGACCCAAAACTCGTGGAAGACGGCATTGAGTGTTTACTTTACAATTGGCATTATCTGCAACTAATGTCTCGTCTTCTTCTACGGCTTAATTCCGATTGCCTCTTGGGTTTTTTACTTCAGCGATAAGCGCTTGTCACTTTGGTTCTGTCCGTTTTCTCCGATCAAACTCCCGTATAGTTCAAGGTGTGTTTATCCTTTTCAGAATTGCCTCTGAGTTAGCAATGGTTTCTTTGTCTCCAAACCTCTGGTTGCTAGTAATTAGTTTCTTAGAGTTTCCATTTTTGGTTCACAATCCTTAGCCCATGAACATTAATGTTGTTTGGATTTATATGATAAATACGGTATGTTGGCTTCCAGGCTGATATGGACAACAATGGGACAATTGGTTATCGAGAGTTTCTGGCTGCAACAATTCACGTCAAAAAACTGGAAGAAGAAAAAGAGAAACTTATGGGCGTATTCCAGTATTTTGATAAGGATGAAAGTGGTTATATAACGGTGGATGACCTTCAAAAAGCTTGTGTTGAACTCAATATGACTGTTTTTGTGGTAGAGGATATCATCAGAGAAGTTGACCAAGATAACGTAAGTCTAATATAGTATTATAGTCCCCCGCCCCATATTAAATGTCTAACTTTGACTTGTTAAGTCTTTTTTGTTTCAACTTTGACCATAAATATATTAGTTTATATATTATATAGTAGTTGATGAAAACTTTATCAATGAAAAGTATATTTAAAAACTCAATCCGTCCATATATTTTATATAAAGTGTTACATAAAACAAAAAAAATAAAAGACTTGACAAGTCAAAATTAAACCTTTAATATGGGACGGAGGGAGTATGTTGGATTATTTGAAATTTTTTTTTTGGGAATGATGAGTTTTTGATATGATGCAGGACGGTAGGATTGGTTACGGTGAGTTTGTGGACATGATGAAAAAAGGAAATGCAGGAGTCGGAAGAAGATAAATGCAGAACAACTGAACATGAGCATGAAAGAGAAACACCATGGGCTTTCTAGTGGTTTCCTTTCAACATTTTGTCAATAAGCATATCCCCGTTTTACTTTATGATTATTCTTGGGTCATACTTAAAAGAAAAGAACATTTGACGTATTGAAGATTGTACAGGAAGATGAATGTAGGTGCGGCAATTGAGGCATCATGTTCCCAGTTCAAAAGTTTGTGCCATCGAATTCTTCTAAGTTGTACCCATGGTAACTTGTGCTTTTGTTTTACTGATGTATTGTTTCAGTAAATTTAAGAACTTAATGAGTGTAAAAGTTGTTTGTGCCATCGAATTCTTCTAAGTTGTACCCATGGAGAGAAAAAACTAAAGTTCTTTGTGTATTATTCAATAGT
This sequence comes from Erigeron breviscapus, assembly GCA_034093135.1. Classification (NCBI taxonomy): domain Eukaryota; kingdom Viridiplantae; phylum Streptophyta; class Magnoliopsida; order Asterales; family Asteraceae; genus Erigeron; species Erigeron breviscapus. The sequence goes on from CM067167.1 coordinate 1,199,532, forward strand.
TCATTCTTGTACTTTAGTGTCTATTGTGGATGGGCAAGATATGGTTCGGATAAGTATTTACTTGAGCCGGTTACCTTTTTAATTTTTTAACACCTGGTAAACATAGACTAGCATGATCATCATTTTTATTTTATTTTTTAACAACAGACAATCAAACGTTTAAGCCATCCGGATTCCGGAATGCCTAGCATTGAACCAGGACATAGTGTGCCCTGAGCAGCATGAAGTCATCCATTTCTAAGTATATATATATATATATATATATATATATATATATATATATATATATATATATATATATATATATATATATATATATATATATATATATATATATATATATATATATATATATATATATATATATATATATATATATATATATATATATATATATATATATATATATATATATATATATATATATATATATATATATATATATATATATATATATATATATATATATATATATATATATATATATATATATATATATATATATATATATATATATATATATATATATATATATATATATATATATATATATATATATATATATATATATATATATATATATATATATATATATATATATATATATATATATATATATATATATATATATATATATATATATATATATATATATATATATATATATATATATATATATATATATATATATATATATATATATATATATATATATATATATATATATATATATATATATATATATATATATATATATATATATATATATATATATATATATATATATATATATATATATATATATATATATATATATATATATATATATATATATATATATATATATATATATATATATATATATATATATATATATATATATATATATATATATATATATATATATATATATATATATATATATATATATATATATATATATATATATATATATATATATATATATATATATATATATATATATATATATATATATATATATATATATATATATATATATATATATATATATATATATATATATATATATATATATATATATATATATATATATATATATATATATATATATATATATATATATATATATATATATATATATATATATATATATATATATATATATATATATATATATATATATATATATATATATATATATATATATATATATATATATATATATATATATATATATATATATATATATATATATATATATATATATATATATATATATATATATATATATATATATATATATATATATATATATATATATATATATATATATATATATATATATATATATATATATATATATATATATATATATATATATATATATATATATATATATATATATATATATATATATATATATATATATATATATATATATATATATATATATATATATATATATATATATATATATATATATATATATATATATATATATATATATATATATATATATATATATATATATATATATATATATATATATATATATATATATATATATATATATATATATATATATATATATATATATATATATATATATATATATATATATATATATATATATATATATATATATATATATATATATATATATATATATATATATATATATATATATATATATATATATATATATATATATATATATATATATATATATATATATATATATATATATATATATATATATATATATATATATATATATATATATATATATATATATATATATATATATATATATATATATATATATATATATATATATATATATATATATATATATATATATATATATATATATATATATATATATATATATATATATATATATATATATATATATATATATATATATATATATATATATATACTATATATCTTTTATTTATTATATAATAGATAACATAATATATATATATATTTTTTATTTATATATACATATTTGTGTTTCAAAATTTTCAATTCCCACCAAAAATAAAAAAATACCCGGGTAACATTTAGAGAGGACATTGTCCTTGATGTGAATAATTTTTTATTTTTTCTCAACGAAATTAGTTTTAGTATATACGTAATTTCAATTTCGTTCAAAATTTTCAATTCCCACCAAAAATAAAAAAATACCCGGGTAACATTTAGAGAGGACATTGTCCTTGATGTGAATAATTTTTTATTTTTTCTCAACGAAATTAGTTTTAGTATATACGTAATTTCAATTCCCTTCAAAATTTTCAATTCCCACCAAATATAAAAAATACTCGGGTAACATTTAGAGAGGATATTGTCCTTGCTGTGAGTAATTTTTATTTTTATTTTTTTCCTAACAAAATTAATTTCAGTATATACATATTTTCAATTCACTCCGAAACCAAAAAGTTCACGGGTCACTTATTGTGAGAACATTGTCTTTACTAAAGATAATATTAGTATTATTATTTGTTTTTAAATAAAAAATATTGTATTGAAATATATTTTCAAAAAACTTGAAAAAAAAATTGAACAACTTTGCAATACTGTATGTATGTGTATATATATATATAGATATATGGGTGCAAGTTATTTAAGTATAGATACCATTTTGGTACCCGCCAATCACACTTGCAAGAGATGAATGCCCGTAAATCAGCTAACCACAATACCTCAACTATCTTAAGACCGTGGAATGAACCGGGGCCGGTATTGGATACGCCCAGCTTACATGTGGGTCCCGAACATTACCGACATACCGATGATCCGATGATCAATTGGACACATTTGTAATTTACTAGCATTAATTTTCGGGAAAGGATTCCTAAAGTTACCCAACTTGACTAGTCAAGTTGGGTAAATCTTGACCTTTGATTTAAAATCAAGGGTTAAGATTAAAAGATGATTATTTAATCTTAACCCTTGATTTTGAATCAAGGGTCAAGATTACTCTAACTTAACATATTATTAGTAACTTTAGGGAATCATTTCCTTTAATTTTCTATAATCATGACTTATGACCATTTCAATTACCTGCTACTAACCAAGTGGGGCATGCTTACCTAATTGCATACGATTGGTTGCATTTTATATTCCATTAGCTATTGAAAACTAAATAAATAAATAAAAAGAATATTAAATCAATATCTATGGGTGTACAACGACTAGATAATAACATTTCTAGTCAACGATTAAAGGAGTTCTTAACGGAAATCTAATTGCTATTTCCTTATAAACATAAAAAAGTACTTGGTTTCTGAGATGAACTGGTGAAGAGATCCATATTTACTAGTATAACATATTGAAATAATGATATCTTTCTTTTTATGGTTTTTAAGGTAATTAAAGAACAAGATGATCTTTAAGTCTTCCTCTTCCAATTCCAAAAAAACAGCCTATATTAAAGAGTCAAAGAACCTGACCATACCCTTACGGCTTGTTAGAAAAGGAACCAACAATTTTACAACAATTATCGGGAAAGGTGGATATGGTGTTGTTTACAAAGGAGAACTACTACTTTCTGGTCAAGGATTTAAGGAATTCCTAACAGAGATTCAACTGCTATCTCGTTATAAACATCCAAACGTAGTCTGCCTTCTTGGTTTCTGTGATGAAGCCGGTGAAAAGATCCTTATTTATGAGTATGCGGAGCATAGAAGCCTTGACAAACACCTAAGTGCGGGTAAAATAGCTCGTCCACTAACATGGGAGCAAAGAATACGTATATGCCTTGACACGTGGTTTAGATAATCTTCACAGCCATATTGCAACAAACCATAGAGTGATCCACAGAGATATTAAATGAGATTATTGATCCCTATTTGAAAACTGAAGTGGACTCTGACTCTATGAAGAGGTTTTCAGAGATTGCATATCCATGTTTGCTTAATGAACGGGACCGACGACCCTCAAAAACTTGAGGAGATGATGCCAAGCTCAAAGGTCTTGCAGATTAATCTCAAGGTACTTAATTAACATAACTCATACCCTTTTCTGATTACTATATCATAAACCAAAATCTTTTTGAACATATTCCCTTTGTTCTCGGTTTACCTTTCTAACAAATGCAGATTGTCTGATTTTCCTCGTGTGGTTATTCTTGTTACGATATTGACCAACAAAAGTAAAAATAAATAGAAACGAAGATATAAGAAAACCATATAACATGATAAATTATTTTTCTGACAATTTTTATGAACTATATAAAATGGTACTAGCCATTGATCCCGTGTGCAAACACGGGCTAACAATACGAAATTAAAATTAAAAATTTGATTAAAAACGGGTCAAATTTTATGATTTCATAAGAATGCGGAAAACTATATAAAATACTTGAAATAATATATGAAGGCAACTTGGTTATCCTGTATAACTACACATTTTATTAATGGCTAAATTAATATGAAATTTTTTTTAAAAAAATGGTACAATTCTAGCATTACTTTGTCTTCAGCAATGACTTCACAAGTCACAAGCAATGGAAGGGAACCTAACTCTTTAGTTCCTCATTCTGTACATCTAACTCTATCGGCTTCAAACATTCACAACAACATCACTCGGTTATGACTTATAACAACAATGCAAATTAATCATGTTGAGTCATTAACTTTTAGCTTTCTATTCCTATTTACATCTATCACCAAGAACTTAGTCCTAAACTGTCTCCATGTTAATTGCATCATCTTCTTTGGAGGGTACTGATATTCATAATGATGTGTGATTTTTTTAAGCCGACTCTACAATTTGAACCACCTATCTTTGGGTATTTTTCTGCGGTATTCAAGTTTTGAGCCACGTATCTTTGAGCCCGAACACTTTGGACACATTGCATAACTGTACATAAGGTTCATTCAACAGCTGAGAATGACCTATTGAGCCGCAAGCCCCGTTCACCACCATCTTCTACATGTAAGTGGATGAATATCAGCTTCCAACAACTAACATACATCTACTATAGCAAACTCATCTATAACGAAACATACCTGATCAAAGCACATAGTCCAAGTCACTAAGAGTCACCTATTTTTGTGAACATAGCAAACTGAATTATTAAAGACAATGAACCCATTATAGCATCAATATTATATAAACCAATTATTTTATTGTGATTATTAAAACATAAGGTAAATCTTTTTCTTTTTTTTTGACAGGTTAATTTCAACAGTCGAACTCGCACTCCGAAGATACCTTCGCGAGTAAGATGCGAGACAATACCGTCGGTGAGGAACTGAGGCTCGAACCTGAGACCTCAGTAAAACTCACCCGGGCCCGCATAGCGGATTAAGGAAAATACCTGGCCACTGGGGTTTAACCCAGTGGTTATGTTAAATATCTATATATTTATATATATATATATATATAATAAATATATATATATATATATATATATACACATTTATACGGATCATATACACATAATGAGTACACACACAGATTTCATCATCAATTACCTAAGAAATCCAATGTGGCATCCCTAAGCTTCCTCCAAATCGGATTTGCTGATGCAATGACAAAAGCTCCTCTAGTAGGAGAGGGTGATTGTCTAAAGACACCTTCTTCAAAACTATCTAAAAACCTTAAGATTACTTACCCAACAACTTGATCTCTTAACAGCTTGCAGCCCAAGGTCCCAAGAAAGAAAACTTCTTAAGCCGCTATGTAAATGCTAATGCAGCTATAGTTGTTATCCAAACAAGCACAGACACTTCAGCTGCAGACCTTGTTCTATTACAAGCAACTATAAAAGATGCAGCAAATCAATTCAGTGTTCAAAATGCAGCCCAAGACAATGTTACTTGGGTTACTTCAATTAAAAACAATTAATGGTTTTTTTTTTTCTGTCAACAAAAAGAGCCCAGAGCCCAAGAGTGAAGCAAATGCCACACGTGAAGTTTATTTTGATTTAGAAGTTTGTTTTTCAGTTATTATTTGATTTTGTCAATTCAGCATATTGCCTATTATTTAGCAAGTAGTGGGCAGTTTTTATTTTGCTAATATTTGTATTCGTATGGTGAAGGAAAGTGGCAGACTTTTTGGCTTTATTGTTTTCTCTTTATTCTCTCACAACAAAACTGTCAGGGAATACTTTCCATTGCTATTCTAAATTTTGGCAGATTTAGAAAGTGATCTTTGGATACTACCTTGGATTTGTGTGGTGTGACTGTATCACATATTCAAGTTAGTTTTTTTAGCCCAACGAATTTCTTCTTGTGGTGAACCTGTAGTGAGACGAAATCGTTGATTATCTTGTTACATTTCAAGTAACCGATCAGTTTATAGGTATTTGCCTATCATCTGGTATCAGAGACAGAAACCAACTCCTTTCAATCATAATCCAATCAAAGTTTCAGTCCGACATGGGTGATCAAAGAACTCTTGAACAAAAGGTTCTAGCATTACAAGAACAGCTTCAACAATTAACTCTTTCCTTAAATCAACAACGAAAGGACCGTTCACCACCACGATTTCATGCTGAAAGATTTGAGCATGAGGATTCTGACGAAGAGGATGTTAATCCTTATGGGCGACGCACCCCAGATCGTCGACATCATAATGATATTAAGGTTGACATTCCAGAATTTGAAGGGAAGATGGATCCAGACACTTTCATCGAGTGGTTAAGAACTGTGGAACGAGTCTTTGATTACAAACAGATTTCTGATGAAAAAAAGGTAAAACCGTAGCCTTAAAATTGAGAAATTATGCATCTACATGGTGGGCCAATGTATGTGCCAAACGCGAAGGGCAGGGTAAACAGAAAATTCAGGAATCGAGAAAGATGAAAAAGTTATTAAAAGAGAAGTTTTTACCTACTTATCATCTTCAAGAAAGTTTCTCTAAACTGCACTTTTTGAGGCAAAATAACCGACCCTCGGAGGAGTATTCTCAAGAGTTTGAACACCTTCTCATGAAGTGTGGATTGAATGAAGATGATCCTCAAACCCTCGTACGGTATCTGGGTGGTCTTGATCCTCACATAGCCCAAGTCGTTGAATTACAACCTTACCATACACTAGCAGAACTTACAATATTGGCCCATAAAGTGGAGGTCCAGCAACGTTCAAAGGGGAAGATTGACAAGTCTAATAATAAGTCCAATAGTAATTTTAGATCTATTTCTAATTACAACGCTCCAGTTTCCCCTGCCAATACCATTGCTCATCCCTGTCCTTCACTCGCCTCTACATCAGACAACCCTAAAGCCCCACGTCGATGTTTCCGTTGCCAAGGGTTAGGTCACATCGCCTCTGAGTGTCCAAATAAACGAATTGTTACTCTGGCCGATTTCGAGATTTCTAACGGTTCTGAAATTAATGGTGGCAGTCCTACCTGAACCGGCAGATGACACCATTACTGAAGAGTTGGTCGGCCCGGATGAAGGTGATTGTTTGGTCATTCGTCGAGCCCTTCACTCTACACCGACTCGGGAGGAAAATTCACAGCGGGAAGCAATATTCTATACAAGATGTACCATTGGGAAAAAGGTATGTATGGTTATAATTGATGGCGGTAGCTGTACCAATGCGGTCTCTCAAGTCTTAATTGATAAAATGGGTTTAAAAAAAGAACCCCATCCATCAACGTATGCGCTTTACTGGCTAAATCACGTGAAGTTTATTTTAATTTAGAAGTTTGTTTTTCAGTTATTATTTGATTTTGTCAATTCAGCATATTGCCTATTATTTAGCAAGTAGTGGGCAGTTTTTATTTTGCTAATATTTGTATTCGTATGGTGAAGGAAAGTGGCAGACTTTTTGGCTTTATTGTTTTCTCTTTATTCTCTCACAACAAAACTGTCAGGGAATACTTTCCATTGCTATTCTAAATTTTGGCAGATTTAGAAAGTGATCTTTGGATACTACCTTGGATTTGTGTGGTGTGACTGTATCACATATTCAAGTTAGTTTTTTTAGCCCAACGAATTTCTTCTTGTGGTGAACCTGTAGTGAGACGAAATCGTTGATTATCTTGTTACATTTCAAGTAACCGATCAGTTTATAGGTATTTGCCTATCATCTGGTATCAGAGACAGAAACCAACTCCTTTCAATCATAATCCAATCAAAGTTTCAGTCCGACATGGGTGATCAAAGAACTCTTGAACAAAAGGTTCTAGCATTACAAGAACAGCTTCAACAATTAACTCTTTCCTTAAATCAACAACGAAAGGACCGTTCACCACCACGATTTCATGCTGAAAGATTTGAGCATGAGGATTCTGACGAAGAGGATGTTAATCCTTATGGGCGACGCACCCCAGATCGTCGACATCATAATGATATTAAGGTTGACATTCCAGAATTTGAAGGGAAGATGGATCCAGACACTTTCATCGAGTGGTTAAGAACTGTGGAACGAGTCTTTGATTACAAACAGATTTCTGATGAAAAAAAGGTAAAACCGTAGCCTTAAAATTGAGAAATTATGCATCTACATGGTGGGCCAATGTATGTGCCAAACGCGAAGGGCAGGGTAAACAGAAAATTCAGGAATCGAGAAAGATGAAAAAGTTATTAAAAGAGAAGTTTTTACCTACTTATCATCTTCAAGAAAGTTTCTCTAAACTGCACTTTTTGAGGCAAAATAACCGACCCTCGGAGGAGTATTCTCAAGAGTTTGAACACCTTCTCATGAAGTGTGGATTGAATGAAGATGATCCTCAAACCCTCGTACGGTATCTGGGTGGTCTTGATCCTCACATAGCCCAAGTCGTTGAATTACAACCTTACCATACACTAGCAGAACTTACAATATTGGCCCATAAAGTGGAGGTCCAGCAACGTTCAAAGGGGAAGATTGACAAGTCTAATAATAAGTCCAATAGTAATTTTAGATCTATTTCTAATTACAACGCTCCAGTTTCCCCTGCCAATACCATTGCTCATCCCTCTCCTTCACTCGCCTCTACATCAGACAACCCTAAAGCCCCACGTCGATGTTTCCGTTGCCAAGGGTTAGGTCACATCGCCTCTGAGTGTCCAAATAAACGAATTGTTACTCTGGCCGATTTCGAGATTTCTAACGGTTCTGAAATTAATGGTGGCAGTCTACCTGAACCGGCGGATGACACCATTACTGAAGAGTTGGTCGGCCCGGATGAAGGTGATTGTTTGGTCATTCGTCGAGCCCTTCACTCTACACCGACTCGGGAGGAAAATTCACAGCGGGAAGCAATATTCTATACAAGATGTACCATTGGGAAAAAGGTATGTATGGTTATAATTGATGGCGGTAGCTGTACCAATGCGGTCTCTCAAGTCTTAATTGATAAAATGGGTTTAAAAAAAGAACCCCATCCATCAACGTATGCGCTTTACTGGCTAAATCACGGTAAATGTATGTTTGTTAATCATAGAGTTCTTATTACTTTGAGCATCGGTAGATCTTATGTTGATGAGATTTGGTGTGATGTTCTGCCCATGGAAGTGTGTCATGTACTCTTGGGGCGTCCTTGGCAGTTTGATCGCCAAGTGACCCATGACGGATACCAGAACACGTATTCATTCATTCACAATGGTCGAAAAATCGTCCTAACTCC
>CM067167.1:1211586-1246586 GCA_034093135.1 Erigeron breviscapus
TTTTGGTATTGCATTAAAAACGCATGGGATGGCGGTCAAACCCGGGTGAAAGAAGCACAATATGGGCTCTATAGTACTTTCCTTTCAACATTTCATCTATAGGCATATCCCCACTTTGAATTATGATTGTTCTTGGGTCATACGAGAACGTTTGACATACTGCAGATTGTACAGTATGACGATTTTAGGTTCGGCAACTGAGGCATCAAGGCCTAAAATTTAATTGTTTTTGTTGCCAATATTGAATGGCAATGGACGCTCATCGTCTGAACATGTGCTTTTGTTTTAGTTTGAATTATTGTTTCAATGAATGTAAAGGACTTAATGAGAGTAAAGTTTATTGTTTGTTGTTCAAATTCTTTTGAGTTGTACCCATGGAAAAAACGTAATTTCTGTACATGTTTAATCTTAATAGTCAACTGAATATCCTAAACTTTGGTGACGTTCCTTCTTGTACTTTAGTGTTTGGGGCAAAATATGGCTCAAAAGACATGCGTATCTTAAAGAAAAACAAACCAAAGAATACAATATAGTTGTTTTCTTCAACATTTCGTCTAAAGGCAGATCCCCACTTTGCTTTATGATTGTACCTGGCCATACTTAAAGAAAAGACATGTTGGAAAAAAGTGAATTTTCCCCCACTTTGTGATGGGTTTTAGGCATTACAAACTAACTTAAACTTTTAACGGAGCATGCAACCTAAAACAGGATCTATGTTTCACTATTGAACCTATAACTATGAACATAATATAAAATTCTAATACTCTAGTAAATAATCAAAACTTACTAAAGAAAATAAATAAATAAATAAATAAATAAATAAATAAATAAATTACATACCTTTTAGTTGTTATAGTAAACAACTAAAATTATCCCTCCAAATCTCTTGGAAGCAAGCACCACAAATGTCGTGCCTCTAATGGAATCACACCCGGCGACTCAAAAAAATAACTAAGTGTGGATGAACTATAGAAGAGTTCTTCCAAGAGGAGAAAGAAGGAGGCGAATACTCAAGCCAAGTATTGTGTGAAAATAATGAATCCCTAAGGCCATATTTATAGCCTTGGATAGCCTCCATGCTTTTTCTATCCCACCGATGTGGGACAAACTTCCCAAGGGAAATTTTATTCTCCTTTATCAAGTCTATTCATTTTGAGTCTCGAGGGCAACCCAAAAGGACTGTGCTTCTATCAATTATAGTTATGGCTTAGACACCTAATCCAACAGTCTCCCACTTGGATAAGTCTAATAACTATTATTGCCAATATAACTTCCTAATTGATCAGCAAATTGTAGCCTCCAAAAGCTGTTGTCGAACTCTGACCTAGTCAGTTACGTGTCCTAAGATAAGAGATCATATAATCCTTCGTTCTACAAGATATCATTTGAACATGAGACATGGAACATAATCAATCTCATTGTCCAGTACGTTATTTCCCGATTTCTGATTTGTAATGACATAGAACTTCTAATTGAACACATCAATTTAGTCCTGGTCGGGCCCGACACTATATGTCAACATCAAATCATCGAGGGGCCCAAAGATATCGCTTTTCCCGTTAGGGCAAAAGGAACGAATAAACTTTGACTTATATGCTTGCACCATTTACTCATCAAATCATGCACAACAATACGTTTTATAACATCAAGTTACTGATGCGTTTACATATTATCAATGCACAACTGACTTGTAAACCACAACTCATATATCTCCATTTAAAGATTATAAGATATTATCGTCTCAGAATTACTCGTGATAAATTCCATGAAGTAATTCTCTGAGCGTGGGTTAATCCAATACTTAAATCTCTATTTCAAAGTACTCACGAACATGTTGGAATTCGTCTGCCCAAGACACATATTAAATTGACGTGGCTAGTACGTGATGATCCAAGTCGGGTCATACCCAATAACAAGCTAGACAAACACTTATAGTATTTATTTATATGATTTGATCTTTAAATAAATATCAATACTTGAAACATTTAGAAAGTGGGTTTCTAAATAATTGTACTTGAGATATGTAAATAAATTATATGGATGATTTATTTTGAGAGAAATGTAAATATGTTTATTTGGCAAAATAAACACTAATGTGTGTTGTGTATAATATGTAATATGTTACATAAGATATGTAACAAGTTATGTTACATTTTATCTACAAAATATATAAGTATATATTTTATAAAACTTAAAGCAAAATGTTTTTTTTTTTTTGTGCTTGGCCGCCCCCCCCCATGTGGTCTTAAGTGTATTTGATACACTTACAACACATGGACTTGATAAGAAGATGACAACACACAACACATAGTTTGTATCAATTCTTACATGCAATGGTAAGACTTTCTCTCATTCTCAACTAGCAAAAACTTTTCTTTTCTCTTCTTAATTTTCGGCCAAAGGAAAGAAAAGAAAAGACTTAAACAAGTTCAAATCCTAGCATAGTTTGGGTGTTTGTTGGAAGCTTGGGGTATACAAGCTTGAGGTTCTTCTAGTTTGAAGACTTGCCTTTTGAAGAACATCATATTCTTCATTTCTACCTTTTATTAGCTTGGAAGAAGGTAGTCTTCTAAACACCCTATGGTTGTTGTTTTGTATGTATGTTATTCATATACATGGATCCTTATTGTTTGGGTTTTCTTTTATAAGTTAAACTTTGGTTTTTAACTATATACACATATTGAAAAGTTCAATTTTTCCGCTGCGTTTTAATATTATAAGGATAATATTACTTTGATAAAAACCCAAAAATCCCAACAATGGTATCTAGAGCCGGTTATATGGATACATACATCAAAAGTTGATATTTTGTTTGGACAAAATCCAATGTTTTGGCCATTTTTTGTATGGCCGAAATTAATACACAAAAAAAAGAGTTTTTTTTCTTGTGTATTTTAGTGTCACAACTTAGCCAAGAGACCTTGTGATTGTTTGTGATGTGTGGATGTGTTTGTATTTTATTTATTATTAAATGGTTGTAATAGTTAAATAGGATTTTCTTCATTCATTTGGTTATGTAATCTATTTATTTCATTTGGTATGTAATAAGTAGATTAGTTGCATTTTTTCTTGTAAATGTAATCTCCAAGAAAGCATCAAAAGGTTTGGGGCTGAAGTTGGAGGCCTAATGAAAGGATGAAGAAAGGTGTTCAAAACACATCACAAAAGGTTACTTGAAGCATTTGGATGCAAGATCAAGTGGGAGTTCACCGACACAAATTTTGTGTCACTTTGTCCCTTAGGTTGAGACCTTTTGACACACTTGTTTCGGCTAACAAGTGTGGTCAAATTAGTTGGCTAATGTTGTGCACTTATTATGTTTGTGTGGTTGTTTGTTATTTTGTCATGTGGATGCTCAAAACTTACAACTTAATGACATACATAAAAATTAAAAATTGGTTCTAAAATTGACATTAACTTGGCAAATTAAAATGGGTTTTATTAAAAAGTTAATGGTTATAATTATAAAAATGGATTTTATAAAGAACCTTGAAATATGGATTTCAAAATTCATTATGGTCCATAGTTTTTGACTAGAATATAAAAACTCAAACGACCCTTTTAAAAACAAGTTAAAACGCCATCTTTTATACAACACTTAATTATTTGGGAACTCTTTGTAGGATAAAGGTCACCTAACTACCTTGAGGGAACTTATAAGTTAAGGTAAATTTAATATACTTATGGGATAAAGGTCACCTAACCACTTGTATATATAAATTTACATGTGTGTGTAAGTAGGACAACTTGATTTGGAAGCCATGTGATTAGGGTCACCGAAGCATGGTAACCAAAGGCGTTGATGGGATTAAACATGCGACTTAATATAAGATATTAAATCAGTCCCATACCACTAGAAATTGTAAAGTGTTGCAATTGTCAAACGTTGACTACCTTGTTAATTTAGATCATGGGATAAAGGTCACCTAACCATCATTTAAATGTAACATTGGATTCTAGATTTTAATTATTAATTGTCCATGAGACATAAAAGGGTATTAACAATTAAAATTTATATTTGATATCGAAAATACTAATAAAGGACTTTGTTAATTTTGTAGATGGCCGCTAACAATGCAATTAACCCCAACCAAAACGTCCATAATTTTTCACTAAGATCCATTCTTGAAAGGGATCGTCTCAACCAAAACAACTTTGTGGATTGGTTTCGTAACTTGAGAATTGTTCTCAAGCATGAAAAGAAATCCTATGTGTTAGACGATCCTATTCCCGATGAGCCCGAAGAAGGGGATGTTGAAGCCTTTAATGATTGGGTTAAATATACTGAGGACTCCGTGCTAGTTAGTTGCCTCATGTTAGCGAGTATGACTCCCGAACTCCAAAAGGAGTTCGAACACCATGGGGCATACGACATGATTACCCAACTTAAGGAAATGTTCCAACAAAAGGCAAGGGTAGAGCGCTTCGAAACGGTTCGAGCGCTTCATGCATGTCGCATGGATGATTCACAATCCGTCTCAACTTATGTTCTTAAAATGAAAAGTTAAATTATAACATGAACGGATGGGACAAAACCGTTTCCGAGCTCCATGGGATGCTCAAAACGGCCGAGGCTAGCATGGGAAGAAAAGTTCAACCCGTTCTAATGATCAATGAAGGCGGAAAGAAAAGGCCCAATCCCGGACCAAAGGCAAATGTTGCTAAAGGAAAAGGATTCAACAAAAACTACAAAGGAAAGGGAAAGGCAAAAATGGAAACCCAAAAACCGAAGAAGCAAAAGGTTGCTATTAATGATCCATGCTTTGAGTGTGGGGAGGTAGGACATTGGAAACGTAATTGTCCAACCTATCTCAAAGAGTTGAAAGCTAAGAGGGATGCGGAGCATACCTCAGGTACAATATTTATGATATATATTGAGCTTAATAATATTTTTTCTTACATATGGGTATTGGATACCGGATGTGGAACTCATATTTGTAATATGTTACAGGGGTTCAAAAGAAAGAAGCACATCAAGAAAGGGGACATTAGTCTCTTTATGGGCAATGGTGCGAAAGTACAAGTTGAAGCTCAAGGAGACTATCTTTTGAAACTTCCAAGTGGTTTGGAAATTGTATTGAACAATGTTTTGTATGCACCAAGTTTGACTAGGAGCATTATTTCTGTTTCTCATTTAAGACATGTTGGATATGATTTTAATTTTGTTAACAATGATATCCATGTTTCTATGAATGATGTATTTTATTTTAAAGCAATGCCTTTAAATGGTATTTATGAATTGGTTCATGAAAACACAACATGTGATAACTCAATGTACCAAGCTACCACCAAGAAACTTAAATTAGATTTAAGTGAAACCTATATTTGGCATTGTCGTCTTGGCCATATAAATAAGAATCGCATACTAACACTTCAAAAGAATGGTCTTTTGAAAACAAAATCAAATGATTCATTTGATATATGTGAATCTTGTTTACAAGGCAAGATGACTAAAGCACCTTTCAATGGCACTAATGAAAGGGCGAAAGATTTATTAGGTATCATACATTCGGATGTATGTGGTCCTTTTAAGCCAATGACTAGGAATGGTGAAAGATACTTCATTACATTCACTGATGACTATAGTCGTTACGGTTATGTATACTTGTTAAAACACAAGTATGAAGCTTTTGAAATGTTCAAAACTTTCAAGAATGAAGTAGAAAACCAACTCAGCAAGTCAATAAAAATTCTTCGTTCTGATAGAGGAGGTGAATACCTAAGTGATGCTTTTCAAGATCATCTTAGAAGTTGTGGGATTATCTCACAACTAACTCCACCTAGAACACCACAACATAATGGTGTATCTGAAAGGAGGAATCGAACCCTATTAGATATGGTCCGTTCCATGATGAGCAAAAGCTCACTACCTCTATCATTTTGGGGTTATGCCATAATCTCTGCTGCCCGAATTTTAAATATGGCTCCCACCAAGAAAGTGGAGAAAACACCTTTTGAAATATGGCATGGAAGAGTTCCATCTTTGTCATACTTAAAGGTATGGGGTTGTGAGGCTTATGTAAGACATGATGCCTCAAGCAAATTAGAGCCCCGATCCACTAAATGTATTTTTGTAGGATATCCTAAAGATGATTTAGGATATTATTTCTACAATCCTAATGAGCAAAATGTATTTGTTGCTCGAAAGGCTGAGTTCTTGGAAACTAAATTCCTTATGGAAGGAGCTAGTTCTAGAACAGTGGAACTTGAAGAAGATCAAGAACCACAAACAGATACACGCTTGATTGACACTAGTATTCAACAAAAGGATGTTGAAGATGATCAAAGAGTTGATCAAGACACACAAAACGTTCGTAGATCTGGTAGAGCTACTTATCCACCTGAGAGATATGGATTTCTCATTGATGAATGCTATATGGTGGTTTCTGATGAACCAACCAACTACCATGATGCAATATCCAAATCAGATTCGGAAAAATGGCTAGAAGCCATGAACGCTGAGATGCAATCCATGTATGACAACCAAGTTTGGGAATTGGTTGTTGCACCTCCTAATTCCAAAGTAGTTGGAAGTAAGTGGGTGTTCAAATTGAAACACGATATGCATGGAAACTTGAGTACTTATAAGCTAGACTTGTAGCAAAAGGTTTCACTCAAACTCGAGGGGTCGATTATGATGAAACTTTTTCGCCTGTGGCAATGCTAAAGTCTATTAGGATATTATTTGCCATAGCCGCACATTATGACTATGAGATATGACAAATGGATGTCAAAACCGCTTTTCTAAATGGATATCTTGAGGAAGATGTCTATATGGATCAGCCTGAAGGTTTTATCGATCCTAAACATCCTAATAAAGTATGCAAGTTAAAGAAATCAATCTATGGATTGAAACAAGCATCAAGAAGTTGGAATCATCGTTTTGATGAAGAAGTCAAGAAATTTGGCTTCATCAAAAACGCTGATGAAGCTTGTGTGTACAAGAAGGCTAGTGGGAGCATCATTACTTTTCTAGTATTATATGTCGATGACATTCTACTATTTGGAAATGATATTCCAACCTTGGAAGGTGTAAAAGCCTGGCTTGGAAGTTGCTTTTCCATTAAGGATCTTGGTGAAGCCGCTTTATTTTGGGAATAAGGATCTATAGGGATAGATCAAGGCGCTTAATAGGTTTGAATCAAAGTGCATACATAGACAAAATCTTGAAAAGGTTCAAGATGGAAAACTCCAAGAAAGGTTTGGTGCCTATTCAGAGAGGAACTATATTGAGCACTTCTCAATCTCCTAGCTCAAAAGCTGAGCAAGAGAGAATGAGTGGAATCCCATATGCATCTGCTATAGGATCCATCATGTATGCTATGATATGCACGAGGCCGGACGTGTCATGCGCTTTAAGCATGACAAGTAGATACCAGCAAAATCCAGGAGATAGTCATTGGATGGCTGTCAAATATATATTGAAATATCTTAGAAACACTAAAGATATGTTTTTAATATATGGATCTGGTGAGGAGGAGCTCGTTGTAAAAGGTTACACGGATGCGAGTTTCCAAACTGATCGAGATGATTCTCGATCACAATCGGGGTATATCTTCATTCTAAACGGAGGAGCTGTTTCTTGGAAAAGCTCAAAACAAGATGTGGTTGCATTGTCCACTACAGAATCGGAATACATCGCCGCTTCTTTGGCAGCACAAGAAGCTGCATGGTTGAAGAAATTCATTACCGATCTAGGGGTTGTTCCTTCCATTCAAGAACCCCTAGAAATTCTTTGTGATAACGAGGGCGCGATTGCTCAAATCAAGGAACCTCGTGCGCATCAGAAGACTAGACACATTGAGCGAAGATTCAACTACATAAGGGATGAAGTTGAAAAAGGAAAGATATGTATTTGCAAAGTTCACACTGATCAAAATGTTGCGGATCCACTCACGAAGCTCCTTGAAAGGCCCAAGCATGAGAGTCATACTTGTGCCATGGGACCTCGATATTCTAGTGATTGGATTTGATCTATTTTATGTATTTGGATATCGGAACACTTGTATTTATTAACACTTTTATATGAATATTGGTATTATGCATTTAAATTGTGTTATGTTCCATTTTTGCATGTTTAAATCCATGAATGAGTTAATTATTCTAAATATCCGTAGTCGATCATATTTGTGGGAACAAATATGAATGTAAGACTATTATGAACTTGGATTGGTAGATATTCAAAAGGTTTTGAATATAGAGCAAAGTGTTGCTACCAAGGTTCATAGATATTTGTGGGATACAAATATTGGACTGACCTGCTCTCAAGCATTACTACATGGAATCTTTGTGATTGATCATAAGTAATCTTGAGTTAAAAGGCGAATATCATTGTATCCTCAGACCTGAGATACATATTGGGTCTTGAAATTCACTGAATGTTATACTTTGACTTAGTTCTTCGCTGTTCTGAAACATGGCAGTACATAAGACTAAGCTCAGATATGATATAAGGTGATTGTGAAAGACGTATGTAGTCGAGATGGAATTTGTCCCTCTTATTCGTTGAGAGTAAGATGTCTAAGGCCTGCTACAAAGTTAAATCAATAGAGAATGATCGCTCTGTGTCTCTAGGATTTAACATGACATCTGTGACAAAAGGATAAATGATCGATTCACCTAAATCATTTCAAGTAAGGGACTTGAAGAGGATGATGTTATTGAATGGCACTTCGTCATACGTATTAGGGGTAGCAAACCGTTGTTAGGCGGTATTTGCTGCTTGCGTCAATCTTCTATGAATCTTGTGCAAGTGGGAGATTGTTGGAATTCGTCTGCCCAAGACACATATTAAATTGACGTGGCTAGTACGTGATGATCCAAGTCAGGTCATACCCAATAACAAGCTAGACAAACACTTATGGTATTTATTTATATGATTTGATCTTTAAATAAATATCAATACTTGAAACATTTAGAAAGTGGGTTTCTAAATAATTGTACTTGAGATATGTAAATAAATTATATGGATGATTTATTTTGAGAGAAATGTAAATATGTTTATTTGGCAAAATAAACACTAATGTGTGTTGTGTATAATATGTAATATGTTACATAAGATATGTAACAAGTTATGTTACATTTTATCTACAAAATATATAAGTATATATTTTATAAAACTTAAAGCAAAATGTTTTTTTTTTGCCTTGGGCCCCCCCCCCCCATGTGGTCTTAAGTGTATTTGATACACTTACAACACATGGACTTGATAAGAAGATGACAACACACAACACATAGTTTGTATCAATTCTTACATGCAATGGTAAGACTTTCTCTCATTCTCAACTAGCAAAAACTTTTTCTTTTCTCTTTGAGAATTTCGGCCAAAAGGAAAGAAAAGAAAAGACTAAACAAGTTCAAATCCTAGCATAGTTTGGGTGTTTGTTGGAAGCTTGGGGTATACTGTAACACCCGTCGTTTAAAAATATGGGTTTTCAAAAAACTTTTCACCTAACGGTGTTAAATTGCGGAAGTAAAGACTGTAAAAGTCAAAACCGATAGAAACTTTTCGGTTTCTGCATTTATTTGGTGTTACATGCCATATCAAACAATAGTTCAAATGAAAACCCAACGGTTGCCCAACATAAAACAACCGTTCACACATCACTACATAAATTCGACATTAAATACGAAATGTAATGAATGTCTAAAGAAAGCATCGTCTAAGGGTAGCTAAGGCTCCTGCATTGCATCTACCCAAGCTCGCACGTCCTGCATCTAGTTTCCATCAAGCTAAACCTGAGGAAACAACCACATTAAGAAGCAAGTGTTAGCTATAAGAATAGCTAAGTAAGATAACACTTAATTTAAAAGCATTTGTCCAATTAAAACAATCTTCATTATTAGACAAGTTTTATTAGGCACAACACACATCACGCGTTCACACATATACTGCATTTCAACTTCGTTTCAATTAGGATAATCATCCTAAATGTGCCTATCCTGCATTAGTTCACACATTGTCACACGTATTTTGTTAACTGCATATAAGTGTGCCCTGCATCACACCCGACTGGATGATCAGTCAAAAGACTTCTCATCTTACGTCGTTAAGGAATGGCAAGCCAATCCTTGAGTAATCCGTATATGGAAGTTGGTCAAACCCCCCGTATTACTCGCCCTGCGTTATAGAGACCACGTTGCGAGGAGCCACCCAAGCAACAAC
Source organism: Erigeron breviscapus (assembly GCA_034093135.1). Taxonomy (NCBI): domain Eukaryota; kingdom Viridiplantae; phylum Streptophyta; class Magnoliopsida; order Asterales; family Asteraceae; genus Erigeron; species Erigeron breviscapus. Next base: position 1,221,752 of record CM067167.1, read on the forward strand.
TGCATCTACGCACTTGCCCGGCTAAGGCTATTACGGGTTAAGCTTAACACTTTTCACTGCATCTGTTTTATGAGCTCAATTTCACACATATAGATTGGGTCCCTGCATTCCCAAACATTCACACACATATAGTCTAGGTAACGCACATTCCTAGACATTCACACACTTTAACTTCATTACGTTTGGATCCTTAAACGTGCAAGTGACATAGGTAACCTAGCAAGTCTAGTGAACTAGGCGTACAAGTCAAGCATGCATATCACACATCAACTTCATTTCTATATATATCATGCATATCAAGATACTTCATTAAACTACATCAACTGCATAGCTACATACTACATTAAGCAATACTACATTACACTACAATAGGGACTGCATCTCAGGTCTCATGGTCAACTGCATAACCCATAATACCTCCCAGGTAACCCATATGCCCACATGCATTATAAAGATACCGAATGGAAGTGTTTATGATTTGAAACCAGCTTTTAGTTGATCCCCCAGCGTGTCAAAGTAGTGTATCTTACCTGGTAGTAGTGTACGCGTGCAACCAAATAGCTAATAGTGCTTATCAGTAATCCCCGACACCTATCGTACATTAACATATAAAGTATAAGTCATTTAGGACCTTAAATGGACCCTCGTACGAACTTAAGACTGACTACGTAAAATTCCAGAATTACACCTTACGAAGATAACCTTCGTACGAACTTAAACTTCGTTCGATCTACTTTACGAAAATAGCTTCTTTACGAATTTAGTTGATCTGCTGAAGATAACCAAAAAATCATTCATACGAAGTTAATCTTCGTACGAACATAAACTTCGTTTAATACTTTACGAAAATGATTATAACTTGCGAAGATGATCTCTGAACGAATTTATATAACCAACGAAGATAGTTTACGAAATTAATCCTCTTTACGAACTTAATCTCAAAATCCTTTTTACGAAGTTATCTACTCCTAACGAAGATAGCTCCAAACGAAGTCTATCTTCGTTCCGACGAACTTAGGCTCAGTTTTACGAAAATGACTATAATTTCATCCAGCTTTCGTAAAACGACTTTCTTCATTAATTTTCCAGGTTTCAATCGATCAAGTCTTCTTCCCAAACATGTTTTCGACATAATTAAACATATTTTGATCATCACGATCGACTACGGACTCGTTTAACTCCGTTTAGCACGTTAATTGACCAAAACACCATCTAAGCCCTAATTACGTGTATAATCCAATTTTAATCAGATCTGTTTCATAATTAACCAACCCCTAAACCTGAAAATACAACCAACGATTCAATGATTACCTGCTTGCTAGATGGCTGATCGATTCCAACACCAAAATACCCAATCGTTAGACCCAAAAACTAGATTAATTGCTTTAGAAATCAAGAAAAGATTAGAGAGACTTTGTGTGTGAGTTATTAATTGCTAATGGCTGCTAAATCAGCCCTAATTACACACATCAAATCCTTAAACCCGTTTTTAGATTTCAACCTATGTCAAAATCAGTCCCTGGACTTCTAAACCCTTCATTATTGGCTACAAACTGCATTATTGACCATATACAACATTAGTCCTTCATTAAAAGGCACTACATAGCCTTTAAGCGACATTAATCACACTTTTATTCGTCATTAAAATTTAGGCTTTTAAACCTAACTACTTTATCTACGTTAACCACACATAACTACATTCAAATATTAAGTAAAGACTTAACGACACCCCAAATTGACTTAACGGCATTAGTCAAACGTTAAATAAAAGTTCGGGATGTTACATATACAAGCTTGAGGTTCTTCTAGTTTGAAGACTTGCCTTTTGAAGAACATCATATTCTTCATTTCTACCTTTTATTAGCTTGGAAGAAGGTAGTCTTCTAAACACCCTATGGTTGTTGTTTTGTATGTATGTTATTCATATACATGGATCCTTATTGTTTGGGTTTTCTTTTATAAGTTAAACTTTGGTTTTTAACTATATACACATATTGAAAAGTTCAATTTTTCCGCTGCGTTTTAATATTATAAGGATAATATTACTTTGATAAAAACCCAAAAAATCCCAACATAAATTGCAGCAATACCATTGCTATGTCTAAAACTCTTTAGACAATCTACAAATCCATTCATGACAGTCTTTATTCACTACTTACTTCCAAAAGTATGATCGACTATGGAATTCAAATAATCAAATTATTCGGGAAGTAAAACATGCAAAATGAAACACAATAATAAACAATTGACAAAAGGTAGTAAACAAACTCATAAATAATTCTCTATTATTTAATCACCAAAAGTCAATCACATTTATTTTGTTATAAGTTTCAAACTAACTATCTAACTACTAAAACTAACATCATCTCTCAGCCCAATGCTCCTAGCATGCTGATTGTGTTTAACCCTACTCAGACCCTTTGTGAGTGGATCTGCAGGATTCTCTTCAGATGAAACCCTCTTCACTACGAGGTGACCTTCTTCTATCTTGTGTTTGATAAAATGGTATTTTCTGTCGATATGTCTAGATCTGCCATGATCTCTTGGTTCTTTGTCAATGCAACCGCTCCTTCATTATCACAGAAAATTTCCATTGGCTCCTTGATGGTTGGCACAACTCCAAGATCTCCGATGAAGTTCTTCAACCAAATTGCCTCCTTTGATGCTTCGCTCACCGCTATGTACTCTGATTCACAAGTAGAATCAGCCAATGTGTTTTGCTTGGAACTTTTCCAAGTAACTGCTCCTCCATTTAAGGTAAAGACCCAGCCAGATTGGGAACGAAAGTTGTCCCTATCTGTTTGAAAGCTGGCGTCACTATACCCAGTTACTCTCAATGTATCACAGCCCCCAAGTACTAGAACCCAGTCCTTAGTCCTTCGCAGATACTTGAGAATATTCTTAACCGCTACCCAATGAGGTTTACCTGGATTTCCCTGATAACGACTGACCATGCTCAAAGACAAAGGACACATCAGGACGAGTACATGTCATAGCATACATGATAGAACCAACAGCGGAAGCATACGGAATTCTACTCATTTCTGCTATTTCTTCATCTGTACTCGGACTATGAGTCTTACTCATTTTGGTATTACTCTGGATGGGCAGATCTCCTTTCTTGGAATTCTCCATACCGAAACGTTTCAGTACTTTATCCAAGTAGGTACTCTGATTAAGTCCAATTAGCCTTTTACTCCTGTCTCTTAAAATTCTTATTCCCAGAATATAGGCAGCCTCTCCTAGATCTTTCATAGCGAAACACTTTCCAAGCCAAGACTTAACATCTTGCAAAGTTGGAATGTCATTTCCTATAAGAAGTATGTCATCAACATACAATACTAGAAAGGTGACTATGCTCCCACTAGCTTTGACATATACACAGGACTCATCCTCACTTCTAGAGAAGCCAAACTCTTCCATTGCCTCTTTCCATTTGGCTGCCTCTGGGCTCGCCATGGCTTCCTTGTAGTTAGTCGGCTCATCCAAATTTACCAGTGTATTATCACTGATAAACGTGTCTTCATCTGCAGTTATATGGAAACCATAGAACTCAGTTGGCTTGATAACACTACTAGAACGTCTGAGAGGTAATGAGGTGTCAATGGGTTCAACTGGAATCTCTTCTGGTTGAACCCTAGCGGTTTCAGAGGTTCCTTCATCGGCTGACTCTTGAATTTCTTCAAGGTCAATGGTGCTCCCACTGTCCTCTTTGTATATGAGCTCTCTCTCGCGAAAGACTCCTCTCCGTGCTACAAAGACCTCGTTCTTACTAGGTTTGTAGAACAGATATCCAAATGACTTCCGTGGATAGCCGATGAAAACACATCGCTCACTACGAGGTTCAAGCTTGTCGTGAGTTTCTCGTCTAACAAAAACTTCACAACCCCAAACCTTAATATGTGCTAACGAGGGAACTTTCCCTGTCCACATTTCATGAGGTGTTTTGGCAACCTTCTTTGTTGGAACAAGATTAAGAATGTGGGCGGCAGTTTCTAAGGCATACCCCCAAAATGAGATTGGAAGTGAAGCTCAACTCATCATGGAACGTACCATGTCTAACAAGGTTCGATTGCGTCTCTCAGCCACACCATTAAGTTGTGGTGTCCTAGGAGGTGTCAATTGTGAAACTATTCCACATTCCTTGAGATAGTCATGGAACTCGATACTAAGATACTCTCCGCCTCTATCTGATCGGAGCATCTTTATCTTCCTTTCTAATTGATTCTCGACCTCTTGCTTAAACTCTTTGAACTTTTCAAAGGTTTCTGACTTATGCTTTATTAAGTAGATATAACCATATCTGCTATAATCATCAGTAAAAGTCACATAGAATCGATTAGCATCCCTTGTGGCTGATCTAAAGGGTCCACACACGTCTGTGTGTATGAGATCCAACAAACCTTCACCTCTTTCACAAAATCCAGTGAAAGGTGATTTTGTCATTTTACCCAAAAGACAAGATTCGCATGTATCATCTGACCTTAGGTCAAATGATTCCAACACCCCATCCTTTTGGAGTTGAGCCATGCGTTTCTTGTTAATGTGTCCAAGACGACAATGCCACAAGCACGCTTTGTCTATACCATTAGACGAATCAATTTGAAATACACTATTGCCTAAATTGTCTACACATATCACAGTTTCATACACACCATCACAAGGTAAAGCTTCGAAATAGAAAATGCCATTCTTATAAGCAGAAATAGAACCATTCTCATCATTAAAAGAAAATCTAAAACCTTGTTTGAACAATGCATGAAAAGAGATAATGTTTCGTGTCATTTCTGACGAGTAGCGACAATTCAATAAATCTAAATTAACACCATTACTAAGCACTAGACTATAAACTCCAATCTTGGTGACAGGTGAAGATCGCCTATCCCCCATGATTAAGTTCATTCTACCATGCTCCACATCCTCACTTTTTCTTAGTCCCTGCAAAACAGAGCAAATGTGGAAACCACATCCTGTATCAAGGACCTAAGAATTAGAAGATGATGGGTTAATAGATGAAATAGTGTATATACCTGCAGTAGATGGCTTCACTTTGCCATCCTTTAAATCTTGCAGATACTTTGGGCAGCTTCGTTTCCAATGTCCTTTGTCGTTGCAATAGAAGCAAGTGGCCTCTTTGGGATCAGAAACAGGGGTAACATCAGAACTGGTTTTTACATGAGACTTTCCCTTCCAGTTTTGCTTAGGAGGACCTTTCCTCTTCTTCCCCTTTCCTTGACCAATGGCTAGAACGGTAGTATTAGCAGGGGCAGGGACATCACTCTTTCCCTTCATCCCTGTTTCAGCTGTTCTCAGGAGGTTGTGCAATTGAGACAAAGTGGTCTCATTGTTGTTCAAATGATAGGTCAAGATGAACTGATCATAACAACTTGGTAAGGAGTTCAAGACTATGTCAATGGCCAACTCCTCATCAATATGCACATTTAGCCTCACAAGTCGATCCACGTATCTTTGCATTCTTTGCACGTGGCCGCTGACAGACTCTCCGTCCTTCATCTTGCTTGATATGAGAGACTTTACTATCTCGTACTTTTCTTAACGAGCTCGCTTATGATACTTTTCTATAAGGTCCTTGTTCATCTCGTACGGCCAGTAATCCTCATAGAATTTTTGCAGTTCAGGAGTCATGGTAGCAACCATGATGCAAGCAACTTTTGTTGCATCAGCATAATGTTTCTTATATGCGGCTAATTCTTCAGGGGTGGCTTTCTCTTCGTCAATTTCTCCAAGTTCCTTGTCAAGGACATACTCATTGTCCTCGAAACGAAGAGCCATTTTGATGTTACGCATCCAGTCATTGTAGTTGGTGCCATCTAATGTCACCTTTGAGCAGATGTTCAACAAAGAAAAGTTGTGGTTGGAGGAGGAGGAACCAGAAGCATCGTTAGGGGTAGAAATTTCTAAAAGAAAGGTAGTTTGAGTTAGATAAAAACTAACCTTAATATAACAACTCAAAATTGAAATATCGAGGCTAGGTACCAACTATGAAATTCACAACTTAGAAAAGGGATGCCGTAATCTAATTGCAAATTTCATACACGTAGGTCTTTTGAGACTCATTGAAACTATTCAATGGCATGTTTAATCTCAGATTATGCTCTTTCATTTGTGACTGGGATACCGAGGATCACAAACAAGATGTGAATAACCATGCAAATGTACTTGGTAACCTCAATGTCATTTATCATCTCAATTGATATGCTGGTAAACCACACACGCTCCATCAACTCTTTATTAGTCCCTATTAGTGTGTTGGTTAACCACACACGCTCCACTAATGACTTATAAAGTGTAATGTGCAATTTCATGGGTTAGCATACAATTTCACATTTTCCTAAAGTAACTAAGATTGGGATTTAAATAAAATGTTTAGTTACTTTTATTATCATTATACTTTTAATGAGAATTAATATAGTCCTATCAAACCCGTTCGGCTAACGACCCTCCACTAATCAAGGAAGCGGTGGGTGAGAGTGGACACCCATTCAACTACCATTTTATAGGCAGTTTCCTTATACCCCCCTTATAGACTAGCTTCGTGAATGAGGCCTACTATTGATTTGACTGACTTTATTCTTATACATATAGTAATAATTAAGCTTTTAATTTTACATATAGTATAAGGTGTATTTTAAAACTTTTCAAAATACGATGATTATTTAACCAATTCAACAATTATAGCAAATTCAATTGAAAACAAGCCTAACTCTCTGATACCACTGATGGGTTTTAGGCATTACAAACTAACTTAAACTTTTAAGGGAGCATGCAACCTAAAACAGGATCTATGTTTCACTATTGAACCTATAACTATGAACATAATATAAAATTCTAATACTCTAGTAAATAATCAAAACTTACTAAAGAAAATAAATAAATAAATAAATAAATAAATTACATACCTTTTAGTTGTTATAGTAAACAACTAAAATTATCCCTCCAAATCTCTTGGAAGCAAGCACCACAAATGTCGTGCCTCTAATGGAATCACACCCGGCGACTCAAAAAAATAACTAAGTGTGGATGAACTATAGAAGAGTTCTTCCAAGAGGAGAAAGAAGGAGGCGAATACTCAAGCCAAGTATTGTGTGAAAATAATGAATCCCTAAGGCCATATTTATAGCCTTGGATAGCCTCCATGCTTTTTCTATCCCACCGATGTGGGACAAACTTCCCAAGGGAAATTTTATTCTCCTTTATCAAGTCTATTCATTTTGAGTCTCGAGGGCAACCCAAAAGGACTGTGCTTCTATCAATTATAGTTATGGCTTAGACACCTAATCCAACACTTTGGACATCAATAAATATATGGTCGAGTGACATATATCGAGAACCATTTAGTGGGTTTTGTAGTCTCTGGCCAAGGCTACGCAACGAACTAAGATGCGTCCAAATTGGGTTAAAGGTGAATGAGATGTCGAGTCTCAAAGGTGTGTGTTTGGAACAAAAAGTTGGAAGTGAGGTAACTTGTCCCACATTGGTGTGGGAACTAAGTTTATGCTTGTTTATAAGCATGAACCTCTAAGCTATGTCAAGAGCTTGTGTTGTGTTTTACTCTGACTCCTACCCGCGCGCAGGGGGGGGGGTGCAGAAAACGGGTTTCTGGGTCAAAATTCTATGAAACAATGCGTGTTTGATCCGTTATTAAGAATAATCTAGAACAGGCTTTGGCTTCCTGATATATCAATCACCATTATTATTGATTAATGATATTGATTGTATATCAGTTTCTACCTTGTGTATATAAACACCACATCATGGACTTGTGATAGACACACAATACATAGAATTCGTATTACACACACTTATACACTTTGCAGTTTTCGGTTTCAGAAACAGCATTCATCCCTGTGCTCCGTTCTTCTTTCAGGCAAGTGATCAACGTCCGGCAGTACGCTGCTTTCAACCGGTGTACCCTGGGAACAGACGGCAAATCTGTTTAAGGGAATTGTGTCAAACACAAGCCCGGTTTTCCCTTTCTGTTTCATGTTTCTTTGTTTTGCAGGAACCGTTCGTGTTGCTGGTCTTCCTTAATTTTAATTTCCATTCTGTTTAGTTGCTTTATATTTATCTACTATATTGTAACATGTTCATGGGTTACATATATTTATTATACTGTATTTCTAACAAGACATACTGCAGAATATACATCAAGGCGGATATAGGTGCCAATGTGCCATAATTGAGGCATCAAGGCCACAATTTAAATGTTTGCCGCCATTGATTCATTGAATGGCAATGGATGTTTATTGTCAGAACATGTGTTTTTGTTTTACGTTGATGTATTGTTTTAATGAATGTAAGAGCTAAATGAGTGTAAAGTGTTTCTTTTTTGTTCAAATTAATTCTTGTAACTTATATTTCCATGGGAAAAAAAAATATTTCTTTGTATTATCTTGGTATATAATTGAATCCCCTTAACTTTTGTGATGTTCCTTCAATTCTTGTACTCCAATGTCTGTTGTCGATGGGCAAAATAAGGTTCGGATAAGAGAACCGTCCATTTCTAAGTATGTCTTGTAATTGAACACCAAAACACGTATAATAGAGATACATAGTTAGGAGCTCTGTATGGGATGATTGTGTGGGATGGTGGTTCATTGACGATTCCGTTAAGGTAGTTTGACGCCAACTAACCTTGTGTATATTTGTGGTATGATTGTGATGTCGATCAATGAAGGACAGCCCTCTTTTTATAGGGGAAGATTGTCTTGAGGCCAAATATAGGTTAATACCTATCTCGCACAAAGGGCAGAATATCTTGGAGATTACTTCTCTTGATTTAGTTGCCATACATAACTATTGATTAGTATCCGATCTTTAATTTAATTTAGATATGATTTAGTATATCTTAGGAAAGGATTTGTGTTAATATCATAATAGTTATCTCTTTTTGGAGGTCGGACTTTCGTACATGACCTTCGTAGTCATGGCCCTTCGTAGATAAGAAGGGGTATATCATCACCCTACGAATAACAAGGATTGATTCGGCATAGTGTATGTATCCTCCTTTTTCTCTCTCTCACATGTCTATTTTTACTATATAAAAATAATCCGGTCCAACCGGTCGAACCGAACAGTTTGAAAACATTGCTTTTAATATCGAGATACCATCTAGTCACTAACCTTCCATGACCCTCCAATAAAATATGTTTATCATCTCTAAATGGTCTAGTGCTAAAAGACTCCTTTCCTCATAAATGGCAATGGATGTTTATTGTCAGAACATGTGTTTTTGTTTTACGTTGATGTATTGTTTTAATGAATGTAAGAGCTAAATGAGTGTAAAGTGTTTCTTTTTTGTTCAAATTAATTCTTGTAACTTATATTTCCATGGGAAAAAAAAAAAAAAAAAAAAAAAAAAAAAAAAAAAAAAAAAAAAAAAAAAAAAAAAAAAAAAAAAAAAAAAAAAAAAAAAAAAAAAAAAAAAAAAAAAAAAAAAAAAAAAAAAAAAAAAAAAAAAAAAAAAAAAAAAAAAAAAAAAAAAAAAAAAAAAAAAAAAAAAAAAAAAAAAAAAAAAAAAAAAAAAAAAAAAAAAAAAAAAAAAAAAAAAAAAAAAAAAAAAAAAAAAAAAAAAAAAAAAAAAAAAAAAAAAAAAAAAAAAAAAAAAAAAAAAAAAAAAAAAAAAAAAAAAAAAAAAAAAAAAAAAAAAAAAAAAAAAAAAAAAAAAAAAAAAAAAAAAAAAAAAAAAAAAAAAAAAAAAAAAAAAAAAAAAAAAAAAAAAAAAAAAAAAAAAAAAAAAAAAAAAAAAAAAAAAAAAAAAAAAAAAAAAAAAAAAAAAAAAAAAAAAAAAAAAAAAAAAAAAAAAAAAAAAAAAAAAAAAAAAAAAAAAAAAAAAAAAAAAAAAAAAAAAAAAAAAAAAAAAAAAAAAAAAAAAAAAAAAAAAAAAAAAAAAAAAAAAAAAAAAAAAAAAAAAAAAAAAAAAAAAAAAAAAAAAAAAAAAAAAAAAAAAAAAAAAAAAAAAAAAAAAAAAAAAAAAAAAAAAAAAAAAAAAAAAAAAAAAAAAAAAAAAAAAAAAAAAAAAAAAAAAAAAAAAAAAAAAAAAAAAAAAAAAAAAAAAAAAAAAAAAAAAAAAAAAAAAAAAAAAAAAAAAAAAAAAAAAAAAAAAAAAAAAAAAAAAAAAAAAAAAAAAAAAAAAAAAAAAAAAAAAAAAAAAAAAAAAAAAAAAAAAAAAAAAAAAAAAAAAAAAAAAAAAAAAAAAAAAAAAAAAAAAAAAAAAAAAAAAAAAAAAAAAAAAAAAAAAAAAAAAAAAAAAAAAAAAAAAAAAAAAAAAAAAAAAAAAAAAAAAAAAAAAAAAAAAAAAAAAAAAAAAAAAAAAAAAAAAAAAAAAAAAAAAAAAAAAAAAAAAAAAAAAAAAAAAAAAAAAAAAAAAAAAAAAAAAAAAAAAAAAAAAAAAAAAAAAAAAAAAAAAAAAAAAAAAAAAAAAAATATTTACGAGTAATTCACAAATTAAAAAAAAACTAGAATTATAGTATAATTTTTTGCATATAAAGTTAAGGGTTTTGCTAAATGAAGTTGTAATGGTTTTCGTTAAGCTGCATTAAATAGTTGTATATTTAGGTAAGCTTTTGATAAGGAAATATACAAATTTTTTTATACACCTTAAGTAAAGCTCTAAGAGATTAATTTAGTATTTTTTTTGTAACACCCGAACAAGGCGGAATCATGGGGTGTCGAGAAAAGCATAGCATGACATGGAGATTATGTAGAGACAAACTATATGCAACAAAGGATTGGACTATCCATTCATAAAAATCAAGTCAAATACAAGTTCCGGATCAAAATAAGCATAAGGAGCACAACACCATCAAGACTTTACAAAAATATAGTTCAAAAGATGGCTAACGATCCTAAGCCTAACCCATACACGGGATCAAAGGATCACGGATCCAAAATAGTCCAAGTCTAATCCTAGCTTATCATGCAATCAATCGGCACGCCTTTGTTCTACATGTTCACCTGAAAAGTGTACTAAAACGAGTCAACACATGGTTGGTGAGTTCGTAGGTTTAAGAATCAAAACAAGTATCAAGTTCTAAAAGTGCCGATTACAAGTCAATACGATAATATGGAACCAAATGAAGCACATACCGTACATTCTTAGTATAAGGCTGATGGTGGTTTTCTTTTTAGTGTTTAAATTTATAAAAATGTTGTACAAGTTATTATCTCAAAAACACACACACTTTAACGGACAGGGGACCCGATCAGATGTAGTATAGTTTAGTGATAAGAACAGGATCGTTCGCAGGGACGCGTTGCCTTATCTAATCTAGTAATACGTGTAATTCTAGCGGTTGTGGGGTTGTCACGATTTCCTATTAAATTAATTAAAATACTGAAAAGTAAATAGAAGCCGCAACCGCTTATTCAGCGAGAGGCTCAGTCTGAAGAAGTTTGAAAAAGCAAATAACAGTAATTAAATTAAAATACTTGTTTGGCATCTCAGATCTCATGACACAACGAGATATCATTCTACTTACTTGCTAGACTGTTGGAAACTTAATGACGGCTCAGATTCTTGTTAGATTCACTTTGCCTAAGTAACTAGTGCTGTCACTAGACTCACACTACCCTATAAACAAATTCTCATTAGATTCATTGTTTAAGCATTAATGACCTAAAGTTTGTGTTACTAGTTCATCTTTAATTTACCCGGCTCTTAAGCCATGGCCAGATAGTAATTCTCTCCAGTGACCACAGTGCTCGTTTCCAAGTCACTGGATCGCGTCTGACATTGTTAAGCATCATGTTCTATTCATCCTAATTACTATGGTTCTGGATCCCTCGGTTACAAGTGAATCACCTTTTACATCTAGTTAAAGACCGACTAGTGTTTTCCATCCTTATGTATTAATCCTATGTATGATTATAGACCGATCATCAGAATTAAATCAATACATGCAGATATAGAACCAATAACAATATGAAGAACTAGTAAAACATGGATCTACGATAAACAGTAAAACACACTCCAACAGATCTAACAAATAAAGTAAAATAGATAAACATCTACATGATCACATCGATCCAAACAAGTATTCAGCCTACTAGCCTGACATTATTAAAGGAATAACAAAGTCTGAAAAGATGAAAGACATTGTTTACCAACTGAAAGTAAAGTAAAAGAGTAGATCTAGGCTGAGGATGAAGATCGCTCCAAAACCTCCTTGGAATCTGCAAAGTCGACCTAGGGTTGAATATTGGCGGCTAGGTGTGTGTGTGTGTGTGTGTGTGTGTGTGTGTGTGTGTGTGTGTGTGTGTGTGTGTGTGTGTGTGTGTGTGTGTGTGTGTGGGTGTGTGTGTGTGTGTGTGTGTGTGTGTGTGTGTGTGTGTGTGTGTGTGTGTGTGTGTGTGTGTGTGTGTGTGTGTCTGTGTGTGTGTGTGTGTGTGTGTGTGTGTGTGTGTGTGTGTGTGTGTGTGTGTGTGTGTGTGTGTGTGTGTGTGTGTGTGTGTGTGTGTGTGTGTGTGTGTGTGTGTGTGTGTGTGTGTGTGTGTGTGTGTGTGTGTGTGTGTGTGTGTGTGTGTGTGTGTGTGTGTGTGTGTGTGTGTGTGTGTGTGTGTGTGTGTGTGTGTGTGTGTGTGTGTGTGTGTGTGTGTGTGTGTGTGTGTGTGTGTGTGTGTGTGTGTGTGTGTGTGTGTGTGTGTGTGTGTGTGTGTGTGTGTGTGTGTGTGTGTGTGTGTGTGTGTGTGTGTGTGTGTGTGTGTGTGTGTGTGTGTGTGTGTGTGTGTGTGTGTGTGTGTGTGTGTGTGTGTGTGTGTGTGTGTGTGTGTGTGTGTGTGTGTGTGTGTGTGTGTGTGTGTGTGTGTGTGTGTGTGTGTGTGTGTGTGTGTGTGTGTGTGTGTGTGTGTGTGTGTGTGTGTGTGTGTGTGTGTGTGTGTGTGTGTGTGTGTGTGTGTGTGTGTGTGTGTGTGTGTGTGTGTGTGTGTGTGTGTGTGTGTGTGTGTGTGTGTGTGTGTGTGTGTGTGTGTGTGTGTGTGTGTGTGTGTGTGTGTGTGTGTGTGTGTGTGTGTGTGTGTGTGTGTGTGTGTGTGTGTGTGTGTGTGTGTGTGTGTGTGTGTGTGTGTGTGTGTGTGTGTGTGTGTGTGTGTGTGTGTGTGTGTGTGTGTGTGTGTGTGTGTGTGTGTGTGTGTGTGTGTGTGTGTGTGTGTGTGTGTGTGTGTGTGTGTGTGTGTGTGTGTGTGTGTGTGTGTGTGTGTGTGTGTGTGTGTGTGTGTGTGTGTGTGTGTGTGTGTGTGTGTGTGTGTGTGTGTGTGTGTGTGTGTGTGTGTGTGTGTGTGTGTGTGTGTGTGTGTGTGTGTGTGTGTGTGTGTGTGTGTGTGTGTGTGTGTGTGTGTGTGTGTGTGTGTGTGTGTGTGTGTGTGTGTGTGTGTGTGTGTGTGTGTGTGTGTGTGTGTGTGTGTGTGTGTGTGTGTGTGTGTGTGTGTGTGTGTGTGTGTGTGTGTGTGTGTGTGTGTGTGTGTGTGTGTGTGTGTGTGTGTGTGTGTGTGTGTGTGTGTGTGTGTGTGTGTGTGTGTGTGTGTGTGTGTGTGTGTGTGTGTGTGTGTGTGTGTGTGTGTGTGTGTGTGTGTGTGTGTGTGTGTGTGTGTGTGTGTGTGTGTGTGTGTGTGTGTGTGTGTGTGTGTGTGTGTGTGTGTGTGTGTGTGTGTGTGTGTGTGTGTGTGTGTGTGTGTGTGTGTGTGTGTGTGTGTGTGTGTGTGTGTGTGTGTGTGTGTGTGTGTGTGTGTGTGTGTGTGTGTGTGTGTGTGTGTGTGTGTGTGTGTGTGTGTGTGTGTGTGTGTGTGTGTGTGTGTGTGTGTGTGTGTGTGTGTGTGTGTGTGTGTGTGTGTGTGTGTGTGTGTGTGTGTGTGTGTGTGTGTGTGTGTGTGTGTGTGTGTGTGTGTGTGTGTGTGTGTGTGTGTGTGTGTGTGTGTGTGTGTGTGTGTGTGTGTGTGTGTGTGTGTGTGTGTGTGTGTGTGTGTGTATGTGTGTGTTGTATGTTGAAGATCTTGAATGAGTGTGTTTGATGAAGACTCGTTTGAAGCTTTACTTCTTTGACTTGAATCTTCTAACAAATCTTTCAACCTTTTTGAAGCTTTGATCTTTGACTTGAATCTTCTAACAAATCTTTCAACCTTTTTGAAGCTTTACTTCTTTGACTTGAATCTTCTAACAAATCTTTCAACCGTTTTGAAGCTTTACTTCTTTGACTTGAATCTTCTAACAAATCTTTCAACCTTTTTGAAGCTTTGATCTTTGTCACTTCAACTTGTGACATTCAACTTTTTGATTCTTCGGTTGTAATTCTTGAATGAATCTTATCTTCTTGAACTGAAGTTTCATGAATATGAACTCTCCCCCTTGATTTATGCATTGAAGTTTCTTGATGAAATGTTCTTGTATGAATTGAAGATCTTGAATGAAGTGTGTTTGATGAAGACTCGTTTGAAGCTTTACTTCTTTGACTTGAATCTTCTAACAAATCTTTCAACCTTTTTGAAGCTTTGACTTCTTTGACTTGAATCTTCTAACAAATCTTTCAACCTTTTTGAAGCTTTACTTCTTTGTCACTTGAATCTTCTAACAAATCTTTCAACCTCTTTTGAAGCTTTACTTCTTTGACTTGAATCTTCTAACAAATCTTTCAACCTTTTTGAAGCTTTGATCTTTGTCACATCAACTCGAACACTTTGGAGAGTTAGCAATTGAATGAAGTTTAAGATGAAATTCTTATGAATTAATCATGCTCCCCCTCAATCCATGAGTATACATCTTTTGGAGCATCTTTGAATTGTTGAATTATCTTGAGTGAAAATCTTTTCATCTTCGGTTTCATTCTTATCTCAAAAGTCAATTCAGATTCCCCTTTTTGAAATCAAAATCTTAATCAACTAAAGTCTAGTGAAAATCTGAAACTATTGACTTATCATGAACAATTTTCTCTCCCTATACACAAACTTTGATAAGCCTTTTCTATTTGAAAACACCCAAATCAAAAATTTCTCAACATAGACTCTCATTCCATTTCTATCACTAACTATGCCTTGAAAAGGATAGAAAGATGGTATCATTTGAAGACAATACCAAATTCATTTCCGAAGCAAAAGCTCAGATGACAAAGACTATGAATCAATCATAATAGTGTGTCCTAAAAAGAATGAATGATAATCAAATCAATGATCAATCAAAGTAGCTCTAGACACAACGTGATCAAATGAAGTCGGGGACTAAGATAAGCAATTATATCACAAAGATAAGCAATTATATCACAAAGATAAGCAATTATATCACAAAGATAAGCAATTATATCACAAAGATAAGCAATTATATCACAAAGATAAGCAATTATATCACAAAGATAAGCAATTATATCACAAAGATAAGCAATTATATCACAAAGATAAGCAATTATATCACAAAGATAAGCAATTATATCACAAAGATAAGCAATTATATCACAAAGATAAGCAATTATATCACAAAGATAAGCAATTATATCACAAAGATAAGCAATTATATCACAAAGATAAGCAATTATATCACAAAGATAAGCAATTATATCACAAAGATAAGCAATTATATCACAAAGATAAGCAATTATATCACAAAGATAAGCAATTATATCACAAAGATAAGCAATTATATCACAAAGATAAGCAATTATATCACAAAGATAAGCAATTATATCACAAAGATAAGCAATTATATCACAAAGATAAGCAATTATATCACAAAGATAAGCAATTATATCACAAAGATAAGCAATTATATCACAAAGATAAGCAATTATATCACAAAGATAAGCAATTATATCACAAAGATAAGCAATTATATCACAAAGATAAGCAATTATATCACAAAGATAAGCAATTATATCACAAAGATAAGCAATTATATCACAAAGATAAGCAATTATATCACAAAGATAAGCAATTATATCACAAAGATAAGCAATTATATCACAAAGATAAGCAATTATATCACAAAGATAAGCAATTATATCACAAAGATAAGCAATTATATCACAAAGATAAGCAATTATATCACAAAGATAAGCAATTATATCACAAAGATAAGCAATTATATCACAAAGATAAGCAATTATATCACAAAGATAAGCAATTATATCACAAAGATAAGCAATTATATCACAAAGATAAGCAATTATATCACAAAGATAAGCAATTATATCACAAAGATAAGCAATTATATCACAAAGATAAGCAATTATATCACAAAGATAAGCAATTATATCACAAAGATAAGCAATTATATCACAAAGATAAGCAATTATATCACAAAGATAAGCAATTATATCACAAAGATAAGCAATTATATCACAAAGATAGCATTGGTAGGATTTCCATTATCATCGTGGAATATCAATAAAGATATCACTACGAATGTTCCGGCTTTATCACAAAGATAAGCAATTATATCACAAAGATATGACGCTAGTGTGTCCTAAAAGAATGAAAGATGATCAATTTAATGATCAATTAAATTTGCTCTAGACACAATGTGATCAAATGAAGTCGGGGACTGGAGCAGAATGTCGCCCTTTTTCAATATCAAGATATCAACAAATGATAACTGATAGAAACGTGTTTTACCCGGCTTTTGAGAATTTTGGGAAGGGTATCATTTCTTTTATCCCTTTTCTCACAACAAATCACCTTAACCTCTCACTTTTCGACTTTACTCCCTCCATTCTAGTTGCACGAAATCAACATCACTCAAAATACCCTCACTATCTAATGAAAGAAGTGAATACTCCGGGGTTAGAACTCATCGGCGATGATGAAATTCATGGAGTAAATTTTGAGAAATACCTATCGCTCGTTGTGCAAACTAATCACCGAACTCCATTTGATTAAAAATCATTGGAAAAACATCAAATGTGTGAATGAAAAGGTTTGAAACACATTTGAAGTTTGAGAATTTTTGAAATCACAAACTCCCCCTTAATCTATGCAAGAATATATCAAAAATGGTTTTCATAGAAAGGTGGAGCAAAAATTGTTTATGCGAAATCAAAAAGAAACACAAAGTTTTGCTTCAACAACAATGTTGGTAGTAAGATAACTAAAAAAAAAAAAAAAAAAAAAAAAAAAAAAAAAAAAAAAAAAAAAAAAAAAAAAAAAAAAAAAAAAAAAAAAAAAAAAAAAAAAAAAAAAAAAAAAAAAAAAAAAAAAAAAAAAAAAAAAAAAAAAAAAAAAAAAAAAAAAAAAAAAAAAAAAAAAAAAAAAAAAAAAAAAAAAAAAAAAAAAAAAAAAAAAAAAAAAAAAAAAAAAAAAAAAAAAAAAAAAAAAAAAAAAAAAAAAAAAAAAAAAAAAAAAAAAAAAAAAAAAAAAAAAAAAAAAAAAAAAAAGAGAACAAGGGAGTACACATAAAGAGAGTTTGAAAAGTTTGTTTGGGAAAAAAAAATTTGATTGCTATTACACATACATATTCATATAAGAATACTTGGAAGTACACAAAGGCGTTCGATTCCTTGTTTTCTTATATCAATTTATATGTATAATAACAATGCGTTTAACAATAAATATATCATTTAAGAACGGGTTACATACATAGTATATGCAAGCCTCAAAAAAAAATCTTTTTGTTTATTTTTGAAATTTTTCAATTTTGTATTTTGTTTTCTGAAATGTTTCAAGAATTCCTTCAATTGAAAAAGAATTAAGGTTAAGATTTAACATACCAAGCTTGGAGATCAGAAAATTAAACCTCTTTTCGTCCAACGGTTTTGTGAACAAATCTGCAAGTTGAAATTCAGTTCCCACAAAGTAGAGTTCGATGTCACCTTTCTCAATATGATCTTTGAGAAAATGATATCTAACATCAATATGCTTTGATCGAGAGTGGTTTACTGAGTTGACTGCAATTGCAATGGCACTCTGAGAATCACAATAGATAGGAATATGATCATATGTCAGACCATAATCAGTCAGTTGTGTCTTCATCCATAAAACTTGAGCACAACAACTAGCTGCAGCCACGTATTCTGCTTCAGCCGTTGATAGTGAAACACAATTCTGTTTCTTGGAAGACCAACTCACAATTTTGTCTCCTAAAAATTGTAAAGTACCGGAAGTGCTCTTGCGATCAAGTTTACAACCTGCATGATCTGCATCTGAATAGGCAGTTAGATTGAATCCAGTATCCCTTGGATACCAGAGACCTAAATCGGGTGTACCCTTCAGATAACGAAAGATTCGTTTCACAGCTTGATAATGTAAATCAGTTGGAGCAGCTTGATATCTAGCACACATACATGTTGCAAACATTATATCTGGGCGAGATGCTGTAAGGTACAACAATGAACCAATCATACTTCTATATCTCTTTTGGTCAAATGGTTTCCCATTTGTATCAGTATTAATGGTTGTTCGAGCAGCCATTGGGGTAGAAATTGAAGAACATGAAGTCATATCAAACTTTTTCAACATGTCATTTATGTATTTACCTTGTGATATAAAAATACCAGTTGGTAATTGTTTGATTTGAAGACCCAAAAAGTAATTCATTTCCCCAATCATGCTCATTTCAAAATGATTGACCATTAGAGATGAAAAGTTTCTGCAAAATGTTTGACTGGTCGACCCAAATATAATGTCATCAACATATATTTGAACTAGTAGAACATGCTTACCTTGTTTGCGAATGAACAGGGTAGGGTCAATTATACCTTTGGTAAATCCACCTTTAAGTAAGAAAGTAGTTAAGGAATCATACCATGCTCGGGGTGCTTGCTTAAGACCATAGAGAGCCTTGTCTAACCTGTAGACATGGTTTGGTCTTTGAGGATCAACAAAACCTTCAGGTTGATCAACGTAGACTTCTTCTTTGAGGTCACCATTCAGAAAAGCAGTTTTCACATCCATTTGAAACACAGTGAAGTTTCGGAATGCGGCATAAGCTAAGAAAATTCGAATGGCCTCCATTCTTGCTACTGGAGCAAAAGTTTCGTCGAAATCAACACCAGGTTGTTGGCAATAACCCTTTGCAACAAGTCGAGCTTTATTCCTTACTACCACTCCATTCTCATCCTTTTTGTTTTTGAATATCCACTTCGTTCCGATTGGATCAGCTTTTCTAGGATTTGGAACTAACCTCCATACCTTCAGTCTTTCAAATTGAGCGAGTTCATCTTGCATTGCCTTAACCCACTCTGGATCTTTAAGAGCTTCAGATACCGTTTTGGGTTCAATATTGCTAAGAGAAAGTGCAACAAGACACTCATTCACTGAAGTACGAGTAGTTACTCCTGCTTGTGGATCTCCAATTATCTGATCAGTAGGATGGTCTTTCTGCATACGTGTCCACTTGTGAGCATGAGGAAGTGGATCTTGTTCTTGAAGATCAACATCATCATCATTGAAACTTGAGTTTTGTTGAGAGATAGAGTCATAACTTGGTATAACTCTTTCCTCATATGCTGGATGATCAAAGTCAAGTGGCACATACACATTCGGAGTGTTCAGGGGATTGGTTGTCTGAGTGAATTGAGAAGGTTGTTCTTGAACATTCACTTGAGAAGGATTCTCAGGAGAGGATGATGGAATAGAATTATTTGAAGATGATCTTTGCTCAGAAGAACTTGATGCTGATTCATGAGTGTTGTTAGGAACTGGATCGTGGTTATGAATAGGTTCATTGTTTGGAATTGGATCAACGATGATCTGAGGTTCTTGATCATGAACCGGTTTTGAATTATAGAATTCTTCAAAAAGAATATCTAATTCATCACTGGTTGGAGTTGGAAATTTCTTGAATTTAGAAGCTAAGGTAGAATTCCTTGTAGAAGGACTTGAAGCACTTGAATCCATACTTGTTGGTAGCAAGCTTTCTTGCTCAAAAATCATGCCTGACATCTCATCAAACCACACATTCATTGTTTCTTGAATTGTGTTTGTTCGGCGATTGTAGATTCGGTAGGCAATTGATGTTTTGGAATAACCAACAAAGTATCCTTCATCACCTTTCTTCTCGAACTTTCCAAGATTCTCCCGATCATTCAACGTGTAACAAACACACCCAAATATATGAAAGTAGTTGATGTTGGGTTTCCGTTTGTTAACAACCTCATAAGGAGTCTTTTCGAACCGCTGATTGATAATGGACCGATTCTGAGTGTGACAAGCAGTGTCAACAGCTTCAGCCCACATATTTGATGGCAATTTGGAATAAGCAAGCATTGTCCTTGCTGCTTCCACCAGCGATCGATTTCTCCTTTCAACAACACCGTTTTGTTGTGGGGTTCGAACTGCTGAGAATTGATGAGTAATCCCTTTGGATTTGCAGAATTCATCAAAAACAGCATTCTTGAATTCAGTACCGTTATCCGAACGGATGTAACGAACTGGAAGTTGAAGATTTACTTGAGTAATGGTGATGAAATCTATCAACATCTGAGTTGTTTCATCTTTGGATGCTAGGAACTTAACCCAAGTATATCTTGAATAATCATCAACAATAACCAGGATGTATTTCTTCCCATTTCGGCTTTGTACTTTCATTGGCCCACAAAGATCCATGTGAAGCAAATGAAGAGGTGCCAAAGAATTTGGAGATTTCTTCGGTTTATGAGAAACTCTCTTAATTTTCCCAACAGCACAAGAAGGACAGACATGCTCACTTTCATACTTATAGTCAGGTAAGCCTTCAACAAGATGCTTATTGACTAAAGTATTGATTGTTTGGAAATTCAGATGAGAGAGCCTTCTATGCCATAACCAAGAATTCTTCGAAGTAGCCTTTGAAATGAGACAGATATTATCGGTTGGTTGGTTATCATCGAGATTGACGGTAAAAAGGTTATCGTCACGATCGCCACAAAGAATATCAACTCCATCTAGGGTTTGGACTTTGCAAAGAGATTTTCGAAAAAGAACTTGAAGATTGTTATCACAGAATTGTCCAACACTGAACAAGTTGTGACTTAAACCTTCAACATAGTGAACTTTCTTGATTATTATCCCATTTCGTTCAATGTCCCCATAACCTAAGATAGGAGCGAAATTGTTGTTTCCAAAGCGAACAGTTCCCATGAATCTTTCAACAAAATTCTTCAGCAAAGATTTATTTCCAGTCATGTGCTTCGAACACCCGGAATCGAGTATCCAAACACAGATGGTTATTTCCTGCAATCAAAGAAATTTAACCATTTTTAGGTACCCACTTGAAAACGGGTCCTTTTTGGTTAGATAAAACAGGCAGGGTATATAACTTAGGATGCGCATTCAAACATGTTATTGAATCAACATAAGCATCAGCACGCATATTATCAACAAACATATTTGAATAAAATGTACGAACATTCACACAAGACTTAAAGGTAACATGTCTACAAGCATTCGTCTCCACCATACAGGAATTAAAATTGTTTACAAGCTCACAAGGCTTTGCCTTGGCACATTCAACATTTATTGACAAATCAGAATTGTTTTGTTTAACAGGAACACCTTTCCACCGATTAACAGCTTTTCTCCTCCTCATTTTCTTCTTTTTCTCAACCTCTTTCTGAATACTAGTGATCTTAGGTACTAATGACTTAGCAACCCATTTAGCATCACTACTTAAGCTCTTTCCACCTGTTGAATTGAAGCTACAAAGATTAGAACGAGGAGTTTTAAAAACTTTCATCTTTTTGTTATCTTTTGGTGGTGAGGAAACTTCTTGCTTCTTTGGTTTATCATGAGAAAACCATCCATATCTATCCCTATATCTAGTTGAACCATTAGATGCATCCTTAGTTAGCAAATTTGAGCTAGACTTAGACACCTTAGGTTTAAAGCTAGATTGAGAGCTAGATTTAGAAGCATTAGGATAGTCTTTCGGAAGTTTCACTTTGGTGTACTTTGTTGTGTGTGGGGTTTCAGCTTGTTCCTTTTTGACATGTTTCACAGGTGTAGCAATGGTCTTTGTTTCAGTCTTGACGAGTTTGGTCTTAACTCGTTTCTTTGAGTAATATGAAGTTGGAGCTTTGGACGATGGTTTTTGAGATTCCATTTTGATTTTGGTAGATTCAATCTTTTTCTCAGTTTCTGAATCAAAAATATGTTCTCCCTCCATGAATTTATCAAAATCAACCTTCGTGAAATCTTTTGAAAGAGAAAATTTCAATGGAGATTGATTAATTTTAGATTTGTTTGAAAATTTTGAGAAATCAGGAATCTTTGTGTCCAACTTCACATTATGGGTAGTCTCAGAAATTAGGTCAACTTGAACTGACACATCTTTGGTCTCACAAGAAAATTGAGTAGACGTATCAACACCTATACTAGCACTAGTCTTAGGGTGAACAACTAACTCATTAACATCGTTGCATGTGAAAAACCTATAGAAGTACCATATCAAAACTAAACTATGTGCAAGTTCTTCATCAGAAAGATCAGATTGCACACAATCATCAGCTATAAAAGTAGCAGTATTTTGACAAGTACATTCAAGATAATCAGTCAAGGTCTGGGTATTGGTAGATGAATCACAAGTAGTTTGGGTAGAATTTTCTACTGATGGTCTTTGGTCAGTTTGAGTAGAAACATTCTCACAAACTTTCTTAGTATTAACAACAATACATTTATCCTCTAGTTTCGGACTTTGAGACTTGAGATGATTGATTACTGTTTGTTGAGATTTCACCTTCTGTTGTAAATCTTCTATTTGCTTTTCCAAAATTGTGGTTGGAAAATACATTTTAGTTGATTTAGGTGAAGTACCAACAGATTCTTGGTTTTGAAAATTTGATTCAATTTCTTCCAATTTGAAAATTGAAGATTGTTTTGTTTTGTATGAATCATTGATTGCATCATAATTAACCAAAAAATCTTGATTAGGTATTCTCTCAACTTCATCAGTCTCAAATTCGTCATCCAATGGACGAATAAATTGTTGTATCATACCAAGGCGAAGAAATTTTTCATCATACAGGGGTTCGATTTGGTCTTAACTCGTTTCTTTGAGTAATATGAAGTTGGAGCTTTGGACGATGGTTTTTGAGATTCCATTTTGATTTTGGTAGATTCAATCTTTTTCTCAGTTTCTGAATCAAAAATATGTTCTCCCTCCATGAATTTATCAAAATCAACCTTCGTGAAATCTTTTGAAAGAGAAAATTTCAATGGAGATTGATTAATTTTAGATTTGTTTGAAAATTTTGAGAAATCAGGAATCTTTGTGTCCAACTTCACATTATGGGTAGTCTCAGAAATTAGGTCAACTTGAACTGACACATCTTTGGTCTCACAAGAAAATTGAGTAGACGTATCAACACCTATACTAGCACTAGTCTTAGGGTGAACAACTAACTCATTAACATCGTTGCATGTGAAAAACCTATAGAAGTACCATATCAAAACTAAACTATGTGCAAGTTCTTCATCAGAAAGATCAGATTGCACACAATCATCAGCTATAAAAGTAGCAGTATTTTGACAAGTACATTCAAGATAATCAGTCAAGGTCTGGGTATTGGTAGATGAATCACAAGTAGTTTGGGTAGAATTTTCTACTGATGGTCTTTGGTCAGTTTGAGTAGAAACATTCTCACAAACTTTCTTAGTATTAACAACAATACATTTATCCTCTAGTTTCGGACTTTGAGACTTGAGATGATTGATTACTGTTTGTTGAGATTTCACCTTCTGTTGTAAATCTTCTATTTGCTTTTCCAAAATTGTGGTTGGAAAATACATTTTAGTTGATTTAGGTGAAGTACCAACAGATTCTTGGTTTTGAAAATTTGATTCAATTTCTTCCAATTTGAAAATTGCAATACTATTTTTCAACTTTTTGTTGTTGTTGGCTAAAGAACTGATATGATTTGTTAATTTAGATAAAGCTAATCTACAAGACTCTTTGTCCTTAATTGAAGAAAAAGTAGAGTCGAGATTTACCTCATCATCAGGGTATTCATCATCAGTGCTTTCTGCTTCAAGGGTTTTGTTCTTGGCCAATCTCGCCATGTAGCAAACATTAGCGGAGAGATCTTGATCTTCATCATCAGTGAGCAATAGCCATTTGTCATCTTCGGCAAGCAATGCATGTCCTGCTTCGACCTGTTTGGCTAATAGCATCTTCTGTTTGTAGTACTCATAGTTCCGCTTCTTGGGTTGTTTGCAATCAACAGCAAAATGTCCAGGAATTCCACAATTGTAGCACCTTTTGTCTGATGTCTTCCCCTTTTCACCTGCTTGTTTCTCATATGCTTCCTTCTTATCACCATATCTTGAACCAGTAGCTTCACTTTGATCATTGCTCCTTGGATGATAGTGTTCCTTCTTTGGAAATGCACTTGTTGAAGAAGTGCGGAGATTGTTGTTAGTTGGCCTCGCTTTGAAATATCTCTTCTTGAAATGCTTAGTTACTGCGGCAAGAGCTTGATATAGTTCGTCTGATACACCATCTCTTGTAGCCATCACATCATCTCCCTCCTCATCTGACGAAGAAACAACCACCATTTGCCTTTTGAGAGCTTCAGAGATCTTCTTTTCAACGATCAATGCCAAAGGATCAGAAGATACAACTTCCGGCATTTTGTTCGATGAAGCTTTGTTCAGGACTTGGTTTTCATTGAGCTTGAAGGATTCATATAGAGTATGAATAGTGAACTTGGTCAGGTTTTGATGTTGCTTGATTTGGGTTCCAAATTCTTCCCATTCTTGACCAAGTGCTTTGATGAACTTGATGTTTAACTCAATCTCAGTCTTCTTGACATTGTTCTTCCTCAGTTCATTAATAACATTGCAGAATCTGTAATACACTGCCTCAAGAGATTCATTTGGCATTTTGGAGAAGTTATCAAACTCAGTCAAAATGTTGGTCAATCTGATT